>JAOYMU010000263.1:47617975-47635603 GCA_025802295.1 Psammodynastes pulverulentus | reverse complement strand
GTGTCCAGTATATCCCCAAATCTCTATTCTACCTTTCAGTCATGGAGCCTAAGATAGCATCTGTTGGGCTCCCAGTCAACGATCAAGGGTAGACAATCTGAGTGTAGTAATGCAGCGACATCACTAAAGTGGGCTAGGACAAGATTTCTGTTTGATTTTTCTCATTGCTATCTCCAAAAGCAAGGGATTGAATTGATCAGTAAACTTAATGCTATTTCCACATTCCTATCTTTACTAATTGAAGGAATGTCCTACTTTGCAAACATTCATGTTATCAATATAACCCACTCTCTGAATTTGGAATATGGAACTCCTCATCTCCCTAACCAAGTTTTTTTTAATCTTTTGTTTAACAGGACAAAGGTATTGGTCTTCCAGGGGAAATATTATAGAGCATGGTTTCCCAAGGAACATCCAGAGTCTGGGCTTCCCACGCACCATTAAAAAAATTGATGCAGCAGCTTATGACAGTAATTCAAAGAAAACATACTTCTTTTCTGGTGACCGATATTGGAGGTAAAGGAAAAATGCCTATGATACATTGATGATCTTGTCTTATCCTTTGCAACTTATCCTTTGCTCCCTGGACCACTGGTTGGAGACCTCTGTTCTAAATCATTCTTGTTCTTCTTTTTAGGTATGATGATAAAAAGAACTCCATGGAGCAAGGATATCCAAGAAAAATAACAGCTGACTTCCACAACATTCACTCCAAGGTGGATGCTGCTTTTATAGATAATGGTAAGATCATTTGTGTTAACTTAATCAAAATCCTTTCTCCATTCAGGATTCAGAATGGACCAATTAAAATCAGCTAAATTTCAGATGGGTTTGGGGTCTCATTTGTCATAGCTGGTGCCCGCATTTCTTTTCTATGTTGAGTGATCTTGAAAAAAACTAAGCTAGAACTGATCAGTATCAATTTGTGGAGGACTTTATATAATATTTTAAAATGGGTTAATAGAAATAAATGAAATGTTGGGTTCCCCACTCCTAGTTCGGAACATATTTTCTTGCTCTAGAAGTTAAGGCACCAAGCTAGAAAGCAGGAGGCTGTGGGTTCTAGTCCTGCCTTAGCCATAAAAGCCATGAGTGACTTTGGGCCAATCACTCTCTCTCTCTCAGCCCAACCCACCTCACAGGGTTGTTGTTATGGGGAAAATAGGAGGAGGAAGATATGTTGAATATCTTTGCTGCCTTGAGCTATTTGTAAAAATAATAAAGGCAGGATACAAATAAATAATAATACTAATTAAAGATGAGCATGCCAAATTTCAAGAAAGTAGGTTCTGAAAAACATTCAGTAGCTGTCAGTTATGAGACAGGAAACTGTTATGTGTTCAATAGTGATATAATATGAAAGTCTTTGGGAATAGCCTTAGGTTTACTACGTTGATGAGGGAAAATCAGGCAACTGTAATTCTTATAACAAGTCCCAATGTTTCTTCATCTCAAGGAAAAGCCTCTTCAGTAGTTTTCTGGATAAAAACTATGTAGCTTACTTAGTTTTCAAGTACAAAAAAAAATGTACTGAAAACTCATCAACCAATTTCCTAAAAACCATTGCAATGCTGAATGCCTCCTATTGATTTATCATATTTAAATGTTCTCAGAAAACCACTATTTATTTATTTATTTATTTAATTTTCTTTATCTGTCAAGCAAGCATTGGATAACAGATATAAGTATAAATATAATTATGAATACATGAAAGGAATACGTATAAGAGAGAACATTAGGACAGAGACGGTAGGCACATTGGTACGCTTATACACGCGCTTTACAGACCTCTTAGGAATGGGGTGAGGTCAATAGTAGACAGTCTTAGATTAAAGTTTTGGGGGTTTGGGGAAGAAACCACAGAGTCAGGTAGTATATTCCAGACATTGACCACTCTGTTACTGAAGTCGTATTTCCTACACTCAAGTTTGATGCGGTTTACCTTGAGTTTATTTCTATTGTGTGCTCTTGTATTGTTGCGGTTGAAGCTCAAGTAGTCATTGATGGGTAGGACGTTGCAATAGATAATTTTATGTACTAGGTCAGACCGAAGGCCGCGTAGTTCTAGGCTGTCTAAGCCTAACACTTCAAGTCTGGTGGCATAAAGTATTCTGTTGCGAGTAGAGGAGTGGAGGACTCTATAACTAGCACTGCCAGTTACATTCACTCACCATAACCTTAAGCAATCCCAAAAACAAAAGTTGCCACAGATATGTAACTTTAATGTGACCGAAAGGGAACATTATTAAATATAACCATGTAAACTATTTTAAATTTAATCAGAGTTGACTTCTAAATAAAAAAAAATTGAATTGAATGTTTATCTTGGCCCCATCAATTTATGTGTCCAGGCCCAATCTACTTTGCAGAGAACACACATCTTTCCAGGTGCAACACTCATTGTGAAAAAGGGATACTGCACGCTAGAAAAATTTATCACTGTGAGATGGCCAGTTCCTCATTCTAATTATTTATATTGCTTATATTTAGGGATGCTAGTAAGAGTCCATCAAAACTGAAAGGGTAAAAAGACAGATGAAAAGGTCATAAATAGCTGGGAATCAATTGCACTTGTTTAATTACCTAACTTGTTTTCTCTTTTAGGACACTTCTATTTATTCAGCGGTCCAAACCAGTATGAATTTGACTCTGCAACCAAGAGATTTCTGGGCATAAAGAAGAGTAATAGCTGGCTGGGTTGCCAGTGATATAGCAGGAAGAAGAGAAAGGAGCTAAGAACTGTGGAATCCATTCATCCCAGCTCTTAACAACGAGCTGATGTTGTCCGTTAATGGTCATTACTTGGTGTATTCTCTGCTTTTGAGCCATGAAAACACTCAAGACTGAATTTAATTTAAAGTAACTTATTATAATGTATTATTTGTTAAAGTTTATGTTATTAAAATATGTTTCTCAATAAAATCATTGTGGTTGATATCTTTCTTGGAAAGTCAAGGTGCCTTGGGAAGAAATTCTTCTCCTTTGAGTTCTATGTACCTGCCTGCTAAGTTTAGTTTAGTTTACTTTATTGCCATTGTACCTCGTATAACGAAATTAAATGCCATCTTCAGTGTACATTATGAATATAAAAATAAATTACAAACACACATCCTTCACATTCTATAGCTTGAATTGAAACCCCTTGATATTGCATTAATATTGCACTATACAGTAGAATTCAACAGAGTTACTGATCTGGGATAGAAGCTGTTTTTCAGCCTGTTTGTCCTTGTTTTTATTGTCCTATACAGACACAGGAGTGTCAAACTCATGTCACCACGTCTTCATCACGTGACATGTCGGGACTTTTTCCCCCTTTGCTAAACCAAGGCTGGGCGTGGCCAACACGTGACACATCTGGCCCGTGGGCTGTGAGTTTGACATCTCTGATGTAGAGAATACTTAGTGGAGCAATGTAAGGAGTAAAGAAGATGGCTTGGATAGAGATATGAAAAGTCCATTGCTAAGGCAACAAAAGATTAAATATATTTTAGGTCCACAGCAGGTAGATAGTATTATTTTATGATAATATGCTTCTGCAGTTCAGATGCTGCCTTATTCCTACTGCAAAAAGGAGAAGGAGGTACTACACAATGAAATCTATCCATTAGGTAGACCAGGCCAAGTAATCAAATCCACAGGAAGATTAAAACTACTTTTGCTTGTTGTAATAGAATCTTGCAAGTTTAAAATAAGTTTAGGTAATGGTGTAATTTTTTTCGACATTGGAAAGAGGAAAGATATATTTCCATTAGAAATGAAAATAGATTGACATACTGAATTATGTAAAATTAGAGTGGGAAAAGAAGAACTTTTGTGGTTTTAAATTTCAGGCATTTGTGAGCAGAATGGAAAAAAACATGGAATTCTAGCTTGAATATGCTACAAAATGTTCACTAGCAAATCTTTATTTATTACTCCTATCTTAAGAGTCCTGGCTATTATTTTTTTTTCATCTAAGGAAAGGGATTTTTTTCTCTCTAAGGAAAGTAGAAGGGGTAAATTTTAAAGAATAGGCAGGTGGAGTGTAAGGACTCCATAGACTATTTGCTGGATAATCCTCATCCATAAATTCTCTGTTCCTTTTTATTGATGAATCATAAACATATATTTGGGGGAAATTTGTATTAAAAAAAAAAAAAAATTCCCCACATTTCTGAACTGCCCATTTCCCTCAGAG
Source organism: Psammodynastes pulverulentus (assembly GCA_025802295.1). Lineage (NCBI taxonomy): Eukaryota > Metazoa > Chordata > Lepidosauria > Squamata > Psammodynastidae > Psammodynastes > Psammodynastes pulverulentus. Next base: position 47,631,423 of record JAOYMU010000263.1, on the reverse strand, counting down.
AGAAACTGGGTGGTTTATAATAAAATGTTCAAATACAATTAATTTTTAATTAAATGGTGTGTGTACTCTTAGAAAATGGAATTTCATGTCCATGAATACTTAAAATGCTATGTCAGTTCTTGGAATTCCATCTTTCTAAGATAATGTATAAAAACTGCAATACTTTTTTTAAAGATTGATGATAAATATGTGAAACGCAACTGACAGTACATCATAAAATGTTCAATTTCTTTTTTACAATAAACCCTAATATTTTTTTAAAAAACCACCATATATAAAGTCAAGGAAAATTATGGATGTGACAGATGATTTTTGTGATTCAATAAAGGTGCTCCTTAAGAAACCCTCACTTCTCCGGATATATTAGTTTAGAAAAAGGTCCTTTGACATATAACCATTGTAGTTAACCTATTTTAAAAAGGAGCAAAGTACATAGATGAATGTGCCATGGATTTATGATCAGTTACTCCAAAAGAAAATGGAATTTCTACTTGCTGACATTAAAAGAAATATTACATACAGCTATCCACTTTTTGCTACTACTATGACCAGATTGAGTTAGCAATTTGTTAGTGATACACTAGAGATCAGATAAATAACAAAGCAGACAAACTGAATATTTGTTTTTTTTAAGTTGTCTGTGGTAACTACTGTATAGTAGTTGCTATTTGCTTTCAAATAAACAATCCATAAGATTATTTTGTCAATTACGTTTTATATTAATACTTGCAAATATATGCTATACAAGATTCACTTATAAGTTATTATCAGAAACTAATTTGAGGAAATCACTTCTTTGAAATAAATATTGAAATCCCCAAATTCATTGTTGAAACTGGATGTCTACGGGTTTGAAATGGATTTTGAGTTATTCCCACAAGCACCACCCCAATAAACTGTTATGGGTGGTTTTTTTTTAATGTTTTCTAAACTTCTGCGAGTGTGCATTGATGTAGCAATATATATGTAGCAAAAAATTAAAAATATTTGTTAGTAAGTACCGTATATTTCTTTCTGAAGAAATGGTCACTAAAAGTCCATGCAGACTTGCTGGTAGATCATCATCATTACTGTCTTAGTATGTAGCTTTTCTTCTTATTTTTCCCCCACAACCACAGCCTTGTTGTGAGACAGGGCTGAAAGAGTGATTGGCCAGAGTCACCCAACAAACCTCTGGGTGAGATGGACTACAACCAGGCTCTCTCCATTTGTAGTCCATCACTTTCACCATTATGCCACACCAGTTTTCATTGTGTCATTTGTAATATAATGTTTTGAGCATCCATATTTTTTTTCTGGAGCTGGGAGAGTTGCAGGGGAAGAAAATTTGCTGTCCCCGATCTAGTAAGAATTACTGTATTCAATTGATTTTATATTTCTTTTAAAATGTTTGCATATTGATTAGAGATCTTCCATTGTCTACTCATTGGTTTGCAGATGAAGCATTTAGAATATGCCAGGGCAGGGGTGGGATTCTACCATTTCGGACTGGTTCGGGCGTACCGCTTGCTTCAAAGATCAGCTGGCAGAGAACAGGTTCTCTCCGACGATCTGATGTTGGGCCAACCCGCCCGCCCCTGCTCTTAGCTGCTTTGTATCCTTTCAGCTGTTTGGTGCATCAGAACAGATTGCTGCACTAATCAGTTGAGAGGCGCATTAGCTGCTTTTCTTAGTCGTTGCACGCGCACGCAAAGCAATTTCAAAGCACGTGATCACCGAACCGGTTGTTACACCGGCAGCACCCCACCCCTGTGCCAGGGTAAATATATTAAATGGATGTTGTATAAAAAAATTCATACAATGCAACAAGCAGAAATCAGGAGACAAACCCAAAAAATAGAAATGGTGTTCTGGACAATAAGAAAGTGCCTACTTGCAAAAATTACAATAAAGAGAGCCTGCTAAGTTTAAGAACAGATTGCAGCCCAAATATTTAATTAAAATGGCAACTCTGCTGTAGGTGTTTTTGTTGGCCAGTCAGATATGTTATTACTGAACACTTTAACTTACCCAGAGCAGGTGAAGAATCTAATACTTGCTATTTAAATCCTAAATCTTGGATCATCAAACAAACAAACCTGAATGATAGCACCATAAATACAAAGCATGAAATGTCCAGACCATTCTATTTTAGACACCAAGAAAGACACATCTTCTATAAATTATATATGAGGAGCTGATCTTATGTTTGTTGCTTGCAAAACAGATATAAAAGCAATGGACACGGGGTCTGAGACAAGGCCATGCTGATCAACTAAATTGCATAAAGACTATAACTAAATAGTTCTAACATTTCTACGTCTTACTTTAGTATAGGCAATAACTGATTAGGATTAGGGTTAGTCTGATTAGGATATTCTAATTTCATCAGTTCAAGTGAAACAGAACATTAATGGACAATCTTTAAAAAGCTCGAATCCAAACTTGCTGAAATGAAATTTGTGTATGTGTTTTTTCTTTCACTCCAGTGTAGGAAAAACCTCTCTTCTCCATCAGTATGTTCACAAGAGATTTTATGAAGACTATCGCACCACCCTGGGAGCTAGTATTTTGTCCAAAGTTATGGAAGTAGACCACACACCACTGAAATTGCAGGTGACAGAAGTTTCAATGTCTCAGATTTCTTATTCCATGGTTAGCCAAATATTTATAGCTCACTCAAATGTGCTGCAAAGAAAGGACAGATATTGTGAATTGTTTTCATATATTACTGTTGACAGCAAATTTCCAAGAGAAACCAGAGCTATGATGTTGTAGGAAGAAAATCATGTTTGTCCATGATGGCAAAAAAAATCAGGAGGAGTTTGGTAGCTGGCATCTAATGAAGTGAGCTGTAGCTTACAAAATTATGTGCTTTTTAATAAAGTTTGTAAGGAAAGGAACTATCAGACTCCTTCAGAGTTTAAGAATTTCACTTTGTAATTGCATCTTTCACTAAAATTCTGACTTTGTTAATGAACTTTTTGTTTTTCACAAATAATTAAACCTTAATTATTGTCACCTGTGGAACTGAACCTGCTGCTCATTCATTCACACTGTTTTCCTTCCCTGAAGTATGTGGCATGGCTCCTTCAAAAGTTTCCCTCAATATCAAGCAAGGGAGTTCCCTGTTCGACTGTCTTTTTTGCTTAATATTAGGAAGGAGACATTATAAAGCAAAGCATCCACTTTCGATACCCTTTGACTTTATATGAGTGCCTTTGAGGCCCACATTAGCCACACTAGATGGTAAAGAGCATCTCAAGGGCTAGTTTGCATTCTGATATGTAGGGATTTTGAAAATATCGCTCCCCATTATAAGATCCATTTTGTGAACAGGTAAATATATCCGGGTAGTCATGTAGTGAGTACAGTTATCACATACTTCAGACTTCCAAATGTGAACCCCACATCCAAAAGTTTCCTATCTCTGCTGCAATGGTTACTGTACTGATGTTAATTCAGAAAGACTTCTTGTCAATTGTAGATAAAGAGATAAAATATAAATAGGGTTGAATTGTAGAATAGTAATGTTTTTGACACTGCAAATACTAATGCTTGTATGTTCCTCCTCCTTTAGATTTGGGACACTGGAGGCCAGGAACGATTCCGGTCTATTGTGTCCACATTCTACAAAGGTTCAGATGGTTGCATGCTGGCTTTCGATGTCACAGATATGGATTCTTTCGAGGCCTTGGATGTTTGGAGGAAAGATTTTCTTCAGAAAGTCAACTCTACAGAGCAAGGCTTCCCAATGGTTGTGCTGGGGAACAAAATTGATCTGAAAGATCGACAAGTAAGAATTGGAAATAGAAATAGGGATGGAAGTTGAATGTAGATCTCTCCAATCAGGGACTGAGAACAAATTGTTCTCAGACAATAAACATAAAGAAAAACTAACATTTTTGTAACATAAAGAATTCTTTGCACCTTTACTGTGCTTCATATTATAGGACTTTCCCATCAGCTATTGAACTAAACTGTGTTTGTGCACAAGCCCTGCATTTCTGTGCAGTCCTTTTGTTAGATATCGACTCAAAATGGATAGGATCTTGTTTGAGTGCTGAGTCTGGTCCCTGAATAATGCAAGAAATCTTGCAGCTGAGCTTCTACAATAGATGGTTGTCCAGCCCTTGCTTAAGCCCTTCAATGAAAAAAGTCTTCTGCATAAGTTTGAACTTATTAAAGTACTACTGTTTTTAAAAAAATTGTTCCTTATGTTTAAATGAAAAATGCCCTTCTACTAGATTGAGACCTGCCTTAAAACAAATCTGCATACTGTGTATTCCCTGTCCATTGGCTTATTTTCTCCAAGCAAAGCAAGGATCTGTTTCCATCTCGGATGCTTCAAGAATATGTTCGTTTAACCATTATATAAACCTTTCCTAGTGCAGCTCAAGATAACTTTATTATTGTTTATGTATTATATTATAATTTATTGCACACAACAATGTATCATTTTTTGTCATTTATTTTTTGCCATTATTGCTTTAGCTGAGTGGCCCCCAACCTTTGGGGCACCAGGGATTGGTGGGGAGAGGTTTCTCCGTGGATCAGAGGGGGTATGGTTTCGTGTGCTACCTGCATCCCGCGGATAGAGCATCGCTTGTTTGCGTGGCCTGGTTGCTGGCAGGCTACAGCCTGGTGCCAGTATGGGACCCCTGATTTAGCTGGTGTTGGCCTACATATGCATCGAGTTCAAAGAACCTAGGATGTCGTAATGTATTGGCATAGTGCAGGTAGTCCTCAACTTACAACCACAATTGAGTCCAAAATTTCCATTGCTAAACAAAACAGTTGTTCAGTGAATTTTGCCCCATTTTATAAACTTTCTTGCCATAGCTGTTAAGTGAATCATTTCATTTGTTAAGTTAGTAATCGGGATGTTAAGTAAATCAGGCTTCCCCATTGACATTGCTTGTCAGAAGGTTGCTAAAGGTGATCATGTGGTCCCAGGACACTGGAACAGTCATAAGTATGAGCCAGTTGCCAAGTGTCTGAATTTTGATCATGTGACCATTGCAGGGGATCCTAAGTGTGAAAAGAAGTCATAAGTCACTTTTTTCAGTGCCGTTGTAACTTCAGTCACTAAATACAAGGTTGTAAGTCGAGGACTAACTGTATCTATGCAGATCCAAGCAGTGTGGCGTTTTGCAATTGTCAGATGGAAATTCTGTCCATGTACAGATTTTCTAAGTATGGTGTTACATTATATATTTAATATTATTTATTATTAATATTCCATTATTTGGGGATGACAAATACAAACATTCAACATTTCATTGCATTGCATTCATTTCATTCATTCTTGAAAGAAACCACTTTCCATGTAATGTTATATTTAGACCAGCTAATCAAATTCCTTTTATTTTTAGGTGTCCAAAGAGGTGGCTTCATCCTGGTGCAAGGAGAAGGATGTAGCCTATTTTGAAGTTAGTGCCAAAAATGATATTAATGTGGTGCAGGCTTTTGAGACCCTGACAAGGCAAGCGCTATCGAGAGTAAGTGGCAAATTGCTTATAAGAAATAGAAAATGTGTTCTCTTTTGTACAGAAAAGACATGTCTGCAATTCAGAATAACAGTTCATCCATCGTGTCAGCATTCCAGAAAAACTGTAATCTTCAAAAGTATGTGTCATATAAATATTTAATGCTCTAATTTGCTTTCTTCCAACAAACTTCTGAAGATCACAAAAGGGAGAGGTTTGGAAAGAGAAGACTGATAAAACTACTAAACCCTCATGTCTTGGCAAATATTATCCAAGATTAGCGAGACTGTCATTTAATCATTAGCTAAAGTGAGATGTGATAGCTAAAATTAATTTTAAGTTGGCCTAAAGGTTGTACATTGTTTTCCTTACCTCCCCACACACACTGTTTGCACCAATGCAGCTTCATGCGCATCCGTGCTTGCCTGCCGTTTGCACAGCCCAGTTCCTAACAGGACAAGGCCTGGCACCAGGCCGTGGACCAGGAATTGAAGATCCCTTCCTTATCTTATACATTTTGTACTAACTGGCACTCTGAAAAGTTCTGCCAAACACGAAACTTTAGAACATTTTAATGAAGATGTTGTCTGGTTGTGGATTTTAACTCCCTCCCCCCCAAGTAAACATCTGTTTTGCCTAATGGAACATGATGGATGAAGAAACTCTGTTTCACCACAAGGTGCTGCTGTTTGCTCACATTGCCATATGCAGAAATGTAAAGATTTTCCTTCCACAGTCTGATTCTTGGCTTTTTTCTTTCATGAATCACATGATTAGTGGATTTCATAAAAGCAGAAATCTGTGATCAAAGGTTACAGTGGGTAAGAAGGCTTTGATGCTCTCTGAACCATTTCCCCCAAAACCCTGATAGTTTTGATTTTTCTCCAACTAATGATTTTGTATTATCTTAAACAATACATGTCTTTTTGCCTTATGCTTACATGGAGCAGGAATGTTCCTGGACTCTTCTAAAATACAGGTGATGGCACTGAAAATTTTATCCATTTTTAAACATATAATTTTTTGGTGCATTGAATGTATTTTTCTTCCTCCAAGCAGTAAAAAGTTCCTGGCTTTCAATCTTGCTTAAGAAGTTTAAGAAAGAGCTTTGAATTGAGAAAGAAATCTGCATTTGTGTCATGCTATATTTCAGAAAAATGTATGAAAAATCCAAGTGATGTGATGAACAGGGAATAAAGCTTTTTCCCAATTGGAAGGCTCTTAACAACATCAATTAAAACACATTGGACAGACAGCTTTCCCTTAAAATAACGTCACTCCCTGTAATAAGAAAAAGAAAATAAAGCAGTACTGGAGCCAAAGTGAAAGCAATGAATTTAAAAAAAAATGTTTTATAAATTCCATGAATGTACCAAGCAGTTGCACAATAAACCAGTGGTGGGATTCAACAGGTTCACACCTATTCGCAAGAATCGGTTGTTAACTTTCTAAGCAGTTCGGAGAACCCGTTGGAAGAAATCTCCTTTTGTTTTTTTCCACTTTACAGGGTTAATCCTGTAAGGAAGGCAGGAAGGAAATATTCTGGTGTTGTTTCTAGCCTAATCTTTATTGCTCTGCTTACAGAAACTGCCTCTTGGTTAACCCATAACCCATAAAGGTTCTTGGCATTACGCCCAGACTTACTGTCGCATGATCACCCAGCCACGCCTACCCAGCTGGTCATTAGGGCAGAGAACCGGTTGTTCAATTATTTGAATCCCACCACTGCAAAAAAACCTTCATCTGTCATTCCCCATATATCTATTTCTTAGAGGAATTCTCTGTCTATACAGTTTTCAAATGATTGGCCAGGTAAATAAATGATCTTATTCTGAAAAATGATTTTTTTAGATTTATGTTTTTAATTATTTATATTTTTCTCATAGTATCAAGGGGTGATTGAGAACTACCTAACCGAATCTATAAAGCTCAGTCCAGAAGATCAGCCCACAACCAAATGTTGCTGACATCCCGTTCAGAATGATTGACATTTGGATACAGTCTGAAAGTTGGCACATATGGAACAGCTGCTGCTACTGGGGAATGCTGCCCATCAGGGTAAAAGATGAACTGATATAACAATATCGCCCTCTGGCATCCCAGCAAAGATGGAACAGACTGCTGGTGTTTACTGAACGCACAGACGTTTAGGAATCAGCCTCAAGTATTGGGAAAATAGTTACCGAGCTGATTTATGACCTTACCTTACTGAATCAGTCAGACCCTTCTCAGATGCCACTTTGAAGTTCAGATCTATGTTCCAGAATACTCCATGGAATGACCTGATCTTATATTGAAATTGACTCCTAGATCTTGCCATGTTCTTTTGGTAAAACTATAGTAGATAATACCTGGTCCAGCTTGATGTTTTCTAGATACAGCTTAATTCCAAGACAGCACATCTGAAGGTGTTAAAGTGGGTCAGGGAAAGCTGATCTACATAGTTCAGGCACTGCTACTTAAATAATATACATACATAGGTATAGGTCTCATTCCCACAAGTGTCCTGAGGTGTGTTGAGTTGAGAAAGAATAACTTGCTCAAAACCATTCAGTGTAGTTCCATGGTAAAGAGATGACTAGAATCTGAATCGTGCATAGTTTGGATCCAGCATTCAACTCCTAGATCATCCTAGTGCACAACTTGGTTTCCCCTCTTGGTTCCTGCCCTTGAAAATGCAATGTTAACCTTGATTTTACAGCAGAAATGCAAAACTTTTAATATTTGTGTATTGATATTATACAGAATTGGAAACTAATATCACACAGATACATGATTATTATTATTTTTTGCTTAGAAACAGAGGCTCTTGAGCCAAAAAATACTGTAAAACTATAAACGTAGATTCCATTTTCAGGGTCCTTATTTTTTTGTAGAAGATTAGTGCTTACTAAAGCAGTTCTACAGAGAATTTTAAAAAAATACTTTAAAAGATGACATATTGGAAAAGGGAATATAACAGAATCAATTTGTACATGGAAATATATAGCAGAGATTTGAAAAAGGGATTTCTTTTAAAAGAAACATTGGATATGTAGTTCATTCTTACCATTGTTCAAAGATCCTGTTTTTTACTGAAACGAGTTTCAGATGTGAATTATATTTATATGGAATAGATTGAAGCCATTTTCAGAAAAGATGTTCTCACATTGAATCAGTATGGAAATTTGAAGCATAATCAGGCCAATGATTGTCTGCCAGCCTGCTGTCTGCCTCTTTGTTGGATATACGGTACTTACCAGAAGGAAGAATTCAGGTGCTGGGGGAAAATACTTTCTTCCTATAAGAGTTAATGATGCATATCATGTATGGATCAAGGAACAAGGTAAATTAGCACACAAGAGATATAGATCAGGTCAAGACTGGCTGGTACAAATATCTGTACTTTGCTCATATAATGATTGAATGTATCATCTTTTAAACTAAGGCTAGACTAATATTGAAAATATACAGCCCAGCCAGTGCAAACAGCAACTGTAATAAAATTATTGTTAGGTTAATAAGGATTTTTTATTGATTTTCATCTTGTAAAAGGACCACATGGAGCCTGAACTGATATCTCATTGAAAATCAGAATGAATTGGGCAGGGAAATACGATCTCGTGAATCTGTTCTGTAAATATTTTGTTGACTGTACTACTTGAACACCTTGGAATTCAGGTTTGGCTAGTGAGGACACAGCCAAATTCATTTTTGGACATTTGTGCTGCCAACTCAATTAAAATTGAATTTAATAAAAAGAGATGTGAAATTACTTACCTGGAAGAAAGTAAGCAAATGCACAGCCATAGGATCAGTGTGCCTAGTAGTTTGTGCCTGACTGGATCTTGGAATTTTAATCGAGCATATAAATTGTATATGGATTAGTTGTGTGATTGTGCATATATATTTGAGCAGTATTAATGCAAGTCTCAAAATATGTATAAGAAATGGCAGTGTTTGTATTGAGTGCGGTATTATAGATCTAATTTATCAATAGGGGAAAAAATCTAACACTTATCAAGAGAGGGGTCCCATAGCAGGGCTGGATTATAGATTTTTTGTTTGGATTCCTGCATTGAGCACAATTGGGAGCACATCTATTTCTAGAACCCAGATAGATCCTGCCTATACTGAAGCACAAAGTAGAGCTTTCTAGATCAGCTTGGCATCTAGATATCTACAAGTTAGTGGGCAGCTACAAGTGAGTGAGCCAGAATATAGATGATACAATCTGTGTGTCCAAAGGTATGAACATGTAAAAACAATTTTCCTTAAGAAGATTTTCCTAAACATTTTTAAAAAGTCAGTTGTGAGACAGTAGCTCATAAAAGTGACTATTCAAGTGGGACTATTCTTTGTCCCACTAAAATTATTCTATCAGATGCTAAAACATTCAGTTTAATTAACCAATTCACTTGTATATTCAATATTTACTACAGAAGAAAATCTAAACAAAAAATAACTCCAGAGTTGGTGTTAATTCTGTATAAGATTTAAATTCACATAATAATATGGTTTGTTTAATTGTGACTTTTCTTTGTGAATCCATGCATAGCTTGTGGACGAAATGGGAACCTTTCTGAGATTCTGAATTTATGTAGGTCAATAGTCACAGTGGCAGGACCATATCATGTAAGGGGGCAGACCTGCAATTTACAATTTTTCCCCCAAGATACTTGTTTGTTTTTAAATCTTAGATTTGTGTATGTGTTGTGTGTTCTGCCTTAGAATATCAGAATCTTGTGACCTTTTCACTTTAATGTGAATGTGATCAGAGGAGCTCAGGACTGCTAAGTGAGATTCAGGGTTCCATTTCAGTTTCAAGGTGCCCAGTGTATTATGCAAAACATGGCAGTTGGAGTTTATTGAATAAATCAGGGGTACTAGATCTAAGCCTCTATCTGTGGTGCAACTATAGCTCTGGATAGCAAGATGGATGGCATATAAATTCAATAAATAAATAATAGTTCAGCAAAAGTAAATCTAGCCATGAAAACAGCAAAGCTCTGGTGGCTAGTGGTTAGAATGACTAATATTTTCAATTCTCATTTGCTTGGTTTCTCAACTGCTTTTCTAGTCAGGGTCAGTTTAGGCAACTGAGTTTAAAACAGTATACATGCTGGATGGATATTTCTAGAATACATATACAATATAACACCAACCCTTACTTATCCCCAACCACTAAATATCTACTTAAATACAAACATCTTGCATCACTTCTGGAAGGTCTCCAGGTCTGGTCTTAAATTTTATGGCAGAGAAGATAACTTGTTTTCTCTCAAGGCCCATATGCCCACAGTGAGTAAGAGAAAGCATCCCTCTTCTGTTTCCCTCCTTGCCCCAACCAGTGGGGTACCAGGACATGTCATTATTGTCCAAAATCTGAGCTAACACGCAAGTCTTTTAATACATTTTCATTTCAGGATCATGAGAAAAGGTAGGATTATACTTGAATGACTTTATCAGAATTTGGCATTGGGGTGCAATCATTAGCTTGAGACAGAAGGCCCAAGTTGGATTAGGGATGTTGAGTGGGGTTATAGAGATTTTACCAACCCCTAACCCTCTTATGTGTACTGCAGTATAATAACAAACAGAAAGTGAATAATAGCTCATATCTTCGTGGCTTAAGAGCCATGGTAGCGCACTGCCAAGAGTTTGATCCTCACCATCTCAAGGTTGACTCAGCCTTCCATCCTTCCAAGATCATAAAATGAGGACCCAGATTGTTGGGGGCAATATGCTGATTCTGTAAACCGCTTAGAGAGAGCTGTAAAGCACCATGAAGTGGTATGTAAGTGCTATTGCTATTGCTCCCCATCCAAAAAGAAAGAAAAGGTAGGCATATTGTGCTTGGCTGTTAATAATGCAATTATCCTTCCTAATTGGCATTTAGCCTCTTATTTACTATTTTTTTGAAGGCTTCCACAAAATATTTTTGTCCTGCTGTAACTACTAGTAACAGTGTGACCCTATTTTTCATCAATGTATAGGGCAGTGTTTTCCAAACCTTGATAAATTGCTCAAAATTGGATAAAAATGTTATTTTGGGAGGTAAGGGCACATAAACTCATCACCCAATCACAACAGGAACATTTATATTGACTTGAAAGCTTTTACCGTTGGATAAAGAGTTTTTCTGATAAGCACTGTCTAATAAGCATTTTCGGTAGTGAAGGAAAATGTTTGGGAAGCACTGATACAGGGTAAGAATGGTGGGAAGTTTTATGGATCGTACTGCGCTCACCGAACCGGTTGTTAAACCGACAGCATCCCACCACTGGTTTTCCTGCCATCCCAGAGCTGTGAAAATTTACATCATTTTAAATCACACTGCCTAGACAGCATCTTAATGAGCATCTGGAATGGGGCTATGCTGGATGGCTCCTCCACATGACACTGTAGTAACAATTATTGGCAGTTTTCCTTGGCCAAAATTCAAATGCTACCAACTTCAGGACTAGCTGCCATGATATATATGAAATGCCTTCTGGAATAGTGCTTGTAATGTCTTGGCAGTTAGTCACTTCGTTCTTTTTTAAAAAAAAATAGTCTAAAGCTATTCTTGATCATAAAGTGATTTGCTTAATACCAGTCACCTGGATTTGTGCAGTCCAGGTGTAACTGCTACATCACTATTGGATCCTGACTTCAAGCAAGGAGTAAACCCAAGAACACAGATATATTGTATCCACCTAATTTATCCGAAACGATCATTGACCTATTGTCTGGTTATTCAAACAACCCAGTGACTACTCAGTGGCATCAATGACTTAGATGTTTCTGAATAATTTTAGCCATATTAGGGTTTTAAATTGAATTGTGACTATTATTTGTTATTGTGTTGTGAACCGCCCCGAGTCTCCGGAGATGGGGCGGTATAGAAATTAAAATTAACATAACATAACATTTCTGCCCAGATTTGTGCTGCAGAGCTGCAGCTCTGGTTAATAGCTGAGGAAGAGCTGGAGCTTGAGAAATCACTTTGCTGATTCTTAGAGCAAATCAAATCGCAAAACTCCTACATCTCTATCATCCAAAAGTAAACAAGAGGTTGTACGTTGAAATTGCATCTGTACCAGGTTACATTCTGTGATTCAGGAAATGTTCTTTAAAATAACATTTTGTGAGCCTTTCCTGAGATTAGCTGCTCTTCAGAAAGGAATTTCCCACTGCTATAGAAGCTGCCAAATCCTTTCAAGCTTTCAATCTCTCCTTAGATGGATCAGCCAATTTGTTTAAAAGAGAAAGAGGGATAAAAGTGGCAATGGAAGGCACAGTTCTGAGGTGTTCCTTCTCAGAACCCAAACAGCATTACAGAACAGGCCCTGAGTCCAGATATAGGGCAAAAGGGAGTTCATTCACAGCAGGCCAATTGAAGCTGAGCTATTCCCAACCACAGCTTCTCAAACTTATTCATACATCATGGATTGTCCAGACTTTTAAAGTAGGTCAGTGCAGTCTAAACTTACAAGACAAAGACAATTAAGACTAAACAGCCTATTAGTGTGAAATCAACCTACATGCTTGCTAGTAATGGGAGTTGTACATTGGCATCATTGATTGATTTTAGAGGATACCATAACTTAATGCCAATCCTGCTAATCTGCAGTTTTGTTTTCAATTTAGAAAAAGTAATTGTAAAGGAATATCCTACACACTATCATTATTTCTTCAAAGTTTGCAGAATTGGAACTAATCACAGCCTGACCCTTTAAGCTTCTGCCAATGGTAAATGGCTTCTAATATCCTTACATATAAACATTTTTAGTTCTTTCATAAAACTTGGTCACTGATCTTGATGGAAGAAAACATTCCCAAATGCGGGGTTTCTTTCCGGGCTTCGCTGGGGCTCGAGACCGCATTACCATGGGCGAATTCGGGGAAAGAATACGCAAGACACCAAAGTATTCTTTATGGTGGTGAACCCCTCTCTCGGTGAGAAGGCTCATGATGAGAACGCACAGAGTAGCGTGGCTCACCCCCTTTTATTGATTA
>JAOYMU010000263.1:47599189-47609764 GCA_025802295.1 Psammodynastes pulverulentus | reverse complement strand
TTAAATTTTTGGGTTTTAATGGGGGCATTACTATGGTTTTGTTTGTATCACTGTATATATGATGTGTACCCCGCCCCAAATCCCCTAGGGGAGAGGGAGCGGGCTATAAATGTGATATGATGATGATGATGATGATGAAATTATTTTAAATAATTAAATTGAATTGTTGAATTATCCTGCAATAAGTTGGCCTGTGGTGAGTTGGCCACAGTGAGTTGTTCTGTGGCTAATTGGCCACGGTGAATTGGCTGTGATGAGTTGACCATGGTGAGTTGGCCATGGTGAGTTGATTACAGCAAGTTGCCCCATTCTGGGTACAGTTCTGGGGTACATCCATAACAGGAAGTATTTCTAATTCAAGTACAAGGTCCCATTTGCAGGAGCTGGTAGGGCTCATAGGGCTACCAAATTTGTGCTGCAACAATCCTGTAGATTACTGGATGTCAGAAATATTTAGTGGTCCCCTGGATTTTTGAAACCCAAATTTGATAGCTAAATGTTGGAGCATTCTGTCCTAAATTTATTTTAGAATTTTCACTTAAATTGCTCTATTAGCCAAGGTTTATATGATATTCACACATGAGATATGATTTTGTCTATCTGAAAACAGCCAGAGATATCAAAAATGAAAAGTAAATTACCCATTTTTTAGTTTATTTGTACAGGTGAAGCCAGAATCATTGTGGAAATATCTCCAAACAGTAATAAATCAAACCAAGGATGATTTGTTAGATATACCTCTTCAAGGAATATTATCACTTATCCTAAGGGCTCAGTATGATCATCATCATCATCATTTAATAACCCCAGAATCCCTTGCAAGGTGGTGTCTGGGCACCTAAATGGAGCTATATATCCCTGGTCTTGTGAATAACATGTACAAATGACTTTATATACTATATGTGATCTGTAACTTGCCATTAAAGTCTAGAGAATTACATAATCAATAAACAATTCCTCTTATCCCTACAAAGCATACATAAAACAAATGTTTCATATTCCAGAGATAATTTTATGTACCTATGTGTTTCATTACGCATATGCACTCTAGGTATGTGTGGCTTTCTAAAACAAAGGATTTAATGATTTGCGGGAAGTCCACCTACATATACAATGACCTCTGTAAGCAAAAATCTTAGTCTAAAGCTTAATGTTCTTTCAAAACTTCAGTGAAAAGGAATGTTAAGAATCCATAGAACTGGAACATTTGGAAAGGGAAGTGTAATGCCTCTCATTTCTGTGCAAAAGGAAAAGCTTTGATACAATTGAACTGTACCATAGCTGCTCTGTAAGATTAAATATACTCCTCTAAACTTACTGTAAATTATTAGCTTCTGGCTTTTACTAATTACAGGATGTTGTATCATTTGATAACTTAGCTGATACCATACAGCCTTTCTATTCTTTGCCAATCTGTCTATCTATGGATATGAAATGTGTGTGTGAAAATTTTACTCTCTTGTCATGAAATATCATAGAATCATTTCTATCCTGTTCAGTGATATTCCACTAATAAACTAAAAATAAATCCAAGGATTTATTGGTTTCATAAACCAGTTAGGTCCAGTGGTTAGAAAGTGGGAGCCTGTGAGTTCAAGTCCTCCTTTAGCCGTAAAAGCCAACTGGGTGACTTTGAGCCGGGCACTTTCAGTCCAAGCCAGCTCACAGGGTTGTGGGGGAAATAGAAGGAGGAAGGTGTGTTGGATATGTTTGCCATCTTGAGTTATTTTTAATAATAACAAAGGCAGGATACAAATAAATAAATGAATGCATAAATACATTTAGAAGTAACAAATGCTATTTTTTGCTTCTAGATAAAAGGTGGACAGTAAACACAAAGAAATATAATACACTGCTGTAGTTTTGTAGTTCTTCCAAAGCTTCCAACATTTGCCTTATATGTGATCGGTCACATGTTATGATGATTCTTATTAGATATTACCAAGATTGATAATCAAGTACCTGAAAATATTTAATTTGAATAGGGTCTTAGATATTTTTTTTAAAGTCCTTAATAAATTATATTTTATTGTTAACCAGCCAGTCAGCCAAATGTTTCGATTGGATTTGGCATTTTTGTCTACCTATCAAGTTATTATTATTATGGTTCATTGCACAGTCAGCCAGATGTTTAGGCTGGTTTTGGCATTTCTATCCATCTATCAAGTCCTTTCCAAGAACCTGGGAAGTGCAGGTTTTTTTCCTTGATGGTATTACAGATATCCTCACAGGATATAAGCTTTACTATTGAATAATGTGGTAATAAATACAAAAAGTAAACTATTGTTGTAACTATTGTTATGGCTTCTCATATCCTCTATAGTTGTTAAAATAATTTGTAATAGTATTTGTGTCAAGTACTAGAACTGAGCAAGGAAAAAGTTATGGGGTAGTTTCTTCTACAGTAGAACTTAAATCTTTATCACTTCTTCCAATGTGAGTCATCTTTACTAAATAATCAGCCAGATACCCCATGCTATTCCTATTTATTGGGAAGTTAAATTCTTTTTGGTTTAAATAGGGCTTTCTTCCAAATAGGAATGCCAACTTGATGTTAGTTTTAAATAGCTTGGCCAAGTTTTGTACCTTGAAATAGAGAAATCTTCAAGGAAATGTTCACTGCTATACATATTAGTAAGATTTGCAGATCAAGTGGCTGCTTAAACCTGCACGTAGAATAGATGGTTGAAAGTTGAAAAGAAAAACTATACTTCAAAATAAATAGACAGCAGTCTGCTGCTGCCAAGAAAATGGCCCGGTTTACCTAATATGCAAAACTATAAAGTGACTTTTTTTGATATCTGCTTAGCATGTTGGATAAATTCAGTCAATTATGGCTTATATACCAATTGTGGTTATTCAACAAATCTTAGTTAATATAAAAATTGCCCAGTATAATACATGAACCCTATCACTCAGAGTGGACTAAAGCATGGTCCTACCCAACTACTCTCCCATGTTCCTCTCATCAGTGATCTTATAGCACAAATGAATGATGGCTCCATGTCAGTGAGAACCTGAGCAAAATTCTTCCAGAGCATTCCATTCAATTGTCAGAGGATCTTCAGGGTTCATCAACTGATGGCATTCAAGTGGGTATGGACTGCTCAATCTAGACTCTAGCCATTATAAGAATCTGAGCAAATGTCCAAAGATACCTTATGCTGACACCAGCCCTGGTAAAATACATAAGGGTATTTTAGGTATACAGGCCTGGACTTTGTGTTAGGACATAGAAACCCTCATTATAGCCTCAATAGATATTTCTCAAAGTTTTACAGCTACCGTAGTCCTCAACTTACAACTTTTCATTCAAAATTACAATGGCACTGAAGAAAGTGACTTATGACAGTTTTTCACACTTATGAGCATTGTAACATTCCCAAAGTCATATGACAAACATTTGGATGCTTAGCAACTGACATGTATTTATGACGATTGCAGTGTCCAGTGTCATTTGACACTTTTTGCGAACCTCTCACAAGCAAGTCAAGGGAGAAGCCAGATTAATTTAACAACTGCAGTGATTTACTTAACATCTGTGGCAAAAATGTCATGAAATGAGGCAAAATTCACTTGTCCTACTTAACAGCTGAAATTTGGGCCCCGGTTGTGGTTGTAAGCCAAGGACTCCTATGAAGCAAGGCAATATCATAAATAAAAAACAGTACCCATACATATTCTATGTAAGCAAAATCACAAGAGGTTTCAAGTCTTTTTTCTGCGTGGGCCAAACACTCTGGTTGCTTCTTTCCATTTTTCTCCCAAGCCCTCCTCTGTCCCCCACCCCTTCCCCCTTTTCTCTCTAATTTCGGTTCCTCATTCCTGCCTGGATAAGGTTCTGCCTCCCTATATTAGCTCAGACAAGTATTCAAGTGAGCACAAGGGGATTTAGTTGGTCTAAAAATATAGCATAAGGCAACTTGGGAGCTAAAATTTCAATACGGATTATTTCACCTAAAAGAAGCAAAGGACCTGTTTCTCTCCCAAGTAACATTTCTGGCCAAGTCCTTCAAAACTGCTTTGCTCCAGACAGTGAAACTCATTTGACTAATAGAGGCATTTGCTCTAGGAGTATTGCTGATTGCCCACCAGTCAGTTTAAAAATCAAAACTTTCATACAGAAATTTAATTACAATGAGAATATTATAAAGAATTTATATGCAGAACTTTTTCTTAGTGCTTACAGTACATTCACATCAAGTTAAACCTTAACCTTAAGGTTGCAAATCCCAATGAGAAATTAATGCACTTTAATTGTAATTACTACAAATCTATAGAGGTTAACCTGGGATTAAGTCCTATTGACTTTTCTATAGTTCAAGAATTGGGCTGCTATGATTTTAGTGAAAGCTTAACACCATTTGTCAAGCTTGTATCCTTTAAAACACTTCAATATTTCAAATCATAAAAGTTGCCATTCTAAGTTGGGTTCATGAAAGTTGTTATAAGTTCATCTGTCCTAAGATATTATCCAATGAAGAGCCATAAATTCACTAATATTAAGTGTCTAGAAATAAACCCGCTACTTTGATAATGTTATCATGGTATGTGAAAAACAATTATATTTTATATGCATGTATATTCTAAGGTACACTAAGGTCTAGAACAGGATAAATTTATTTCCTCTTTCTCAAACTTCCTTGAACAAGTTATCAGCAGAGCAATAAGTAAATACCTCTGGATATAGAACTCAGTTCTCTTCAAAGCTTTTTCCCCCATCTGGAAAAGAAGCAAAGCAGTGCTAAACTTCCATCTTGAGGAAGATTGACTCAAGACTTAGGTCTTTTCTTGGAAGCAAGAATCAGAAGTAAGGACTGGGTTCGTCCCTATGCTAAGCCAAGATGTGGTTTGTGTCTTAGTACATTGCACAGCCAATTTTAGTTTATTCAATAATCTATGATTAATCAAATGAACCCAACCAGTGAAGCTCTCTCACCATTGATGTCTCTCAGCTGCTTCTGCCCAGGGCATTATGCAGACTTATCTGTTTCAGAGACTACTGATTGATAGGGGCAAACTTCCTGTATCTTTCATAATTTTGGTATGGTATATCTTGTCAATAGCCTTGCTGACAATTATTCAAGATGCAGGAGCTTTGTGCCATTTTGGTTTCAAATGTCTGTTATTGAGCCTTAGAAATGGCACTAATGCTTCAGCTTCAAATGATATATTTAAGCATATATAAGCCACTATATATGGAGAGTAAGCAGTGCAAGACGAGATACTCATGTACAATAAATAAACAATAAGAGTTGATTTACCATATTGTACTAATGTGGACACAACAGTAGAAATAGTAGACAGAATGCATTTCTTGTCACCATAATGTCACAATTTCCCCTTAAGACCCATGCAATTACTGTCCTTCTAGATGGCACCCCGTGGTTGAAAAAAATATTCCTCCTTTGTATATTGAGAAAGTACATGAGATTGATTAGTGATTATAGACCTGGCTGGCAAAACTCCACTTTATATATGCACTAGCTGGCAATAAAAAGATGCCCCCAAAATTGAATTTTTGCCATCTGTTGGATTCTTACAACCCTGTTTTGGTATCTCTAGGAAAGTCATATCCTGATTGAAGTTTTTGTGGATCATTCCCACAGTTTCCTTGAAAACCTAGGTTTTCAAAGAACATGGAACCAAAAAAATGAGCTGGATTCACACATCAAGGAAAGCTTCAGAAAGTCACTAAAGTTAAAGGAACACCTTTACCAAAGATAAATCATTTGAACCTGCACATTTATATTTATTCATATCAGATTCCATTTTCCAGGAATTATTAAGTATGCTGTTTACATATCATAACTTTTAAACTGCACAAAAGTATAATGCCAAATTTGAATGTCAGGCATGCACACTGATGGTATATGTGAGGTCAAGATTTGGTTAATGATATTAACCATGATATTTGTTAAGAAAGGAAATATGCAAGAAAGTGAAATAAATACATGATGTTTAATAGCTAGTAAAACAGCTAGTAGTAGTTAAATCAGTCTTGGAACAGAGCAGTAGAATACAAAGAAGACTTGAAACCTTCTTTTAGTTCAATCATTACATTTGAGATTTCCTGTTTTTTTATTGACTGATGATGGTAGATGTGCTAATGATGCTCATGCAACCTATGGAATATCAAACTGAAATCCAGTAGTACAGGGCTGTCAAACTCCCGACCTATGGATGCACCACATGCTGGCCAGGCCCACACCCGGTTTAGTGAAGGGGGAAAAGTTCCAATATGTGATGCTGCCGTGACAATGTGAGTTTGACACCCTTGCAGTAGTAGTTTCCATTCTCCAAGGTAACAACCAAGAGAAGAGAAAAGGGGTAACAACCATTCAAATGTTCTGAGAATTTGCTATGAGACTGTAAGAAGGAATATTTTTTAACAATTAGTAAGTCTCTAAATAATGTTTCTGTTTCTGTTCTATAACCTTAAATCCCTTGAATCCCATGATATTAAACGTTATTCAAAAGTAAATTATTAGAAAGCAAGGGTGGTGAAGTTCATTGCTCATGACATACAGAACATCTTATAGTGGTGATGGTGACATAGAAACCTCCAGAAAGCCCATAAAGTAGAGTTCAGAGATTATAATCTTTCACTAGCTCAGAAGCATAGGATTAGTCTATTTGGCAACTATATATAGCCATGGGCTGTAGACATGTATAGCAGGGTTTTATTTTAGTAAGCAGTCATCATTCCATCATCATACATTCACTATTCATTATGCATGTTTTGAGAAAAGAGAAAAGAGTCATATATTTATGGGTCAAATAATTATGGCTTTGAGATCACTTTCTTCCATCCCATCTTCACAGTGATGTTGTGAAGATACCATTAAGAGTTCTAATCTATGCTTGAATATAGTAGAAGGATGTGGAGCTGAGGATCTTACAAAGCAGCCACCTTAAAGCTGGCATTCTTGAGATGTATAATGGAGTGCATGTTCCAGAATCTAAAACAGCCTTTGACTATGTTGGCAGAGAAGTTTCAGCAGTGGTGTTCCAACACCTCTCAAAGACATGAGGACAGGAGAGAAAACATTACAGGTATGATATTCCCTGCATTTTTCTTTTTCTGGGATTCCTGTAGTTTTATATCAAGCTGCCCTGTAACATCAGGTGATACAGATAATTAATTATATTTACAGGAGAACAAGTGTGCACCTATTTCCTCTTATCTCTCTGGAAACAATTAATCAGACTTCTGCTTTCATTGATAATCCAAACAAGTATGATTTCTGGGCACTGTGATAAGTTTGTAATATTAATGATACCTACGGATGACAAATTACTGACACTCTTGCACTCCTCATTTGAAAAAAAATACCCATATATC
Source organism: Psammodynastes pulverulentus (assembly GCA_025802295.1). Lineage (NCBI taxonomy): Eukaryota > Metazoa > Chordata > Lepidosauria > Squamata > Psammodynastidae > Psammodynastes > Psammodynastes pulverulentus. The sequence goes on along the minus strand of JAOYMU010000263.1, from coordinate 47,602,419 downwards.
AAAATTATTTTCCCAGGGTTAAATGTAAATTTTTGGGAACTTGTCAATGACATCTCCATCTTTTTCTCTTCTTGCTTTACCTTTCTGTTTCTGCTTCCAATTCTTCTCCTTCCCCTGGTCTTTCTTAGCAGCTGGATATCAAAACAACAAAGCAGAGTATTGCTGTGAACTTCTCTGCCAATATTTGTAGGACAGGTAGTGCTGACTGGATTGTAGCTTATCTCCTGATATTAGCATCTGAGTGCACAGAATCACTGTGAAGTCATTATACAGTCTATGTTGTCTACTAATCCTCCCCTCACCACTCACTAACCACTAACCTGTGATGCTCACTTCTATGCACCCACCAGCCAATCTTCACCAAAAATCCAGCTTTAGGTATGCAATCTCTCTTGTGTTACTATCTGAAGAACTGCCACTGTGTGGAATGTGAACAGAGCACTGCATTCCACTTTTCTATTTCTCTCAGGAAAATGCTAGTGTTATCATTCTGCAGTAAAAAGCAGAAGTAAGCAAAGGGCAGCCCTGCAAATGCTTTTTTAATGCAATTTCCATCATCTCCTAACATTAGCATTAGTGTCTATGACATTAGCTCTCCCAACAGGAGCTGGAATCCAGTCATAGTATATTTCTTTAAAATTGTTTTTTTTAACGAGTATGACAGGCTACAAAAGGAGATGATCTCTACTCTAATGAGCTCGTTTAAAACTATAGCCTTGTGTGATTTGTATGCCTGCACATCTATGTGTACAAGTCTGTACCAGCGTGGAAGTGGGAGAACTGAAACTGCTCAATTTCAGTCTCTTCATTCAATTCAGGGAGTTCAGAATCAATTGCCACTTTTGAGGAGGCCTTTCCTTTGCTTTCATTCTACCTCTTTTATCTCATTCTTTTCTAAACTAAAACCTGGAAGCAAGAAAGGATGTGCTTTCCCTGGACATCCCATCTTCAAAGCCCAATTTGTGGGAGTTCAGTAGATGGCACAATGAGTCCCATTGTCCTTGACTGATGCAGATTGGCCATCAAGAAGACAGATAGACCGGCAGGAGACACTGTCCAGTCCATCAGGAAACCATAGAACAGGTCAACAAAAGCAGTTCCTCAATTGGCAACTCTCCCAAAAGTTCCAATTTTGGAAACAGAGTGATGTTGAAGAGGGGGGGAGAGCCCACTGGACTCTGAATGTAATGTATTGTCTAAGAGTGGCCACCTAGGTCAAAGGGATCAAACAACCTAATTCCAAAGGGAAGGGAGACATATAGAGAAATTGGGGGTGGGGGTAGCTGTCCTTCTAGTGCCTTCTTATCTCCTTTTCCTATCCCCTGGGCTTTGCCTGGATAGAGCTGTTAGCAACTGCCTTGCTAGCAAGCCAATCAGACTCCAAGCTCTGCCCTCTGTCCCCTTGACTGAGGTGAGTTATAAATGACTCGCCGGGCTTTTGAAGCCCAGAGCTTCTCAGTTGCAACTCCTTGGAGCAGGCAGCTCTCTGCCTCCTGTCACTTTGTGCAGCTCACTCACCTGCCAGGATCAGCCCATTGCGGCTCTCCTCCTGAGCGAAGGTAAGCCCTGCTCCAACACAATTGGGTTCTTTGTTCAGTTTGGGCATAGGGAGGGAGGAGAGGGAGACTTGCTTGCCAAACCATTGGGTGTGAATTTCAATATTATAAGACCTAAGGTGCCTCTTTTTTAAAAAAAAAACAATATTTTCTTCTTTTTGTGCAAAGCAAATTTACCAAGGAATTAGTTGGTAATGATTTATGAAGGAAATTATGGCAGTATGTATGCGAATTCACGATTATAAATAGTATCAAAGCCCTAGCGCTCCATGCTCAGACAAATTTGCACTGAATTTACTAAAAAAAATTGCTGGATAACGGAGTACATAGTCCATAACTATGCAGTATACCCTCTAGTCAGTGGAGATTTAAAACTTCAGCCAGTGAATCTTTTTAATTAGATTTTAATACCCAGCAAATCAAGGAGCAGATCCAAAGAACTTACAGCCTAAATATTGAAGAAAGGAGATTGTCAGAAAATTATGAAAGAAAAAAGAAGTAATGGCATATAGGCAAAGATATATGAACAAAAGAAGGATGATGATCAGGTCAGACAGTCTTCCTGCTATCCTTCAAAGTATTGCACTACAGTTCCCATCTGGAGCAGCCAGAAAGCTCAGTATACTGAGTGATGATGAATGGGAATTATAATTCAACATGCCTAGTAAGCACTAAGGAAGATAAAAGGTAGTTATGTTTCATTTTTTCTCATGGAAAACAAGAACACAAATTTCTACCTAGCTCTAGGAGACTGGAGAAGGAAAGTCATGAAAAACAATGTTGTGGTGGTAGTTTATGCCAGATTGACATTTTAAATGTCAGGATGCTATTGTTTTATTTGCTTCTACCCAAGAATCAAGAATTTGACATTTAAAAGAAAGAGATCAGTTTCTGGGCTCTAAATATGCAAAAGAAGTTACAAGAGAAGAATCAGGTGTGGTTGTGCCCTCTCTCCCTGGGTTTCTCGGCCAGTCTTCCCAAAATCACTCACATTGTTTCAGAGCAATGAAAGGATGCATATCATTAACACGAGACCTATAAACACACACACAGAGAAACCCCGTATCCAATTATTTGTGTTCGCCTGAACCTAGAAGCACAGAAAAAGAAACCGAATCCCATTTTTTTGTTTTCTCCTAAACCTTCCTTTGAACAACTATAGCAACTGCAAGAACAGAGAGAGATGGAATAGGGAAACATATGAATACTTCTCTGTTAATGGAAGCATTTGAAAATGGCACCTGTGCTCCAATCTGGGGTGCTGGCGCAGGAGAAAGGAGAGGATTTAACCTTCCCTACATTTATTCTCTCTCTCTCTCTCTCTCTCTCTTTCTCTCTCTCTCTCTCTCTCTCTCTCTCTCTCTCTCATACACACACACACACACACACACACACACACACACACACAAACTTATTTGCCTCTGACAGTGGTGGGATTCAACCAGTGTAACAACTAGTTTGTTGAGCGCATGCTTTGCGTGCATGTGCAACATTGGCAACTCACCTTCAGCTGCAACCCCAATGTGTAAAACAGCTGATGCGGGGCAATTGGCGCAAATCAGCTGAGCTTCAAAATGCGGAAATAAAGCACAGACAAAAGCAGGGGCAGGTGGGCGGGCCCAAAAGCTTATCGTCAGAGTGAACCGGTTCCTCCCAGCTGATTGTCAGAACAAC
>JAOYMU010000263.1:47548583-47570593 GCA_025802295.1 Psammodynastes pulverulentus | reverse complement strand
TTTTTATCTAATTTAATAGGGATTGTTTGGAATAGAAATAGTATTTTTGGTAGAATGTTCATTTTTATTACAGCGATTTTTCCTATTAATGATAATTGTAATTTATCCCAATTGTCCAAATCTTTTTGAATTTGTTGTATTAATTTATCATAATTATCCCCTTTTATTGATGAACACCTTGCTGTAATCCATACGCCTAAATATTTTATTTTTGTTGTTGTTTGTATACCTAATTCTCTTTCTAATTCCTCTTTTTAATTCTTAGTCATATTTTTTGTTAATATTTTAGTCTTATCTTTATTTATTTTTAACCCTGCTACTTAAAAAAGTCACCTTTTTAATGACGTAACTTTGAACAGTCACTAAATGAACTGTTATAAGTTGAGGACTACTTGTATTATTATTTTCCTAATTTCCCAAAATAATTCACTTAGCAACATCCCAGGCTTGATACAAGCATAACTTTTAAAAAAGAGTTACATTCCAAAATTCTAGGACATAATTTAACACGACACTGACATTTTTAATGCTATTAAAATCCTCATAAGGCTATTTATAATTTAAATAGATTATTGAAATACTATTCCAAAAGAATGTCAGTGATTCACAAAAACTAAATCATATGAGCCATATTCATTTTTATAATAATTTTAGCCCCCTAACCTAATAAAGTTTTGATTCATCTATCAATATATGTGACAACATAGTCTAAACCCTTTAAAGAAGCAGATAAAAGCTAGGACGTGATTAGATTTCACTGTCTTGTCTTTGAGCTTCTGGGCCTAACATTATCAGTCTCGCTCCTGTTTGCTTTAATTTTTTTCCTAAGTGAGCATAAAGAGAAAATTTACACGTTTATTGTTTAAATGTATTTAAAAGCATTTGTTAAATATTTATTATTCAAAGGTGATTTTCATAATGACAAATTGCATATTAGATATTCACAAACTAGGAGGATTCTATTGTGCTGGCAGGATCTAAGCAAGTTTCATTAAACAGAGAAACTTAATTTCTCTTTCAACCCTGTTGGCTTTAATCTTCATGTGGCTAAAATTTTTGTATTCTGCTTTTGCTTGTCTTGAACCAACCTTGCTTCAGGTGAGCAATGCAAAGTTTAAAATTGTTTATGTTTTTATTGCACCAAAAGCAATTCAGCCATAAGTTTGATCAAATATTTATGATAATATCAAATGAAAACATTACTCAGAGCCATAAGGTGTGTCCCTAAAATCCCCAGTTTTTTGGGGGTGGGGAATCTAAGTGGATCTAATAGAACTGACTGCAAAAATATAGTGATGATCCTCCATAATTGTGCAGATTTGGCAGCTCTGGGGAAAAAAAAATAATACTATGGCCCAGTGGTGGGATTCAAAAAATTTTTACTACCAATTCTGTGGACATGGCTTGGTTGGCATGGTGTGGCTTGGTGGCCGTGGCTTGGCGGGCATGGTGGGGGAAGGATACTGCAAAATCCCATTCCTCCCCACTCCTGGGAGAAAGCTACCACTGGTTCTCCGAACTATTCAAAATTTCCGCTACCGGTTCTCCAGAACTGGTCAGAACCTGCTGAATACCACCTCTGATGCAGAAGTCATTTTGCTTACTACATGAGAGATTTATGCTTTTGTACAATATATTTTTCCATGTAGTACTTGTTTTAAAATGAAACTAATGAGCAAAGATTGATATTATGGCAGTCTTGACAAGGTAATAAATATTCTTTTCAATAAAGAGGAGGAAGTAAACTTAATTCTTCCTCTTTCATATAAAGTCATCAACTTTCATGAACCTTGAAAGAGAGAGTGCTGGAGGTTCTCAATCACACCACAACATTTCATGAACTTTGAGTAACAGCTTATAATATAAATTGAATCTCTTTCAAACATACATGCTAATACACACATTATATTCTGAAAGTATGTAGTTCCAATGCTGATTAACATCACAAATGAAAAAGACATGACTAAAAAGATGTGATTAAGCTAAAAAAAAAATTTATGCTTTGACTTCAGGTCATTGTGGCTACCGCCGTTTCTGGAAGCTTTAATATGCCTGAGAAATATGACATGCCAATTGTTGGACTTATTAATATGGGGTAAGTAAATATTATTCCCCTCCAAATAGGAATATGCTAATGAAGCTATCTCATTAGTGCCATCAACAAGACAAATAGAAGGACTTAACTTCACATCCTCCTCCTCTCCAGTTTCCGGTATTGTAACCAGCAGTGTAGAAAGGAAGGAAATGATGAATCTCTTTGAAAACAAGTTAAATTTAACTTCGAATTTTCAATGGCTGCATTCATCATACCATTTATAAATACCATAGAATTTTGTAGAAAGTAGGGCAGACTAAAAGTGCTAGTATCTGCAAGGCTTGAATGACAATGAGTCAATCCACTAATAAATTACAGTCATAGCATAATTACAATGTGTATAATAATTATTGCTATGCAGGTGACAACTCATTATAGTGCTCTAATTATAAATTTATACTGTCTGCATTGCTATGCTGAAGGAAATACTGGGAATCCAATAAACTAATATTTCCCAGTTTATTGCTTTTGGGGTAATTTCAAGAAGATTGTGATAAACATAGATTTTTAGACGTTCTTTGGTTAATTCTAATTATAGGCTTTTATTCTACATTTTTCATGACATATACCACCTCTGTTGGAACCATTAATACTTTATGGAACTTCTACTTACAGGATCAAAACCTATAGTATATAGCAGTGCACTGAGAAAGTCATAAAGGTTGAGTATAGCTCAACAGCTACTAAGGCTGCTGAACACTGAGGTGGGGTGGGGGGTATGGTGGCTCAGCAGTTAAAGATGCAGAGCTTGTCAGCCAGAAAGTTGACAACCTGGGTTTGAGACCTGAGTGCCATGCAATGGAGAGGGTTCTCATTACTTGCTCCAGATCCTGCCCAGCTAGCTGTTCAAAAGCATGCAAATGTGAGTAGATAAAAACTTTGATGGTAAGGCCATATGAAAAATGTCTTTGGACTATGCTGGCTTCCTCGGCCAAGGAAGAGAGATGAGCACTTCCACCTAGAGTCGGACACAACTGGACAGGAAAACCTTTGCCTGAACACTGAGCCTTAGAAATACAGATGTCCAGTTATTGTTTGTAAAATATTAAACTTACAGCTTTCGGGGAACTCAGAAAAATACTGAATCAAAAAAATGATATAAAACAATAATGTAATAATTAATAAGATGTAAATGTCACCTGACTAGTATATTCTGGGTAGGTTACAAATTATTAAAACAAAAAAATTAGCAAAGATGGCAAAGGCAACAAACTCAGATGGAAAGAAAATAAAAGAAAGAAAAGGAGCCTCAGTCATGTTCAGCAAAGATCTGAAATAAAGGGACTTTAGAGCCCTGTGAAACATCAATAGGATGGGGGGGTGGGGATGGCAGTATTGCATGTTTAAATCTTGGGAGGAACCTCATACCCATTTCTGCCATCTCAGTTGTCCTTAAATATATTGCATTTGACAGCCATACTTGTTTTGCTCATAAATGACTGCAGCCTTCCTCAATTTGGTGCACTCTGGATGCACCAAAGATGCAAGATGGATTTCTGTAATTTTGGTATGGAATTTTGTTTCCATGCTAAGAACAAAATGTCTTCATCTAATTTATCAGTTTTAAACTGAAGTGTGGGCTTTTATGTCAAGCTTGTTTTTCTTCTTTTTCTTCTAGGTTTCCATCTGCCACACTTCCACTAGTGGGCAAATGGAAAGATATGATTGGCCCAGCTTTTTCACTTGCCATTGTTGGCTACGTGATCAACCTAGCCATGGGCAGAACCCTTGGTAACAAGCATGGCTACAATGTGGACCCAAATCAGGTAATCTTGATAACTGGGAAATATATACAAGGATTTCATGGCTTACCTGCCCATAATTCTGGTGCTGCCCTTTCCAAGGCTGGAAATTTAAATATAGATAGTCCTGGACTTACTACCATAATTGAACCTAAGAATCAGTTGTACGTTGTGATGGTTATAAAGCAGGTCATCACAAAAATGACCTGATTTTATGACCCTTTTTTTTTTGCACCGGTCATAAAGTGAATGACACAGTGATAACCAAACCCATTGTTCATTGTGAGCACTTTTTGCTGGAACCTAGAAGGAAAAGCCAGTTCCTGAAAAAAAACCATTGTAAATTATGATAATGTGACCACAGGACATTGCAAATGGCTGTAAATGCAAGCCACTTCCTGAGCACAAAGTGCAGTCACATGGCCTTCCGGAAGGTGTGGCCATCTGAACTGTGGAATGGGTTATAAGTCACTTTTGAGGGAAGGAAGGGTCCATTGTAACTTTGAACAGTTGCTAAGCAACCAGTCAAAATCAAAGACGACTGTCTGTTATCTTCTTCAGAGAGACACAACTAGATTTATGGAAGGACATGTAGGCGGGACTTATTGGACAGTGTCACCCTCCTTTAGCCTTCTGGGATTACTGTATGTAATCCCCTATAAACAGTACAGTACGGTTATGTCAGTAAATTTTAAAAAAATCTTTATATAGTTTGAAAATTGCAAAATACAGCAATAATAAATGATTTGAAGTTATTAAGGAAAATGGTCGCTGTGACTCAGCCTTTTCCAAGGAAATTTCTTATTGATAGTAAGTTGGCAAACCAACTGGACAATTTTCTCAATGTTGTATTCCCTCCAAGAGGGATTGGCATCTATTGCTCTGAGAAAGCAGATTGCTGCACAGAAAACACAACCTCATAAAGATGGCTATTGGGTGGAGCAGTTTAACTGTCTCTGCTTCTTGGCATGATTGATTGGGAACTTACATGTAGAAGAACAGGATGTAAGTTACATTGAATAAATAATAACAACAACAACAGGAGGAGGAAGCTAGGAAGGAAAATCATTTCTCCACTTTCCTGTGTCATAGTTTTAGGTGACCCCTCTACAGAGAAGTTTTGCTGTCAGGAAGCCAATAAGAACCTGATAATTACTACCCTTCAATTGCTTCATAACTGCTGACTTGCCTCAGAACAGAATCTGGAGCAAACTGTTCAAGGGATTTAATATGTAAATATTTTTAATCTAATTAATCAAACTTCTTTGAAGAGTAACTTAGAATGGTGCCATCTGAGAATGCCATCAAGACATATCATGTACAATAACTTGCACAATGCTGGCCTTTTAAACAATCACTACAGCCAACTGTGCCATTTCTGCATGGCATGCTCTCTCTTAGCCCAGTGGCTGAAAGTATGATTCACTTGGGTGGCAGATTTAAATTGGCAGATACCTACTGGTACTGCTTTGGCCTGAAAGTTTCCAAACATGTGACTGATGTGACCCAGAGAATCCTGGGATAATTTTGGAATGAGTGGAAAGAATCCTCGTGGAGTGTTGGTGGTGGATGATTCTCCTGCAATGGGATAGCAGATTCTGAAGACTTAATCAGTGCAGTCTTTGTATAAATGTCACCCACAAATGAGGGATCAGATTAAGGATAATGACTGACCTATTTCTATTTCCAGTTAAGTGTTGCCAAAACAAACTTACTATAAGGACAAGGGCTTGATGTTTTCTACAACTTTAACTGACTAATCCATTGTCTCCATAGGAAATGTTGGCCCTGGGTTGCAGTAACTTTTTTGGATCCTTTTTTAAAATCCATGTGATCTGCTGTGCGCTTTCAGTCACCTTAGCTGTGGATGGAGCTGGTGGAAAATCTCAGGTGGTTTATCATTTGCTTGCCATTTCATCTTCATAATGGGAAGATTTATTTGTGAAAAGTTTTCTAGACATTTTCACACTCTGCGTGATGATTCTGGGAATACAGAATTAAAGTTCTCAGCATCCTCTCTAAACCCATATTTCTAAAGTCACATTCAAATTAATACAAAATATTTGTAAGAAATAACTGGGAATTTCTGGCCCTTCACATTGCAATTGACCATGGTGGTTGGGGCTGTTGAGTGTTGTATTGGAGCAACAACTAGAGATCGTTGTTTCTCTGCATAATTTGTACTGCCATTCTTAAAGAAGTGGCCAGAAGGATGAGGAACTACCAGAAAATTAGATTCTGCTAGTGATGTATGGCAGAGCTATGCAATTCTTTAGATTTAATTCCAGAAAGGTGCTATGTGAAACCAGATAAAAGATGTGGCTGCTTCAAGGAGTTGCAGGCACATACTACCTTTGCAATCCCATGTCCTCCAAAGCACCTTTTTGGAAATCAAATCCACAGCATTGGACAGCTCTAATAATTAGCATTTAAAACACCACATGGTTATCACTGCTTTAATTAATCATACCAGATAGGTCAGTATTACTGTTCCTATACTGTAGAAAGGAGATGAAGTGTTGCAGCTAAGACAGCCTTATTGATTTAGAATCCCATCTCTTCATTATTCTGCTCCATTACACTACACCAGTTTGCGAGCTAGGACTTGCTATTTCTTTAGAATCTCCATTTTAAATTCAGCAAATTCAAAATATTATGAGTCATTTTTCATCAGCAATAGTTCCAGGAATTTATTCAATTTCCTTATCATATACAACATTTCTTTCTTTTGGGGGAATAATATAGTTAAAAATAATTGTGCTGCAAGAGACGCTTCTTTTTTTCAGTCTAATTCCCAGAGTTCTTTAGTATTTTTGGACTTATTTTGTTGTTGTTGCTGTAAGGTGATGGAGAATGTCAGTATTCCTTTCTAATACATATTTCTCCCACCCACGGAAGTCACAATGGTTGTCCATCCCTTCTAATCTGAAAAAGTTGGAAGTTCTATCTTGTCTTGTCTTCTTTTGAGGTTTAATTGAGGCATGAGATATTAGGGAAATTACAATCTATTGAGAAGTGGTTTGTACATTGAAAGGCAAGACACATAACTTAGCCATATCCTAATTAAAGAACCCCACTTCCCATTCATGTGAATATGAATTGAGTTGTAGTGATGCAGTGTTTAGAATGCAACATTGCAGTATTACTCTGCCCACAGCCAAGAGTTCAATCTTGAATGGTTCAAGGTTGACTCAACCTTCCATCTTTTCAAGGTCATGAAATGACCCAGATTGTTGTAGGCAATATGTTGACATTGTAAACTGCTCAGAGAATGCTGTAAAGTACTGTGGAGTATTATATATAAGTCTAAGTGCTATTGTTATTGCTAATATCACTACATGTTTTCATTTTTGGGGAACTGCTTTTACATTCAATTAAATGGGATTTTTCTTTAATGCAGAAGAAATATTCAGTACAGCAGCAGTAGCTGTTATTACAATGATTTCATAGGACAAGTTAAAATGTGCACTGTTATAAATTAGTACAGGAAACTATCTTTATTTCATAACACTTCCTTTTATCAGTTATTTTGATTTTTACTCCTAAATTGGAATGTACTATGACATAGTTCCAAATAGTTTTTACAATAATCTACTTTTCTCTTCTCAGGTGGCAAGTTTTTGTGTAGCATTGGTGGTAATGTTGACCATGTTGTCTTTGGGAAGCTATCTTAGGCCTCTTCCAAAGGTAAATATTGAAATCACTAGATCTATTTTTAGAACGTGTTTATCAGAATTATTGCCTAATTTTTTTTGTACATTTTCATCACAGATTTAAACAGGGGAACTGCATTTTTGTGAGCACATTGTTTGATTGCCAAATTACAAATTTTATAGGAAAAGTCAGGGAAGTTGAATTGATATACAATTTAGACAAATAACTGAACAGGAGATGCAACAAGATACCTTGACCAAACTTCTAGAAACAAATTATAAGCAAAACAAACTATGTGATGCTGTAATAATTTGTCCATAAATCATCTGTCTCCTTAAAAGTTCCAATTTTGCCTCTGGGTAGAATTACAAACCCCTACCCCCCAAGAAAAACCAGATCCATGATCAGCGGGTTGTCTTAGATTCATGGCTCCTGCTCAAATAGAAGATGGGGGATGCTACCAGGAGAATATTCACCTGGTTTTAGTTGAGGCACCAGAAGTGGCTCTTCTTAGAGTTACATGTTCTGGCTAGTGTGACTCACAGCCTTAATACCTCATGGTTGGACAACTGTAGTCTTGGGGCTGCCTTTGAAGTCATTTCAACGGTAGAAAATATGATAGCCCATGTGCTGACAGTTAAAAGATTATTCAACAGACACCTTTCCTTCAGTCAATGCACTGGCTTTCCTGTACAATTCAAATTATTATGCATTAAGGCCTTCATGGCCTGGATCCTTTGGGATTGTCTGCTTCAAACAGAATCTTTCCATTCCTGCACATTTGAACTTTAACGTATGCTGTCTGTTCCGCTTCTAGAATAGGACATTTGCATTCTCCTGCTTGGTTTTATGGTTGCTTTACACTGATAAGCTACTCAATCTCATGTTCAGGTGGCACAGAAATATTGTAAAACAAATATAAATAAATAAGTAAATATGATTTTCAGGCATTGTAAACTGGAATTAAGATCAAAGTGGGTCAACAGCTTGTAACTTTCCTTACAGTCAAGGGCAAATTATATGGCAAAACACCATAAGTTGTTTGATTCTTAAACAAGTTGCCTTTTAGATTTTAGGTAGAATTTAATTGTCTTTGAAGTAGGACTGAGCAAGCGGATCTGTAGAGCCACTCTAGTTTAAACTAGAAAACCTTTAAAAAAAATCAGTGATGAAAGCCATAAACTACATTTAGTTAGAAATACTACAAAACATCCCCTCCTTGCTCATGTACTATTTGCACCATAATTCCACTCTCCTTTTTTATAGGTTTTGGAAGCTGAACTATATCTATCAATTAGAAAAAAAGTTCACTTATTATTTAACACACACACACCAAATATTTTGGATTACTGTTTTTTCATCATCCCAAATCAATAAGACTAGTGGTCAGGGGCTGAAAGGGGGCTGAAAATATCAGAAACTTTTGTGGGTAGGTTTGCATATAATCGTAGGAAAGCAATTAGTAATTTATTTCAAGAAAGAATTTGCTTAATGGAAAGAGGAACAGAAAATAACAAACTAACATGGACTAGAGAAGAAACATTTTTTAAAAAAAAAATCTAGATGCGTCTCATATTAGGACAACAATTTTACATACACTTCTTGGGATTAAGCCTTGTATTTATTGAGACTTAATTTCAAGAATATTTGTGTATGATTTGTGCAGCTACTTTTCTTCATTCTGTGATCTGTGTCCAGAAGTACTGTTCTATATGATAACATGGACTGTGATAATAATAACACAGTACTTTGAACAAGTACTGTGGAAGGAGACACATTCCATATATTTAGAGCTGCCAGCTCTGGGCTTAAAACATTTGGCAATCTACTAGACCAGGGGTCTCCAACCTTAGCAACTAAGACTTGTGGGCTTCAATTCCCAGAATTCTGAGGAATTTTGGGAGTTGAAGTCCACAAGTCTCAGTTGCCAAGGCTGGAACCTGCACTAGACAACAAAAAATATTTTCTGCCATCTGGTGGTCACCAGATTGTTGCAGCCCATACCCGAAAGACCTAAATCACATTCCATTTCAGATTACTCTGCAAATATACTTCTTTTGGGTTGCTTTTATAAACTTATCCTAGCTGTCTGCAAATAAACAGGCAATACACTGGGGTGCCTACATATGCGTGCAGATTTTGTCATTCATTTTATCATGTAATCTCCATCACAGGCTGTTCTGGGAGCTTTGATAGCTGTAAATTTGAAGAATTCTCTCAAGCAACTGACAGATCCATATTACCTCTGGAAAAAAAGCAAGCTGGATTGTGTGAGTATCAGAATATTTAGAGAAAGCAGAATATACCTTTTAGTGTGAGTTAAGTCACTGTTTTATAAAACATTAGCAAACCTTGAAAAATATTTTATTTATACTGAAAGGTGTTTATTTTTTACATTTCTCTACGCCAGAATTTCCTCTTGGAATCTTACCATTAAAATATTCAGAAGTTTTGTTAAAACAATCTAGTCCAGAGAAGTATTTCAATTGTGTCTTTCATTTTAAAAGATACCGTGTGTCACAAAATGCCTGTTGTATAAGTTGTGTTACATAGTTAGCCAGATACCAGATTTTTCTTACCGTTAAAAGGGTTTTGTTCTTTTGTGATTTTATAACTAGCTATGCATGGATGTTAATAAGTGTATCTGAGTTGATATTACAAAAAGTAAGTTGAATTAAGCTGTAGTATATGTAATATACAGACCTGAATTGCTATTATATATGTTGAATTTAAACATCACCATAGCTAAAAATGTAGGAAGTTTTTTAGCTGAGAACATGGATAGCAGATGTTAGTCAGAGTAGAAAATATGAGACTAGAAACAAATTACCTGAATTTCCACAAGGTGACTGATTTATGAGAACAGTGGCTCTCAAACATTTTCAGCCTCAGGACCCCTCTACATTTTTGTAAATGATTCCACAGCAGTGGTGGGATTCATTTTTTTTACTACCAGTTCTGTGGGCATGGCTTGGTGGGTGTAATGTGGCTTGGTGGGTGTGGCTTGGTGGGCGTGGCAGGGGAAGGATACTGTCAAATCTCCATTCCCTCCCCACTCCTAGGGGAAGGTTACTGCAAAATCCCATTCCCTCCCCACACTACTGACCTGCTTTCCAGCTCTGTTCTCCTGTGCAGGGCAACACAAGAAGTCCCAGCCGATCAGCTGGGACTTGGGAGGCAGAGAATAGATGGGGGTGGGGCCAGTCAGAGGTGGTATTTGCCGGTTGTCCAAACTACTCAAAATTTCTGCTACCGGTTCTCCAGAACTGGTCAGAACCTGCTGAATACCACCTCTGTTCCACAGAGTCCTCAGTCATTTGGCTTCTGAGGGCTTTAATATTTACTGCATTAAAAATTAAAATCGAGACATTTTAAAATATTTCTTTATTTGATGTCATGTACTAGGCACCCCGCAACTTTGAGAGTTGCTATACTAGAACATAGATGACCTTCCGCTGACCAAAGGCAAAGGTTTAAAAAGAAAATGATAAGAGTACTAGGCACTGATTGGAATAAATTCCATTGACAAAAGTATAAAATGTTCTAAACTTTTTATCATCGAAAAAAGCAAATATCTTAAATGTTTGCTGTTGGATATTTTGTTTGAGCAAATTGTATAACAGTAGATTACATCTGCCTACATTTTGCCCATATTTGGTAAAAGTTTATTCAGAAATTATTTCATCAGTAAAAAGAGGAGATACTGCCTTTGCATTTCATTAATTTATGCATTGCAGAGAATGGTTTCACATCAGCTTGCAGATACAGAGGCATTGATTCTGTAACTCTTGGAACGCTCCCACTAAATTCTCTTTTATGTAAAGTAAAAGTAGGCAAGCAAGCTAGCTGAAGGTTCCTGCAACCTCCACTGGCCCATTTTTGCAGTCCAGAAAGCACCACCAAATCTTGTCTTTGATCAGCACACATTTCTGTGGTATTAGCAAACAAATGTTAAAATAAATGTGACTAATGTCTGCATGGTATGTTTTATTCCTTAACCACCCAATTCTCCCCCAAAGTTACATTTCTCCCCCTACCTGTATAATACTCCCATAGTCTTTGTGGTTAGAGCAAATTTAAAAATAGAAGAGAGGGCTCCAATGGAAAAAGTTACTTATCTCTGATTTAAAGCACCGATACTTAACTTTTCTGCTGGAAAGATTCCAAGAGCAGCTTATAAGTCAATAAAAACCAATAGTAACAGTAACTAAAGAGCTACCGTTTTAGTAAAAATAATCTGCCATTGTTGTTATTTAAAGAATTAGGAAGAAAAGAAGGTAAAAAGGAAAAAGGGAAATTCAGACACAATTTTTTTTTGTGACACAATTTTACTAGCCATTCCTCTTGGGAACAGAAACTCTTACAATGCTTATGCTTGGTTAGCATAATGGAAAATTGGAAAAGATTATATCAGTGTTTTCTGATGCTGGCTGGGCATTTTTCAGGAAAGGGAAAAATTATTCTACAATGATATACAGAGAGATGCCAGTGCTTATTGCTACAGAGCACATATGAGAAAAGAATAGTTGTTGCATGTGGTCTTAGAATTTGACTTGGTGTTTATGAACAATTTGTGGAAATTGTCCTGCACTTGAACTATTCTTATTCAGAATAGTTTTGTAACAATGTACAAAAATCAGAATAGTGACTTCAGCATTTATAGGAGTTTCCAGATGCATATTAATGATGCCTCTGGAGCTGGGCTGTCAAACTCGGGGCCCACCAGCCGGATGTGTCACGTGCTGGCCACGCCCATGCCCGGTTTAGTGAATGGAGAAAAAGCCCCGATACATCACGTGATGACGTGACACTGCGATTTTGACACTCCTGCTCTAGAGTACTTGATCTTGAGTTATCTAGAAGCGATAATGTAAATCCAAGTTCTAGTCTCCATAAGGCATAGCTATGCAGGTGTATTTCAAATACATGCTCTGCTTTATTCACTTGGGCAAGCTTGGGCTCAGTGCAAGGAAGTAACCTGCTGTGTTTCTTTCCACAGATGGTTTGGGTGGTGAGCTTCCTATCAGCATTCTTCCTAGGCTTGCCTTACGGACTTGCTGTGGGAGTGGGTTTTTCCATCCTAGTGGTAGTTTTCCACACCCAGTTGTGAGTATTAACGCATCATTAGAGACATTTTCCATAATTTATGTCAAAATGTCAATGAAAATCAGAATATCATTATGTGGAACATGAAGGAACTCCCCACTGTTAATAAACTGCTAATCTATCTTTCCTGTGAACATATTCCAAGGATGGAATAGGAAAGTACTTCTGCCATGTATACACAAGGGAATTTCCTTTTATTGCTTGTCAAGGGCTCAATGTAAGAAGTAAAGGGTTTATTGACCTACGCTAATATTTTCACATCATGACTTGACTTGTGAAAGCCAGTCTTGGGTGATGTACTAGCTTCTCTGTGAGCCCCAGGTAAATCATGATTGGTCTATGGAGTATCTGCATCTGCATGTGCTTATGCACTGTATTATTACTATTGTGGTAAATAAACATTTAGGAAGCATTCAAAGTGTTTTAGGTACTGGACAGATTATGGAAAGATGGAATAATCTCTATCCATTCTCTAATGGACATGATACAAAGGGAGAAAAAGTAGGAGAAGATGAGGAAAGCAAATATTGGATGGATCTGTACTTGTCCTTTGGTCTTCCTCCCTAGAGAAATAATTCTTAGAAAGCAAAAATGCTGGTTTCTAACAGCACAGAAATACTATAGTACAACTTACGGCACAGGGCAAGGCATGTTTTTTCTCATATCCACAGTCCAAAGCTTCAGAAGATAGAAGAATTATGAAGTACATCCATTCATGAAATTAAGATGGCAAAATCTACTATATGAGAATTTCACCACCTGGTAGATAAACAAACCAATAGAAAGAAATTTTTCTATAGTTGGAATTTACAACAGTGAACACTGCGATGCTAGCAGTGCTGATCCTGGCTTCCCTGTCTCTATTAGGCATGATGATTGGGGAATTCTAGGAGAAGTCCACACATCTTGAAATTGCCAAGGTTTGAAAAACATGGATTTAGGAAGATAATTCTTTATCATTAGTCTGCCCTCACCTGGTGATATTTGGTATATACTTGTGATTAAGTACTGTGATTATTTACTTGTGAACTGTTATCTTTGTGATTACCAATGCATGCAGGAGTATTGTAATAAAGGTCCAGTTCCACATAAAATAAATAATCCATTCCATGAAATTTCATCCCTTTCTATTTCCACAATAACTAGTTCCTTTTCAATTCTTAATTTCAGTGCATTTTAGTATTCTGAAATATATCTATAAAATTTTATCATGGATTCGCATAGGAGAAAAAACAAACTGGAATTTTTTTATGCATACTTCAGACAACAGGTTGATTCACACATATTTTCCACTTCTTCCAGAGGAATTCACAGGGTATTGGGAGAAATAATCAAGAAGGTGGCCACAATAGTGTGACTGAAATTCAACCTGCTTTTCATTTGCATTTGAAATGCATATAAAATAAATGGATGGAGCTTCAGTCATATTGTGGTTGCAATCTTCACCTTTTTTTTTTATCAAACTCTAACAATCTTTGGGGTTTTCTTTTCTCTGAAAATCCAGTCCTGCTATTCCGAAACTGGTAGTCTTTGGATGTGCCGGTTCATAACATTCAAAATTCTAGGCCACTCAGTTCATTACCCACAGGGAGAAGAATTGAACTGCAGATACAACCACACTTGCATATTGTAAAACCACTGTGCCTAATTCGTTTAGAGAATTTCCAATAAATGCAGCAGATGCATTTTGAAGAGATGCCTTCCTTTGGCCAAATTCCCTGTGATTGCTCTGGAAGTCACCCCTCATCACTTTGTCAGAGCTACCTCCTGCTGCTCCACAAGACCTGGAAATGAGGTTCTTTTGTTCCATGCATCTCTGCATCAGATGAAAGTTCTCACCTGTTTATCTCTCCAGTTCTTTGCATTGTGACTGGTTCCCCATCCTGACTGATTCTTGCTCCATCTCATTCCTCCACTCCTACAGAGTGCAAATATTGTCTTCCACTCTGAAGGACTCAGCTTTCCCATCACTTCTGTCATCTTCTCAATACCTGGTAACAATCTCTGACAAAGAGAAAGGAAGAATAGTTGAATATCATTAGTAGTACACCGTTTCTAGACACACCCTTCATTTCTTTCACTAAGGAAACCTCTCCCAGCATCAAAATTAATCACTCAGACCAGGGAAAAAAAATGAATTCAAAATGGTTCCAGTTAGTTTGTGTAGATTTTCTCTGGTATTTTATGTATGAGAGCTAATTCCTTGCAAATATGTATTTATGTGCTTGCTTCCTTACTTTGATGCCACCCATTCCTAAAGGCTCTTTTATCGGATCTAGACACAGTCCTTTTTAAGCTTTCTTTACTCCTTCACTCTACAGGAGATAACATTGGGCCCAAATTCCTACAGCCAGACCAATGATAGTTTGATAATTAGCAGGTTAAAAAATCCTCCTTCTCTTTTGCATTTACTGCTGTGTGCATATTTCTTGTAATCTGCATCTGTTAGCTACCTGTAATTTAACATTTGTGTTCCATTATTTTCTTTCCCAGTCGCAATGGTTCTGTCCTCGGCCCTGTAGCTTCTACTGATATCTACAAGAACCCCAAAGTCTACAGCAAGGTAATGGAAGCGACAAAAGAACCTCATACCATATTGATGTGATTTGACTTTGTTGAGTGATTATGGTTTCTACATACCTGTAATTCTAAACTATAAAACATTTTTCTTTGTTTGGTCATGATGTGTAGCCTATCCCAAGTGAAGGCATAGTTTAGAAACTGAGAGGCAAAATGCTCAAACAATATTATGGCTTCATGATTCGTGAATCAGCATTATTGCTACTGGCTCTTATTTCAAAAATATTGAAAAAGTCACTATTTTGTTCTTAGATTTCTTCTGTTGCTCATGTGAATACTTTCATTTGGGATTATTAAAAAATCAAGGAGCTCTCTGTAAAACCACATTATTTGGAGGACCCATAACTCTGACATTTATGATCTGATATTGGGCTTCATGAGACCATATCACATTTGGAGGCAAATGGTTTAAAAGCAATGAGATAATTTAATACCAAAGATCCGCCCCACCTCTTTTTCTTTCGCCAAAGCACTATTGACCACCATCACCAAAAATGTTGGTGTCATTATACAATGGGAAAATAAGAGTTTGGGAAATAGTTTTAAAAGTTATAATGGAAATGGTTTTCCTTAGGGCTGCCTTAATTCTTAATTCAGCCATTCACTCAAAAAGTTTTTAAAACAATCAAAAAAGAATTGGATGTACTGTAGCGACATTATAGCATCGGGGGACAGTTTCCAGGAGCTGCCAGAGGAATATAGGCTAAGTTGTGGCTGTGTTCTGTGCCTTCCCCCATTGCCTTCCATCATAAATGAGTCATTTCTCCCTAATAATCCTACATACATACATAGCACATAATATTGAAGTGTGTTCTCAGTTATAGCAGATGTTATGAGAACAAATAAACAGAGAAAATAAGCAATCCTTTCAAATAGGGGTCTTCAGTTGAAGCCTGGATATGGGATTATTTAATGGCATAGGATGAGATTTTATTTTATTTTATTTATCCCTTTGGCAAAAGGAAGAAAGCAAGCAGAACTAGAAAACCCTTCTGCTCTTTTGTTCACCGCTTACTTGCATTGCCGCTGAATCAGAAAAAGGGAGATAATAACCATATTTAAAATTATAATTAAATCAAATTCTGTAATACAATTGATTATATTTTTCATGCCTTAAACAACTTCCCTTTTTCATTACATTAAAAAACAGAGTGTGTCAACTACTTTGAAGAAACCTAAGTTTCATTCCATATCACAAATTTACCAGAATCTGAAAAGGACTTTGCAGTACTCCTGAAATTGCAACATTATGATCTACAGAGGATATATATTTGTACTATATACAGAATTAAACATACAGCCCTTATTTTGCTGCACTAACTAACCCATTATTGAAAAGCAATAACTATTTGTATTGTTGATATTATTATTTTAAAAAGACAAAGTATTATTTAACTTCTCCCTATTTTTTTTTCTTCCTTCTCATTTTGCTGTCCCAGGAAATATTCTCTTATTGAAATTTGTCACTCTTGTTTTATAGGTTCAAGAAATAGAAGGGATTAAAATTGTCACCTACTGCTCCCCATTATATTTTGCTAATTCAGAAATATTCAGGGAGAAAGTTATCGCAAAGGTAAGAAATTTTGATCCAAATGAAACATATCCAAACTGGAAACAAAAGACTGGATCATTTCTGAATATGTACATACATGTACACGTGCATATGCACACACATGCACATGCATGTACACACACACAGAGAGAGAGAGAGAGCTCTTTAAATCTCTTTTGGCCTTGTGGAATGAGAGGGCTCCTTGCAGGGAGACAAGATCAGACACTTCTTCCAATATCTTTTTCATAAGAAGTGAATATATTGTTATTTCCCTTAAGTTTTTTATTACCGGTACTACAACGTGCTTGTTTATACGCTGCTTCAGGTTTTGGTTTTAACATTTTATTAGTGCTTTATTTTAAGGGAAGGGGTACTTTTATTCAATATTTTTATTGAAGGATGGTATTAAACTTCTTAAATGTAATGTCTGCTTGCTGAAGTTTATTGCAAAGGAAAAGCAGCCCATGGACAAACATTTATTCTGTCTGAACTTTCCTCAGTGTTTCCCAGAGAGATGTTGGTATGGTTTGTTATCTAATAATAAATTCAATTTTATTTCATATTATATTTTTATAGTCTCAATATATGTTTTTTAAAACCAACCAGGGATGTGTTAATGTAAATTCTATTATTGGATGCTAACAAAAAACCCCAATTAATTAAGTAGAGGTCCTCTGCTTTATTTTTTTATGTCTTAGCAAAAAAAATAGCACTTCTTTATTTATATGTCAGGTTGACATTCAAATATCCCAAAAGTCCAGGTAGTAAGATAATGCAACTAAATACTCCCCCCCCCTAAACAGACTGGTGTGGATCCCATCAAAGTCTACTTGGCCAGAAAAAAGTTTGTGAAAAATCAAGAAAAGGTGACAGCAGCAGTACAGAAAACAAGCAAATTCAAATCTATCTTCAGAAAAGACAAGGTAACCAAGCAATTATCTAGGTTATAAGTGAGGTTTCCTACCTCCAGGCAAAAAAAAAAGGCATTTTCTTTCATCCGGGGTGGGGGGGGAGAATTTACCCATATATTTATCACACATAAAATATTCTGAGCACCTAACTCAGATCTGTAAAATGACTACTTTTCTTTGTTACAGACTGTGTCCCTGCAAGAACTCCATAAGGATTTTGAAAGCACTTCTCCAACAGATACCAATAACAACCAGACAGCTGCCAACGGCAACAGCATCTCTTATATTGTCTTCAACCCAGCTGTGAACTCTTTAAGTCCAAATAATACCTCATGTGAACAGGGAAACATAGATGATCATAGGAACAGCAACTGCAGCATTATTCCAGCCTCCGGTATTGATCCGATGAACGTAGCTCCCCCTTTTGTTAACTTCCACACCATTATTCTTGACATGAGTGGAGTTTGCTTTGTGGACCTGATGGGTACAAAGGCTTTGGGAAAGGTATGTTCTTTTGGAACCTGTTTTGTTCACTGAAGTTAAAACGTCCTGTTTAAATAGGATCAATCAGGACGAAAGTTTGATACAAGCAGCATTGTACTTCTGGTTGCAAATTGGAAAGGTTGACAACTCAGTATAGTCAGAATGAGAGGTTGTTTCTGGAGAACACATGTGAGACACCAAGATATTATTTATGAAATCAAAGAAACAATCAATACTCTGTTGATCAAACAAAAAACAAATGCTGCACCTTCAGTAGATAAAATATGAGTTTTTACATTACTAGTTTTAACTTTCTGACTAAGTACTATATAGCAAGCCACAGAATAAGGAGATGCAGATTGTGGCTTCAATTCTATATACCAAGTACAATGTTATTTTCAATTTCAAAGATATACCTTATAAATTAAAGGGAGCCTTATGATTTCCATTCCCGTTCTAATTATTTGGTTTTAGACTATATACTGCATCATTACTAACTGGGCACTTTGGAAAATTCAGTGCTGTGTTGTCTTTGGCTTTTTTAGGGGGGAAAAATGAACTTAATATATTGTGTCTAATACCTGCACGTTAAATGAATGCTTGTAAATGCTAAGGCCAAAACTATGCAAAATCAATCCATCACTACTCTCTTATTTTGTCTTCTTGTGTAGTTATGTACCAACTATCAAAGGATTGGGATTAAGGTCTTTCTTGCAAATATACCTGGTAAGAATGTTATTCTTTATTACTTATTTATTTAAAATGTGATACTGTTTGAGCTGAAAAATGTCCAGAATGGTTTACAGATTAATAAAGAATCCCTGCTTTCAGAGTTTAATATAGAAAGGCAAATAAAACCATTGAAAGAGGTGGGGAATAAGGGAAATATGGATACTTAATATTTTAAGAACTTTAATGACATAACTGATAGAATAAGCTGCTTAGTAATTGTTGGTAAAGAGTCAACTTCATTTGACTTCCATTTAACAAGAGGCAGATCCATTTCTGGTGGCAAGTATCAAAAGTTGAATGTTCCCTTACTATATCATGTCACATGTAGCTTTACTTTACACATGCAATGTAGTACCAGGGACTGCAAAATCACAGTTCAAGCAATGGTTTCATTTTGCTATCTTCTAGGTTTTTTTAGAATTTAAAAACAAATACAAAACTGATAAAATTACATTGACTCAAAGGCTTCTTTTTCAAGACAAAAACTTTAAATAGACCTTTACTGATCTAGGACAAGGAAAAAGTTCGCAGTAATACTTGCTCCTGAAAAGAGCAGAAATGAAATCAAACAACTTGAGATAGCCTTCTAGTAATATGCATGCACAAACATATGAGTGGTGTGGGTTATTTTTAAAATGCAAGATAGCTTCAAAGTTTAAATTCAACCATAGGTGAATGATCAGGGCAAAAGACAGTTTACATATTACAAGACTTCCAAAAGTAACATATCTGAAGATGAACAATTTTGACCATTTTCCAAAATGCTCAACTGGCTGACTGTCGTGCCAGAGCTAAAACTTATCTTTTTTCAAAGAAGGAAGGTTATCTAGCCAGTCTTAAGTGGTACAGGTTTTCCTGTTCCCTGAAAAATGTTCTGCTATATGAAATCAACTCTGTTTGAGTATATTGCTGAATAAGCTCATTATCCAGGTAGGAGCAGACAGTGCAGTTCTTTCAGTCTTCCTGTTCAATCAATTTGAGCTTCAGATTGACACAATAGAGTTTACTTAATTAACTTTAGAGGTTTTGGAAATCCCTCTCCAACAGCAGTTATAGTCAAAAAGAACGATCTGCAATCAGTAATTTTAAGTTTGTCTTTTTCATTAGCTCAAGTGTATGATGATATTCGTATTGGTGGAGTCTTTGAAGAAGGAGGTCTTGAGCCTTGTCACCTCTTTGTGACCATCCATGATGCTGTTTTGTTTGCAACAATGAACAGCAGCAGAGCTACTTGTCATTCTGTCCTAGAACAGGTATAAATAATTCACTTATTTATTTATATTTGCTATTTTATTTTATTCCCTGATCTTAATTTAAAAAATATATATTTATGGATACATAACAAGAACTCAAAAAACAGTAACGATGTAATGTATGCTCTTCCACCTTTTCTCATGACCACCAAAACTGTAGCTGGTAATTCAGTTCCCATGGCCAAGCTAACTTTAGCAGTCAAAATTCTAAAAGGAGAAAAAAAGAAGTGTAGACATTTGGGAAAGATAAATTTTGTGCAGCTAAAATGAGAAAATATGAGTTTGGTAACAGGCATTTACTAAACAGGGGGTCAACCTATTTTCCAAAGCACATGAAGGCAGGACAAGAAGCAATATATGGAAACTGATCAAGATGAGAAGCCACCTAGAAGGAGAAATTTCCTGACAGTAAGAACAATTAATCAGTGAAACAACTTGTCTCCAAGTGGGTGCTCCAAAATTGAAGGTTTTTAAGAAGATATTGGACAACCATTTGTCTGAAATAGTATAGGGTCCCCTGCTTGAGCAGGGAGTTGGAATAGAGGTTCCTTCCAACTCCATTACTCTGTTATTCTGTTAAATGCTTTTATCTTTCCTGTAAATCAAATATATTTACTCCATAGAGATATACAAATTTCAGTCAATCTTGTTATCACTTGGATGTTGGCAAAGTATTAAGCTCATGTTCATAGATAACTGAATTTAGTTTTTGTGTCTTAGGACAGAATTATAGGACTAGAATAATCTTTTATGAAACTCAGTCTACATAATATATATGAAATTCTAAATGGTATATACAAATATTTCCAGTTGTATACATTCACTTTTTTAAACTTAGAATAATTTCCATTCTCTGTTTCTTCTTTAATAAATTATTAGAGAAATAGAGAAATAATCATGTTACCCCAAACTTTGAAAAACATAGGCTTATATTCTAGGATTTGTCTTTCATAGGATGTCTAATAATTTGATTTCAGTACATTCATAGATGATTGTCAGCTATGAATTCCATTTATATTTTTCCAGCTCTAATCCTTAAGCGTTTTAAATACCTCCTGTCAACTGTTCGTTATACAATCCAGAAAATTTTACTGATATTTGAAGCACAAAGATAATGGCAGAGTTGATTTAAATATCATACCATCTTAAAACATTATTTGTATACCATGCTATTGTTAAGGTATGAAATGCTGGTTCACACCAAGTATATTTATTGCAACTCAGAGCTATGATGCATGTATCATAATTACAGTTTGTAGTTTGTAATTTGCTAAATGTATGTTTTACACTACATTTACAATACAATATCAGTGGCTCTGAAAAAACCCATAAAATATTTATATTATGCTGTTTTTCAGGTTATTGAAATGTATGTTACATGAAATGAATCCTCTAGACTCCTATGCTGATATTTGACTAAAAAAACAGACTCTGAAGCTTTATTATCATATGTTAATCTTGGAAATAATAGCATGCCATTTCTTCCTATTCAGAGATCAAATCAGATCGAAGTCTCTGTCTCGGATGAATCTCTGGAAGATAGCAGTGCTGAATTCCAAAATTTGGAAGAGGTCAGTTAAAAGAACTAAATGATATTAAATGAAGAGTATGACTCATTCCTCTGCCAGATGTACTATTGCTCTAGTCACCTCAAGTTTGAATTGTTGCAATTTGTTCTACCTGGTCTGCTATAGAACACATTCAGAAACTTCAGTTAGTACAGTTATCCTGTTGCTGGAATTGCATTATTTATAGCTATTAATTTGCTATACTGTAACCAGTTCTGGTCACCACACTATAAAAAAGATATTGAGGCTCTGGAAATAGTGCAGAGAAGAGCAACCAGGATGATTAGGGGACTGGAGACTAAAACATATGAAGAACGGTTACAGGCACTGGGCA
>JAOYMU010000263.1:47518522-47536406 GCA_025802295.1 Psammodynastes pulverulentus | reverse complement strand
TCTGGGAGTTGAAGTCCACATATCTTAAAATGACTAAGGTTGGGAAACACTGCTTTAGTGAATGGAATTAAGGTCTCTGTATGAGCTCTGCTTTCTCATAGTCTAATTCTCGATAATCACCGTATATGGTAAAACTCACTATATAACCAAATGTAAAATAGTTATTTTCTTTCTAATCCTCAGGGCATTTTACACGCTCTAGAGTTTTTACTGAGACGAAATTACAAACCACAAAGATCTTTCTACATAGGCCTTGGGCATGATGAAGAGGTATTGTTCATTTGTTTATGTGTTTGTTTGTTTTTATCCTCTCACTGTCTCCCATGTTTTTATTATTTATTTTGGATTTAAAAGCCATCCCCAAAAACTGAATGGTAGATTCCAAGTAAATTGCTTTTTAAAAATTCTGTTAACCTGAATATCTTTAATGAATACTGTCCTAATAAAGTAGCAGGTTATTGCCCATTGAGCATAATTTGGCAATATAGGAGTATTTTGTTTTGCTGAATAGGAATATAAAATATTGAATGTTTTAAAATATTGCGTTTGGTACTCTAAATTAAATCCCCAATTTTTTAAAAATGCTTTTTTAAAGACAACAGGCTAGAAACTAGGAGAATGCGAATTCTAGTCCCTTCTTAGGCATGAAATGTAGCTAGGTGACTTTGGGCCAAACATTCTTTCAGCCCAATTTACCTCATAGGGTTATTATGGAGAAAATAGGAGGAGGAAGGAGTATTAGATATGTATCTTGCCTTAAATCATTTATAAAAATAATAAAAACTGGATAAACAAATCTAAAAAACCCCCTCCAATTAGGATTTAGATACATGTGAAAAGGTAGTTTAGATATACAATATAAAGCCATGGTAGCACAGTGGTTAGAATGCAGTATTACTGGCTAACTGCACATTGCCAGGAGTTTGAGTCCTTCAATCCTGACTGGTTCAAGGTTGACTCAGCCTTCCATCCTTCCGAGGTTGGCAAAATGAGGACTCAGATGATTGGGGGCAATATGTTAGACTGCTGTGAAGTGGTATATAAATCTAAGTGCTATTGCTGTAGTAATTTTTTCAATGGGATTATGTATAATCTCTTTAGATTCAAACTTCAGTGGTTTCGGCTATAATTAGTAAATCACTTACAGCCTTTGCTGAATAATTATTGCCTTCTTTTGAAAGACTAGCCAATGGCTTAACTTAGAAAAACGTTATTCTAATTCCCTTTCAGGTGGGTGGTAAAAAAGGAGCAATGAAAATTGTGGCTGAGCTGGAATTTAGAGGGGTACAACTTTCTTTTGTGCTTGATGAAGGAAGCTTTATTTTTGATCAAGTCATCCCTAAAATAGAGAAACCAGTAGCTGTGTAAGTAAAGAAATACAATTGTTTGCTACAGTAAACACAGTTGTTTACCTATTTCATAGCATCAGGTTTAAACAATTGAATGTTGGAAGCCTTGCCTTGCAATCACAAATAATTGAAACTGTAATTTATCAATTTGTCTGTATTTTGCCCACCTTTGTTCTGGAATGATGAAAGTATGGACATTGTACTTTATCTCATATTTCTCCAGGTTGTGCATATAGTAACTGATTAACTTCAGGTATATGGATGCCTGGTCACAGTATCACCCAGCAATAGAGTAATATACATAGACCTACAACTCCAGATGTTGGCTTCTGCTGCTCTTACAAAACTAGAATAATTAGGGCAACGTGTATTTTGTAATATCCGATGGGGGAGGATTTTAGTAGAAATTCCTGCTGCCCTGCACAGCAGGTAGGAAATCTGACTGCTGAGTAAATTGGATGGTGTATATGTGTCATTTAAGGAAAGAAAAAAAGGTCTACATAACTGTGCAAAAAGCAGCAAAAGCCAGACCTAACTTCTTTGTTTATTCAGTTTGAATATAATGAACAGTCCAACTGTATTGCATTTGGAATTTCATTAATGGTTTTTTCCCCCAATTCAGAATAGGTATCACAGAAAAGGGTGCGCTTGATGTAAATCTCAGTGTAACATCTCAAGTTGGCCATTCTTCTGCACCCCCTAAGAGGACCAGCATTGGTATTCTTTCTGAAGCCTTATACAAGTGAGTGTCTGTCTTGGGAACATATTATCATTGCGTTTCAATTGGTATCTAATGGGGGGGAAAAACCCTTATTTGGGGTGTTTCCAGTAAAACACGTAAAGCATAGTAGTCTAAGGTGCTACGTTAAGTATCTGCAGGATGATTTGCAACCTATCTAACCCATGATGCTGGATGTTACAGTCCAACACATCTGCAAGGGGAAAGTCATGGTTGTAGAGTTCTGAAATAAGTGGTATCTATTTATTCAGTTCTAGTGTGTTATTTTCTAGAACCAATTACGATAATTTGCAAAGCGGGAGATATATCTTAAGTTTTATGTGGTCCTTTGTTGCTGTGCCATCGAGAGGTTACTAGGAAAGAAATTTTTTGTCTCCTTACTTTTACTTCCCATTTTCCTACCTATCATTCTCCTGCCCCCAGTCATTTCAACATAGGGAATGAACAAGAATAAGAGGCAAATTCTATTTCTGAAGAATCTTTTAGCCTTCATCGTCAGCTATTGCCTATTATACACCGCTGCAATTGAGCAAATAATTGTACTTAAAACGATTAACTAAACTAATTGCATATTCTTTTTCCACTCTATTTTCCTCTCTCTTTCAAATATTGTTTCTTCAATTAATTCTATTGTTATTGAATAAACGAGAATCAAAAGCGATGTGTGATATGGTACAAATAATTAACACAGTGCATGACTTATAGATTCTTATATACTTTTATTTTATTTATTCAACATACAGTATTTATACAGCTGCCCATCTCAGAGTAAGTGACTGGGCAATGTACAACAAATAATCAAATAAAACCCAGATCCATAAAAATAATCATTGTAAAATATTTTAGAAATCATTATTAAAAAGAAAAATAGTACAAATATTATAAAAAGTTTATAATATAAACGTATATATAATATATACCAACCACACAGGAAATAAAATCATTTCTATCTTTATTGTTTTACACTTGGACTAGAGAATGAGATTTGATCCATACCTTCTGCTTGTCCCACCACCAAGATTCCCTTCTTTTGTAGAGGGCTACATTCAAATTATAAAAGATCTCTTTGTCACGTAATATGATTGAAAGAAGATACTCTCAGAAAGTTGAATTACATGTTCCACATTCTAAGAGGATATTTTTTTCTTAAAACCTTTACTGAAAACAGATAGTTTGATTTACTGCTTTAAGAAGGAAGCTAGCATATCTAACAAACTTACATCTTAGTGCAATGTATCAACTTAGGCACAAAATAATTCAACTGAATGTACTTTATTTTGTTTTTTGCATTTGATTCCTATAGGTTGGAAACGCAGCCTATGCCCAATTTGTTTGGTCATGGACCTGAAATCATGATGTTTGAACAACTAGTACCAGTGGTGAGTATTGAACAGTACATGTTTTCTTCATTTCTACATCTTTCATGAAACATACTGATCATTTTAAGGCATTTTCCCCCTTGGGAGAACTCCCATGAGTTGCTATACTGAGCACTAGGCAAATTTACTTGATTTTCAGTGACAATGACTCTGAGTGGCATCATCGTACAATACATACAATTTCCAAAACAACTCCAATCACCAGGAGAAAGAGCCATTAAAAGGTAAAATAAGGTGACCAACTTACCCTGAAGCCTGGGAAAACAGCCAGGTTTTCAGAGCTCTATTGATCATAGCAAGAGCGGCAGCCAGATGTATCCTTGAGGGGGATAATCTTCCTCGATCTCATCAGGTGGCAGTGATTAATGGATGAGACATGCAGCATATCAGTGCTATCTGAACATACTGGATGGGCAGAAATTGTGGACCAGTGTCTGCACAGATAGTCAGATCTGTGCCATAAAGGACTTTACAACTTACAACCTTTTGTTTAATAGTGGTTCAAAGTTACAATGGCTTTAGAAAAAGTGATTTACAACGATTACACCACCCCTGCAGTCACATGATCACAATTTGGGCGCTTGGTAACCGGCTCACATTCATGGTGGTCTCAGCATCTTGCAATTATGTGGCTGTGATTTGTGACCTTCCCAGCTGGCTTCCAATAAGCAAAGTCAATGGGAGAAGGCAGATTCACTTAACGACTGCATGTTTTGCTTAATGACCACAATGACGTACTTAACAACCACAGTAAAAATAGTTAAAATCAGATCTAGTCAGTTTCACTTAATGACCACATCACTTAATGACTGAAATTCCAGTCCTAATCGTGATTGAAAGTATAGGTAATAATCAGGATCTTGAATTGCATCTAATAGCCTAATTTGTTACCTATTACTTCCTTAGTTCTATAAATTCATTTTGTATTTTTCTTTTTATTTCATGTAAAAGAAAATTGTACTTGGCTTTGTTCTCAAAAAAACACGTACTCAACTCAGATTATAATTATTGGAAAGTTATAAAAAATAATTCTATAAGCCCACTGCCTCCTCTAGCAAGAATGGACTGGATTGTGGTTTGTATATAGTAATTATATTTACTTGTACAATCGTTCTTTTGAATGGTAAATAAATATGTAGAAGAAAGTCTTATCTGAGGATACATTTGCTGATGTGTATATACTCTCTTCCCATTCCCAATCCCCTGCTATTCAGTTCGACTTCCCCCTCAATATCATCATGGCAAATCTGTGGCTCTTTGGACCCCTTGTTGGCTGGTAAGAAAGAAGATGCTTTATCACTTTCCTTTCTTGAAACCTGCATGCATAAATTAATTAAGAAATGATGGTAGTAGGTTCTTCTCTCTGTAATATTCTTTCTTTCTCCTCCTTTCTTAAAACTGTTCTTCTATTTTGAAAAGATGCAACAACAAAAATCTGCAAAACTTTCGTACTTCAACTGCATTGAACTTTTATTAAATTCTGAAAAGGCAATTATGTGAGTGTTAATAGAATGCTATGACATCTGTTTAGGGGAGGAATAATATCTGCTATTGAGTGACTTCACAAACTGCAAGAGAAAATTATGCCCTGCGCAGTTATCAATCTAAAATTTATTATGTAAAAGAGAGCAGAGGAAGTAAAAATAAGCTGAGTCTGGGTAAATAAATGAAAAATATACTGGAAGCTACAGGCAATATATTTAACTGGATTATATAAAATTCAAGTGCTTCTTCTTTCTTCTTCTTTTTGTATCAATTACTGTACTTCAATTAATATAAAATACTGCTGCTATTTTGCAGAGTGCAGAAAGTTATATTGGTTTAATGTGGATACCAAAGAAACTTTTGCCTTTTAAATCTTTATGCAGGTTTCTTGAGCGAACTCCTGGCACTAATGCTTTAGTTCGGACCACCACTGCAATCACCATGTTTCATGCAGGAATAAAGGTATAACTGGAAGACACTAGGTTGGGAAAAGTTGCAGGGAAACTGAATGGGACGATTGGTAGCCCTGCCCCACTTTTGTAACCTAGAGACCCAACATTTGCTTTGTAAGCTGCCCAGAGTTGCTCTCAAAGCAAGGTAGGCAGCATATAAATTTAATAAATAAACATTTGATAGGAAAATAAATCCAGATAAGATTTCCTGCTGTTTTTGTCAGAAAATAAAACAAAGCATGGAAATGCTTAACATACTTAAACAGAACAAAAATGCAACCAGCAAAAAAAATCCTCCATTTCCACCCAATTGTCTCATATTGAATTATTGTCCTTCCTGCAAAAATAATCTATTATGCTACTAAAACTCTCATCATAACCTTTAAATGGGTGAAATAATGCATTGGAGGGCAACTACTTTTGAACCAAAGTGCCTCAAATTGGCGAATTTACAGGACGTGTCCAAAATCCAAGTCCCACAATTCCCAAGGGAATGAAATTTGGGGAAATTGTGACTGCTTCTGTGCTACTAGCTACTGTTGGGCAGCTAGTCCAGTCATGTGATCTTCATTTTCAATGTTCCCCAATGTAATCTAACAATCTCCCTCACTCCCCCTATTGAGCAGCAACCACTTAGGGGGAGAGAGCGAGGAGTAAGGAAGGAGGGAGGAAGGAAATCCAGTATATCTTTACTGGTCCATATTCACCTGATTCGTGCTGCCCACTATGTTTGTACTCCTATCCACATAGCACCTCCTGGGTATCCCCAAACACTCTTTAACCCACGCTATCCCACTGCATGTCTTCCCCAACTCAAACAGCATCTCTTGGGCATACCCATGCACTGTTCTTAATCATCCTGCCCCTGCACATCAGGGAATGTTTGTGCCACATCAATTCTCTCAGTGTTTTTATGTTTGCGTGTGTGTGTGTGTGTGTGTGTGTGTGTGTGTGTCTGTACACAAGTCATACCTACATGCAATGTTTTGGATTTAAAGGGAAAATGAGTTTTGAAACAGGTGGGGTGCTTTTTATCTGGCATCTCTAAGCTGAACACATCTTTCCTTTTAATATATATATAATTTTATTTTAAAACATTTAAAAAGAAAAAATATAATAGAAACTAATATAAAGTAAGAAAAAGAAGAGAAAGAAAAAAAATAAAAGAAACTAAAAATGCAAAACTGTAAAACAAAGTAAAGAAAAATAGAAAGGAAAAAATATAAAGAAATGGCTTCTAATTTTCTTTACACAAAGTACAACTATAAGTTTACCTCTTACCAAATATTTTTATTATTATATACTGTTTCTAATAATCAAAACCAAAAATCTTAAGATCTTTTTTTTTGTTTCACACAAAAAGTTTATAAAGAGTTTCCAGTCAGCAACAAATGTAGATGAATTGTCCTTTCTCTTACCAGGGAAGTCAATTTAGCCATCCCTATTCATCATCTTTACATATTGTTTCTCATTGTGGGTAATATTGAATCTTTTCACTTTTATGTATACAATAATCTTGTTTCAGTTAACATGTAGAAAAACAAAGATCTATGACTTTTTTCCAACCATTTGTCCATCAGTTCCAAAAGAAAAAATTGCTATTTCAGTTGTATATTAATCTTTAAAATCCTCTGAATCAGTGTGTATATTTGAATTCAGAATTTTCTAGTTATTTTTACACATCCAGCAAACATGATAAAATGTCCCTTATTATTATTAATATTTCCAGCATAAATTTGAAGTCCCTTAATACATTTTTGTTTATTCATATTTCATTTATCAATCTTAAAACCAATTAATGCATCAAATTCTTATAATTTGCCCATTGATATTTCAATTCCCTTTACAGGATCTTCTAAAAGCAACAGCAAGTCACTTGTAAAGCCCCTAATTTATAATTTTCTTTTAAAATCTCCTTCCACAATCGTCTCATCTTGTCTTATATCTCTATTCAATATTTCCAAAATCACAATAAACGAAAAAGGGGACAGTGGGCATCCCTTTCTTGTTCCTTTTCACATCTCACAAGGGGAACACATCTTTCCCAGACAACTTTATTGCTACCTAATCCTAGAAAACACAATGAAGCATCCAGATCCCTACATGCTCCAAAACATTTTTTGTCTTTCTAAACTGAAGCACTGCACAGTCCCAATAAACGCACACATATACATAAGATGCACATTTTACAAAGAGCTCATCATATTTACCCTTGATAATTTTAGATATACAATAAATGTCAATCTATGTTTGAGAAAAGTAAACTTGTTGAATAATGGAAGTGGTTTGTAGTCTGATGTCTGTGGCTGTGTGTGCTTGTGCACACATGTAGAAAATAGAATACCAAAGATGTAGTGTTTCACTTAGTAATGTGGCTATTGTTAAACAGCGACATCAACTGGTAGAACTGGGACAAGTTACCCAAATTACAGATCCACAACTCTAAATGCTACTCTGTCCCGGTCAAGTGTGAAATGGAGATATGTCTATCTGTGACTTTAAGTAAAAAAACAACTGAATCCACAATACAGTTGCTTTACTTGCAAAAAGTTCATTTATAATAAAACAATCCAAAAGAGAAAGAAGTTAGGATGGAAGGGATGACTGATGGGGAGGAAAATATGGTCCAGCAAATCAGCACCTTGAATATATTTCAAATTGAATCTCTACCCACTCTTTTATCCATGTTTTTAATTTAAGATCATGGGCCTGCTGTTGTCACATAGACATATGTGCCCAGGGTAAATTTGTATTGATGTAAGACATGAATTGGCAGCATTTTTCTTTCCCTGAAGATGGACCCACAAATGGGTCTGTCTACTATTCTTCAGAAGCAAGCTATTCTCTGTCATCTGACACAGCATGTGGCTACATCTTTTTCAAGTGCATATATGTCTGTCAAGTTCTCCTTTTGCAAAACAAGAGGCAGAGCTTTGTTCAGCCTTAATAGAGTGGCATAGGAATAATGGCATTTAGAAAAGAAGAGCAAAAGCAAGCAAATGCTTCTGTAAGGCACATTTGCAAGTCTCCTTTGAATTTAAAGAGGTGCTACCAACAAACCAGGAATTATGTTATGGCTTCAGGTGAAGCTGCTTTGAGTTGCTGCCACAGATGTATTGATGTATTGATGCTTGAGGATAATTCTACCCTCATTCAGATCTTCTTTTTTCTTCTTTCCTTCTTTCTAGTCAAATGTCATTCCACCAAAAGCTGATGCCACAGTGAATTTCCGCATCCACTCATCGCAAACCGTTGAGGAGGTAGTATGATGAAGTGCAGTGGAGTTTTATATGCCTTTGCAGTTTTAATCTTCATTTGTCATAATTCAGGCCTAAGCTTGTAGAGTTTGACATTCTAGTTTTACTTGAGGAAACATTAAATAGGTTACCTGCAGGGGTAGGCTTCAAAAATTTTAGCAAGGGGTTCTCTGCCCGATTGCTGAGTGGGTGTGGCCATGGTGGACATGACTTAGTCAGCCTCCTGCACCACAGCGAAAACGCCCCCCCAAAGGTTCCAAGGCCCTCTGGAGGCCAGAAATGGGCCCGTTTCTTCTTGAACTTCCAGTAGGCCCATTTTTTGCCCACCCTGAGCCTCTGTGCGCGTCCTGCACTTACCTGTATCCAAAACGGGCCGTGTGGGGACTTCTGGGAGGGGTGGAGTATGGGCGGGGCCAGCCAGGAGTGGGATTTGGAGGTTCTCTGAACTGCACAGAATCTTAGCTAAGGGCTCTCCCAAACCACTGCAAATCCTCAGTAGCCCACTCCTGGTTACCTGATTTAGATATAGTGCCCTCCCTCTTTAAACAGCTCTGATATAACCTGGGCTGATCCTGTTAATACTTATTTCTTGTATTCAAAATGCTAGCTGGTTCCATGTCACAGCTACTGGCATTCTCCTGGCTGCTGCAGCAGGGGGAGATAGGGCATAATTGGGAGTGATCAACAATTATATTCTCTTCTCCACCTTAGCACCAGGTAGGGTTCCATAGCTGCAAGAATTCCCTCACCACCTACATCTCCGCTAACCCAAAGTCCTAATTTATGGGCCCTGAATGATGTTACTGGGAAACCTGCTCCCTGCTTTAGAAAGTAGAACTCTCTCACCAGAGGTATTGGGGAACCTGAGCATTTCCAGAGGTCATTCCCTTCCCACTATGATGTTAAAGAAGATACAAACAGTTTTTAATAGTTGACTATTGCAACACGTACTTTGAAGGCAAAAGGCCCCAAATTCAGTCCCTGAAATCTCTGGCTAAGATTTTCTAGAAGCTGGAAATGACCCACCAGTCAGAGAAAGCAATATTGAAACAGATGAAACAATGGTCTCAGTTGGAATCAGGCTGCACCTGTTTAGCTGCCTGGCTGCCTACATCAGCCAGCAGAACATCAACATGCCTATGTGTTATGTATGATAGGTTGTCCGTACAAGGATAATAAAGACAAAACAGTTCAATCCCTGGTGTTGCATCCCTTTTTCCTATGTCTTTGTGGTAGAGGAAGGCATGAAAGGAACATTTTCTCCTACAGTGTTTGTGACAAAAATACATGAAATAATGCTTAAGCCAAATGTTAAGCTTGTAACAGTTTCTTTACCATTCTGCCTGATTGTTGTGTTCTGTTATATATTTCTGTATTTAATACGAGTGATTTAAATATTGGAATTATATCTGCATTAAAGAGACCGTTAAAATATATATTTTGATACAAGGACCCAGATTCAAATTGCAAGAACTTTCAGTTCCTTTGTATAACAGGAAACAAAATTTGAACAATAAGATTCCTGAAAGATTCCTGTCCTGTCTACATATTTTTATTGGGAGAGCTGAAACTGGTATGAAGGACTGAGGGAAAGTCTGGAACTTGTACTAATATCATGATGAAAGCCACCTTGGCTGCTTTAACTTGTTCGTTCTTTGGGTGTATTCTTAGATCCTGGAAATATTAGACAAAACAATTAATGATAAGAGAGTGAAGATAGAAGTGATGGATACCTTTGATCCACCCCCCGTTAGCCCCTGGGACGATCAGACCTTCGCTGTACAGGTTTTCCGCCAGACCATCCTGGATGTTTTCCCAGATGTTGCCAGCGTAGTTCCAGGTAGTGGCAGATGCATTATCATTACTGTTTTTCTCTGCTGTTTCCATTCAATCTCAACATTGTTTCCATTTTTTTCTATGTTCCCTTTTGTTCCTCTGCTTTATTCCAATACATGTGGATGCACATTAATATACGGACACTTCAAATACTATTACAGTTACATACATACATGGAAACAATTACATTTTTTCTTTGATGTTTGGGAGCTGTTTTCAATTAATATTATTACTATCAGGAACTAGTGAATTGTATACTCTCCATTCATACATAAGTTTTTTCAGGATTATGTTGATCTGTGCATTTATTTCCTTCACTGAGACCATCTGTGCTATTCAATTATGTCTTGTAGCACAGGATTGTTCCAGTACAAAACTATGGGTCTTTTAGCCATTATTTACTGCATTCAAATCTTTTATACTTAAAAGAGATTCTTCTTGAAATATTTAATTATTTTCTGTACTCTTTAAAAATTCAGGAGAGAATTGTCAAAGCTCATGATAAAACTTTGGCACATAAGATTCAGTGTAAATCAAAGGAAACTAAGTATAGTACAGATTAAAATTGATGCAGTATTAGTTATTTCAAAACTGCTAAACAGATAGACAGATAGATAGTTTTGTCACAAAAGGTAAAATACAAAACAGATAAGCAAGCAAACCAAACTAAACAAAAACGTACTAATTGCTAACTTTTTTGTATTGCTTATTTTTTTTACAGGCATTTGTATTGGAAACACTGATAGCAGGCACTACAGCAGCCTCACAAAGGCGATTTATCGATTTAACTCAGTAATCTTTAAAGCTGATGATTTGCCAAGGTACAGTACAATGATCATTCTTAATGAAACACTGGATGAGAAACATGAGTGTTTCTTTTTTAATAAAAGCAAATGAGACATAGCCATTGAAACCTGAGAAAGAAAACGTAATTCATAGCCCTGAATTATGTGCATAGCGCTAATTAAAAGATAATAGAGGGAGAGTCAGAGCTGATATTTGTCCTGATAAAAAAAAAAGCAAAATGAAAGTGCAGGATCTTTTCTAGAACTAAATGAATATTGATATCTATCTATCAAACTAATAGGGCTGCCCATCTCATAAAAAGTGACTCTGGGCAGGGGGCAACCTGGTTAATTGAAACAGTAGATATATAAAAATAATAATTATTAAAATATAAAACAGTCTTGTATCTAGTGCTTCTAATAAATCAATAGCACCTGTTACAAAAGAATGTGAATATTAACCACAATGATGGAGCCATCTTAGAATTTCACCAGTCCCCTGGGAGCCCTGGGTCTGATGACATAGCCAGATCCTAAGGGACTTCTGGAACATTAAAAGGGATAGAGCGTACCTCGCTTAGGAGGAAGCGGGGGGAGGGTAATATTATTTAAATTAGGTCCCATGGCCAGGAAGGCCTGTCTCTTGGATCCTGCCTAGCAGACAGGACACACAGCATGCCTTCTCTACCAATCTGATGGGATAGGCAGGTACAATTGGGAAGAGGCAATCCTTCAGATAACCCAGCCTCATTCAATAAAGGTCTTTTAAAGTTAGAACTATTGCCTTAAATTGGACCTGGAAGCAAACTGGCAAACAGTGCAACTCATGGAGCTGAGATTAATACCTGCGCTGCTGCATATTCTCATATTGTCAGCTCGATGAAATTAATGGCTTTACAAAGTATTTTCCTATTTTATATTTCTGTGTCTGGGTTCATATATTGCACTCATTTTAATGCTCGCTTATTTGTGCGTAATGAGAGTGCAGCCATTTTAGTTAACTAACTAGTTCACAGTGGTTTTTTCAATGTCATGATTATAAACACACCACACCTTAAGTTAATGGGTTTGCTGTTTTGGACACTTTTTAAAAGAAATGGAGGATATCAGGATTTATATAAGTAAACTACCATAAGTTCCTTAGGCACCTGACAGATAGATTAACTGGTTAATTGAGGGCATTTGCACTTCCATCTGGGGTTTTACCTCAGTTCAGAATCACCTTCAGGTATATCCAATCCTACAGTGTTGGCTTTGCCTGGGGCTAAATGAATATGTTGTTGATTCAGTCATAATGTATTTGCTTAAAATGTTGCCACTCTGGAACTACTGTAGACAGAACATTCTCCCATTAGCAAGAACTCATTCCCAGCTCTTGGCTCCATTGTCTTTTTCTTCCTTCCCTTATATTGTTCTGCAGATTTTAAGAAAATTGCACAACAATTTCAAACTGTTTTTAGGGGACTGGGGAGAAAAAGCAGTGGCAATTTGGAGGTGCCCTGAAATTTCTGTTGTATTAAAGGTGTGCTGTGTTTAAAACTCTTTGGGGAAGAAGAATTCCTGATTTTAATTTCTTAGCTGGGGTCTAAAACAAAATCTGAAAGAAAACTATAGGCTCTTGACTATACAAACTTATGTCATTGAGTGTGTTAAATATAAGTAGAAATGCTGAAATGGACATTCTCACAATAAAGACTATCATAATTAGGATCCAAACTTATTCATACTTAGGCAGGATTTTTGCATAGGATTAGGCTATTTAACCATGATTTTAAAGTAACTATTGGGGTACCAAGGTGTTAACAAGGAGTAGGCAACTTTGCTGCAACTGGGAGTTAGATTTAAAAATGGCTTCCTGCTAGCTTTAAAGAATTTGGCTAATGATATATGAGCTTAGAGTAGATAAGTCCAGCAAAAGGGAGGAAATTGGCCAGGCTTAAGGAACTAATTTCACCTCTCAAATTCTTTCCAATTGTAAAATATTGGCCCTGTGGGGGCTTTGGAGACCAATAGAAAATTCAGGGGCTATATGGCCACAGGTTATGCATTATTATCATGAATATTGGGTTGTATTGCATGCTAAAATCAAGCAATTCCATTAAAGATTACTGTAATATGTAAACTAGTCCCTGAATTAATTCAGTTTTGTCTCTGTGTCTAACTAAATCTGGATCTAAATTTTGGAGTACTGTTGCACTGGACGTATATTTGTAATATAAAACTTTTACTTAACTTTTACTTAATTTGACATTAAACAGCTGCTTTCTTTTCCCCTTTTAATCAGATTCCATGGGTTGAATGAAAGGATCTCTGTGGAAGATTATGCAAAGCAAGTGAAATTTTTCTTTCAACTAATTCAAAATTGTGATCTGAATCAACCCACAGAGCCACATAGAAACCTTCATGAGCTATAGAAACAAGAAAATATAAAGGCTTGTGGGAGTTGTTAAAAATCTGAATTATTCTAAGCAGCAGTGTTCCATTTTATTCTCAGTGCCCAAACTTCTTTACTGTGTTAGAGATTTAAAGTAATAACACAATCTAGTTGCACTGCAAGTTGTTGTGAAACACACTATTAAACATAACAATTCAACAAATTATTCTGAACTACACAAAGAAATTATGTTTCAGACTAGCTATAGAATCCTAAAAACAATGCTGTCTGCATGAATTATGTCACTTATGCAATAATATTTCAATGACCTCTAAAGGAATTAGACATCTTGACAAATCTGTTATAATTAACCTCCCTTCTCCATTTCCAGCCAAAATCCATGGAAGACTTTATTGGAAAATAGTATAATATTTACATAGTGAAGAACTTTTCTGTTATCTTAACTATATAGAAGGGCAGTTTTGCATAAGAAATAACTTTTCCAAAAATTAAGGAACAGCCCTTTTGTACCTGCAGATCTGAGGATCACAGCCAAATGTTCAGTATAGCGTAGAATTATTGCTTGAAATGTGAACTATTTCATTATTCTTTTGAATTTCTAAATATTACCTCTGCCAGTTATTTTTCTTATGCTTATTGGTTATTTCATTTTTAGTTTTCTTTTAACTTCTCTTTTGAGATTATATTGTTTTAACAATTTAGCACAGATAAAGACAGTTGTGAATACCTCCAAAGTTGGCAGAAGTACTGCATTTCTACTACACAAGCAAAAAATAATAATATGTGAAATGTGAAATATATATACGGTACATACATACAAGCCAAATCACAGGTGATTTATCTCAGGAACAAAAGAGTAATTTATCTCAGGGACATATGAAACTAATGGCAAACTTTGGTGCAGGTAGTCCTTAACTTACAACCACTATTAAGACTTGGGAACTTGGGGGGGACTTGGGAACTGCTGTAAGTCACTTTTTTCAGTACTGTTTTAAATTTGAACAGTCACTGAATGAAAAGTTGTAAGTCAAGGGTTATCTCTTTTGTTACATTCACTGGATTTGGTTTCCTTTATTCACTGAATTAATCTATACAAGGCAAGGAGAATCTTTTTAATGTCAAAGCCTGTAGTTCTTGGAAACAAATCTTGTGTAGACCATGTATTAGGGGTGAGGCCAGTTTTCATAGCTGGTAAGAAAAGTGTCCATGTGCTGAAGCCCAGGTGTCCTTTCAGGATTTCTCTTTTCTTTCACCCTCTGACATTCTTTCCCATGGAAAATACCTTTAGTGTCTTCTTTTTGCTAAACCTAAATAGTAGGGAGACAGATGGGAGTATGAGGGCAATTTTGGGGAAAATAGCAACCCAAAATAGCCAGGCAACATCTGTATACCCTTTGAAATAGCAATTTGATGGGGGGGGGGGGATTCCATTCATGAAATACAAAGAGTGTGTGTGTGTGTGTGTGTGGGTGTGTGTGTGTGTGTGTGTGTGTGTCATGAACGTAGGGTTGTATGTTTTTCTTACTCTAATCCAGTGTAAGGCTCAAGAATTCTGGGAGCTGAAGTCCACAAGTCATAAATGGGCCATAGGTCCCCATCTCTGCTCTAATGGTTGATAGCTCTGACTATAATGAAGGCACTTTATGTTTATCTTTCTGGCACTCCAGTCTCACTTGATTTTTGTTTAAAAGCAGACTGTTTTTTTATCTTGTTAATTTTTTATATTCTTCAGTTGAGATATTACAATATGCTCAATGGACAAATAATTATATGCAAGCTTATTGCAAGTTTCATACAGTTTGATCCTTGGTGCTGTTTGTCTATGACTGCTACAACTTATTTGACTCTAATTAATTGCAAGAAGTTGTAATTCTGTGGCACATAATCCTTTTTCAGTCTGATGACTGCACGTGACTTTTGATTTCAAGCCAGGGACTACACTCCAGAAAATGTAACTCGGTGGCAGTTTTAGAGTTTCTTTTAATGGTTTTTTCAAATGATTTTTCTGCACTGAAACTGGTTGCTAAACATTGATTCTGTAATTGACTTCAGTTAATGCTACCTTTTGGAAAGTAAATGGTACAAAATGTACATTAAATAATATATTGAGGAAAGAAAGCTGAAGTTTTCATTTATGATTTGTTCGTTGGGAACATTTATATGTAAATTTAAAGGCATGGTTATATACTCTTCCCTAATATTTATAACAAAAATGTGATTTAGCAAAGTTTATAGTACCTGACAATAGAATTAGCAGAGGAAGATGATATTGTGATTCTTACAGACTTCGTACTGCTTACTAATGTATTTTCGTCATTGCTTTATCTGTATGCGCCAACTGCTAAGGTTTGAATTTTTTCTTCTTGCCAATTAAAAAAAAGTAATTGTCTGTGAAGTGCTGTTTCAATATATCATATAAATCACTGTGGAGTAGTTTTCTATTCCAGTGATTT
This sequence comes from Psammodynastes pulverulentus, assembly GCA_025802295.1. Lineage (NCBI taxonomy): Eukaryota > Metazoa > Chordata > Lepidosauria > Squamata > Psammodynastidae > Psammodynastes > Psammodynastes pulverulentus. The sequence continues at coordinate 47,520,276 of JAOYMU010000263.1, read as the reverse complement.
CTCTACACTATTTCTTCAATATAATAATTACATAGAAATAACCCTCCACTAGTTTCCTGTTCTCTGTATCCTAAAATTCTTCTTTTTCAAAAAAAAAAAAAAACCCTCTATGATGATTTGTGTGTTTGATGCTCTATTTCACCCCCCAGATTTTGATGGTTTACTCATACAGGCTTGTAATCTCTACATGTCATTAATTATGATTTAAAACACTTCATTTCACTTCATTAAGCACTTTTTTGAACATTTATGAAATAGTAAGCATAGTAATGTTTACATTTTTGAATGATCTTTTGTCTCCAAATTATCAGAAAAAGGCAAAATATTCTTGTTCTTTTCAACAAAAAGTAATGGATCCATTGTCTAAAGCAGCCTCTGGCTTTATTAACTTCCATTAAAGCAATATTTTCTTGGCAGATCATCTTGATCAGGCTATGCCCTTGGAGAAGTGTGTTTCGAAATAAAACAGGATTTAGACACCATTATAAGCAACATTTGTAAAAAAAAAATTGGTTTCAGTGATGGAAGTAGATCAAACACTCATTTATACCCAGCATTCTTGGAAACACTGAAATGTTATCTTTTCCAAGATAATTAGTGATTACAAAATCACTTTGTAGAGGAAAGTGACAGTGCAACACTATTTTCTTTTGAATGGGTCAGCCCAGAGACAAGAGTGTGATTTTACTGCCTGCCTCCAGTAGATGAAATGGTTTGATAAACTAAAAAGACAGCTAGAAGAACAAGGCTGACTTTAATCCAACCGCTTCAGTCACACTGGTTATCCATTAGAAAAAGCCTCCATTGCAAGAATATATTTCCTTGTGTAGAAAAAGAGTTGTATTTGGCTTCAGATTTTATGTTTCTACATTAATGAAATGCAAATACATAAGCTAAAATCATACATTATGACAAATCACAATAACCTTGGTTTGTACTATACCAGTGTTTCTCAATTGTGGCAACTTAAAGATGTATGAATTTCAATTCCCAGAATTCCCCAGCCGGCATATTGCCTGGGGAATTCTTGGAGTTGAAGTCCATACATCTTAAGGTTGTCAGGGTTGAATACTACACATTAAACAGAAATCAAACAAGCTGCATTATGTCCTGCCTTGATAGATTTCTGAAACTATCTATAGCAATTTAGTAAATGCCATTTTAAAGGATATAAAATGTGGTATTTCCCGCCCCCAAAGATTTTCTAATTGAAAATCTCATAATTTTTATAATGTATAAATATACAATTTAGAAAAGTTTTAAGGGATAAAAGTGCAAAAGCACTTCTGCTGCCCTTTGCCATAGGCTTAGTTGACTGTTGTACATTTCATCACTCAAGTATGGATTAGTTATTTGTCAACTGAAATAAGATAACAAAAGCAGTGAGCTAGAACATTTTCGGTAATCTCACCTTTCCCATCAACCTTCACTTGGAGCCAAGGAAGTTACATAATATTACAAGGTAGAGCTATACACTACACTGTGTTCCCTTCCTCTTTAGTGATTACACAAAGACTTATGGGAAGAGGAGCAAAGGAAAAATAAAGAAAACACGAGAGTTAGTGACCCAAACAATGGATTTATAGTCCATATTTGGCTTTCACCTTGCAAAAGGCCAACAAATTCCCACTTGTTATAATCTCAGGCAGTAAAATAGATACATATGAGAGAAATGGTCTATAACAGTGGTTCCCAAACTTTTTCGGTTTGCGGCTCCCTTCAATGCTTCCGACTTCTTCCGCGGCTCCCTTAAA
>JAOYMU010000263.1:47493452-47511611 GCA_025802295.1 Psammodynastes pulverulentus | reverse complement strand
ATGTTACCACCCAGCCCATTACCTCCCCACCAGTATTTATAGAGAGACGGCAGCTCTGATCGTGCTTTGCTCACACAGACACGAAGCTGAAAGCACCAGCCTGAAGAATATGTGTGTGTGTGTGTGTGTGTAACATATTTATGGTAGTCAATGTTCCCTTTTCCTGAGATGTTCTCAAACTCAGAAAAACTAAAGTTTTAATTCTAACTTTTACAAAAATGTATCTGCAAATAAGCATTTCATATTAAAACAGAAGATGATGATTTAGTCATGGAAGCATTTATGTCTCTCTGAGCCTCTAGTTTCAGAAATTTTATCCGAGAATACTCAGAAAACCCTAGAATTAATTTTGCCTTGCAATAGGAGTCTCTATTGGTGCATTCCATTTAGTGGTACGTTCTACTGTTTACAGCTGGCCAATGGGAGGACAAAAGATGGCAACCAGGGGAATTCACCTCCATGTCTTATTATGCTTGCAAAAAGAGTATATATATTCTTTGATGTTAGTTGCGAAGTCATGTCTGACCCATCGCAACCCCATGGACAACGTTCCTCCAGGCCTTCCTGTCCTCTATCATCTTCTGGAGTCCATTTAAGATCACGCCTACTGTTTCAGTGACTCCATCCAGCCATTTCATTCTCTGTTGTCCCATTCTTCTATTGCCCTCAATCGTTCCCAGCATTAGGCTCTTCTCCAGTGAGTCCTTCCTTCTCATTAGGAAGCGGCCAAAGTATTTGAGTTTCAACTTCAGGATCTGGCCTTCTAAAGAGCAGTCAGGATTGATCTCTAGGACTGACCGGTTTGATCGCCTTGCAGTCCAAGGGACTCGCAGGAGTCTTCTCCAACTTTCACAGCCATACATTGCAACTGGGAAAACCAGCCTTGACTATATGCACTTTTGTTGTCAAGGTGATAGCTCTGCTTTTTAGTATGCTGTCTAGATTTGCCATAGCTTTCCTCCCCAGGAACAAGTATCTTTTAATTTCTTGGCTGCAGTCCCCATCTGTGGTGATCTTGGAGCCCAGGATAATAAAATCTGTCACTACCTCCATTTCTTCCCCATCTATTTGCCAGGAATTGGGAGAGCCAGATGCTGTGATCTTAGTGTTCTAATGTTGAGTTTCAAGCTAACTTTTGCACTCTCCTTCACCCGCATCAGGGGGCTCTTTAGTTCCTCTTCCCTTTCTGCCATTACAGTAGTATAATCTGCATATCTGAGCTTGTTGATATTTTCCCCAACAATCTTAATTCCAACTTTTGATTCACCTAGCCCTGCCTTTCTCATGATGTGCTCTGCATATAAGTTAAATAGGCAGGACGACAGTATACAGCCTTGCTGGACTGCTTTCCCAATTTTGAACCAACCAGTGGTTCCGTGTCCAGTTCTCACTGTTGCTTCTTGACCCGCAGATAGGTTTCTCAAGAGACAAATAAGATCTCATACTCCCATCTCTTTAAGAACTTGCCACAATTTGTTGTGATCCACACAATCAAAGGCTTTAGCATAGTAAATGAAGCAGAAGCAGATATTTTTCTGGAACTCCCTAGCTTTCTCCACGATCCAGCGTATGTTGGTAATTTGATCTCTAGTTCCTCTGCCTCTTCGAAATCTTGCCTGTACTTCTGGTAGTTCTCGATTCACATACTGCTGGAGCCTAGCTTGTAGGATTTTAAACATAACTTTACTAGTATGTGTGAAATGAGTGTAATGGTGCGATAGTTTGAACATTCTTTGGCATTGCCTTTCTTTGGAATTGGAATGTAAACTGATCTTTTCCAATCCTGTGGCCACTATTGAGTTTTCCAAAATTTCTGGCAAATTGAGTGTAGCACCATTTTGACTACAGAAAGGAGAGGAAAAATCCAACTGGGATATGGTTGGAAGTTCCACATAGAGGGATACTATTCACTCTACAGGTCCAGAGTAAATGCTGCAAATAGCATTGGTAGCATTTCTTTTTGAGCAGGAATCAACTTTCCAAACCCTGTACTATGCAGAAATAAGGAAAAAATATTAATCTCAGTGCAGTTCTTCCATGCAGACAGAACCATAGGCTGGGTTTGCACAAGCTAACAAAAATGAGTTTGGCTAGTCTATGGCTCAATGTGTTATTTATTTTTAAAATAAATGCTCTGTAAATCCCTCATTTACAGAGTCTTTGAGCAGAACACAAGATTAAAACAATGCCATCCAATGCAATCAAAAGAGGGGACAAAGCAAGCCAGTCCAATTAGTTATGATTCAATAGATGAGGCAAATGAAAGTAATTGGATTATTTCAGTAAACCATTACCACAGCTTAGCATGTGATGCCAAAATACCTTAAAATGGAATCCTTAAGTGTGCTAACATAAGAGAAATCCTCACTGAACAGAATGTGACATACTTCCAAGTAAGCAGACATAGCAGTAAGATACACAAGTCCTAGTTAAGGCACAGCCTTACAGGAGACAGGAAAATGGTTTAGCTAAAACCTAATAAGAGACCTTGCATTAGTTTCATCTGACAAGAAATGTAATCAAAACAAAGTTTAGGTAGCATCATTTTTGCTTCCCAAAATCACTAAATAATAGTACAGGTAGTCCTTGACTTACAAACATTTGCTTAGTGATCGAAGTTACAACGGCACTGAATAAAGTAACTTATGACTATTTTCACCTTTATGACATCATCCGCATGGTTACATGATCAAAATTCAGACAGTTGGCAACTGGCATGTATTTATGATGGTTGCAATGCCCCTAGGTCAAAGTAAATGGGAAAGCCAGACTCACTTAACAACCATGCTACTAACTTAACAACCATATTGATTCATTTAACAACTATGGCAAGAAAGGTCATAAAATGGGGCAAAACTTAACAACTATCTTGTTTAGTAACAGAAATGTTGAGTTCAATTGTGGTCGCAAGTCGAGGACTGCCTGTATCGTAACTGTGCAAATGAAGAACAGTCTTAATTAAGTTTTAAAAACACATCATCATATCTTTGTTGGACAGGTTTCCAATGATTCCTTGGTATTTTTACAATTCTGGTAGTAACTGGTAAGATAGTATTGTATTTTTGCTTTAAAAGGAATATGATTGATTGATTGATTTTATATTGCTGTCTATTCACTCATGGGGACTCAAGGCAGCTTACAGAGTATAAAACCACAATAAATATGCTGTTTAAAGGGGAGGGGAAGAAGCAGGAAAGAGGGGAAGCTAGTTCTTCTAAATTTTTCAGGTTTGATCTAAAAAAGGTTGGTAATGCCTAGATACCCTAATAAGGTAATTTTAGCTCTAGGAGTTTGGTGTTTTCTTCTAGCTGCATATGCAGCATGAATGAAGCTAGTTATTAAAAAAAATAGGTGTAGAGGTTTTGAAAGTTTTTCCATAAGTCATTTAGTTGATCCTCTTAAGTTATATTTTTAAGCATTCTTCTTAGAAGTCCTTCGCCTTGAAATAAATGAAAATCTGTACCTTTAACAGTTAACTCCTTTATTTTTTAAGAGTTCCAGGATTGGTTGTACATGTGGTACAACATGACAGTAGCATTTGCACACTGGGCCATTCTACTTCAAGGTAAAAATGAATCATTTTATAGTAATTGCAAATGTAAACAGAAAGATCAGTGTTACTAGCCACATCATGATGTTTTTGGGCAGCCTCACTGGAGTACTTTGCCATTGCCTTTTTCCTCTAATGATTTTTTTCCAAAATAATTTACAACACTGGAATTACCTACTGTCCAAGTCTTAAACATGGTGCCACCCAGCCTGCTTCTAATAAGCAGGCCCTAATAAGGTCTGCCAAATGCAGCTTACCTGTTGAAAAATACAATCTCACTGAGAGATGTAAACACTCCCTTTTTGGGGAACAGAAAACTAGACTATCTGGGAGCAAAGCCCTTCTACCTAAAGAGCTGGTTTTCAGGCTTCAGCGATGTTTGCATTAGGAAAGTGAAAAACCCAATGCAATCCTAAATTGCATTAATAGAGGCATTCAATCAAGATCACACGAGGTACTAATATCACTGTATAAAACCTTAGTTAAGACCCACAGCTAGAATACTGCATCTAGTTTTGGTCACCACACTAAAAAAGACATTGAGACTCTAGAAAGAGTGCAGTGAAGAGCAAACAAGATGATTAGAGGACTGGAGGCTAAAACATAAAATGAACAGTTGCAGGAACTGGGCATGGCTAGTCTAGTGAAGAGAAGGAGCAGGGAAGTTATGATAGCAGTGTTCCAATATTTGAGGGGCTGCCACAGAGAGGAAGGGGTCAACCTGTTTTCCAAAGCACCTGGAGGCCAGACAAGGAATAATGGATGGAAACTGATCAAGCAGAGTCAACCTGGAAATAAGGAGAAATTTTCTGACAGCGAGAACAATCAACCAATGGAACAGCTTGCCTTCAGAAGTTGTGGGTGCTTAATCACTAGAAGCTTTCAAGAAGAGGCTAGGCTGCCATCTGTCAGAAATGGCATAGGGGTCTCCTGCTTTGGGGGGGGAGGGGGGGTTGGACTGGATGACCCACAAGATCCCTTCCAACTCTGTTATTCTGGGCTGTTCTAAAAGGTTATTCTCCCTCTTACACTCTAAAGCAGTAATTGTTTTATTCCGCGACCTCCGATTGACAAGTGCTTTTCGCTCTCCTTCCCCACTATTGCCTGCTACCCAAATGCTCTTCCCTAAAGCGCCAGTTCCTCGTACACCCCATTCCGAACAGCTGTCGAAACTCCCCAGGAAAGGAACTCAGCGGCATTCGCAGGCAACACGTGATTGGCTCCCACTCCGCCAAGCCTGGCAGCCCATTTTCCGTCTCTTCACGGAAAGAAGGGAAGCCGTCCTACAAAGTCCGCCTCCTCCCCTGCTGCGGTTGGCTGGAACTGCTACCAATCTGCTCCAGGAGTTCGGAACTGTCGTTCGTGTCAGCGGTGTAGAACCAATAATCGGTAAACAGGCGGACAACCATTGGAGGCGGGTGATGTCAACTCCACCGACTGTGGGTGGGGTTTATATTTAACCCGCCCCCTTCCCCCTCTTGCTCAGCTCTCAGCAGCGGCTTGTTGGTCCCAGCTTTAATTGTAAGCCAGCGGTTGTAGGGAGAGGGTGAGCGGGGGGGAAGGCTTGGCTAGCGGAATCCAGAAGTGGAATCAGGAAGCCGAATTGGGATGCAGGTAGGTCTCATTCGCTGCTCAAGTGGAACTAAGGTAAGGTAGTAAGTGATGGAGTAAAGATGCAGTTTCCAGAAGAGGCTTTAAAAGTATGAAGCAGTGGGAATGGGGGGATTTTAGGTATCTATTCAGTGGTGGGCTTTTTTCCGCCTTCCTGTTTGCCTCTCCTTTTCTTCAGTCGTCTTCGCTTTGCACCAGGACTTGTGTTTCGATGAGGGGACAAGCTAGGGAGCTTGATTTATTTTGGATAATGGGTGTAGATGCTGTTAAAGAAATGGAGTCCCTATAAAAGTAGATGGCTCTTCTCGTCTTGGGGGGCGGGTTATGGTCCTTGTGGGTATCACTTACAGGGGTGCAGTTTTTTGGGGAAGGGCAGGTTTTGTTGATGGCAGAGGGAAAGGGAAGGATAGGCAGGTTAAGATGTGTGTTTGGAGTAACTGGGATCTTTCCCTGGATTGCCTGATAGGATGCTGACAATATGGATTTGAGTGCCATAAGGAGCATTAAGGGATGTTTCTAACTAAATTATGCATGAAGTAAATCTGACTTTGTAAAGGAGGATGTAAGGCCATCACAAATATCAAGGGCCTGTGCATGGATCCCCAGGATGTGGTCTGCTAAAAGATACTAAGAGAGGAAGGAAAGGAGATGCATTGAGATAAGACAGAATCTCAATTTCAGAAAGTATTTGTGAAACTTGATGGTAGCATATTAGATTATCTTTATTTCATGTAACAATGATTAAGAAGCCACTGCCTAACTCATATATTATAATTTATTAAATGTGTATGCTACACATCTCTGGGCGACTCGCAACAATCAGTTTTAGTAAAATAAAAGACATTAAGAGAAAAGATAGCAAGCATGATAAAATGAGGGGTTGGACTCTCCCTCACTTAAAAGCCTAGATGAAGATAGCACATTCCAACTTTCTTTGAATATAAAGTTGGATGGATTACATAGCTGTCTGAGAGCAAGTCTCTGCACAGTGTTCATTCCTTATGCATGAATTTTCAGCCTTGGACTTAAAGTCTCTTGAAGGCCCTCTTTCAAAAACATATTATTTATTGCTCATACTAACATAGCAAGTTTCCAGGTTTTTTGCTTGCTTGTTTCATAAAATCAATAATGCCAACTGCAAATAGAACATAAGGAAGTTGGTAGTTTCAAATGTTAATACAAAAATATGCTCATGGACCAGTTGAAGCTCATATACTCTTACAGAACTTTGACAATATGTCTGGTTGATGTTCAATGGGTTTAAAAAACTCTTCAGAATGATTCCAGAATTCACATAACAAAATTGCCTGCCTAATGACAATATAATTGCTTTTCTAATTTAGTATAAAGCAGTTAAAAACATGTTGAGATATGGTGTGTTGAAGTGACTTGTTACTTTTAGGACTCCTTGTACACTAATAAAACTAGCTTATTAAATTTCTTCAGTAAATTGTGTAAGAATTTGGGGAAGTGCACCTACATGAGATGTTGGGGAACTAAAGCTTAAGGAAACTCTTACCTAGCCCTCTTGATGTAATGAAACTCTGGTTGTTTTTACGCAGTGCACTAGGTCACATTAGCTTAATCATGATTTAGTCACTGTTATGGATGAATTAATACAGCATACTAAGCCACAAAACACAATGATGGGATGGGTTACATCTTTTAGGTAATAGCCAGGTATGTGCACATGTTGGTCAAAAATGAGGTTGTGGCTCAGTGTATTGCAGTGTATAAAATAATTTGTGGCTCAGTGTATTGCAGTGTAAAGCTTGGGTACAACCATTGTAGTGTGGCCAATCTATATTTTAGTATGTTGCATGAGCTTATGAGATAGGGTTATTTCAATAAAATATGGATTAGCATGTTTGTAATCAGAGTCAGAAAACAACGTGGAAATTATGCTCTAAAGCAAAATTTGTTCATAACTGTTAGCTGTTGGAGTAAAAAGCATCAAACACACAGCACAGCAGAGGGCAGTAATGTACATAAATTAACACATTCATGTTTCTCCTGTAAATTTCCCTACTTCTATACTTATTCCAGAGAAAAATGTCAGTGATTTGGCCATGTCCCCAAAATGTTCCAAAGATGTAGCTTATCAGCTACCTACAACTTCAACAATATTCATTAGCTGAAGTTACACTAGGTCACTAACAACAGATACTACAATAGTATCATCCTCTGCATGAAATAGATTTATGCAATATGTCCTGTGACTCTGATCGATGACGATCTTAAATGACATTTAACATAAAAGAGAGAAGTAGGGGCTGGGCAGATGTGATGTTGACAGCGGAAACATATGACCCTCTTCCTTTGCAGCTGCTGTTATATTTCCCTATGTGTGCCTATAGGGTTTTTTGCTTTTTACTAGCATAGGAAAATAAAGCTAATACACAGGAAGGAAGAACGAAATGAAAGTTTTTCTACAGTTGTTGAAAAATACATAATCTCTTTTCCATTTTTCTATATTTAAGGTGAGACCGGTGTGATCCTTGAAGAGTCTATGAAATACTTTGTCATTGCTAACATTGGATGAGCTTACAGTGTAAGCCTATCCAGAGACTTCATGCTGCTTTAAATAAAAATCTTAATTGCCCTGGGTTGTAAAGTGCAAGATATCCTTTCAGAGAAAAGGGCGGCTCTTCTTACAGGCAACCAATAACCTAGTTGTCCTACAAGAACATGAACTTGAAGTTGGGAGACGGCAAGATGTTAACCAAGCCTTTCATAATAACCTAGAGTCACATAGCAGCATGTCAGCTCTGACCGAACTAGCATTCTCCATTCTAGAAAAGAGGTAATATAAGAGTTTGGTTTTTTTCCTTCAAACATCTCAACTGTAGAAACTGACTACAAAGCTGAATTCAGATTTTATTTCATTAATCTTGGGTGATTTTTTTTGTAAAGCTTGGATCCAAATACATTTCATGCTATTTTTAAAGACTACTATACAAAGTGCCTTACTGAAGGATCTCTTTTCTCCACTCTGAAGAGCAGCTGAACTGTTCTTAGCAGTCACGGTGAAACAGAACCTGAAATCAGCACACCGCTTTGGATTATGTTCTGGAAAATTGCAGACCAAAGAAATCAATAATCTGGGTGTTTTATATTGTGTTTTAAGTGTGCTGGATATTCCTTGCTGGAGGTTAACTTACAAGAAAGGTGAACCGGAGTGCATTTGATTGGAAACTATTGTACGGTAGTTTCTCTGCTGGCTCTGTGTCTGGCAACTCCAGTTCTGAATTGTGCTTGATGGGGGTTTTTCTTAGGGCTGCCAACTTTTCAATTAAGGACAGAATACTAGAGTTGGGGGACTTGGCTTCTATGTGCCAAAAGCCATATCAACGTAATCCCCAAACAGAAGTCTGTTGTCCTAACAGTTGCCTTCAGTGCTACATAAAGAACAACTACATAACTGTGCAACATAACATCTAAGATGGAACTAAAAGAGGCTCATCATGCAAATGGAGTGGTGCTGCCCATTGTGGCTGGGCCTATAGACTGTCTATCCAGCCCTGACCGAGAACATCTCGTTGAGTCTTCTGATTTTTTAGAACCAGAAGGAGGAGTCATGGAAGTGGTGGTGATAGAATCCCGAGCCAATGCAAAAGGGGTGCGTGAAGAGGATGCCCTGTTGGAAAATGGCAGCCAAGCTACTGAAAGTGATGATACTAGTACAGACCGGGGTCCAGAACCAACCTCTCCTTTCAAAGAGACTTCTTTTTCTATTGGTCTACAAGTCCTTTTTCCATTCCTGCTGGCAGGGTTTGGAACAGTAGCTGCTGGGATGGTGCTGGATATTGTACAGGTAAGACTGAACCCTTTCACAAAGTATGGTTTGAGATTCTTATGAGTCTGTAAGGCTACTGCAAGGGACTTAATCCCACTCCTTGTATAAATTAAATACTAAACAAGCACTTATCACGTGTCTTAAAATTTCCTTTTTAGATAGTAAATTGCACATTCTGGAGTCAGACATATTACTGTTATTTCTTCATTGATTCTTAAATAAGAATCCCACTTAAAAATTAAGGGGGGAAGAATATTTGCAGTTCCTGAATGTGTTCATTCTCTATTCTCCTATTCGTTCAAGATCCTTCTTATAATTCTCAATTTTAAGCAATTCCAATAACTTTCTATCTCTTGTTATCAAGGGGTATTTTAAAATATTTTCAAGATTCCCTCCAAAACTCATTTTACATAGAATAAAAATGTTCTAAGTCACCACAAAGTTTTCAGTACTTCCTTTGTATCTTCAACATTGTCCATCTGAGATGACTCTAATTGCAATAATTTGTAATTAAGTAGGCAGTGATCAAAACTGGTAATGATTTGAATGCTGACAAATCAGAGCAATTGCTAGATGGCCAAAAGAATTCAGAAGCATCCTAAAGTTTTTGCAGTGTTAAGTCCTGATTTGGCTGTGCCCAAATTCACGTTCTTCCTTCTGTACAATGAATATTAAGGCAAGCCTAGTTGAGGCTTCCAGCAGACTACTTGAAATCCTAGCTGACATGTGAGAGTAATCCATTTTTCAAATGAAGTAATTGAATTTCTAGGATTCCAATGTCACTGTCCTTTGAATTACTGGGCAGTGAGAATTTGTGGTCAGGTCCTATTAAAGTTCAGGATTATATCTTGTTTGTTTCTTTTATTCAGGAGTAGATCATTGGATTTGCAGAATCTAATTTATGGCTTTTATAGCGAATAGTCAATGGCATGCTATCCTCAAGTGATCTTCATTTTAAATGTTATGTCCAAGGAATAACACTTATTTCTTAGGCAGTTATAACATTTCCTTTTCTTTTTTTTTCACATCTATTCAACTGAGCCAGCATTAAATATTATGTTCAGGAAAAAAAATTGTGCTTTTAGCCAATGATATATCAACGGATAAATTTTAAAAGTGATATATCAGTTTTAATTTTTTTTTTAATTAGGTAAAGAGATTGCTGTTGTCTGTTCTTTTACCTCAAAATGCTTTTACAGGTAGTCCTGGACTTACGACCACAATTGATCCCAACATTTTTATTGCTGAGCGAGACATTTGTTAAGTGAGTTTTGTCCCATTTTACAACCTTTCTTCCCATAACTGTTACGTGAATCACTGCAGTTAAGTTAGTAACACGGTTAAGTGAATCAGGCTTTCCCATTGGCTTTGCTTGTCAGAAGCACTGCAGCCGACATAAATATGAGCCAGTTGCTAAGTGCCTGAATTTTGATCATGTGACCAGGGGTATGCTGCAACAGTCATAAGGGTCAAAAACAGTCACTTCTTTTAGTGCCGTTGTAAGTTCAAACAGTCACTAAACGAACTGTTGTAAATTGAGGATTACCTGTATTTCTAGCATCTGTCAGAGATAGAGCTTGAGTAGGAAATTCTAAACAAATATAACTTGAGATCAGGGTTCCATGTATCCTTGAGATTCTTTTCAGAGGTTTTGCTCCAGTTTTCCCCAACTTCCAGTGAAGTGAGATTGATAGCAATAAAAAACAAGGCTTTCTTGGCTGAAACATCATAAAATGAAATGTCCCTACCTAAAGCAGTTGAGCAGTGCTTTTTGTAAAGTCACTTTGATTACAATGACTTTTTCTGTGCTTCAGATTAGCATTTTGAACTGAAACCCTCTGTGTTTAGGTGGTCTATTTGTAGCCATTGTGTGAAACAGAGTTTGATTTTAAACTGTTATTTCTTTTATGGGGCTTCTTTATTTTATACTGATGGACTGCCCTGACAACCTGTTGTCAAAAAACCCCTATAAAAGTTATGAATAATATTCCAATATATTAACTAATAAGTCATAATTTTTGAGGTCTAAGACCTACGTTAGGGATAAAAAAAACTTTTGAATAGTTCAGCCTTTGAACAAGTTGTTGAAGGAAGTTGTAGGGTTTTGTTTTTTGGCTGACCTTCAGGGGAAGATTGGTCAAGACTACCAAGAAGACTTTAAACTAACATGAGATTTTTTTTCTTAGGAAACGTAGATTAGGCTATACAAGTATAACTATTAAATTCTGGTGGTTAATTTTTTTTTAGGCATACTTACAGCTAAATTTTCTGCTTCTACAGCTCTGTTCATCAGCTTCATGAAGCCAATGTTCCTGGTGTTATGAAATATGTACAATTTTATACTTAATGGAGAGAATCCTTGGCAAAAGATCACTGTGATGGAATATAGTATGTAATTTGGCACTGGGATGAACAGTGGCTCTGTAATGATGATCAGGTTACCGCTTAGCCATTTCAAGTATCTCTTGGTACTAATCAAATGATTGGTTTGCTAAAGGGGTGTGGTAAAGACATGAGTTAAGATGGTTATGTATGAACTCTAATTATGAAAAATGCAGAAAAGAGAATGATCACTGTTTTATGTAAAAGGACTATTTCCTTGTGAGTTGATGGATAGCAGGTACTGTTTACGTAAAGTGAATTGTATTTCTATTTTGCATACAATGAAACATCTCTTAAAGCATATTTTGCCTTAATGGAAATGGGAATCCAGTGTTTTATCATTTCAATTTGAACTAGTTTTTCAATTTGATGTGGAAGATCTGTTCACAATTATGCATTTTCTACTGTAATCTGTAACTATAAAACCTCAAAATGGGTTATCTATTGCAGGTACCATCAACAAAGGCCAATTCATTCATCAACTAATTTTGCCTCTAAAGGGAATCTAAATTATCTGACACATAAAAATCCATCTATATCAATATCCATGCTGGTTTAAGAGGCTGTACAGGTCTATTCTAAAACTTATCTGTGCGAAATGCTTATATAAATAAAAAGACATGAATCATACTGAACCATTAATACTTGTTACAAGACTAGCTCAATAGCAATTTTGTATTTTTGTATTAATTACATCCTATTCCTGTAATGTTGGCTCTCATCAATTCCCATTCACAGAACTTTGTATTTGTTCCATGAAAGGAAATCTGTTCTGATTTCAACATCCAAAGACCAGACGAGTTCCTGAAATCACCTCCAAAGGATGGAAAGGCAGGCAAAGGAAGGGAAGGAAGAGAATATGAACTGCACTTATTCTGCCTCAGGCAACACATTATTTACAGTTCACCTCCCATGAATGATCATTACAAGCAAAATAGGAGGAAAATTACAACCATTAGGCAGTAGTTCAGCTTTGTGACTCAGGACAATTAGATAAATAAGTAGAAAGATTTTGTAAGTAATGGAAATGTCATACATGCCACTCTTGTATACTTGGCACACAGAGCTGTAACAGCAGCAAAACAAGCTTTGACATAACTTTAACAAATTCATCTACCCTTAGTTATGTTACCTGTATTTTCACAGATCGTTGCAAATATCAGTAATGAATTATGTATTTTTACTTGGGGAAGGGCATCTTCTGAATAGCAAATAACAGTGAAACCTGATATACCCAAAGCACACGACCTGTGAAACCATAGTATAGATTTCTCAGTAACCATTCTCAGAATTAGGCAGTGGGAGGGCAAGTAGGTATTAATGCAGACAACCCCTCCTGGATGGAACTTTTCCAATTCTGAAATTTATGCCTCGCAATCCATTAGCTTAGTGCTCTTGAGCAGTATTGGAGCTTCAATTTGTCCAAAGCAGTTCTAACCTTTTATCTATAAATAAGCATAGTCTGGTGATCAAATCAACTCACCAAATACTATAAACTCTGATCAGAAGTTAAGTAGGATTATGGGTTACTTACAGGTAATTTTAAAAAAAATGATCAAATTTGTATATTATAGTTCAGAGAATTGACTTTTGTTAAAAGTTGCATAGGGATAAAGGGAAGGGCCTAAAATATATGGACTTGTTATTGGGAGGCCAGACATCTTTTCCATCCTTTTCAATCTAAGACAAGTCTTTTCTCTGAAATAGCCTTAGAAATAACTAATAATGTAAAAACACAAAATGTAAATTGAACAAATAAATGTAACAATGCATTCTAGGAGTTGAAATTCCCCCTTTCCTTTCTCCAAAGTATTGGTTTTTTTTAACTGTAAGACACCTTGATTCTGAATTGATTCAGTACCATACAGATTTAATAAGTATGCCCATAAATGTTGTCAGATGTAATCCCACAGTGCTTTCATGTATGTAGAAACTGAGATATTCAACCAAGAAGTCTTCACTATAGTGTTGCATAAGCCTCTGCCAGTCAGCACTAAAAATAATCATTGAAGTAGAAGAACATGTTGGCTGGCCTCAGTCCATGACTTTTAAAAGATTGCACTACAGTGGGTAAAAAAATATCTGTTAGAGGTCATGGTTTAATATCGTTTTTCTCTGGGTAAAAAGTAACACTAAACATCATAGATACCTATCTTTTAATGTTTTTAGTTTTAACCGAGAAAGAACAGATCTCTGTTTTGAAAGAAAAGAGTCAGTGGTTTCCTGAGAATGTTATTCTCAACTCCAAATGTTTTCCATATCTTCAGCTATGAATTGAATAGTTGTTTCTAAGGATAGTTAAGAAAGATATTGTGTTCATATCCTAAATCCTTTGGAATTTCAGGGAAGAAATCTTTCTAATCTTCTATCAGAATTTAACCAACGATCATCCTTTACTCTTCAAGCACAACTGACCTGTGTGGTAGATAGATATTGGGCCATAGATATTTCATTGGAGCTAAACAGGATAATACTGAAAGTAATAATAAAGTAAAAGCAAAGATATCTGTAAAAGCTATGCTTTTATATCTGCACCTCTATATTAGTGTGTGTGAAGTAAAAACAAATTTTCACTTTGAAAGTACTGATATATCCTGACCTGGCAAATACCAACTTGAAAAGAAGTCCATGTTATGTAAAGAAGTCCATGTTATGTAAATTCAGCAACTATAGTTAATCAACCATGATTAAATAAACAGTGGTTTATTGCAATGTGTGAATCAAGCCATTAAGAGAAACCAATGATGAAGATTTAAAAGCAAGATTGTTTAGACAAATCTAAGAAAGATAAGAATATTGGTGGTTATCCTTTATAGGTAGTTCAGGATAGAGGCAATAGGCTACTCCATATAGTTGTTGAGGAAGAATACAGTTGTGTCATGTCCTTGTGGATTGCCCATAAGCATCTTTTTGGCTGTGGGGGATACAGAATGCTGGATTAAATCCAGCACAGCTCCTCTTGGGTTCTTAACTCAGACATCCATTCTTACTGGAAAGTTAATTTTGTATTATTTATGCCTTTTCTGCGGACTTTGTGGCTTTCTTTTCTATTCCAAAAACTCTTTGCTCTATAATTATCATTTCTGAAGAAAACCATGTTTTGCCCTTTATATAGAGTGTTCAAGTTTATCCTGGAAGGGACAGGATGTTTACGAGTCCTTCGATGAGTGGAAATGAGTTTAGTTACCTCAATTTTTCCTTTGCCCATATTTGTGTATGTAAGTTTTAATGGGAAGGTAGTTCCTGCAATCTCTTTAGGAAAGAAAGGTGAAATATAATGAAAACAATACAGAATGTGGGGGGAAATACCTTCTTATTGCTTTTCATGATCTAGAGTTCTGAACTACCATGTTTGACTCCTACCTACGTCAGAAAAATCTCAAAAACTTCAATTTTATCTGTGTTTATATGCTCAATTCTGAACAATGAATTTTACTCCCAGGACCTTGCAGACCAGATTGTAACTTTAATCATTTTGAATTCTGTAATTACACCTTGACTAACAAGAAGCAGGCATTATGTGACCGATTTTGTCCTCTTTAGAACTCATGAGACATTGGTAGCCAGATGTTATTCTGTGACATTTTAATCTTCTACCATGAATTGAATTCATGAACCTTTGAATTTTAGGTGTTTATATAGATTGTATTAAGGAACTATTTGGGATTTGCAGGAAAGTATATATAGAATCTGTTAGAATGGTATATATACTCTACCTTTGCTTAAACTCTCAGAGTAGAGAGATACAGATGTTACATTATGTCATGCTCCCATATAAAACTTCACACACAAGGTATGCCATAGTATGGCATTCGGTTGTGGGATTCAAAATTTTGTACTACCGGTTCTGTGGGTGTGGCTCGGTGGGCATGGCTTGGTGAGCATGGCAGGGGAAGGGTACTGTAAAATCTCCATTCCTACTCCACTCCAGGGGAAGGATTCTGTAAAATATCCATTCCCTCCCCACTCCTGGAGGAAGGTTACCACCGGTTCTCCGAACTACTCAAAATTTCTGCTATTTGTTCTCCAGAACTGGTCAGAACCTGCCGAATACCACCTCTGATAGCATTCATATCTCTCTGCTCTAAAAGTTTTAGGTGTTCTAGATCACAGGTGTCAAACTCAAGGCCCGCGGGCCAAATGTGGCCTGCCACGTCATTTTATGTGGCCCGCGAGAGCTGCAAAGTTCCGACTGTCTTTAGGACATTTGGTTACATTTATACTGTTTTACAGTAACATGTGGCCCTTTGAGGGCAACCATTACGCTGATGTAGCCCTCGGTGAAAATGAGTTTGACACCCCTGCATTAAGCCATCAATCAAGATTTACCCTCCACAAAGCTTGGATTCGCAAGCCATCATTAAGCTGCCTGCCTTATAAAATATCCTCGCAGGAAAATCATTATTTCCCACAAGGTAAGATGTCAGAATGTGAAACAGTGGCAGAGTTCATGTATTGTGCTAATCCACAACTTCTTTAACAATGCTTTATCAAATAAAGAACCGGGTTAAGATAACACCAAGTTCTATTTACAAGCTACATTTACACATTCATTTTTAAGGAAATATCAAATCAGTTGTAGCTCTGTCGTGGTGAACCGTAACTTTGTTCAATTTGGGTTAAGTACGTTCACACAATAATCCAATATTTTATCCCACCCTGACAATTTAATACTTTAGCCAAATACCGACAACTATGGCTAGCTCTGCTACCCCTAATCCAGTACTAATTTGTAATGGCAAATGATGTTTAGATTAAAAAAAAAATATGTACTTATTAGGGGGAAAAAGGGGACCCTTACCTGTGGGAAAAGAAGCGGAAGAGAAAAGATAGATTCTTTTCTATGTTTTTCCTTCAGACAACATCTGTTTCTCTCCTTCCTCTAATTTTCAGTTCAGTTCAGTTAAGAGTGACTATTATGCAGCCATCTTCTCTGGCCAAGATGGCCTTGAACTGGGTTCTCCCAACTTCTGTCCACCTTTAACCATTATACCTCTATCCCTCTCAAGCAGTGATGGGATTCAAAAAATTTTACTACCAATTCTGTGGGCATGGCTTGGTAGACATGGTGTGGCTTGGTGGGCATGGCAGGAGAAGGATACTGTAAAATCTCCATTTCCACCCCACTCCAGGGGAAGGATATACTGCAAAATCTCCATTGTCACCCCACTCCTGAAGGAGGGATCTGTAAAATCTCCATTCCCTCCCCACCCAGCTAACATGCTTTCTAGCTCTGTTCTCTTGTGCAGGGCAACAAAAGAAGACCCAGCCGATCAGCTGGGACTTGTGAGGCAACGTTGTTGTAACTTTGAATGGTCACTAAAAGAATTCTTGTAAGTTGAGGACTACCTCTATGTGTTTTTCCACCATTCCATTCAACTTTACTTGCCAAACACACAGATAAACTCCTGCTAAGGATGATTAAAGATATTGTTGTAGATGCAAAATCTGTTTTGCAAGGCAGAGAAAAAAAAAGGTGCAGAATGCAAAAGAGGAAAATCAGTCTGTGGTTTTATAGCTATGTCGAAGGGAAAAGTTCAGCCAGTGCCACTTCAGGCAGCAACACTTTCTCCTTTTTAATAGGCTATCTCTTTGCTATAAAAGTCTGGAATCCCCGTGCTACCTTATTTAATTAATTTGCTCAGAATGCTTCTCTGCAGCACTTCTGTGACATGGTGGCATTCAAGGCAGTTCTCCAGAAGATAAAACAACCAGAGATTCAGCCACAGCACAATTCTTCCTGCAGTAAATAAAATCACAGTTCTCAAAATAGCAATAAAATGCTAGCAGGACAGACTATCTACTGTTAATGACTAGCAACAATGTGTTCTTAAAAAACTGGAAACCGTAGATCACCCAAGCTCAGGTGGAAGAGCCCCGGCCTAGAGCTTAATAGGAGATTAAGTACCAGCTCAGTTTCTCATAGGAAGGGCTCTGTTGTTAGGGCACAGTATTTACTGAAAAGACCAAATCTTGCCGTGACTTAGCACTAAACTAGCTATATCAAACTTGCAGGTCATTCCACTTCAGTTAGTTAGTTTATAGCTTGCCTTTCCACCCAAAGGCACTCAGTTTTTTAATTAATTGTAGGCACATGGTACACATCAGCTTGACATGATCTGAGAAGATGGAAGGATAATCATCTCCAAAGTAAATCCTTTTGAGTCAAGGAAAGGAACCTGTTTATTCTCTTTTATTTGGGGAATGTGATCATTTGAAAGAACTCGGGCAGCCAAAAGATAAAGGACAGGTCACTGATTCTCTCTCAACTTCTATGGATTTCAATAGATATCGCACGAGATCTATGCTTGAAAAAAATGTCTATTAGCATTTGTGTTTTCAGCGCAGGGATGCATATTCTGTACTTTGCAATATTCCAGGCTATTTCAACAATATACTTAGCTGCAGCATAGTTAGGTATACTCAAAATATGTCCTTGAATTTCTCTTTCTGAGTGGGGCTTCTATTTTTCTCTTTCAACCTCCAAGTTTCTCTTTCAGCTTTTGAATTTATTTGGATGAGGTTTTCCAGCTTACTTTTGCACTGATATAGTGGAGCAATTGCTTCCATGGGGCGGAGGGTCAAAATCAACAAGATGCAATATATATATACAAAAGGGGCAAAGCTTGCAGTATAGGACACCCAGAATGGTTGCAGGAATTGGTTAAGTTTAATCTAGAGAAAAGAAAGACTTGGGGTGACATGATAGCAGTATTCCAATACTTGAGGAGGGGGGGTCAATCTATTTTCCAAAGCACCAGAGGGCAAGACAAGAAACAATGGATGGAAACTAATCAAGGAGAGAAGCAACCTGGAATTA
>JAOYMU010000263.1:47474521-47488540 GCA_025802295.1 Psammodynastes pulverulentus | reverse complement strand
GCCATGCTGGCTGGGGAATTCTGGGAGTTGAAGTCCATGCAGCTTAAAGTTGCCAAGGTTGGGAAACACTGTTCTAGCCTATATTCCATTAAAAGCAAGAACACAGCAGAATTTCACTGGTTGATATACTGGGAGATTAGGTTGATGGCTCTAGAGGTAGGGAGCACTTATGGAATTCATAATTTTGAATAAAAATAGCCATAATGATAACAGTAATTAACTTGTATTTGAGATACACATATTTCATGCATATATTCATACAGTGTGTGTGTGTGTGTGTGTGTGTGTGTGTGTATTTGGACTTGTGGAAAAAAGAGAAATCTTTGAATATACCGTATTTTTCAGAGTATAAGACGCACCCTAGTTTTGGGGGAGAAAAACAAGAAAAAAAAATCTGCCTCCCAGCAACTTGCCTGCTTGCAGCAAGTAGCAAACAGCCTGCTTCAGTTTCAGCACAGCCTAATTAGCAAGTGGATCAGCTTCTGGAAGATCAGCTGTTTTAGGCTGCAGGGATTGCCATAGTCTATTGGCAATCCCCGCAGCCTGAAATAGGTGATCTTCAGAAGGCCGATGCAAATGACCATCAGCTGTTTGTTCTAATTAGGCTGTGCTGAAACTGAAACAGGCTTTTTGCGGCTTGCTGCAAGGAGGCAAATTGCTGGTGGGCGGGGCTTCGGCAACATTCAGTGTATAAGACGCACCCAAATTTTCACCCACTTTTGGGAGTGGAAAAAGTACGTCTTATACTCTGAAAAGTATGGTAAATACAATAATTCAAATCTTAAAAAATTAATATGTAACTGAAAGCAAGGGCTTTTCTTTTTGGATTGATGGACAAACAACTGGAAAAAAAGTTATAGAACTTTATGCTATAATAATCTGGCTGCAGTTATCATGTCTTAAAACAAAGAATTACCCACAATGGAGGAATGGTTGGTGAAGATGATGAAACTATCAGAGATGGCTAAATTCCTTGATTAAAGAAAGGGTAATATATGTATTGCTGACTGGTAAAGCCTTATACACATCTTGCATGAAATAGAGAAAAATGAATGTATGATTTATGGCTTTTGATGATTAGAAAATAATAATTATAGAAAAGAGTTCTATTTGTAACCATAAGGTAAGAGGTAATTTTCTATTTGTACTTATAATGTCTGTAAAGAAAATTGGAAACTACTTGTATTTCTTTTCTTTTCTTTTTTTGTACTCTTGGTTTTTTCCCTTTTTCTTTTTTTATTATATATTAATTTTATTAGTTGTTAATCTCTTTTTTAAAATGTTTAATAAAAAACTATATTAAAAGGGAATATGATGAGTAAATCTAGAGTAATGATGAGTCCTATCTTCTTGTTCATAATACTTCTGTGGTTATCATACCAAATGAATTTTAAATAATTCAGGAAGCATCACTTCATCTATTTATTTTTAATCTCTCTCTTTCTCTTTTGTAGGCTAACATAGGACAAATGGACACACCAAAAGAGCTCTGGAAGATGATAATAGGGAACATGGCTCTGATACAGGTGAATTTTGGAAAAGCTGACACTATTTCCTGACCGGGGTCAGGGAAAAATGCTGGTAGGGGAGGGGCAATCTCAGTTTTCTACTACTGGGCAATTTCTGGATTCATCTGTCATATAGTCATCCGTTCCAAAGACTGTTAAGCAGTCTTTTGGCAGTCACTAGTGCCACAGCATAGAAAAAGTTTCTGTTAAAGTGTAATAGAAGACCGGTCTGAGTCCTTTCCTGTGACTCAGCAAAAGAATCTGGATTTATCAGTGACAGCAGGAACCTGAGGAAGTACCGGTTTGAAGCAGTGGAGACTTACCTAAGACACCCAATAATTTCTGTCATCTGTCACCACAATTAGAATAATATTTGCTAGACTCTGAAATGGTTCCATGTAAGTGAGAATACACGAGGCTGCCCCTGAATATCACTTGAAAACTGCAGCTGGAACTATTATTTCAATAGCAATAGCAATAGAGTAACAACTGTCTTTCGGGATGAGCACTGACTTCCAGTAGATGGTAAGCAGGTGCAGTTCAAATAATCTGGACCTTTCTTACGTTGGGAACCCGTTTTTTATGAGTAGAATTTCTCTGTCTTAAGCAATTTGGATAAGATAGTGAACCCCAATGCCTCCTGGGACTCCAAGGATGAGCTTTGCAATAGAATGGCTTGTCTCCCAGAATCAGATTGAGTCTCATCCAGTTTTCCTTTAGAAGATCAGTGAAAACAGTTTTCTTCCATGGATGAGTTTTAACTGGATACCAGGATACTCTATACAGGTAGTCCTTGACTTATGACCACAACTGAACCCAAAATTTATGTTGCCAAGTGAGAAATGTGTTAAGTGAGGTTTGCCCCATTTAATGACTTTTCTTGCCACATTTGTTAAGTGCGTCACTGCAGTTGTTAAGTTAGTAACATGGTTGTTAAGCAAATCTGGCTTCCCCATTGACTTTGCTTGCCAGAAGGGTGCAAAAGATGATCACATGGTCTTGAGACACTGCAACCGTCATAAATATGAACGGGTTATCAAGCATCCGAATGCAAATCACGTGACCATGGGGATGCTGCAATGGTCATAAATTGGAAAATGGTCATAAGTCACTTTTTTCAGTGCCATTGTCAAACTTTCACTAAATGAACTATTGTAAGTCAAGGACTACCTGTATTGTCTTTTATATGTTATTATTAATGGTTATGATTTATTTATTTGGGCTAGTGTTTGATTAAACAGGCAGCATATTTTTCTAATCAATAAACAAGCAAACTTGCTTTTTTCCCCCCTACAAATAAACATGGCTGCATTTTCTAGGTTCAAGCAACAGTTGTTGGTTTTCTGGCTTCAATTGCTGCAGTGATATTTGGCTGGATCCCAGATGGACACTTCAGCGTTGGCCATGCCATTCTCCTTTGTGCCAGTAGTGTGGCCACTGCCTTCATTGCCTCGCTTGTGCTGGGTAAGAAACAAAAGCTTCCTGGAGAAAGAGATTTCATCTGCAGTTCATTGTGTAGTAACACTAACATCTCCTTTCTATGGGCTCTAGGCATGATCATGATTGGCGTAATCATTGGTTCCAGAAAGATGGGTATCAATCCTGACAATGTGGCGACTCCTATTGCTGCCAGTCTTGGTGACCTCATTACTCTGGCTCTGCTTTCTGGGATAAGCTGGGGCCTCTACATAGAACTGGGTAAGACTGTGAAGACTACATTGTTGAGTAGGAAATACTGTATGTACCAAACTTTTGTAGTATTTACATGTCTTGAATGCTGTAGTTCATTCCCATTGATCTAGTTCAGGGGACGACAACCTTAAACACTCAAAGAGCCACAAAGGTCCTAACCAGAAGCCCCCAGTTCAATTCTGGAGCAGACCAGACTCTACAGAGTTCCCCCACCATAGAGTCTCTTCCTAACACAGTGTCCTTTTTCCTATACCTGTCCTAACCAAAAGCCCGATCAATTGTGGAGCTGACCAGCAACAAGGAGCCACAGCAGAGGGATGAAAGAGCCACATGTGGCTCCAGAACCGCAGGTTGCTGACCCCTGATCTTGTTTTAAGCTCTAATTGTATCATTGTTATACTTTCACATCATCCTTTTTAGTAATACAGAGAAGGTACAGACTACATTACCAGGTTAGTTACACATGTGCCACATGCAGTATTTTCAGCTAACAATACGGACTAAACCAGTCAGTCTTGGCATTTTGGGGCCAATATGCCAATTAAGATGCAAAATATTCCAAGTGTTGACAGTATGAAAAAGGGTTGTATGGTAATAAAAAAGCAGGAGATAAGAAAAATGTCATATAAGAAAATGATTGCCGAAAAAAAGATGGATGGGATATATTGTGTAGTGTGTCTTTTTTTAAAAAGCTACCGGTAGTTGCAAAGAAAGTAACCAAAAAGAGCAAGGAACAGTTACGAATAAAAGAGGCAAATTTTGATGAAAATAAAGAAATGTGTTGGAAGCAGGTAAAGAATTGAAAAGGGTTTAGCAAAGGGATGAAAAATGTGATGAAACAATTAAAGTGAAATAAGGGAATGATGGAAGATTTTCATATGGAAGTAAGCGTATTGTGTTGGAGTTGTAATTGAAATGAATGCTGTAAATGCTAGTGTTCAAGAAAACATGTGAGA
The DNA here is from genome assembly GCA_025802295.1 of Psammodynastes pulverulentus. Classification (NCBI taxonomy): domain Eukaryota; kingdom Metazoa; phylum Chordata; class Lepidosauria; order Squamata; family Psammodynastidae; genus Psammodynastes; species Psammodynastes pulverulentus. The sequence continues at coordinate 47,484,384 of JAOYMU010000263.1, read as the reverse complement.
ACAGTGAACAATGGGAAGATTGCAGGTATAAATGGAGAATGCTAAAAATAAATACAGTTTTCTTATGGAGTGGCTGTATAATTTGAGAAGTGGATAATAGTGTATGCATCTATGATGATAGGAAGAATGTTGGCATTGTTCATACAAATATCTTGGTCTTATGTTTGTTCTGCTTTGATATTTTTGTGATTCTTGTCTTTGGGTAGAGTAATAATTTTTAAAGATATTAATGCAATACTAAGTAAATGTACCAGATTATCTGCTGGTGAAGAACTTTGAATTTCCATCATGGAGTATACAATACCTTTCAAAAATTGTTTTGCTCCACTGGAAAGATACTACCATTCCATACTTAAAATATAAGACATGTTTTCCTCTCTTTCTTTGAATTTACTCTATCAATTATTACTCCATGTGATTCTGTTATTCAACCTAGCAGCTTTTATGTTTGCATAGCAATGTATATGTTTTTATTTTGAGGTTGGGTTTTTTTTAACATATGGCCTGAATATTGTGGCAGTTTTTCTGTCATTTCTTTTTGTATAATATGGCCAAATGTTTCCCAGAGAAAGGGAAAACAGCAAGAGTGAAAGCTGAGTTTAAAGTGGATTAGCTTGTTAAGTGAACCTAGAAAAAATATTTGGCAAAATTCTGATTGAAAAGGATATAAGAGGAAAAGGCTGGCTGTGAAGAAACTTTGAAAAGTACATTGTGGTTTTATGCTAAGCAGGGGGTGTTCAAGCCCAGACTTTTGCTCCTTAGAAAGTCCACTGAGAAACATATGATAGAAGGGGGGGGGATGACCTTCTTTCTTTAAATAGATACATCTATTCTTCTAAATAGATAAATATATAAAGCAGGTTTGTGGTGATATTTGAGCTCCATTGACTGAGTGTGTGAATTTATGGAAATATCCACATATATAGCCACATATAACTTTTTGTCGCTCCAATACATGTCATGAGGCATATAACAGTATGTTGAATGCAATAAAAATGGGATACTTCAGAAGTGTGTGTGTGTGATAAAACAAAAAGGTCAGGAATGAATGAATGCTGAATGAATAAGTAAAAGAAAATATGAAAGACAGTTGAATTGGTTCAATCATTTAGAAAGAATGTCTATGTGTTCAAATCACGAAACAAATATATGAAAGTGAATGCATTGAGAGGAAGAGGAATACATTGAGAAAGTTATAATTAGCTGGACTTGATGAATGGAATTGATTAGCTCTTCAAAAAATGAGAGGTGATAAATTTAAGGTAAAAAAGTGGCATATTTAATTTTATTTATTTATTAGATTTTTATCTTGGCTTTATTACTTTATAGATAGCTCAAGGTGATAAACTTGCATACTACTTCTTCCTATTTCTGCAACAACAATCCTGTGAGGTAGGTTGGGCTGAAAGAGAGTGACTGGCCCAAAGGCATCCAGCCAGCTTTCATGCCTTTCGTTTCTCATGAGAATGCACAGTCTCCTGATTTTTAGGCCCGCACTTTAACCACTACACCAAACTGGCACATGGTAGAATCAGGTATCATTTTCAAAGACAGAAAGATATGAACAGGGTGAACATATTTAATTTCATTTTCTTATCTTATACCTTCCTTATTTGTTTTTTACTCCTTGGACAGGATGTAGCTTGCCCCTAATGGCAATAGTGTAATGTGTATATTACAAGTAATATCAATCTTAATAATGGAGGTTTATTACAAATGTGGGTACAGTATTTGTTTCTGTCTATGTAGAACAATTGACCCTTTGTCTCTTCTGGGATTCTTCTCATTGAGCAATTGGTACCATAGCAATGATCTTAGACAGGAGGATTAGTCCAACTGAAGCAAATGTTCTCGGCCTGCCTGCCTGCCTCTCACTTCTGAGATCTTCCCTAATGGAAAGAGAAAAGGAACTATCCAGATCGCATTATTTACAGATTAAAGGGCAATCTTAGCATTGCATTACCTGTCTATTCACCTTTCTGGAGAAATGGGGATGTGCTGAGGCACAACAGTATTTGCCTGTAAATCAGCATTTCCGGAGCATCCACAGCAAGTTAAGGAGTGAAATGTTTCCATCATCGTGCTTTCTGGAAAAAAAATTTGGAATCAAATCTGAAATGTTGCATAGCTACCATATAGTAGTGTATAGTAAAAATTACATTTTGGTGTAGTGATTAAGGCAGCAGACTAGAAGCTGGGAGACTGAGTTCTAGTCCCACCTTTGGTGACCTTGGGCCAATCATTCTCTCAGCCCCAAGAAACTAGCAATGGCAAGCCACTTCTGAAATCTTGCCAGGAAAACTGCAGAGACTTGTCCAAGCAGTTACTAGGAAACCATGCTGACTTGAAAGGACTAAAAAAATAAAAATAAAAAAAAAATCTGCCAGCAACCCATAAATAAAGAGGAAAGTTGTCTTTGCAAATTGCAAAATCAGTGCTATTTCTGCAATGTCAGCTAGGAGAACAGCAGTTACACTACCCAAGTATCTTGCTTACATATACTGTAGGGACAGTATTTGAAGTTCAAAGATAGAGGTGTGGAATATAGACTTAGGAATCTATATTCATTAAAACAAATTGTAGATAGTTTGTGTATTGACCTTAAACTCTTCTGTCTGCGGCTAAAAAGGAATGGTTGTCTTCTTTAGATAAAATATGATAAATATTTCACTTGACACTTTGTTGTTCTGCTGTATCTGCCATGCACTGGTTGTTCATTCAAATCCTTTTTCTTCTTTCTATCTAGAAGACAAGCCTTATGTGAATCCCTTGGTGTGTGCTTTTTTTGTTGCACTACTACCCCTATGGATCATCATTGCTAAGCGGAATCCAGCAACCCAGGAGGTACTATACTCTGGCTGGGAACCAGTCATCATTGCCATGGCAATTAGCAGGTATGAATAGCAATAGACTTATATACAACTTCATAGTGCTTTACAGCCCTCTTTATGTGGTTTACAGAGTTAGCACATTTCCCCCATTTTACCAATCTCGGAAGGATGGAAGGCTGAATCAACCTTGACCTGCTGAGGATTGAACTCCTGGCAGTGAGCTGAATTAGCCTGCAATACTGCATTCTAACCACTGCACCACCAAGGGTCATGAAGACTGTGAGGGTACCCTCCCCCCTTCGTGAGAGGGTACCCTGGGCTCAGTGAGCCAAAAAGGCAAAACAGATGTTTGAATTTTTTTGATTCAACATACTTGAGTCCGTTCAAAGGCTGACGTGTGTTAAAAAGCCCAGTTAGATACGCAATTATTATTTCATTTCCATACTTAACCTAGCTCAGTATTAGTATTATATACTAACTAGATCATCCATGACTACTTGGGTAATCGTTTCAGAGATATTTTCTCACCAGATTCCTCAATGCCTTCAACAATGGCAGACCTAATGTACTTGAAAAATTCTTTAAAAATTCAGGGAGATATTCAGATATGTATATGCCTTGAAATTAGCCAATGTTTAACTGTATAACACAGTCAAACATCATGACTTGACAATAGGAAATGTTCTATGACATTTTGCATTGTTCATAAAATGATTTATGATTTTATGTCATAAAAAGTTTTACAAAATTTTCTAAAGTCATGGGTCCTAGATTTTGGATGTAGTCTGTAACTTAGCTCATTTGGGGGCCCTTGGTTCAAAAAATATTGCTATGTGATGCACTATTTCATCCAATTAAAGGTTACAGATACAAGAGTTTCAGTAGTATATGGACTATTATTACACTGTCCGAACAATCTCAATTCCTTGATATTCTTTGATCAAATGTAATGGAATCCTCTTCTTTAATAAAAGTGTAAATTGCCTTCCTTAAACTTTACAATAAACTATTAAGAATCTTGTTCAGTGTCATGTATTAACTCTATATTAATACAATGATAGAATTTACCTTTTTCTTTTAATTCTTTTAATTAAACAAATCTAGAGTTACATATTTGTAATTCTTTCTCCATATTCTGATTTTAGGAAGACAATTGTTTCACCTTTTCAATAGATGGAATGCTCCAGTTTTGTGATGAAATGAGCTAAAGAACTTCGTTTTCTGATATGTCTTTTTCTTACTTCTTTTCTTACCCAGAAACAAACTACAGTACATGAATGCATGTGTACTTTTAGAATGCACGCAATATTTTCCAAGCATCACAAAAAACAAGAAACAAGTTTTTGAGGCTATAGCAGTACTTCTTTTATGCAATTGGCTATCATATCTTCCAATTTTTTCAATGTTTCTTCTTTCAGTGTTGGAGGATTGATATTGGATAAAACCGTGTCAGATCCAAATTTTGCAGGAATGGCAGTCTTTACTCCTGTTATAAATGGTGAGCTGTTCTTTGTTTTAAGCAACCAACTTCAATATACTTAACACTTCATAAGAGAGATAGTGGGACATTAAATATTAAATTCCTGTATGTTGTGGAAATGATGTCTAATCTCAACCTACCTTATAGGGTTATTGTGAGGTTAAAAGGGGAGGAGGGGATACTATATTTACTTATTTATGTTTAGTATTTATCTCATCCCAATCCTAAAGGACCCTGGAGATATACAATATCAAAGGAAAACATGATGATAAATAAATATAAATGAATATCAAAAGCAGAAATTAACCATATACAAAAAAGCAAAGATAAAATTCAAGATAGACACTCACTATCAGCTAGGATCAAATGCATTGTGGAATAAAGGAGTTTTAACTTGTTAAACTTGTTAAAACTTGTTAAAGCGTTCCGTGCGCCTTCAGCATTTAGTCATGCCGGCCACATGACCACAGAGACGTCTTCGGACAGTGCTGGCTCTTCTGCTTTGTAATGGAGATGAGCACTGCCCCCTAGAGCCAAAAACAACTAGCACATATGTGCAAGGGGAACCTTTACCTTTCCTAACTTCTTATTACCAGTAAATTGCAACACTATCAGGACTATATGGACTTTTGAATATTATGAATGTTGTCTTTTGCTCCCAAAAGAAATGAAAAATCTAAATTTAACAAACAGGGGCCAGAGACAGAACATTGCTGAGACAGTAAGAGATCATATATTTATGTGCCAGATATAACACCTTATATGTAACAATGGTTTTATACATACTTTTGAACTCATACTCTTAATTAAATGGCAGAAAGATTTGAATTGGAGGCAGGATGGGAGGAAGAACTTAACTTGTAACTAACTTAATCAAAATTATTACAAGAAAAGTCTTGGAAAAAAGGAAAGCTATCAAAAGAGAATGGCATATAAGAGGTTACCATGTTGACTAATAGTATACATGGGCAGGAAACTTTAATATAGCTTCCTGTTTAATTATTTTTAGCTTAACGTAGCAGTTTGATATTTGTGAATGACCAGTACTAAAATGTTAATACAGGTAGTCCTTGGTTTATGATGTCAATTGGAACTGGAATTGCCATCACTAAGCTATGCGGTCTTAAAAAATGACATCATGTGACACCACTTATTGATGGCAGTCCTAGTTGCCATTGTTTAGATAAAACCAGATGGATCATTAAGTGAGGCCCTCCAATGTTTGTGACTTTTGATTTTCTGCCAGCTTTTTTCATTGAGTTTGCTTGTGGAAAGCCAGCAGGGAACATCAGAAATCATAATCAAGTGAAAGTGGCTTGCTGTGACATGATTATGAGCCAAGTACCAAGTGCTTGGATCTCAATCATGTATTCAGGAGGATATATGAATGCTGGAACTCCAAGACCAGTCAGAGGATTGGTAGAATTGTACTTGGGCAGTACAATCATAAGTTTGAACAGTCACTGAAAGAGTGGTTGTTAAATGAGGACTCTTACTTTGTAAATTCTATCAATATCTTCTAAAATGAGTTAAAGTTGGGGAATTTTCTTCTTCTTCTGGTTTGTATTATAGCATGCATTGCTATTTATGTGTGAAATGATTTGGTCAATAAGTCCTTAAAAAAGTGTTCATACATTAAAGTGCCAGTCTGAAGGTCAGTGAGGTAGTCTAGGTGTTTTAAACAGATGCTTAGTAGAAGTGTGATCTATATGGAGAGAAATTGGTTATTGGCAGACTCAAAAAGTTAAATAAGAGGAAATACTAATACAGCCTTACAGAAATCTCCAACTCTCTTTCTATGGGTCTGTCTATAGTCTCTTCATGTGAATGGCATAATAGAGTAGTTGTAAAACATGTCCCTTCTTCAATAACATTATTATTTTGAAACTCTCAAACCATGAATTCTGTCCATCACTGATACGGTATTGCACTTCACAGTGTTGGGACCACAATAGAAATTGGATGTGCCTCCTATAAGATCTCCTGTAGATCTTCCCATATGAAGTGATGGTGATCAACTTCAGATTGTGCCAATCGTCTGCTGTACACAAGTATGGAAGGAATTTCTGGATGCATTGATGCTGAGGAATCACTGGCACTAATATAATTGATTGTATCTTGTCTCTATTTTCTTATAGGTGTTGGTGGCAATCTGGTGGCTGTCCAGGCTAGCCGCATCTCCACTTATCTCCATATGAGTGGGGTGCCTGGAGAGAATTCAGGGATAGCCCCCCGCAAGTGTCCAAGTCCCTGTAGCACCTTTTTCAGTTCAGGTAGCTGAACATGCTTTGTTTGAATACTTCCCTTTGAATCAGAAGGAGGGAGTAGGTGGGAGGGAAGGCAGGAAGGAAGGAAAGATGTTTATGTCATGGCTAGGTTAAAACCTTTGGGACATGTAGTTGCTGGTGTTGCCAGGCAAGAAATGAAGATAGAATTACAGTATGAACACGGAAAGTAAGAAACATGAACATGAGAAAGCTCAACTCAATGAAAGATGAAATGAATCAACAACACATTGGCATCTTAGGCATTAGCAAGTTGAGATGGATTGGAATTGAACCCTTTAGTCAAAAGATCACACTGATTAGTATATAAGACATGAAAAACAAAGAACAATGTTGCTTTTATAGTTAGGACATAGCAAGAACAGCACATGGCTACAATAGAATGCAATGGCTTTAAACCCAATTGAGTAAATCTAATTTAAATCCAGTTTACTAAGATTAAGTGCTATAGGTAACCAGCATATTTAGGAATGAAGAAGGAAGATTTGATGTTATGGAATGTATCTGTGAAAGGGGAGGTGACATGGTGGACTACACTAATACAGCAGTCACCAGAAAGGAGGGCGCACATTCCAAAGCGGGGGGGAGGGAGAGAGAAGAGACAGGACAATCCAGAGCTGGATCATGGAAAGAGATTTATGATAGCCATTCCCTAGAATCTCCTATGGTATATCCATTAGGTTACCATAGAATAGGTTTAGTTTGTCAAGAGTCTACCTATATGGAGTAAGCAAATAAAGAACTTAATTTGCCTGAATTGCTTTTCATTGTTCTTGGGCTACCTACACTTGGTGCCCATTTTTGGAGGCATAACATCCAATTCTTACACAAAGGTTTGGATAACAGCTGCATAGGTCTTAGTTGTAGAGTTCAATTACACGTAAACATTACACTGTCAAATTACAATGGTAGGATATTCTTTATATAGTTTACAATTCTGACAAATAGTCCCAACAATGAATGTACATTTTCCAGTTTACAGTTAAAACAGAGGCTGGCATAACAAGGTAGAGAAGTTTCCTTTCATAAGTAGCATATGTCAATTTAACTCTATCCATCTCGTCAGCAGATGTGAATTCCCGGTCTGCTCGGGTGCTTTTCCTTCTGGTTGTGCCTGGCCATTTGGTTTTCCTTTACACCATCAGCTCCATGCAGGGAGGCCACACTACCCTCACTCTGATATTTATAGTTTTCTACATGACCGCAGCACTTCTCCAGGTAAGAGTTGTCATCGGTTGGCTGGCTTATCTTGTCAGAGGGGATATAAGACAAGACAAGATATAAAGAAGGGGGTCTTTTACCACAAGCGTGGGCAACTCTTTTGACTCGAGCCAGATTTTCTCCCGCTGCTGTGTCAGAGAGAGGGGCCAAATGTTTTTGACTTATTTTGTCATGTGGGAGAAGAGGGCTATTTGGTTCTACTTACTTTGGGAGACATATGGATAACCAGAAGGGCAACTTTTTTTCCCCAGAAAATGATATCTATACATTTTCTTGGTGCATTATAGCATCCTGTCAATAGACTTTTTTTTTTAGTCTATTATGGGTTTCAAGGATTGTTTTAGATTTCACTGTAGCGACATAGTTTGCATTGCAGCCATTACACTGCAGTGTAAAAAAGAGAATCAGTGTAGTAGTATAGTTATAGTATTGAACTAGGACTGAGAAGAACCAGATTCAAATCCATGTTCAGCCATGAAACTCACTGACTCTTTGGACCAGATGATGTTCTTCAGCAATTGTGTGTGTGTACCTTGGATATATCTTGTGTACTGTTAAGGGAAGAAGTACCGTTTGCAACATCTGAAGCTCCTAAGAGGCAAGGTTTACACATTAACTAAAATAATTACAGAAATAACTTATTCCAAGCAAGTGTTGCTATTTTAAGATAATTTGTAATGTGCTTGAAAGCCAGTTTGGTCTAGTGGTTAAGGCACCAGGCTAGAGAGTGGGAGAGAGTGAGTTCAAGTCCTGCCTTAGCCATGAAAGCCAGCTGGGTGACTTTGGGCCAGTCACTCACTCTCAGATCAACCCACCTCACAGGATAGTTGTTGTGGGGAAAACAGGAGAAAAGTGTGTTTGGGTATGGTCACCAGCTTGAGTTATTTGTAAATAAATTAAAGAAAGTTGAATTACCAGAAATAAGGCTAAAGTATGTTAGTACAATCTGAAGTTGTGTGGATTAAGCTTAGAAGTGCCATGCAATAAAATTACAATCAAAGTTTTTAAAGGAGTAATTTATTCTGAGGCACTAATATTCCTTATATAAGTTAACTGCATGTGTCATGTGGTACAATGCTAACTTTGATGTTGAATATGTGTGAGACTAGCAGTAGAGCTCCATACTCCTCTGTACTGAAAGTATTTTCCCCTTTTTGTATTCAACTTTTCATAGCCATGTGGTAGTAAAAATTAGATTGCCTGCAGGGAAAAGGGATGTGAAGCACACAGTGCAATCTTACATAAATTGCTTCTCTCTTTGATCATGCCTTCCTTTGTCTACCTGGTAGTAAACTGCCACATCAAATAGAACAGATAATGCGCAATGGATGCTGGAGAGGCCAATTACTTTGAGCTGTCTCAGTCGTATCTTAGCTTTGCATGATTCCTCATCAATATGGGAGGGCTGTGATATTGTCCCAGGATGTTTCTGGTTGAAATTGGCTTTCTGTGCCTGTGGAAGTGATTGTTAAATCTTGAAGTGAATATACAATTGAGCTAAAATTCACAAAGCAAAGTTTAGCTCTTCTAAAAAACAGTAGATATGGCTAATAAACACAGCTCATCTAGGGATTTTGTTGTGCTCGCATTTGAAAAATTGGAACAGTGGGCTGTAGCCCATTCCAGAGACACAGTATAATTTTAGGGCAGTACTGCTGTTTCTATATCAATTGCCTGTAAGGATTAGGACTTTAAAGAGTGTCATAGCAACTTTTAGATAGTGCCTGCTGAGGTGTAATAGCAAATTGAATACAACTGCTATTGCTGTCTCGCAGCATGTATCTATTTATAGAATTTTTATCCTTCCAAAAAATATCTGCCCCCAAGGGATTAGGTACAATAGGTGAAAAAATATTAACTCCACCTTGCAGGTTTACATCCTAAAGATGTGATGGGAAAAAAAGAATAGGAGGAAAAATGAGAAAAGCAATCTCAAACATCAGCTCTTAAGTTAACCTATTGGTGAAGGCATATACAGTGGGGCAAAAAAGTATTTAGTCAGCCACCAATTGTGCAAGTTCTCCCACTTAAAAAGATGAGAGAGGC
>JAOYMU010000263.1:47463626-47474421 GCA_025802295.1 Psammodynastes pulverulentus | reverse complement strand
AGATTTATATACCACTTCACAGTGCTTTACAGCCCTCTCTAAACACTTTACAGCATATAGCCCTCAACAATCTGGGTTCTCATTTTATCTACCTTGGAAGGATGGAAGGCTGAGTTAACCTTGAGCCGGTGAGAATTGAACTGCCAAACTGCAGTCAGCAGAAGTAGCTTGCAGTACTGCATCCTAACCACTGTGTCACCACGGTTCATCTATAACACAGGTGTCAAATTCGATCACATCATGTGACATATCGCAATGTATCATGACTTTTTTGCCTTTGTGGAGCCAGGGTGGGTGTGGCTTGCACGTAACGCAACTGCCCCACGGGCTGCCAGTTTGACACCCCTGAATTCTACAAGGTGCTTTTCCACTGTTGAAGTAATATAGAGGACTATAGGAAGAAGTGTTTATGTCTGCCTTGATGTTTGAATCTAGTTATTGCTAATGTGACCATTATGCTTGTTCCTTTCAGGTTCTCATTCTTCTTTACATTGCTGACTGGATGGTTCATTGGATGTGGGGTCGAGGCCTGGACCCGGACAATTTTTCTATACCTTATTTGACAGCACTGGGTGACTTGCTTGGAACAGGTCTCCTGGCACTCAGCTTCCACATCCTCTGGCTAATTGGGGATCGGGATACTGATGTTGGAGACTAACAGCATCCTTCCTCAGCTTCTTCAGTCCTCAGTTCATCTCCTTCAGTCACATTCCCCCACCCCCATGAAGCTTTGTTGCCACCCTCTGTCGTTCTTTGGGACTTTAACTTTGATACTAGATTCTCATTATTTTCAATGGGAAATTTTATGTGGTTTATATTTCAAGCCAAGTGTGTACAGGAGAATTAGTTTTAAGAAGGACAAAAGAAGACGAAAATGTATAAAGACAATCACCAAGTGCAATTTCTAATGGTTAATTATTTATATATAATAGACATAATAGAGAAAAATTGAACAACAAATTTTAAAGAAATCCACCTTCCTCCATCTGTACCCACTTAAGGCATAGATGAGTGTTTTTCCAGCTTGGCATCTTCAAGATGTGTGGACTTCAACTCCCAGAATTCTCCAGCCAACACATCCTAAAACACAACATCTTAAAATTATCAAGTTTGAAAAACACTACACTAAGTATAACAAGGCTATCACTTGTGTAACATATGTATGTGAATAGTTAAGATGCAGCTGGTAATTGGTTTGTTTTTAAACTAGGCTAATATTTTTCATCAGTTACTATAATTGGTATCAGGTAGTACCAAATAGATGAAGTGTTTTGGACACACACATACCCCTCCTTGCTTATCTTTGATGGTATAATAAATCTAACTGACCAAAAGACAGGTCATTATGGATCTGAAAACTTTCAATATATGAGATGGAGACACTTGTTAATATTTTGATGCAAAATCCTGATACTGCAATTGAAGGCAACTCTAGGTATTTAGCACTTCCTCAAATCTACCGAATTCAAATAAAATTATTAAAGTAGTTTGTGGGATGTTTCCCAAAGTTGACATGATGCATTGTCATGTCAAGATGGAGTTGGTTCTTTTGTAAAGCCTTCACATGAAATACAATTAGAAATTAAAGCTCCTCACATGTGTATTTCATAGTCTTATCTTGAAGTTTAGACTTGTATACAAACATTGTCTTGTCTGTAAAGTGTAATTATAAAAACTGGCAGGTACCACCTGCATGGTAGCAAGAGTCAATATTTTCAACATAAGTTCTGTCTTCTAGGTCAAACATCAGAACATCTGTAATATTGCTTTACATTGATAAATGCTATTATTATGAATCTGAAGAAATGGCATTTATTTTATAATTTTTTTCATTAAAAATGAGACATTAAGAAGACATTAAGTCTTAGAATTGTAAAAACCAGACGGCAATCAGATAATTTGGATGTTTTGGACACCAATTGAATCTGTGGAAACAACGGCATATCAGGTTCCGTAAGCAGGGAGTTTTGGTATGAAATACACTCTTCTTACTATAGTTATTTAGAATTTATCTTCTCACACTATATTGCTTGTATAAATGGAGCTTGAGCATATGTAGCTCAGAATATTTAAATAGGGAATGCATAAAACAAGATGTGAAAGGGTTTTTTTTCCTCCGTTTTATTCAAGAATGCAAATTAAGATTCTGTGCTGTCCCAGAGAGAGAGTGGGGGGTCTATTGTGTTGCATGTTATTTGATATTGAACTCAACAATATAACCAAAATTGCTGGGACACCTACCTCTTTTGTATATGACTCACTAATCATATACATTTCCTCAACGCAGAACTCTATTAAAGCTTGTTTTATTAAAAGTTCTCATGTTTCGGCTTCTCTATAATCAAGGATTGTTTTTGAATACTTGTTTTAATTACCAATAAAACTGAAGTAAGTAAGGAGGGATGGACCAGTGTCAACCCTTGAAAATGCTGCATCCTAGGTGTGACTTACTACTTTCCAAATGCATAGGGCTACCAGATATGGATTGCAAAAATCCAGAACCACCAGACGGCAACAAACATTTACACTTCTTAGCTTTTCTTTTCTGTCTTCTTGTGGTTGCCTGAGAGGTTGCAGTCCTAAACTTGCTCAAGTAATGAAACGGAATGCTTGTGGCTTTCAGAAAAATGTTGTCTTTTTTGCTGGAAACGAGCTGTTATCTGGAATGTGACAGCAGCTTCCCTGCAAGTTTTCCTTAAGAACAATGTGATTGCTATGTACCAAAATTAAAATTCGGAGTGGAAGTGAATATAATATATTGTATTCAATATATTGCACAGGAGCTTATGTAGACTGCAACTATAATCCGGTGACCTACTTTAGTTTATATCCTGGGTGCTGCCATAACCATATTTTAATATGTCACCAAGGGAGGCTTCAAATTCATGCTGCAATTGTTTGTGAGTTAATCCTGTGTGCATAATGCCTTCAGTAATTTGGAAGAATGGATATGGCTGAAGATGCTGTTCTTGCCTGCCCTCTGTGAATACAAGTATTTATACTGTGAGATTTCTTCAGATTTCAATAGGTGCAAATGCTTAGTTTCTTCTTAAGAAATTGACTTTTTCCAAGTAAGTTACTAATCACTTTCCCAAAAAAAAGTCTACAGTTTCATCCTATCTTAAGCATTAAGTTGTAAGCTCTTTAAAGAACTTTTTATCTGCCTTATCTAAATGTCCAGTTGGATGCATTCGTTTTAATCTAATACTCTAGGCACTTTTCTTATATATGTATATACCACATAAACATTTTTCTTCACTGTGTTTATCTCTGATTAATATGTCACTAGATCTCATTAATGGATATATGTCTCCTAGTTAAATTTAGCCTTTCATCCAGGAGCTGAAATGTTTGTGCTGCTTGGATGAGATCCCTGAATTGCCTTGAAAGTGGTAAGGTGGGAAGCAAAATACAAGTAGATGAACAGAATGTTGTAAAAAAAATAATTTTATACTCATGAGTTGCACTCAAATGCATGTATATTTAAACTTGGCTGCAAATGAAACTTAAGCTATTGGTTTATACCTTTACTCAACAAAGAAAACAAATTCCTTATTTATAGTTGCTGTAATTGAATTGACAAATGCCAATTTAACTGATAAATTATATTTGGTAAAATAAATATTTACATTTATTTATATGGGTTTTGGTCCTTCATTTGTATCAAAAATGTGTAGCTGACATTTTAACTGATGTTCATATTAATAAGCAAAACAGACTAGACCACATCGGTTTCGTCCAGTTTTACTCATTGGCCCCTTTGTCCTTTACTTCCAAACTACATGCTCAGTTTAGGGATTCTTTAAAGAAGGAGACATATACATAGAATAACAGAGTTGGAAGGGACCTTGGAGGTCCAACCCCCTGCTTGAGCAGGAGAGTCTATTCCAAATATTAGCCTCTACCTAGGATCGAACTCACAGCCTCCTGATTGTGAGGTGATAGCTGACATATGTGAGTGTTGTTTAAGACCTAAGAAAAATACGCATTATCCAAATTAACTTACATAGCTTAGATTATGTTCCTCTGTTCAGGGTATAATTGAGTGGTTATGTACCATGAAGTCTGTGTCAGCTCTTAAAAACCACATTCATAGATCTGCCCGACCAGGTCCCCTTGCTGATCATGCTTTTCTCTTTCCACATTTCCTAGCATTATGGATTTTGTCAAGGGAGTTGAGAATTTTTGGATCTATATAGTGTCACAGTGATGGCAGTAGCAGAGGTGGACAGGCTTTAATGAACATTTTCAGTATCTAGGAAATTCTTTGATTAATTTTTCTAGAATAAAGCAAGCCAGGAATGTGAAAAGTACAGCCCCAAATAAGGACTGGTTCAAAGCTGCCAAGGACACTGACTTGAACTTTACTTAGATTTGCAAATGTATTATAATGGGAAAATCACACCTCCTGAATAGATGAGCATTAACAAGTTCATACTAAGAAATTATGTGAAGTTACAAACGCTAGTGCTATTGTGCATATACACTATGTCAAGAGATGTGTCAAATGATTTAATGTTTAATGAAAGAACTCACTCCAAAGCCAGTATGTTTGATCTGTGTGTAATTCTACATTTTATAAACTGCTCCTCTTGACTGAGTAGCCAGTGAGGTGCTCTCTCTACTTATGTAATAAATAAAGAGCAATTTAATCACATTTGTGGCTCAGAATCTATTTGGGCAAGGCATATAGGGATAACAGACCTGCCAACATTTATGGCTAACAACAGGAAAACTATTGCTTGCATGATTCTGACTTTATTGCTAAGGACCAAGGATTATGAACTTTAGATGTTTCCAGTGGCAACATCTCAGAATCTTCTCACATAGTCTCTATGCTCAGAGCCAAAAACGGTTATGCTTCAGCCATCTACCACCAAAGGAACAAAAAGTTTAAAACAAAAAACAACTTTGCTTCCCCCCCGTAGGGGATTTCACCATATAAAGGTTCGAAAGAAAGAAGTGTTGCACACTAAATCCTTCTGTGAATATGTGTATTGGAAATATTTCAGAAACTAAAGAAAGGCAATACACTTCTGTGTTTCCATGACTCAGCCGCTAGATTAGTTTAGGAAATAGATTTGAATTATGGAAAGTTTTGGAAATCTCACCCCAGGAATCTATGGAGCTGAGCCCTTGGTCATTTTTAGAAGATCTTAAAAAACAGTTTTATTTCAACTGGCCTTCAACACTGGCTAAAATTTATTGGCATTCGTCCTGGGGAAAGATTTGATTTATTATTACTATTGTTCTTTATAATTTGATTCCTTCAATTTCCTTCTTTGTCGGTTTTCCAGAAACTTAAATATCTTTTAAGTGTTTTGGAAACCTTTTCCTATGTATTTGTTTTCTCCTTTGCTTTTGCTATTGTGTCTAAGTTTTTAGAGGAGCAGAACACTAATGGCTACTGCTATGTGTTGGATTAAGCTAATTATGGATATTTTTGCTTATATATTCTGTAAGGCGAGAGTTGTTTTGATTGTGGCAAGGTAGAAGCATGACAACTAATAAAAGAAATGCATTTAATGTAACCCCCCCCCCTTTGGTCAGGCTATAATCATTGTAACCTAAATAAACAAAAGATAGGAAAATACAAACAATAGTACAAACGTGTGGTGGTGTGAGAAAAGAAGGTTTATCAAAAACAGTCAACATGGCTGTGAATGAAAGTAGGATTCCACCACTCGGTTATATCAAAATGAGACTTGATGTCAGGAGAAATTTTGTTTTAAATATGCCTGTCCATGGGATACTTAAGTATGGAAGAAAGAAAATGGATGAAAGATGAATAAGGACAAAGCAGCACATGGATGTGGCGAGGATAAGAATACTGTAGATTGCCAAATAGAAAGGATAGAGGTGGCTAGCATAGAAAGGTACACAGAGTATAATTAATGAAGTTGATATAAAATGGACATTGGGCAACAGGAGGACATGACTTCCATTTTGTCCTGGTATGCAGGCATAGCCTTAAAATGAAACATTATCCGTCTTTTTGTATATTTCTTCCTGAGCAGCTTTTCTGGAGGTGCTTCCCTAATACATGATAACTGCAAACTTAACAAGCTCCACTCTGTTCATTAGTTGATTGGTATCCTGCAGCCAGTTTGTCCTGATTGTAATCCAGCAACTGACCTTAAATCAGTTACACCTGAAGGCTTTTGCTTCTTTAACCTGACATAGCACATTCCTGCTCTTGCAAAACCAGTCTGTTACAGGAGAAAATATTTTCACAGGTGGTCCAAAGTACATTTTTGACAGTTTTTCATTGCAAATTTTGTGGCAGATGTCAAGAAAGTTAAACAGTTAATGTGCCCTCTCATTCTCTCTCCCACTCCCCGTTTTCCTTCCTTTTCAGTTGTCTGGGTTCTCCTTTGCCGCTCATATGTACTACTAGTAACCCTAAACTAAAGTAAACAAATGTTAGGTATCTCTTATTTTGTCTCTTTATTTTCACATGCCATTTCTCTCTGTAGAATGTTGTGGACCCGCAAGGGAATTAGCAGTTGCCTATAAACCATACACACTTTATATGCTTCCCTTTTTCTCAGGTAGTGACATGGAAAATCAGCGTTTTCCCATTTAAATTCGTTTTCAATTTGCCTTTCTTATTTATCCATTTCATACGGCAAGAAAGGCACCGAAAGCAAGCTTGTTTTTCCGAAGGAATGGGGGGGGGGGGGAAGAGACCAACAACAATCCATTTCAATAAAGAGTTCCCCTAACAGAACTTCCTAATTTCATCTGCGAAAACTGCTGGAGGGCAGAATTTTATACTATTTCCATTTGACACCAAACACTTGCTGCAGCGCCCACCGGAGTAGATTAAAACACTGTACATTTCCCAAGTAATGAAGACGCACTCCGCAAATGCATGCCGGGTGATGTAGTTTTTGGGGCTTTAAAGGGGCAGAGCTGCCTTCTGGTTCTCTCACATGACAGCAAGGCGAATGCGGAAAAGAGTTGGTGAAACAGAGCCAGAAGCGGTGTGAGAGCAGGAAGAGCGCTCGCAACTCCCCTTTAAGTTTTGCCTGCCTTCCCGGCTAACGCGCTTTGGTACTTCATCGGGTGCGGTTGACTCTTTTTGGTGCATCATCGGTGCGGAGCCTTTCCTGGTTTCTATCTTAGAAAGCAAGGTAGGGCGGACGAGTCTTCTCTTTGAGTTCCCATCGCAGCACCGCCAATG
This sequence comes from Psammodynastes pulverulentus, assembly GCA_025802295.1. Lineage (NCBI taxonomy): Eukaryota > Metazoa > Chordata > Lepidosauria > Squamata > Psammodynastidae > Psammodynastes > Psammodynastes pulverulentus. The sequence goes on along the minus strand of JAOYMU010000263.1, from coordinate 47,467,235 downwards.
TTCATATGACTGGAGAGAAAAAAAAGCTTCTGGGAGGTATATTTGGTTCCCTCGACCCTAAATTAGATGTGCGCTTGCACGAAAAGAGGTATCCTTGCAGGCGGAAAACCAGAAAGCGACTCTTTCGTGAGTTCCCTGTATTACAGAAACTACGATTAAATGTGTCGAATTGTTGTTGTTTCTTTCTCCCTCTCCCTCCCTCCCTCCCTCTATCTAACACAACTTGTATTTTGGTTTTTTTTCTTTACTTAGTTGACCCCCCCAGGAAAGGGAAGAGGAGACAGCACCCACTTCTTTTAATTGGGTTTGGTGTCCAGTCATGGTGGGCCATCACGACCACATGTTTAAAGTCTTAATTATTGGTGATGTCACAGTTGGGAAGACCTCGTTAGTCCAGCGATATGCTAATGACAGCTTCAACAAGCACTACAAATCTACCGTAGGAGGTGAATTTTCTGGATTTTTCTCAGGACCGTGCAAGGAAATTACAGAAACACCTAAAACATTTGGAAAGGAGCCTGTGGCAGGGAAGGGGTTTAATGTACAGAGTTGTTCTTGGGCACTAAATTCTTCCCTAATTGCAAAAATTTGTCTGAAGAAAAGACTTGCATTGAAACTTTACTGCAAGAGAAGTTACCGCTGAAGAGATTACCTTATTTCTGCAATTCCTGTTTATCATTCTGAATATTTGTATTACAATACTTAGTTCCTCTTTGTTGTGGGTTTTCCATCCTTGATATGAAACCCTATTTTTCCTTAGTTTGGAAATTACTATGTTGCTAAAGTATCATAGTGAAATGTGACCATGCTTACTCATAGTCTTAGTGGTTGGTTGTTAAATAGTCTGCTTCATAAGCTCTGATTATGCAGTGTTTGTTGCTACAGAAAAGATAAACTAAACCAAATATCCAGTTTTCTATGGTAAGATGGGCTATCTGCTCTGCTCTTCTAATTTCTTTTCTAATTAACCTGAATTACATGTTTTCTTAAAATCTATAATTCAGATCAAAAAATCTATTGCATATATAGAATCTCAGTGTATGATCTCAGTATGTACTTTTGTCAGTTCCACTTAATCCGGCATAAATTCTACCGTGAGGAGCGGTATGAGCAGGCTGCATACTTTAACATCCAGTGATATGTATGTTTGTATTAAAATAGTATCTTTTTAGAGTGAAACTAATAATGAAAAGAAAAACTACACCTTCAATGCTAAATATGTATATTCGACATCGGAACGTGGGTGCACATATTGAATGAAATGAAGCATTAGCTTTTTTAAAAATTTGTTATTCGGGCATTATCAGTATCAGTGATTTGTGTGTAAGCTTTATTGCCAAGAATATGTGATGATTTATACCAAAGTTGAACAATTTAGAGCTAGTTGTGAGATTTCTGAACCTCACTACCAAATTAGAATTTTTAGTGTGGCTGAGTATTTGCTTTTTAAATGTAGATGCAAATTAAATCAAATTTAGTTTGACCAGATTTGTGTGCTGGTTAGTAACACGCATGGAGCGTATTCCTGGGAGACTATAGCTCAGAGTGAAATCTTTGCCCTGAAGATAGTTTTAATACCCACTCCAGGCCTATATCAATGGTGTAATCATAGCTGCTGACAAGCCTTTCTGTAGTTACAGCAGCAGGCTAGAGAGGTGAGTTCTGGCCTGCCTTAGGCACAAAGCCAGCTGTGGGACATTGGGCCAGTTGCTGCTGTCAGCAGTGAAAAAACCAATGACAAGCCACTTCTGAAATCTTGCCAAGAAAACAGCAGGGACAATACGTCACCACAATATACCAACGTATTGTATGACACACATCCAAGATCGCGTCAGTTTCTTTTCAGCTATTCTGGACTGTCCAGGCAGTTACCAGGAACCCACATTGAATTGAAGACTAGCTAAATACATAGAGTGCATATATACCCTTATATTCTGGCTTCTCTACCCGTCATCCAACCCATTTCACTTATAATTCATCTTTGGCCCAGATTACTGTTTAAATCTCCCAAATTCCTTTGTTGAAAGTGATATTTTGTGGCACAGAATTACTGTACAAGAGGAATTGACAGAGATAAGTAAAAAAGAGCTCACCGAAGACATGATAAAAGGCCCAGTTTCATTCTTGAAATAGATATTGACACAATCAAGGAAATGGTTAGATAAAAGACAGCTGAGCCTTCAAGAAGGACCGTGAGTGGGGCAAGAGGCTCAGAGGAGACCCTCCCTAATATCTTGAGCTGTAATGGAGACAGAGTTGGGGAGAGTTGTGCAGAACTTTCAGACTTGCAAGATTCTGTTAATGAAGTTTTATAATAAACTAGAGTTAGCTCATTTGATCGTGTTCCCTGTGTGGTCTAACTTGTAAGGCTGGCAGCTACCTACAGCCACACAAAAGTGAGATGAGTATTTATATAAATCAAATACATAATATGTATAAATTTTTAGCACTCTTTGGGAAAATTTTCTCCAGGAACATTCAATCAGCTTGCTCAATCCTTCCTTACTCATCTGCTTTTTCTTACCTAATTAAAGGTAGCACACTTCTGAAAAAAATATGGTTCTGTAGTAGAATATTTTTTAATTTTACTTGTCTTATATGACAAACATAATGAGTCACAGCTGATCTAAGTTTTTCTGGAAAGACTCATGTGTTAACATTTAAATAGAAGACTTATTTAATCACTCATAGAAACAATGGTGCTTAAAGCAGATAAGATTGCGTTGCTACACTTCTTGTGTACTGATGGAGGAAGGATGTTGAAATGCCAAACAAGTTGTCTTGAGAAACATGTGCAGCTTTTACCTCAAAATAAATCAGAAATACGTGCTGCTGCCAATAATTGGGATCGTTTTCAAATTTATTCCGTTTAAAATCAGTGCTGGTAGAGATCATAATGCATATGTCATTCAAACTATTTCTATGTGGTGAATACACCCCGTTCTGTTAAAATTACTTAATATATACCAGCAATTTAAAGAACCAGATGGTTGTGCTGCAGTGAGCAGTGCCCATACAGTTTAAAGCTCTGTGTGTGGAGAAGAAATACAGTTAGGGGCTGTTTGTTTTCACTGTTCTTCAGTGTAATTTACAAAGGTTTCCCCCCATGAAGCCAGAAGTGCTGTGGCTCGTACAATAGACAATGTATTTTAGAGTGTCTGAACACAGAGGGTAATCAGCATTGATGCACAGTGTGAAAGAAAGTACTATAAGCAATAAGTGTCATTTGCTTTTTCCTCTCTCATTTTCTGTGTTTGCTTTTAGTGGATTTTGCTCTGAAGGTGGTGCAATGGTCAGAGTCTGAGACAGTGAGGTTGCAGCTATGGGACATTGCTGGTGAGTTTCAAGAAGTTATCTGCTTTTGTTGTTGTTGTTACTTCTTAGCCTTTTTTAGAGTAATTGTACTTATGGTACTTTCCTTGTTCAGTTCTCTTAAACAACCTAACAAACTATTCTATTGGAGGAAAAAACTGAAATCATATAATATTCCATTTACCGTAAAACTCTATTTGAACGCCACCTCTAATTGAATGCCACCTCTATTTGAGCGCCACCTCGGCGGAAGGGTTGAAAAATAGAGCGCCACCCTCTATTTGAACGCCACCCTTT
>JAOYMU010000263.1:47408856-47421880 GCA_025802295.1 Psammodynastes pulverulentus | reverse complement strand
ATTTTAATTATTTGAGTTGATTGTGAAACTAGGCAATTAAAAATTCAGTGGAAGAAATGCATGTTTGCCAAATGCACATTTAGAGAATAAACATTAAGAGACGAAAGTATAGGAGACAATAATTTCCTAAGTTATGAAGGAAAAAAATAGCATTCACTTATTGAGTTTTAGTACCACCTAAAGCAATCATGTTTCCACCTCATGGTTTTATTATTCACAACATTTTAACAGCTATAACAGTTGTAAGTCCAAGGACCAGATGTAAATTGCTTTTTTCAGCATATCATTGAACGAGCACTAAACGAATGTTTATAGTCAAGGACTACCTGTGCTGCTAATACAAAATAAGCTAGGGAAAGATATTTAAAGCATAATAGATATTGGGGAGGGGGGAGATTTAGAAAAACGTATTAATTCTGTTCTGTTTTTCTTACTGTAAGCAGAAGAGCTGGCAATCCAAAATCATTTGGTACCACTTAATCCAAAAGAAAATACATAAATAAGTAAACAGCCAAAATACCATTTTTGTTTTATATAACTTTATATAGCTTAACTTTTTTCATTCCACATCACATTATATCAATTCAAGATTTAAGAACCATAAAGGAATATGCCAATTTTGTATAAAGTTTGTTTGCCCAAATTATTAAAATTCTATTAAAGTATGGTCCTTCCATTTCCATTAGGAAAGATGAAGGAGGAAGCACTTATAATCTTCAGATGTGTAAAATAGTTGAGGCAGCAGAGAAGCCATGGTGAAGAAAAATTGTCTGAAACAATCTAGGATGCATTGCAGACAGCTCAGATCATGGATTGACAATTTTTCAGTCTTGGTGTAACAATGAAAGGGACGTGAAGAGTCATTGGCATGGCATTTCACTGACCCATCTTAACAGAATAGTTTATACCAAGATCATGTGTTCTTTTTCTGATTTTAAGTCATGGGAAAAGTGACTATCAAAAAGCACTTCCTTTTCTTGTCCTAAATAAGAAAAATGTAAAACTGGTAGTACGCATGAGATACACACTTGGAACTCCTTGAATAAGATATGAACAGTTGCAGTTTAATTTTCAACAGGCATTACTAAATTGCATTTTTTCAGAAATGTTTTTGCTAAGTTATTAAAACTTTTGCTTTCTCTGTAAATCAGACTTTATTTAGAAAGCGATGACATTGATGAACTTCAGGCAAATGCACCCTTAGAACATAGTTAAATTGCAAGTTCCCTTCATCCCATTTTTCATTTTAAAGGAGTGATAGAATTGAAAACTAGCTGACTATTGATTGATTAATCAAAGTAATAAAACTAATACAATACTGTATTATGGACATCAGCCAATTTAGTTGCTTCTCTCGGAATATAATAACATTGCAGCAATCTGTCTGGAAATAATGTAATTTTTTCCTTTTTTATAGTGAAGATTCAGAAAAGGACATAAAGACAAAGAGAGACGATTCACACTCGGCAGGTAATTAACACTATTTTTAAAAATCGATGGCAGTTTCATCAGAATATGTAATCAATAATTTCACTGTTACTACTGCCTGAAACCTTTAATGCTCTCTGGTTTAAATCATCTACTTATTCCTGATATGTGGAATTAATATTTGAATAGTTAGCACCATGTGATTTGTTTCTATGTAGCATAACTGTTGCTGAATTACAACTCCCTGCATTCTTCAACACTGAGCAGAGCCATCCTATTGGGGGTAATTGGGAGTAAGCACAACCTTCCCATGGCTGCTATCTATTGCCACTTTCTAAGAATATTTCTGTTGTTGTTATTATTATTATTATTCCATCATTTTTTTTCAGATGAAGATTTTGGTAGTGAGGATGATATAGGAGCAGATGATGGTAAAGCTGACAGTGACTATGAAAGTTCTCAAAAGAACAAAAAAGGGAAAAAAGTGAAGTCTGACAAGAACAAAAAAGCTGCTTCCAGATCTAGAAAAAGGGCTGCAGGTAATGTCTTCTGATAATGTGTTTAAAAAATAACATCATTTAATATCTATGTGATACATGATTGATTGACAGACAATTTCAGGTAGTGTTTCATGAAATCTTAAATCATTAGAATTTAAATAACTAATTTGAAGTACAGAATATAAGTAACCATTTATATGTATGAAAACTGGTAAAATCAGAACTAAATAAAATTGTTCCTTGATCTGAAGCAACCAAAAAATATGTCATAACATACAGATGAATAAAATAGAATTTAAACTGTATGTTGCCTTTTTGGTTTTTTTTTTATCTCTCTACCCATTGTTTTGGTTCTGATTTACTTAGTATAGTATCTTAATTCTTATTTGTTCATATTTTCCCATAAAGCTTTGCTTAGTTCAAAAAGCCAAATGAAGGAAATAAAAGTGAATCAAGAGTAATAATTATCTCTGCTTTTGATTTATAGTATAATGTAGATGACAATTGATGCTGCATTACTAGGAATATTTTACATCAAAATATATTCAGATGAATTACAAATTGCAAACTATTAGGTACAGATGGCATTCGGTAAACTCCACTCCATTGTGGAAAGTTGGACTTTTATTCCCACCTATTTATTTCTGCCCAAGTTGTATATGGAACAATCAATATTTAGTGATCTTTCTAATTTTATAACAGAGGATAGTGAGGATGAGAAAGAAGATCACAAAAATGTGCGTCAGCAGCGGCAAGCAGCATCCAAGGCTGCTTCCAAGCAAAGAGAAATGCTAATGGATGATGTGGGCAGTGAGGAGGAAGATCAGGAAGAGGAAGAGGCAACATTTCAGGAAAGTAAGTGACATTCAGAGGCACATATATAGATATATGGAAAGTAAAATGAATTGTCAGTTTGCAGCCGTGTCTGATGTGGTGTCCACATTAATTGTTCAGACAACCAAATGTGATATTTCATCTTCTTAAATATGATATTCATTTCATTGTTGATATATTCATGTCATATTGGCAGCAAAGAGAGTTAAAAATATGCTATCCCTAAAATTCAGGACTTAGAACTTTTCAGACCATGACAATGTTTTAGGTAATATTCTGCTGGAAAAATGCAAAGAATATAAAAATGCCATTCATCACTGTTTTACTTTCAGCACTGGGCAATAGTCTGAACAGTCTAATTTTATTACAAATACCATCTTATCCGGCTTCATGATACAGTGAAGGGCTTCAAATCTTTATCTTCACAGTTAGAATAAAGCATAAGTTTTAAAACAAATTTGTGTTAAAATATCTTCAGTTCAGCTTTCTAACTTGCCTGTTGTATAAATTGATAGACACTTGCTCTAAATGGTGAAAGGTGGGGAGCCATGAGAAATTTGCAGTGAATGTATCAAATAAACAGAAACCCAGTGAATCTGTGAACTGATGAACTAGAATCATGGAAACCTGGATTCAAAACCTGGAAGTCTGTTTTAGGAAGAGTAAGATACTCTTTCTATATAATAAGTTACTGATATTGACTGCAAAGGGCACTTCTACAACTTGCTACAAGATGGAAGACCATATTGAACAAGAAAGGAATCATGACAGGCTGGGAAGGGCTTTGATGTAGAAGTACAACAGCTGGTGTAAAAATGGTCAGGCTTTGAGCCTTAATTGCTTTTGAGGGAAAGAGAAATTTGCCTATGCAACTGCTATTTTAAATAATAATACTACTTATCACAAGCTCTAAAGCAGATTTACATGAGGAAATACTGAGGCGCAGAAGTCGTGATTTCTCCAAGTTCTAGCAAGTGTGTTACAGGATATAGAAGCCAAGAATCCTATCTATGGTTCAACCTACCAGACTCTCTCCCTCATTCTGTCTCTCTTCCAAGTGAACAAGAACAGCTCTTCTTAGAGACATTTCATTCCTCTCTCTCTGCACAGAAGATTCTGGCAGCGATGAAGACTTCCTTGCGGAAGATGATGATGATAGTGACTATGGCAGTTCTAAAAAGAAGAATAAAAAAGTGGCTAAGAAATCGAAACCAGAAAGGAAAGAAAAGAAAATGCCTAAACCAAGACTAAAGGCTACAGGTGAGCTTAGCTTGCTTCAAAAGTTCTTATTTTACACCCATTAAGAATAACAGAATAACAGAATGAAATGTGTTGTTTGCAAGTACTTATATTTTCTCAGCTCTTCATCTTGTGTGTGCTTAGAAGGATATGAATCAAATTCTCAATGTTAAATCCAGATTTGTGGGTGATATAATTGAATAGGCTACTAAAAGTTCATTTGTGACTTATTCCTTTTTCAAAGAACCAGAGAATTCTGGTTGGATTTGGATGGGATTCTTCTGATGTTATCATTGTTAGTATTATGTTCAGACCACTTGCCAGTGCTGATTAAAACAAGTGATATTAGTGTTTTTAGACCCCACAAAGTGATATTATTTCATTCTGTTTGAAAAGAGAACAGTATTGCTCATTTTGACATGTACAGATACCTACAGAACTACATATATCTTCAAATATACAATACTTATTTGGTTACATATTGCTTATTAGAAATTCAGCTTGGATGAAAAAATGTATAGAATTGTATCATAGCCACGTGTCTGTTTATCCTCAAAAATGCTGTTGTCTTCTATATTTACAGTAGAAAGCCCCACTGTAGCAAAACTGCTTTCATTATTATCTTTTTGCTGCTAATGGTTATGGAAAATTGAAAGGCAAACATTATCAACCAACAGTTAGTGTCAGAAAAATTAGTTACAGGCTACCTGTACTTTACTATTAAAATATAGATAGTATGAGCTCAACTTGATTCTTTGCTAAGTAAGAATCCTGCATGTTTTTATAATAGTACTGGCTGTGTTGAAGAGTTAGTGTGTTTGATTAGATGATTAGAAAGCAGTATTTAGAGTTGCTTTGGATAGTGAGATGAAAAGTTTTATAAACTGAATAAATGAATAAATTTAATACATACAAATCCCTTTGATTTGGGGTATATGGGCATCTTAACCATTAAAACATGTGATGTAATAATATTTTACTATTGTTTTGATGCTTTTCTTCAGTTACACCTAGTCCGGTAAAGGGCAAAGGAAAGGGAGGTCGTTCCACAGCTTCAAAGACATCAAAAGAAAAAACACCATCCCCCAAAGATGATGATGATGATGAACCTGAAAGTCCTCCACAAAAGAAGAAATCAGTTAGTCCTCCTCCAGACAAATCTGGAGATGAAGGGTCTGAAGATGAAGTCCCGTCTGGTGAAGATTAAACAGTGGTGTGGGAGAGAAACTTTTTTTGAGAGAGAGTAAGGAAAAGAGGATATACTTAGGGGTAGAACATGGTTTTGGTTGTGGCTTAACTATTGGGCTGTGAATGCCACTTTACTTTAGTTGTTTTAATAGTACAATTCTTCTGTTTTGTTTTTTAAAGAAAACCTTTACGTTTTGATGTCACAGTCTCTATTGGCCATTCCGTTCTCCCCAACAAATCTGAAAGCCATTTAGATTTAAATTAACAGCTAACTAAAGATATATTTTTGAAAGCTTACTACAGCTGTTAAGCAATAAGATTGAAGCTGACACTTGGAGATCATTGTTAACAAATAGAATAGATTTTCCAAAGCTGAGAAGGCAATTTGCTTAATTGAATCTAAAAACAATAGATTATTGCATATAGCATTTTTGTTGGCATAAACCCATCCTTTGTACCTGAATTATTTTGAATTCCATTAAGCATTGCAAGTTCTAGTACTCTGAATCTTTTGGCTTCCACTGTTTATCTTAGTGGCCAAGGTTATTTTAGTAACAATTTAGTCTGATCTGTTCCAGGCTTTGAGAAGCTCATACCTGTTCATACCATTTATATCTTTTGTTAGCACCACATTTCCATTGGCCAAAATGCATTAATATCCTTCCAGCTTATTTTGAAATTCCTGTGCTTTTTCTGCTTTCTTTCCATAAAGTTTGATTTCATTGAGAAATTCTGGAAGCTGGAATAACTGCTTTAAAATTTTTGAACAATGCACTGAATGAGTGATTACACAGTATCTTTTTCAACCACCGGGTATTGATTTAAATATATTTCCCTTCATATTTCACAAAGTTGGAATACTCTGCTTCTATAACATGTGTTTTTTTACCATACCCTTCATTGTTTACTTCCCTTTCTGAAGAGTGAGTGCTGGGTCATAACCAGGCCTTATTTTTGGTTAGCAGAAGCTGGATACCCAGGCTAAACAAGAAACAGGGTGTAAACTGGAAGACATGATCCTGCCAGAATTAACATTTTAGTATCTATGCTTATATACTGTAATATTTCTGCTTATATACTGTAAGTTTATAAAAAGTCAAGTGGATAGCAACCCCAAAAATAGTCTCTTTGTAGTCTAGGTCTACCTAATAAGTATGACAAAGCCAAAGTGAAAATGAAGCATAATTCTGGTTTTCTTTCTTTTTCACATGCACATACATACTCACAAACCCAACAAAGTATAATTTGTCTTTCAAAAATACTTGGCTTATCCACCCTTTTTTATTTAAAGCAATGCTACTTGTGTCTATGATTGTTTCAAATATAAATCTGGGTTGTTTAGCAAAATAATACACACTCATCCTGACTTGAAGTGATGCTTTGATCTAGATGTTGGCTTAATAATTTTTGAACAATATCTAGAAAGTGAAAATGCTTTGAGGTTCTCCTTGGACAGAAGCTAATCTGGGCAGAGTAATTTTTGCCAATTTAATGGATATTTAAATGTTGAATGGTTCTAGCTAAGTATTACTTATGTCTGAATTCTGAATTCAAAATAGACTTATCACATCCTACAAATTAAATACTTGGTGACCTAGTATATGCAGTTGATCCAAATGTGCAGGTATTGGAGTGATTACCTCTTAATTATGATCAGCCAGCAATATATATTTTTGCTGCTGATTCAGATTTTTTTTATATAATATGCATTTTTTTTCTGTGCTTTTGCTAACAGATACAACTGTGTGTAATAAGAATTAGGTTGCCATTTAGGTTTTTCTTAGAGATAAATGATGGCAATTGGATTTCTTAATCCAAAATCAAATGCTGTGCTTTCACTGATCCTTGCATTTAATTCCTGGACAAAAATATTTTCAAGGTTCCTGAAATCTCTTAATTCAGATAGTAGTTTGGCCTTTTTCCATTTGATAAATAATCCAGAGACTGAACATTGATTTTTCCCCTACTGTTCACATAACAGCAGCAAAGTAATATTTTAAATATTTCATTCTATTTTGCAGTCTTCTGTCTCTCTGTGCATATTGCTTTTATGTGAGGTATTCTAGGGATTCAATAGCTATATTAGTTTATTACTTTGTTCCATAGAACAAGTGTTGCCAGATAAACAAATAGGTATATTCCAGTGAGCGCTAATCACACTATATTGGTTGCATCCTGGAAATGGCAGGTTTTTTGACGTAGTTTTAATTAAGTATTTCTTGCATTTGCTGAAAAACCAAAAGCAAATATGTTTAGTGTATCTAAGTTATTGCTTCATATATAAATGTGATCGCAACAGGGGTATACATAAAATTTCAGTCAGGTTTTGAGAGGTGTGTGTTTACACATTACCTTTGAGGCCTGAACAGGTAATGGTGGCTATAATACTGAAGAAATAACTTGCACACCATAAAAGAATAATATTTAGATACACTCTTTGTGATGACTTCTCTTAGGTATAATATTCTAGCACAGATCAAACAAAATGCAAGGGCATAATGACTGGTTTGATCTGATATTAAAAAATCATGTTGAAATATATTGGGGGGGGGGGAGAAAGAAATGTATATGCATTTGGGTGATTGATGTGATATAAATGTTGAATATACTCAATTGTAATTGCCTGCACCAAATACTGAAACTGTTAATACTTTTAGACTGATTTTTAAAGCATTACTCAAGTATATGAGACAGCTTAACTAGAGCTAAGGAAGAAAAAAATGCTATAACATGCTGGAAATTTATGAGCTGTAGAAATTGGTGCTTTTGCTTTATGTAATTTTTCTGTGGAGTGTTTATTTTTTATAACAAATCATAATGTTGACACATGATTTTATAAAATAAAAGGAAATCAATTCCCATGATTTTAGGTATTTGGTAAATCATATTAGTATTTGGGGGGGAGATTTAACTCCCCTTTTCAATTAATTTGATTAAACGCTGAATCTGAATGGCTTGGTCTCAACCTTGATCCTCCTGTTACTGAAACTCTCCTTTCCACAACCACCATCCCCTTAATTTCAGTTGGAGTCTGGATTAACTCCTCTTGTGTGAAATGCACAGTGTAAAAGCTAGGTATGGATATACTTAAAATTATTTTCAGGGCCCAGGATTTATAAGCAAAACTGAGCTGACATTTGGCTTGAGTATCTCTTCCCACTTTCTTCAAATTACTGCTTCGCTGAAGAACTTACACTTCATTATTTTCTGTTAAAAACTCTTCTAACATTTAAATCAAGTGCTTCTCTGTTTTGAGTCTATTAAAGCATTCACTACATTTTGACTTGATGTGTTAACCTTTTTAAAAAAGATCTGTTGATCCAAATGTGCTGTTCAAAACAGTGGAATGGTTCCATCAGTTAGAGCATGTCTGGTATGATTGTAAAATACCATTGTGCATACATTTTATATACCTGGGTAGGGATTTTTTAAATTGAGAATACAGCATTGGGGCAGAACATAAACTTGCTATAGCCACAATAACATAAAAACCCTTCAAGTATCTTGTATGAGTGGAAATGAAAGCGCATGTGTGTACGCATGCATGGGTGTCAGTCTGACAACTTAATGTGTGTTAGAAATTTGTGGTTTACTGCTGGAGAAACAATTATTACAGAAATTGTATATAAGAGTTTTACATAATTTGTTTATCAGGAACATGGGACAGTCAAACCCTAACAGTTCCCACATTTTAGAAAGAGACAAATGAGCAAGTGCTCTTTGTATCAGATAGAAATTGATGGAATTAAACACCTTGGATATTTGTCTTGGAATTAGCTATTTTGAGGGGTTTTAAGTCTGTCCGGATTATTGGAAAGCATACATTCAAATGCGGTACCAAGGCCACCAGTCATGAGAAATAACCAATAAAGTTGTCAGTCTATTGACAATGAAATATGCAGCATGGTACTAAGGGTCAGTTTGAATGTAATAGTAATGCTTTATATAAAAATGAATTTTAAAAGGGAGGGGGGTTTAAGTGAACATGATATTGTTGACCATGTTCGTGAATTATAGATGCAACATGCATTGGTAGAATTGTGTGACAGTCTTTCGTGCTACTTAATTTTACATATTCCAGTCTCTGTATGTACTTGCAATTTTAAAAAAACAAAAACAGTTCCTGCCTTGCTTTTTATTGAAGGGTTCCCAGGACTGCATATCAATTATTGAGCTCTGTTTTAAATATGTGTACCCTTGGCTTGTATTTTGTATTAAAAGAGAACATGGAAAAGAACCCTTTTATTGTTCAGCATGTTGGAATTGTGTCCCCCTTATTTTCTCTCTCTCTCCTCTCTCTCTCTCTCTCTCTCTCTTTTTCCCTTTTTTGTTTTGTTTTTGTTTGTTTTTGTTTTTTGAATATATTAAGCAACTTATTCTTCTGTATCTTTTTTTCTTTTGTAAACTTTTTGGTTTTGTTTAAAAATGGCTTTATAAAAGGGCTTTTATAACCCATACCAATGCCTTCTGTGTTTCTTCCGCTCTTTGCTGTATATGCCAGCCTACCCCAACTTGGAACCTCTACGCAAATTGTATTTCAGTTACTATAATTCCCGATATCTGGTCATGCCGACTAAGGAATTATGAAACCGGTAGTCTAATATATTTAGAGGACACCGTTTGGGGAGGGCTAGTATATGCCAGGTATCAATTTGTTTCTCAAAGTCAGTAACAGTCTCTATAAGTTGTGTATTAACACTTATTTTTATATTCCATATTTAAGGCTTTTTGAAAATTCACTTGAGCTACTGAGTTCAAAACTTGGAAAATCAGTTGACTATAATAAGTACTTATAAAATTGTAAGTTTGCCCATTGGATCACATGATCATAATCTGAAAAAGTAGATCAAACTGAAAATGAAATTGCAGTAAAACATTAACTTAAACATTGGCATATAGACCAGACCTAGGGGTTAACCCTATTGAAAAAATATATTTCAAGAAATATGTAAAAAATGTAAAATAATAGAATTCCCCAAATATTTAACTACGGTAGGTTTTTTCTTTCATTGATGTTTTGAATATATGGTATTTAAATTGTCCAAAGGGGGAAACAAAATGACTGTTAGGAGATGTAAAGCCAGCCACTACAAACTGAAAACATTAAATTCTTGTTAAAAACTACAAGATTGTTTTTTGCCTAGAGACTACAAGATTTTATGAATCTGAAAACACTTGCTTACAACTTATATTATTCAAATGTTTCAATCTTTTGAATTTTAAAACTGAAATTCTGAATCAACGGATTTGGAACTTCAATAATAAGTTCTGCTTCAGGTAACATATTTGAATACAAGCCATTTGTTTTTAATGACAAATTCTTTTACTATCATCATCTAACAGAATTATCTTGAAAAATATATATGACTTTAAAGCATTTTGTATCATTTAAGACTAGTCAGTCATTCTTTGTGTTTAATCATCCAAGCCATAGAGACTAAGGGTTGTCACAACATGATGTTATCAGAATGGGAAGATGTATATTTTGTTTTTTGAAGTAGCACAATTGATTCTGCAAGCTTTACGCGAGCACCAGTTAAGGGAGTATTTTGCTCCTTAAAACACTACCCCTTTGGAAAGTATTTCTGTGGCTACAATGGGTAGCCTAAATTCTGTGGTTTTTGTGGATGATTTTTATTTTATTTTAGTACATAATTAAAAGTGCAACAAAGAAAAAAGTAAAAGAATATTAAAATATACAAGCTGTGTAAAACTGAGTAAGAATTTTCAATCAATGTTGCTGTATATATATTATAATATTGCTATATAACCAGTTTAACTGTTTTAAGGAAAATAAATAGTACTTAGCAAAAACAACTTTCATGATTAAAAACCCTCAATTAGAATAAACAATAGGAGTTTCTAATTTGTTTACTCTGATAATGAATCAGTCAAAATCTAATATTTTAAATCCTTATGGTAAAGAAAATCCAAATTTAGGATGTTGTACAATTCCATGTGTGGAATTGTATGGTAGCATAAAAGTAGTTTCCAGGTTAAATTCTTTATGGGACTTGTTTGTTAAAAGATAACGTTACTTTTGCCATTGATCCATACTTCCACAGCTTTGCTAATCTTCTGAAGGAGGAATTATATGTAATTTAAAAAGTAATTTTTTGTATGAGTTATTTATTCTGGTAATCAATATTTGGGATTTTTTTTATCAACCCAAAAAATAAATTATTTTAGTGACTAAATTCATTTATGTGTAGTAAATTAGAAGCTTATCTTACATTGGCATGCCCATTGTTGCATATAATTTGCCCTTTTTAAATTGTATTTCCTTAGCTGCAATAGATGTTCTGAAATTTGGATTACATATTTTTCAAATTTATAAGTAGCAATTGGTATAAGAATTTCGGTCGCTAAGCAATGCAACCAAAGTGCAATGTTCTGTAATCAATTTGTTCAGTAAAGCCAATCCCACAGTCCTGTTTCCTGTTGTAATCCCAGGACTATGGGACTCATTGAGCCGGAAGAGGGAGGAAACCCAGGCAAGCAGGCCAGGGGTAAGAGCTGTGGGCAGGGAGGGTGCTGGGGGTTGGCCTGGAATTCAGTTGGGTGAAAAAGCATCAGGAGTGACTTATGCTGGTTTCCCCATTGACTTTGTGGAAAGTTGGCAGGGAGCATCAGTTCACTGTGATGTAATCAGAAGCTGGGCATTGAGTAGCCAGATCATGATCACATGACCATAGTGACACTGATGGCCAGTACTCTGAGGAATGGTGATAAGTCCCCCTTCTTTAGAGACATTATAACTGAATAGTCATTGAATTTGTGGTCATAACCCAAGAACTGCCTGTAATCAAATCTGTAAGGGTTCCAGCTTATTTTTGTAATTCCTTTTGAGTTATACTACTTATCTAAAAAATCTTGAAAGATTAGCATCTTTGATTTCTTGATCTTACAATATATAGGTAATCCTCCACTTACAACAATTCATTTAGTGACCGTTCAAAGTTACAACACTGAAAAAGGTTAGTTATAATGTTTTCACATGACCATTGTGGCATCCCCATGGTCACGTGATTAAAAATTGAACACTTGACAACTGACTCATATTTATAAAGGTTGCAGTGCCTTGTCATGATTCCTTTTTGCGATCTGACAAGTCAATTGGGAAGCCAGATTCACTTAAAAACCATGCTACGAAGTTAACAACTAGTGATTCACTTAACAACTGTGGCAAGAAAGCTCATAAAATTAGACAAAACCCACTTAACAAATGTCTCACTTAGCAACAGAAATTTGGAGTTCAAATGTAAGTCAAGGACTACCTGTATACAAATTATTTTTCTGGTGATCATTTTTTTTCTAAATTAGCCTTCCTGAAAATAAATATTTACTTAGCACTAAAATAAAGGTAATGTGTCTGGACTTAACTCCTGTATATCTATTACATATTTTTAGTATATTATTTATGATCAAGTAATAGTTGATAAACAGGACATTTCTGCTTGTATCGGACAAAAGATAGGGAATCCACTTCATCTGTAAAGGTAACCCAGTGATGTGGTGATATGATTATGTCTGTAATTCAAGTTAAACAACTAACTGGCTTAATAATATAGTTTGAGATTTGGTGTACCTAGTATACCACATTCTTTTGTGTCTTGCAAAATTCTAAATTTTATGGAGAGGAAGTTAAAAGGTATTATGTATGTGTTTATTAAGTTCTTAGTTTATTAGATTTATATCTCACTTTTATTTTGTACAACTCAAAATGGAGTGGAATAGGTTCCTACTTCCCATTTTTACCCAAACAACGTTGTATATTGGGTTAGACCAGGGGTGGGCAAACTTGTCAGCTTTAAGACTTGTGGACTTCAACTCCC
>JAOYMU010000263.1:47331994-47356818 GCA_025802295.1 Psammodynastes pulverulentus | reverse complement strand
GACTGTCTCACCGAACCCCTGGGGTTCGATCAAACCCTGGTTGGGAACCACTGGGATAGGGAGATAAGAACTGATACTGTTCTTCTCTTCATATATGTGGGCACACACATTCATGATGTGTGAGTTCCTTAAATGCTTTGAGTAATTGAAAAAGAATTGGTGATTTCATAAGCAGTATGGTCTGGCTAGGAGGGAGGAAAATGTTATCACTTACTTTGCTTTCCCAAATACATAGACCAGATACAGATGTGAGATGAAGTTCTGCCTACACTTGGCCTAATGCTACATTATATAGCAGCACACTTGTGTGAAGTACATAGAAACATGGAAGTTGGAAGCTGCCTGGTATCATTGGTCTGCATACTTGTGCAATGTCTATAAAGACTGGCAGTGGCTCTTCCAAGATTTTCAAACAAAACACACAGCTTCTGCATGCAAAGTGCCTGCTGCGTTATTGAGCATGGTCTATTGCTAAAGGCTCCTTAATATCTAGAAATATATCTTTTTTGCTGGCTTTCAGACCCTTTATACAGCCATATACTATGCATAATCTTCAAATTCTAGTGTTTCTAATACTGTTCGTTACTCCTGTTCCAAGATGGCTGCTGAACAGTAAGAACTTTTCTTTCTCCTGCCGAGAATCTGCTGATTTTGCTGCCAAAGCTGATTTTTTGGCAGTGCTGCTTCCTAAATTTGAATGGAAGAATGTAGAAATGCTCCAAGACAGCTTTTGTTGTCCGTGGACCTTTCCCACACCTCAAAGAGGAATCTTGAAGATTACAGTTGGTTGTGGGAGGGGTCAGAAAGTCACCGGGCATCCATCTTCTCAGCAGTTCATTTTCTTAAGAATGCCTGGATTTTAGCTTCATTTTTAAAAGCTTTTGTTTTTCTTTGCTTCTTATCTTTAAAAGTTGACTAGCTGGTTGAATGCTGATTTATTGTAATCCTCTGCTGGACTCCATCTGTTGTTTTTTTTTTGTTTCTTTCCTTTGATCTATTTTCTTGTTTTGAATAACTTTCATTTTTCTGTAAGGAAATCATGGCATATTTCTGGATAGTGAAAGTACTTTTACCGCATTTACATTTTTCTTGAACATCCACTTCAAAAATTTTATATTTTATTAATTTGCAAAAAGTTTGGAGCTTATTATTTTAATATTTTTTTAAATTTTGGATCAAAATATCTTCCCTGCTTCTCTATTTTCTGAGGGATATTACATCAACTTTTCTTGTTTTGTGTCTTTGAAAAATTTCTTTATCTACCATTGCTAGGTTACACAAAGCAACAATGTATCAGATTACAAACAAGGAAAAGTGGCATCTAAAAAAGACCATTTGGTAACATGGAGTCCCTAGTTGAAAGCTTTTTTAAAAAGTTTGGTGAAATGATAATGGCTGTGGAAAATATTCAGATGCATGCAACTGTAGATAAATCAGATTCACCAAAAGAATGTGATCTGAAAGTAGCAGATTCATTGGAAAGAAATACGGACTTTACAGACTTAGAACTAAGTAAGTCAATTGCATATGCCCCCTTGAAGTTCAAGCCTGCATTCTTTTACAGTAGCAGAAAGCTGACTGAGTGGATAAGTGATAAATTGATTTCCTTAAGAGGATAGAAGGAGATTGAGGAATGGAATTATCATACATAGCTGGCAAACAATTTCCTCTGGAAATTAGGAAGATAGACCTACTTTGGAGATTAGACTTAGTATATTTAACTAGACAACAATTGATAAGAGATAGTATTAAGACACAGACATGGATATTTGATCCAGGACAAATCAGTGTTAACTCTTAGAATAATTTGGGATAGATAAGAAGTCCTGGTAAATTTTCTATGAGTTGATTATAATAGCAGCTTGTTGACAAAGGTTTTGAAATTTTAATCTTGTCTTTTTAAATTATCATTTACTTCCTTTAACTATTTTGTCATTAATATAGTATATAGATGACAGATTAATAACTTGCAAATAGAATTAGTAGTTTGACATTTTGGGGGCCTGTTCTGCAAGGGGTGGGAAAGTAATATTGTAATATATTAATCAGTATTCAGCTGGGGGAGGGGATAATATGTATATGTGTTAGGTTAGTGTCTTGTTTGGTTTGTGCAATTTTTTTCTTTCTTTAAAAATATTTTGGAGTTTTGTATTTTAACTTTGTTTGAATAAAATAAATATAGACTAAAAATAATGTTCATAGCCCAAAATAGCCAAATAATTTTAATTTTAGTAAGATATGCATATTGCCATCTGTCAAGGTATAATAATAAACAAAGCAGTTCTGTTAGACTCTCATCATGACCACAGTTTTATTTTCAGCATGGTGGGCTACAACTGCAGTTATCTGTCCTGGACACTTCCACTGTAGCATCTAATTTGGCTGTATGCCTGGCAGATCTAGTCTCTTGGCGAGTGTGTTGTGGGGGAGATTAGTGGTTTATAATGCCTGCCTGCTCTCTGCTGAGACTGTTATTAGTAGCCTAACAAGCACCTGCAAAAGTGTAAGCTTTGCATTATGAGTGATAACTTCCCCCTCTTCTTTCCACTTGATCCACATTTCCTCCAGATGACTGAGACATAAACAATGTACACTCCATACATCTGAATAGAATAAATGCTCTATCTATAGCATCTATTTATGCTGCTAAATACAAAATGACAGTGATTCAGGAATAAAATTTGAAGTGTAGGTGTTTGAGTGTTTGCATATGTGTGCTCATCTGTGAATCCATTGAAGAGCACAATACTTAGTGCAGTGCTCTATTGATTAGGATCAGCATGTTCCCAACTGTATACACAATTACCTTTAAATTGTAGGCGGTGGCTTTTTGGGTTAGGTTAGTAAAACATGTTGATCATGAATGAAAAATCTTCATCAAGCTGAAATGCAGCTTTCAAATTTTAATTAGAAATACAAACTACTGCAAAGAAGTTATCTCTCTCTAATGCCCAGATTGATTGAAGCTGCAGTAACAGGAAATGCTCCCAGAACAACTCAAGTTGTTCTTGGTCTACATAACCTGAGTTTCTCCTTCCATGATTCTTCATTTCTACTGTTGTCTTCATGGATCCAGATCACACGGCAAATGTAGCAACTGGATTTCCCAATATGGAAATGGAGGAAATACAAGTCAACAGCTTTCTGCTTGTCATAGGGAATGTGCAGCTTCAAGTTGGTGAGCACTGTAGAATGACATAGTTCTGAAGAGCAACTTGCAAAGAAAATAGAGTTCCTTTCCAACAATATCTTTTATTCCATGCCAACTTTCTGTGGACGCTACTGCATCCCTTCCAAGAGGCCCAGTAGAGTACAGACTCCTCTGTTGTGGAGGCAGCACTATTCAGCTGCATAATCACTTTTGAGAATGGTTGCAGGGCAAGGTTCCCAGCTGTTCCCAGCCATCTCTTCTCTCCCCCCCTTCTGCTTTTGTACCCTTTTAGGGTGTCCACTACTAACCCGTTGTCTTGGAGCAGAAGTGCTATTTTCCACAAAAGGTAGAAATGGGAGTGTAACAGCCATCCTATTGATAACAGTGCAACAGTGATGTTATCCTAGAAATTGACAACCTGAGTTCTTTGGAGGTTTTCAAAAAAGGATTGTGTATGTGCTGCTTTGTGGGGTTTTTTTTCCCCTTTCCCCCAGATAAAAGAACAGGTTGTGCATTGTAACTGGAACTCTCAACTCACTGTATAATATACAATAGTTTTGCAGTGCAAATACTTGGGAGGGGAGAGGAAAAAAGGGAAAGGTAAAAAGCAGCAGGGAGGGCTCCCAAACCAATAGGCTATGATAGCAGAGGGGTGGATCTTGGCCCCACCTCTCTGGTGCACTCCCAATGCCGGTCCAAGCTTACTGTGCTGAAAAAGCTTTGTCTTTCAGAGGGAAGGGATATGAAACCAGCATACTTGAACTTCTTAGCCTGTTGGCTTACAGCTTTAGCAAATAATCAGGTGAGTTGAGCTTAGCATTTGGAATAAGTGGAGATTCTGCAGATGTTTTGAATGGCTGGTGAAGGACAGTTTAAATTTACACTGTTTTCTCCTCTTTGCTTCCCAAAATAGTTCTGTTTTCTCTCTCACCCTTCCAGATTACTGAATGAAAGCTGCAATTATAGAAACTTACTGGAAATAACACCTTTCATCAACTACCACAGAAAAGAAAGGGAGGGAAGGGACTAGCTGGGAATTGCTTTAGGTTTTGCTGAACAGCTTCTTGCTTCTGAAATGTACTAATACGGGGCATGAATTTAGGTTTGTGCAGAAGTGAAAGAAGAATCCAAGATTTTGATTTGCTTAATGACTAGAATGAAAGCTAAATATGTATTATATTTGTAAACATTCTGAAACTGCCATTTCCAAGGACCAAGAAGTTAATCTAATTTTGCCCCACTGAGTACAGAAGATTTTAACATTGTGTCATCTAATTCTGCTAACTGATGCTATGGTAGAAACCTGTGCTACAGCTTTGTATCTAAATAAATTGGTTTCATTATTATTTACAAATGCATCAAGAGCACTTATTTGAGTTTTATGGCTTTAGGGCAGGTTTATATTCCAAGGAAGGTTGTGCTCTAACTGGTTTTTAAATGGTCTGTTAGTTTTCATTAGCCTAATGGCTAAAGAATTCTTCTAGCAGTTGAATAGCAATTTCATAGGTATTATCAATGCAGAAATTAATATGTACAGTAAATATGTTTCCAATTCACTCTTCCATATGGATGAATGTAACCAAAGTTCAAACCAGAGAGTTAAATACTGTCATTAAGATAGTAGATTAAAAGTAATGGAAAAACAGACGTCTAGAAGCATGACACACAAACTTCTTACTTTTGTACATAATCTTCATAATGATACTTTCATCAGTCCTATATGATTCTCCTGGAATTTAAAACCTATTGTAGTTGTTTATATCTTTCTTTGCTCTGTGAGCATCCAAGCAAAGTTCTATTCAATTATTTATGTTATACTAATATAATACCTGTTTTCCATGTATCAGTTTGGAAATTGAAGAACGTCTGTTGTTCAGAAAACTAAATGTGAAAAAGTAGCATGTAGTTGACTTTAGTTTTCCCAATCTAGCTGTTTCCTAACTTGCCAAATATGATTCTTTCAATAACTCAGAATTATTATTTTATTAATCTAAGAAGCCTACATCTAAAGCTAGGGAAAACTTGTTCATCTGGAGATGTTTCTTCAATATTTGCTCACATTTTATCTTTTCCATTTCCCCTTTTCTCTTAGAAGACTTCAGTATGAACATTTTTCCATTCTAACCAGTGGGATCTGGTGTGTAATATGAAGAGATAACGGGCATTTTATGTGGTCTCTATCTTCAAACTGGCACATGCTAATTTTGTTTGGTGGTACTATATAGTACATAGTTTGCACACCTTTCTCTTTGTATCTTTTATGGCCTGTTTCTGCTGAAGCAATGCAGTACACATACTTGTTAAAACAGAGATGATGGGTTTGGGTTGAATTGTTTAAGGGAGGAAAGGACGTTAGGCATGTAAATATCTCTATGGGTTATTTAAAAAATGAAGATGAACTTCTCAACTCTTGAGCAGAGTAGCTGCTCCTTAAACACCATAATTGCTTTTTTGGGAAAGACTGATCAAGCTTTCTTTTAAACTACATAAATTTCAGGCAGTTAAATGAAAGATAAATGGCCTGAGTTAGCTTTTGTATTTATTTGGATCTCAGATATTATAGAAGTATGGAATTTGTGTGAATTACTTAAATGTAAATAATTTTCTTGATAGCTGAAGAAAATAATTTGTTTATAGTGGCAGATCTAACCTGCTTCCGATCTTGATAAGCAAAATTTATATAAGAGTGTTAAAGTTATTGGGAGAAAGCATGCAATGATCGGGAAAACTCCTTACATATATAGATAAAGCAGTGTATGCATGTGTGAATATTTTAAAATTTGAAAGCCAAGTATGTTTTCCAGCAAGGTGTTTTTAAAAACAACTTTAATAATTTAGTCCTGCCTCTTTTTAAGTAATATTACATGGAAAAATGTACTGTGACTTTACCGTACTGTAAATTTTAGGATTGTTTGAAATAGGAAGTTCTGCATGATGCCTTGTTTGATGATTGGGTGTGTCTCAGCAAAAATATGTTCTCAAAAAAGAAAAAGGAAAATTCATTATAGAGAAAAAGACCTCACATCTTTGAATCTATTTTAAATTAGCATGTTTAAGTATATCTAGAGTTCTTGGAATTTCTTGGCTCCAAATGGTTTCTGACTTTAAATTTCTGCCAGAATGAGCAAATAACCGTTAGACCTAATCAGCTAAAACAAAAGAGACCCAAATGTAAATATCAATTATTTTTAGATTTCAGTTGGGAAACTGATAGATTCAGGACTTTTGAACAAACTGGATTTGAGACTATAATAAAGGATTGAATTTGTTTATTATGGAAAACTTAATCTTCCCTAGCCTTCTTATTAAAGATGATTATCCTAGAATTTGCACAAGGTGAAGAAAATCACATATTAATCTTGTTAAGGGGACATTGGTAGAATATATTTTCAGTGCTGTGATAAAAGTAATGCAAAGTCTTGGAGGCAATAGAGCCATCTACTGGTCTGTTTTGTTAAGATGTTAAACTATGGTTTACCAAAGGAATATTTCTTGTAATTCCAACTCAAAGAAATACATTTTTCAATGATTTATATACCTTCTTTGCTTTGCTGATTCATTTTCTGAGGAAAAAATCTGATAGTAGAGATATTGAAGGGCAAATAAGTAATCAATATAGTAACTTGGGCATGAACTTAATCATTCTTAACAATATGTCAGCCTTGCGGACCAGCCCAAACAAGAAGCATAGCCAGGAATAGTCACTCAATCTTTATTGTTTGTAAGGTTACATTAACAGAAACTTGCAAGTCTGCAGAGGTCTCTCCTGGCTCACTTATACAATTCAAGAAACTAGGGAAGGTCCTTTTTGAGACATTTTTCACGCCCCGATTCCTGCTTCCAAACTATGGTAGCTGCCTCTTATCTGATGTCAGATAAGGCTTTCCTCCTGGACAGGAGTCTCCAACCTTGGCAAATTTAAGCCTGGTGGATTTCAACTCCCAGAATTCCCCAGCCAGGAATTCTGGGAGTTGAAGTCCACCAGATTTGAAGTTTCCAAGGCTGGAGACTCCTGTCTTAAGGTAATTCCCACATGCCCTACAGCCTACACTATAGCTGCTTAGAATTTATTCCTTCTTTTCTGAATAACACATTAGTATATAAAAAAATCCTCCTTCATACAGTGTATTTGTTATTTTATGACTTTTCTTGCCATGTTTGTTAAGTGAATCACTGCAGTTGGTAACACTGGCATCCACATTGACTTCGTTTGTCAGAAGGTCGCAAAAGGGGATCACATGAACCTGGGACATTGCAACCATCGTAAATATGAACCACGTCAAGCATCTGAGTGTAAATCATGTGACCATGAGGATGCTGCAATGATAAGTGTGAAAAATGGTCATAAGTCCCTTTTTTCAGTGCCATTGTAACTTCAAACGGTCACTAAATGAACTGTTGTAAGTCGAGGACTACCTGTGTTTATAATAGATAAATAGGCAAGTTAAGAAAGGACTTGTAAGCTTAAATATGAGCCGTGGTGGCACAGTGGTTAGAATGCAGTACTGCAGGCTACTTCGAGTTTCACCAGGCTCAAAGTTGACTCAGCCTTCCATCCTTCCAAGGTTGGTAAAAAGAGGGCCCAGATTGTTGGGGGCAATATGTTGACTCTGTAAACAGACTCTGTAGGGCTGTAAAGCACTATAAAGCCGTATATAGTTCTAAGTACTATTGCTATAATTACTGCAAATTAAGGGTTCTATTTTAGTTTATGAAGTTGTCAGAACTTAAGTGTTTGAAAAACAATTCTTAACATCCTCCCAAAGTGCAGCTCTGAAACTTGTTTGGAGAAATCATGGAACTGAGCTAGTTGAAACTGCTTTATTTGCATAGCTAAACAAGAAAAAAAAACCAGCAATGAAAAAGTCCAGGGCTAAGAAAGCATTTGGTGATCATGGGCTGCATTTCACAATTGTTTTAGGAAGGGTTGTGCAAATTCTGGGTTATGTAGCATTTATATAGATGTGTTTACTACACCTTCTATTATTAGATTTGTACAGGAGCTCAAGGTGGCATACATAATGCCACTTATTTCCCTCCACAACATCAATCCTGAGGGGAAAGTTGTCACCCACAGAATCACCAATTGAGTGGTATTTGGTGCAGTTGTGGGCAGAGAAAAACAGGTGCAAGGGCATTGTGGAATCATGGAATCTTGATTTCTCCAGTCCTAAGCTAGGCACAATACGATTGTTATCCACTTACGAATGCTAAAGGTATGGCTTCAAGTTGCATCATGGGGAGGATTGATGTTTAACGAGTAGCTGCCCTGTGTGTTCCCTGCAAAACGGGAACAATTCATTTGCAGGGTATTGGGTGGTAGGGGAGCTGCTACATGTGTTAACATTGCTATTAGAAACTGCCTCAACTTCAATTTCAAAGGAAATTCAATTCTGATATGTATTATTTTTAATTTTCACCATTCTCATAGGGAAAGTGAAGCATGATAAAAAGTTAAGACTACTCATCTTGCCATCCTCAGCTTGGACCCAAGTGGGCAACAAACAGATCTTCATTGCTGGATATAACATGGCTACTGATGTTTTGCCATTCAGCTACAAAAGAAAACTCAGAACTCTGAACTCCTGTTCTCAATCCCCCTAAGGAGCATGCTGTGGGCTGAGACGACTCTGGGATGATGAGGTGCATGGGTGGCCTGGCTCAGAGGGCCTGACTCAGCATGGTGTTCCAGAATCGCAGAGTCCAGCTTTTGCTGATCAACTCCTTGACTTTTGGCCTGGAGGTCTGTCTTGCTGCAGGTGTCACATATGTGCCACCCCTCTTGTTGGAAGTAGGAGTGGAAGAGAAGTTTATGACAATGGTTCTGGGTAGGTGGCTTTTCTTCTTTGCTGGGAGACTGTCCATGCTAGATTTGATAGACTTTGAGTTCAGTGTGTGGGTATGTGGGTGTGCATGTTTATCTGTCCATCAATCAAGGCCTTAGGGCTGCAGGTTGCCAACTGAACAATATTCAGGCTGCAATAATAGTGGTGTGTATGTATGTAAAGTGAAGTGGCATATTATGGATTAGGATGCAAGTATAAAATATAACGTAATTGTTATTTTATATTAAACAATATGATACTAGCTGTAATCTAATCCAGGTATGGGCAATCTAAAGCCTGCAAAGCATGTGTGTCCCTACATTGTCCTTATGTTTGCATTACCAAATATTGACAGCATAGTTTTTCATTGGATTTGGCTGCAAATCAAACCTTCTATTTATTTATTTTTAAAAGGTCTAGGGGATGTGAAGCTCTGCATTTTAAAAGAAGTTTCAGAATTATTCTCCCTGTTGCATAGGATGACTCTCCTACTTTTGTATCATGGCTTTCCTTACCTTTGAATGTGACTTCTCTTGCTAACTTGTTTACCCTTGTCCTAATCTTTTGAAGTCACAAGGGCACACACACACACCATTATGGAAAATGGGTGAGGGGATGCTCAAAGACTCCCTAGACATTGTTCATATCTCCTTAGAAAGTCTGGTTTTCCTCTTAGGTTTTGGAGATCAATTATCTGACGTTGTAATTTTTGTTTTGTGAGCATTTGTTTCCAACTACTGCCCTATATAACCCCCTCACCTCAAATAATCATTTCTCTCCCCTTCTTATTTTCCAGGAATTGGACCAGTTCTGGGTCTAGTGTTTGTACCACTGCTTGGCTCTGCCAGTGACCATTGGCATAGTAGCTACGGTCGACGAAGGCCTTTCATATGGGTCCTATGCCTAGGTGTTTTCCTGAGCCTTCTCATTATCCCACATGCTCACCGTCTGGCCAGACTTGTTGCCTTGGATGCCCGTGCACTGGAGCTGGCTTTCCTTATCCTGGGGGTTGGCCTTCTTGACTTCTGCGGCCAGGTCTGCTTCACCCCCTTGGAAGCTCTTCTGTCGGACCTGTTCCAAGAGCCTGATAGCTGCCGACAGGCCTTCTCTGTTTACTCTTTCATGGTTAGCCTGGGAGGCTGTGTTGGATACTTGCTCCCAGCTATTGACTGGGACAGTAGCTTCCTTGGTCCTTACTTAGGGAGTCAGGAGGAATGCCTCTTCAGCCTCCTCACTATCATCTTCCTTGGCTGTGTCTTAGCAACTGTCTTTGTGACAGAGGAGGTGTCAGCTCAAGTAGAGCTCAGCTCAGGCCCTACAGGAAAGTCTTCTTCCAAGTTCCCATCATTTGCCTGCTGTTCCTTCTGGCTTCCAAAGAACTTTTTGAGGACCAGGCATCTGGTTCAGGCCTTTAGGAATCTTTGTGCCTTGGCCCCACGCTTGCATGGAGTGTGCTGTCGTATTCCCAAGGTAATCCAAAAGCTGTTTGTGGCGGAATTCTGCAGCTGGATGGCCCTCATGACATTCATGTTGTTCTACACAGACTTTGTTGGGGAAGGATTGTACCAAGGCATCCCCAGGGCTAAACCTGGGACAGAGGCCAGGAGAAACTATGATGAAGGTATGAAGTGTGCGAGAGTCCTTTTGCTTAAGCCCTTGAAGCAGATTTCAGAACTGAAAGTTTTTAAAATTATGTAATTAGGAAATCCGTTTTTATTAAAAAATGTTTGATCATTGATGCAATTAGAGCAGGCTTATATACAGTACACCTGCATTTGCCATTTGTTATAAATTTTTCCTTTTCCTTGAACTTGGATTTCTTTGAGGAGAAACTCATTGCTATTCATGCACATAACATTAACCTATATTTTATTCTTTTATGGAAATATATCCCCTCATTGTTAAAGTAGTTAATATCTGAGTTTTCTGATTCATTGATTAATGTATGATGGATGGTCTGTGAGCAAGCTACTTTTTGTTAATTAAATTTGTGAAATATTATTTTATATATTTGTACTGCCCTAAATCAAATGTGCAGATCCCCCTCTTGTTGCAAAAGGATAAAATCCTGTTTTTTCATTTCTGTCTTAACATGAAGAGCTACCCAGATGGTAGCTTTTTTTGAATGTCTCCTCTTAAAGCCATTTGATCTCTGGCTTGCCTTTTGTTCCAATATAGCATATTGTTCCAAGGTCTGAGTGACCCAGTTTCAGTTTAACTAATATTTAATGTTTATTAATGAAGTGTACACAATGCTGTTCAGTACTTACCTCATCTTGGATCTTTGATGCACAAAGAAAAGTTAACAAGGGACTGAAATATGGCACTGATTTAAACATCAGTTTCAATATAAATGAAATGTGGGCAATATTTGTCATTTGCAGGTACAATTGCTCAAATTAACAGTTGGGCAACGTTCTGAAAATGTTTAAGGCTAA
The DNA here is from genome assembly GCA_025802295.1 of Psammodynastes pulverulentus. Classification (NCBI taxonomy): domain Eukaryota; kingdom Metazoa; phylum Chordata; class Lepidosauria; order Squamata; family Psammodynastidae; genus Psammodynastes; species Psammodynastes pulverulentus. Next base: position 47,345,404 of record JAOYMU010000263.1, on the reverse strand, counting down.
GCTATATTTGAGGGTTATGTTATTCTGTGCAAGACACCTCAGGATAGATTTGACTTCTGACATATCAAATATTAACACATTTAATACTTTCCTCTAATTCATTTTTTAATTTCATAAACAGGTAGATCATTGTTGTCCAGATGACTAATGATAGTTGGCTTTATAAAATTTGACTTTTTTTCTAGCTAACCTGTCCATCTTCCTTATTTCACTATATGTATCTTTTTTCTCAGGAATTCGGATGGGTAGCCTGGGCCTCTTTCTCCAGTGTATCATCTCCATTTTCTTCTCCACAATCATGGATCGGATGGTGAAACACTTTGGGACACGAGTGGTCTATTTAGCCAGTGTGGCTTTATTTCCATTGACAGCCTTCATCATGTGCTTCTCTCAAAGTGTTGCCATTGTCACTGTTTCTGCTGCCTTGACTGGCTTTCCTTTCTCAGTGCTTCAGATCCTTCCATACACACTTGCATCACTTTATCATCATGAAAAACAGGTAGGAGAAACATCCTAAAATGACTCAGAGCATGGAACAAATGGATATAATTTTAATATGAAGTTTGGCACATGTACACTTTTTCCCGTAGCTATCTTGTGTGAAAGCAGAAACTAGCACATAAGAATGGTTCCAGATAAGGCTCTTAGGTAATTTTTCTGATGAATTCATGTCATCTTCTAGATGAGATTCTCCTATCATTCTGTTGAAGAAAAGGCAGAATGGTTGCATAATAATTTGGTTATTAATATTCCCAGCCATCTAGCTGAAGGCAGCCAAAGACTAAATTTGCTTGGTGTATTAAAGATTCAGTCAGCAGTACCTCACTTTATTACTGCTTTATTGATTCTTGCCCATTGTCATATGAAGCTATTGATTATATAAAGTACTGTAATATCTTGACCTGATTTTGTGTTTTCCCCATTTATATACATTTTAATAAGCAATGGGTTTTTGTAGACTTGGTATCCTAGCCATGAATCTTAAAAGCTACGTTGCAGAGCAAAACAACTAGGAAAAAGTGGATAACTTCAACTAATCTAAGAGAAAATTAACATCAGAAATTCTGATAGTACAAACTCTTGTATTTTCTAGAGGTTCTGTAGTTTAGAATTCCAGTAATGGCTTTTTTGGATGTGTAATTATTAGTACCATAATCAATAAGTCTGGGACATCTGATGCAAACTTCCAAGTCATAATGGCGTCACCACCACTAGCCTTGACAGTAGTCATGCAGGATAACTTCATGCTAGCCAATGCATTTATGTATTGGGTAGGATTCCTGGATTTCTTTGACCAGGGTTTGTATGGCCTAGAGATCTACAAGTGGTTTTTTTAAAGCAATAAGACAATTATATGGGGGTAACAAAGAGGAATGTTCGGTTGATCCTTATTTAGAGTGTTTACTCAAATCTTCAGAAAACTGGCAGTATGGCTCTTTTGATCAAACCGTTAAACAAATACATAATTTCTATTGTTGAAATATTATTCAAAACTGTCACTAGGTTACTTGTCTTTGCCAGTTTTGCATCCCAATCAGGATATGTCCAAAGCAGCTGTTCCTGTTATCTAACTGCACGACTATCGAATGACTATTGTATCTTCTTTGTAGACCTTCGTAGGGTGATACAGTCCTACCTAAGCCTCCTCTTTTTTTCTTTGCTTTTTGTCAGTCCTTTATGTCTGCTTCCTCTACCTTTTTGCTTCTTTCTTCTGAAGTGATTTCTTCATAACAGCTGCCATTCCAGTGTTGTGAGAGCCAGCAAGACTAACTCTGTCTGAAGCTTCCAGTGCACAAGCCGTGTAAGTCGGTTGCATTTCATGCATGCCCTTGAATCGTACTGTCCTTATAGGACTATCATCTTTCTGGAATCAATTCGTGACTGTTCTGTGTTGGATAAAGAACTTTGACCAGGTTGACATTACATAAACTTAAATGGTAAATAAACTCTTAAACTTAAGTGGCTACTAAATAGTAAATAATACCAAGCTGCTTTGAGCTCTTTTTTTAATGAAACCTCAATTCATGTGAAATAGCTTGAACAACATTTTTAATTTCTAGAAAACAGCTATCTTTGTTTCTTCTGTGGATCTCTATTTAGAAGCTTTCATCCTCACTTTTCTCTGCTCCAGCTAATCATATATTTCATATCGTATTCTGTGGTTTTTATGTCTTTGCTGAATTGTCTTCTAACATCTTATCATCTTTTATTTTATTGTGCTTTCAGATATATTTGCCCAAGTATAAAAGTAAAGAGAATGCAGCTCAATCAGAAAAGAAGCTGGGTTTCCTCAAAAACCACCTTTCTACTCAGAAGCTGACCTACCAGAATGGACACGGGGGTAGCCTGTACTCTCCCCCTGTTGCCGGTTCTTCTCTCTGTGTCAGCTCACCGTGTGAAGTCTCGCTCATGATGATGGTGGGAGATTCAGACACTGCAGCAGCAGCAAGCCGAGGCATCTGTTCAGATCTGGCCATCTTGGACAGTGCTTTTCTTCTTTCCCAGGTTATCCCATCCCTTCTTATGGGTTCGCTGGTTCAGTTCACACAGTCAGTGACCACTTATATGGCATCTGCTACCGGCTTTGGGTTGGTAGCCATTTACTTTGCAACCAAAGTTATTTTCGACAAAAGTGATATGGCCAAGTATTCAGTGTAGAAGGAGGAAAGCAGAAGGAAAATTAATGTGTATTAAAGGCATACTAGAGAAGAGTCGGGAGTGCAAGTATAGCCTCTTTCTGCTTCTCTGTTTGTTCAGTGAGATGTACAAAATATTTGACTGAAGGAAAATAACTGGGTTGATCTCAGGGTAACAAAAAGTGTGGTATTGGGCTGCCACTTTTTACCCAATGCCTTCGGTAAAAATATGTACCCAATCCTTTGGATCAGGCTCACAAGAGCCATTCAAACAGGGGTGCTACTATGATCACTTCCTTCAGTTGTGTGAGTGGAAGATGACATGGTGCAGAAGGGACCAAAGATATCTTAGAAATGCAATGAACCTCGCTTCTTAGTTACTGTCTGTACTGAAATATTGTTGGTCAGCCTTTGTACTGTACAGTTGTACAGTACAGTCCCCACAACTTGCTGTGAGCCACAAATCATATGGAAGAATGTGATATGGTATGTTAACGTTTTTGAAAATATGTCAGAATAATACACTCCCTTCCTTTTTCTGGATATGTTGCAGGACAAACTCTAGCTGGTATAAATAATCTGATCACAGCTACATAGAAGGGAGCTTGTTTAAGAGAAGATGCTGTGGTTACACTGGCAGCAACTCTACCACTGCATGAAGGAAATGAAATCTCAGTTGCCAGCTGATCCTTTCCCCCACATCTGCCCAAAACAGAGCTTGCAGTTAAGTGTAAATAGAAAGACTTGCATAAATGGAAGCTGAAGAACATGCCTCTCTGGGGAATTGCCTTTAAGTGACTGACTGGCCCAAACAAACGATAGTGCCTTTTACTGTGTGCAACCCTAAAAAGAAGGCTTAGATTAGAGTAAAAACATTTGGGTGTAGACTGCTATTTTGGCTAAGAAGATGTGTGGTCATCTAAATTTCTGGGGAAGGACTGCATAGAAAAGGAACTATGTTCCTACGTACCACAAGGCAGGCGCCAAACTGAGTTTTCCACTGTGTAATCCATTCTTTCTGCCACCCAGAGAGAGCGAAGGCATTTCTTGGGCTAGAAAAGTATTGTAAGCCAAACTGCCCTTTTTTAAGTGCGCGTGCGTGGGCACACACACACACACACACCACCCCAGCTGTTTTTAATAAGACATTTAGTTGGCATTGATTCAGTCAGCAGCAGGCAGGACAACTTTTCCTGGCCAGGACTAATGCATATCGAGTTCAGGATGTATAGAACAATGTGACCAGAAGGTCAAGATCAACTCTCTTTCTCCAAAGTATGATCCTCTTTCTATGGGTTGCACCAGTTAACGCTGCAAGCACTGTATTTGTAAATTAGAACAACTGGTAGATTAGATCTGACAATAGTGTTAAGTAAATAGGGATTGCTGGAAGCCTTAGGATTCTAGAATCTGGGATGGCAAAGAGAACTGTCTTCTATATTCTAAAAAAAAAATATAGTGTCACTAAAGCTGCAATTTGTATTTCAAGAGAAGCTTCCATTGATGGTCTTTTCTTGGAATGTAGATTACCACTATGATGAGATGATCTTTTGGGGCTGAGAGAGCATAAGAAAGAAGGATATTGTATCTATTTGATATAAACATCAGTTGGCCATTTCTGACCTGACCCATTTTGCATTTTGAACTATGAGATAATTGTTGAGACAAGCATGTGGTCCTTTATGCCTATGCCCATGGGTTAGCTTCAGTGTGCTGCAGTCTTGAAAATTATCACAATGTTAATCAGACTGCAGTATGTCACAAGAACCCATTAAGAAACTGCTAGATGAATGTGAGCCAAAGACCCCTGTAGGAAAGATATTTTTGCTCAAATGGATGAATCATGCTATCGTTAAATACCTTAGGCAATTTTAACTAGTCCAAATTCTTATCTTAAAAAAACCAGTCCGTTAAGCCCTGCAAAAGATGACATTTATCCACAAAGTTTCCTGCTACAGACTCATGCAATTTAATCTTCTGAGTGGAAGGAGTAAAGTTTTGAAACAAAAATAAGGGCAAAATGTCAGAACTGGAATAGGAGAAGATGTAAATTGAAGCGGAAAAAGCAAAAAAAACCAAACAAAATGGAATACATTGCAATTACTTTGGCTTTCCCCAGTCTAATGTTCTTCACATGTGTTGGATTATAATTTGGCATTCCCATCCAGCAAGATTACAGGTGATGGGAGGTACAATCCTAACATGTGTTTTCTTCTGATGCTGTAAATAGAGGGCTATGGAAAATATACATTTGATATTAGATTCTAACATGGTTTTGTGCTTTAAATGTTGGCACACATTGTAATAGTCATCAGTGCCACCTGTGTGATCAGACAATAAGCATTTGTATATTATATGATGGTCCTTCCATAATGTTTACTCACAAATTAGCAAACAAACGTGTGCTTCAGACACAATTTATGAATCTATGAAGCAAATGGGATTATTTTCTGGCAAGAACATGCAAACTACAGCCTTCTAAAAGGAGATACTTCAGTCTTAACCTGACATTTTTCAGTTGTTTTGCAATTGCAGAAATTCTAAACAATTTCATCTTATCTTGTCTAAATAATAATTAAAAAAACGCATTCATAGATAGAAAATGTCAGTATCCTGACTCTGATTTGAGTAGACTCAAATAGACTTTTTTTTCCAGAGCAGTGAATCTAGTGATTGGTATTAAAGATTATGCCCATTTTCACTGAAACTTTTTCCTCCTTGTAAAGTCACCCTAGTGCCCATATCTCTTGGTAGGAATGACCTTGGTTTATTAGTTTTCTTGCATTAGTTTTCTTTAAGTCTTCATAGCACTACTGGACCAATTGAGAGAAGCTATAAAAGGGAGTAATAAATTCCCATTAGCATTTTGCTTATTCACACTATTCATTTGATAACTACAATTTTGTTTTATTGCTGCAAATCAGAACTGGAATAAAAAACGAAAAGAGAGTCACCTTGGGAAAACAATAAATTTGACAAATCATTTGAATTCAGGAGAAAAAAATGAAAGAGAAAAGGGTTTATGTGGAAATAACCTAGGTTCTGTTTTTTCAAAGGAAAATAGTTCCAGAGAATTGTAGTCACCTTCAAATCAGTTATACCAGTCTTTATACTATGAGAGCCCTCATTGTCATCCTGAATCCTCTGTGCCAAAAGTGTGTGTGTGTGTGTGGGGGGGACATTAGTTGTTTCTAGGATCTTCTTGGATCCTGGATCTAGAAAATTCAGAAATCTGGCCATTCCCCAATGGTTTATTTCTTCTTCTTCCCCATACTATTTAGCAAAAGATCACAACTGTCTTTTATCAGCAAAACCTCTGCTTCAAAATATATCAATGGTACTCACTAAATGCTGCAGTGGTAAGCAATTTCGTGTACAAAATACGTATGATCAGTTTTAGAGTCAATCATGTTATCGGGGATGACGGTGTCTCTATATCAATTGAGTTTTTGCCTTTGCTATACACTCTTCACAGGCTTTCCCACTCAGTCTAGATTCACATACTTGGCTTAGCTTGATTGGGAGGGAGAGATAATGTAGAAGTACAACACAATTAGAGGGGTCTAGCTTGAGGTAAATTGACATACGAAGCAGCTGAGTGGTTGAAAAGGTATTGGCAGAGATGCCTACACCAAAAGCTTGACAAACCATCCAATTCATCATTTCATATCAATCCCTAAAAATATAAATTAGGTTAATTAATTCCATTTAGTCATTGGTGGTTCAACCATAATTTATTGGATAAGCCAAAAGTAGCTGTGTTCATAGAAACAATAGCCATAAACTCTGAGTTAACAATTTCCATTACTAAATTACCGTAATAAAACATACCAAAACAAAATCTAAATAACCACGTTAGAGTTTAGACTTAAGCATTTTGTTTTTGCATTTTGAACAAATTATCCAGGAATATGAAGTAGTGGAATGGGCTGCACAAACAGTTGTGGGATTTAACAAATTGTGACCATCTTGGCTTTCTTATGATTAAATTTGTTCCATTGCATTATGTGGCACAAAGATGTCCAGTTGGAATTATGAAACATAAATCTGATAAGATTGGTCTTGCTAATATGTGGAGGGTTAATATAGAATGAAAAGATAAATTCATGATCAATATCCAAAATTCATATATATCAGTAACCAACCTGGCTTAAATCAGTATGATTATTAGAAACATTCTTTTTATACTCAAGATGTGCTAACAAAGAATCTGCTGGGTAATGGATTCACACACTTCCTTTATTGTTATGTGCCCGTTATTGTTTGGTCCCTAATGCATATCATTCACAAATTTTCTTTGGTTGTGTTGAAACTTTGTTAGGGTGGTGATTGTGGGGGTGGCAAGATAGACAAATAATGACACAGGCATGATGATGGAATCACACATACACATTTGTGTCATTGTATGTATGTATCCATAATGTTTACATGATTGCATCTTCACATATGAATTGTCATTTTGGCATCACATCAGCTTTGGGTGTTAATTATTCCTCCTTAGTTAATAGTATTCATCTTTATCTTTCCCACACAGCTTTATTTAAAGGGAATTTTCTGAATCAAGTTTTGGCCAGTGATTAAATAATACCCTGTGCGATGTCCTCTACGCATTAAAAAAAACTGTATGGAAATTGTATGTTTATTTATTTATGGAAATAAATATTTTGTACAGTTTTGCAGGAGATATTAAAATCTATTAAGGAATGGAAATGTTTAAATGGCCTTAATTTAAAACAATAAGAACTTTTGGATTTAGAACCAAATACCAAGTTATTTACTTTTTTCTATGTTGAATTGGAAAAATGAATAACATCTGAAATGGTAAAGTAAGTCAGGGCCATTCACAGCCAGACTATAAGGTATAAGTGTCAAACTTGATTGAGTCACGTGACTTTTTTGCCCTTGCAGAGCTGGGGTGGGCATGGCCTATTGTGTGTGATGCATCTAGACCGGGGGCCACCAGTTTGATGGGATAATACATACTTATGGGGCTATATCATTGTGATTTGTTTCTGAAAATGGGTAATTTCATCAAAAAAATTAAAACAAAGCTGAAGAGCTGAAGCTGGTCACAAAGTTTGAATAGCTCCCTTTTCAAAACATGGAATTTTCCATATTACAATAACTTATGGTGGGGTTACACTAAATAAGACATTTAAACAAAATACAAGTTAATTGTCTGGAGGCACTACAATATTAAGTTCACAAAATATTTTTATTTCCAAATTTTACACTTGTTTTATGAAGCAAATATATTTGTGCTTCATACCAAACCCCATTTGGTGTTGATTTATTATAGAATTGCATTGAAAATGTGTCCAATTTTCACCCAGTCCCCTCTTTTTAGATTTGCCATCATGGATAACCTTTAGCTCTATCTATATATTACACCATATACAATTGCATCACAACTGTATCAGGGGGCATCTTTATTGCTCTATGATTCTGCCATGGCGTGCTAGGAAATCCTTTTGCGGAACAATTGTACAGTAAACATTGGCAGATTTCAGCTATAAATCTGTTGCAGTTATTTTATTTTCATTATCAATTAAAGTTATGTACCTTTTAGTCACTAAGAGTTTTGCAGCCATTAAATAGACAAAAATATTCGGAATGAGCAGAAGAGACAAGAAGAAGTTTCAGAAAAGTTAGAAGGTATCACCACTTGCTTGCATCACACAAACACCAACATTCTTAGATTAATCCAAATCTTCTCTGGAGACAACCATCCCTGCTTTATGTTCTATTTTACTTTATTATTTATTATGACTATTGAAAGAAACGATGTGGGTGGTTGTAACTTAGACCAGTTTTTCTCAATTTGCAGCTCTAAAGAAACATTGTACTGGGCCTTTGACCCCCAACATTTCAAATCAATATACCCAAAGGCTGGAAATTCTGGGAGTTTCCAAACCTTTTGGCTGCCAAATTATCTGGAGAACCAAACCCAGAATGCACTGATTTGAATTTGCAGTAGAACTTGAACGTTTCCATTTCATGCATATCCATGATATTAACCCAGCTAGAGTATAGTGAATACTAGTTACTGAATGCTGAAGTATTCAGATTATAGCTGCCATTATTTATGCTAGCAGCGTGGCATAATTTATGTATTCAATTTACATAGGAGTCCATGGTGGTTCTGGAAGGCTAATAAAATTATTCTTACAAAACTTTAGGCAGAGGCACTCAAGAAATTGGCAGTGAGTAAAGAGAAATTGTTGTACGAAGAATCGCTTGAGGTATAGAATGCTACGGTTTTGACAAATTGTGAATTATAATTGAGGGAAGTGAGAGGAATAAAGGATAATTTGAAGGATCATGTCTGGATGTGCACAATGGGAATAATTAAATGAGGAAAAAAGGGAAAAAATAACCCTCCTAGAAAAATCTGACAACTTTACATTAATTTATGCCTTGATTTTAAACTGTAAAATCTGCCAGTTCCGTCTCTTGGTTTGTCATGCATTCCTTTCTGAATTAGTACAGTATCTGCCAGGGAGAAAGTAACAGCTTTGTTTCCTAGCCCCACACCCCTAAAAATGATTGCAGAACTAATGTTAATAGAACACCCTTGATTTTTATTTTCCCTACCCTGCTCAGCAGAATTTTGGGAAGAAATTATGTAAAGGCACTCAGGACTGTCTGCCAGCAAAATAGCTCTTCAATGCAAGAGGATCATACTTGGTATGGGGGAGAAACTGGCAAAGATGTTTGCAAATGGGCTGAATCAGCCCAGGTGCTACAGAGAGATATTTGTGGGAAGAAGCAATTGGCCAGGAGCTCAGATTGCTGGCAGCTGTTCCAATTCTGAGCACTCCCCAGTTCTTATCACATGACCCAAAGCAGAGAGTATTCACACAGACACAACATGATGCCTCATGCTCACAGCTGAGACTTACTTAGCTACACAAACCAAAGTGTAATTGCCCCCAATGGTCAGAGGGTTGGAAAAAATATTTAGCTGTGCTTTGGTTGTTTTCCTTACCTTATTTAAATATGGATACACCATATTTTGTGCAGGATCTCCAGCAGGTGGTGCTATAATATTCTAGGCAAATACTGTAGCAAGTACTTTGCATTGGTGTACAAATTATTTCTTTCTATACAGCTGACTTGGATTACTAATGCTACATCCATTATTTCTGAATGTGAATCCTAGCCTGGATTACTCTTTTGGACATAGCTGTTTCCAGGCTAATTGATTTGGCACCTTATTTTGGCAACTCTGGATAATTATGCTTGCACTTGAAAGATTTGCATATTGGTTATTTGATTCTAAGAGGTATTAATTGCTTATAAATAATAGCGTTCAAATTCAAAAAATGTAATTCTCTACAAAGCAGAGCAAAGGTAGCATGATAATTCAATTGAAGGCATCAAAGGTTAAATGGATAACAGAACAAAGAAAAAAATAGAATCAACCTAAAACTACTAAGCTGAATAAAATAGCAAGAATATATAAGACTAAAAGCAGTCCTTTAGAATGCATTCCAATGTAGCCAGCCTAACTCATTAAGATAATAGCTAAATAAAATATACTATTGAAAAATAAATATTAAAATATATTGAAAACCCTAATAGAATAAGTTATTGAACAAAGTAAATGTTGATTGGGAGCCTTTCTGGACAAGAAAGTCATGAATATATGGAATCAAACTACTTTAAGGAACTGAATTTATTGTCCAAGACTAAAAGAACACAGATATAAAGAATAAATAAAGAAATCAACACATTAGAGCAAGGCTGTCAAACTCTCAGCCTGCGGGCCAGATGCGTCACACACTGGCCACACCCATGCCTGGTTTAGCAAAGGGGGGAAAAGTCCCGATATGTCACATGATGCCGCTGGGACAATGTGAGTTTGACACCCCTGCATTAGAGAATGGAAATGGTGGCAACATTGCAAAGTATTCATTTAGGCCCAACATATAACCAGATCATTTGAGCCTATGGGTAATTCAAACCAGCACCTTCACAGCAATTGCGTTTGAGCAGAATTTGGCAGGTTTTGTAGAAATTTCAATAAACTGATATGTTACTAGAAGTGTATTCCTACTATTTTAGGACAACCTGGGAATATTAATTCAGAGTGCTAAGCGTGCAAGATGAGTGAGTCTTCCTTGATGGCTTCATCCAAGCATAGCACACTGAATAAAGGATGTACTGAACCTCCCCTCCAATATCTTTGAGGGTAAGGTATTAAATTTCACTAGTGTAAATATCCTTTGAAGTGAGATAAAAAGCATAATAGAACAGTTGGGACTGGCAAAAGGTGTGGTATAGAGGCCTCTGCACTATTGGTCAAAATGATTTTTGACATTTTTAACACGGCTTAACAAGGATTGGGATGGGAAGCCCAAAAGCCCTAATAACAAGTTATACCTTTTTCTACCAGGAGATAAAGTGTCAGCAAGAATAGACAGGGTCCAAGATCAATCCTGAAATTTTATTTGGGAGCTACGGTGAATTGCCATTTGATTTCCCTCAGATGGTAGGGATATATGCAGAAATAAAAATGAGTTCATTGGACAAATATCAGACCATGTGAACCGCCCCGAGTCCTCGGAGATGGGGTGGTATATAAATTTGACTAATAAATAAATAAATATAAATAATGTATTCTTTCAAGAACCTACTAAGATTTCTGCAACATTTTAGGCACTTAGGAAAAATGCTTCAAAGTGTGTTGCACATTTTTACAGTTTCTTAAACAAATGCATCTTTTCTGAGGATCAGATTGCATCTATGGACTGCAACTGCACGATCCCAGGAAATGGTGCAGTTTCTGGCAGGTAGCACTTGAGCCCCCTATGCTCTCCACATCATGAATTGTGCCATAGCATAGACCCTCCCAAAATTGTTAGTTTCCTTATAAATACCAACAAGAGCAATAAATAAGCTCTGAACTAATTACCCTTCAACTACTAAAGTTTTTCAACATTCCTACACAGAACAATGTTATCAGTTTTCAGGAATCATGGTCAGAAAAAACTTTGAGGCATTTCGTAAATGGGGTTCAGGGGTTGCTCACTCCTGTTTTTGTTCACAAGTTTCAGGAGATATATCTATACTGTTCTGTCCTAGGCTTCCCAAAAAGCACTAAGCAAACTCTTTGTCCTGAAAAACCACTTTTATTCAACGAATGTGAATTTCTTGCATTCACATTCAGACAACGGCCTGGCAAACAGTCTTTCAAGGTTATAATTAGGAACTCAGACCTTATCTATCTTGGAAAGCTGCCCGGTAAATATTTCCAAATGCAGTGCTGACAAGGAAGGACTTGGCAGAGTCTCTAGGATGCACAGACAGATCTTCACAATGTTTCAATGAATGAATTGTTTCCTGCAAAAGTCCCCTCCCTGTTTGCTCCTCTTTAATCCCTATGGGAGGGGCCATTCATTGTCTACCTTTGGCTTTACTCCCATGTTGACCCTGAGTTCATAATTGTTCTTTTCTTTTGGCAGCTCTGCGCATGCACAGGCTGGGAACTGGTTCCAGCTGCTCCCTTGCCGCACTACTGTCCAAGCCCGAAGGCAGCTGATGACTGCCAGCCTGCACTGGCTCCATCTCTGCTTCTGACGCAGAGCCCTTGTCCGAGTCTTCCTCAGCCTCCAGGACTGGCCCAGGTTCCTCCCCAACCTCCTCACTGTCCGACTCTGCTGCCAGCTCCTCCAGCTGCCCAACATATACATGTAGACTCACACAGTATAAATACCATAAACACAATTGTTATCATCCAGAAAATCTCTCATTCCATCTCTAGTTTCAATAGGCTATCCAGTATGGTGTAGCAGTGAAGGCATCAGGCTAGAAACTGGGAGACCATGAATTTCAGTCTTGCCTTAGGCATAGAAGTTGGTTGGATGACTTTGGGCAGCCATTTTCAGTCCAAACCACTTCACAAGGTTGATGTGGGGAAAGTAGGAGGAAAAGGAAAGACTATTATGTATGTGCACCACCTTAAGTTACTTATAAAGTGACAAAGGTGGGATAAAAATCTAATCAAGCAATCCTTGTAAAGGGAGAAAGCCACTGACAGATTAAACATCAACAGGCAGTGATCCAGCCATGACTAATGAATAGAAATCCCTATCTGCAGATCACTAGTGACCTGTCCAACTGAGAAAACAAAGTTCAAAATAGTCCAGACTTAGCTTGGGTTCGGGCTACTTACAAGTCAAGAGAACTGTGTCTACCATGGCAGCTATGAAACAGAGCTGCCCTTGTTGAGGTAATAGTACTGCAGGTGCCTCAGGATAATCAGCTTGAGAGCCCCAATACTAAAAATGCCTTTGATTCACAAAGACTGCTGAAAGGACACTGGCGATATCCCAACCAAATTTGAGTGCTCAACACATATGATACAAAAACTCCAAAAGAGCCCTGGTGGCGCAGTGGTTAGAATTCAGTATTGCAGGCTAGCTGCCCACACCCTTGTGTTTGATTCTGATAGTTGACTCAGCCTTCCATTCTTCCAAGATTGTTAAAATGAGGACCCAGATTTTTTGGGGTGTGTGGAGGCAATAGGTTGACATTATATACCACTCAGAGTGTCCTATAAAAGTACTATGGAGCAGTATATAAGTCTAAGTGCTATTGCTAATACAGGCCCAAACCGTGGTGGGATTCAACAGGTTCTCACCTATTCGCGAGAACTGGTTGTTAACTTTCTAAACAGTTCGGAGAGGCAGTTGTTGGAAGAAATCTCCTTTTGGTTTTTTTCACTTTACAGGGCTAATCCTGTAAGGAAGGCAGGAAGGAAACATTCTGG
>JAOYMU010000263.1:47288154-47302812 GCA_025802295.1 Psammodynastes pulverulentus | reverse complement strand
TGGCCTGTGCCCCGCCCCGAGTCCCTTAGGGGAGAGGGAGCGGGATATAAATTCGAATAAACTTCAAACTTCAAACTGTGTCCCATAGAAAACCTGTATATTATGCAGGCCAGAAGGAGGGCTAAGAAAATATAGACTGCCCTCACATCCTGAACATAAACTGTTTCAACTCCTCCCCTTGTTGCTATAGGGCATTGTACGCCAAAACAACTAGACACAGGGACAATCTCTTCCCTCATGCCATCACTCTGCTGAACACCCAATTCTCACAGTACTGTCTTATGTCTAAGTATATTTATCTGTGTTGTATGTTGTAGTATTATTATCTTTCCCATCTTCTTTATTACCCGTTCTTATTGGTATCATTATTATGATTATTACTCTGTTGCTTTCCATGTATATGGAGAGCTTTTGCACCAGAGACAAATTCCTTGTACGTCTAATCACACTTGGCAAATGAAGTATTCTATTCTACCCAACTAAAACAACAAAGCTTGCCAATAATGCAGGATTAAACAATAGCTCCCAAGTTGCTCTTATTGCACCAAGAGTCCTCCATAATCACATGCAACAGGTGAATTTGCTTCATTTGGCTCACTAGAAAGTGGGTGGTCTGAATATATCTTTTCCCCAGAACAGGTATCTAAACATGGTCTCTGTGTTTGAGATATTTCTTTGATTTGACTGGCTGGAAAATGTGTGGTTTTGCCTTTAAAAAAATCTTTATTCTTATTATGTTTGTTGGAATATTTATGTATTAACAAGTTCATTCTGGTCTGTAATGATAAAAATATTATGAAATTAAGTTCTTTACTCTTTATCTATGAGCAATGACAAGAAATTAGGTGGGTAGCCACAAATACCCCTCCATCTAGCACAGGTTATATACATTACATCAGCCCCTCTTATAGAATACCACCTATTTCTGGCACCCATTTCTGTCCTCACATCATGTTTATAAGAACTTTCCTTCCTAGCCAGGGTCTCTTAAGTTTTCTGAGCATATTTATCTAAGGAGAAGCTATCCTTGGAACTTATTCCTTATCTCATTTGGCTGGGTAAACTACTTTCAAGGTCTGTGAACCATGAAATATTTTAGCTTCTTAGTTCTTTTATGTGTGCGCTATATAAAATGCAAGATGAGGTGCGGAGTGGGTGGGAGATTCTCTGCATTTTAAACCAGAAGCCTCTTGCAGTGGCCTCCCACTCCCATTGTTTTCTCACTTTCAGGGTTGGAAGTCATGTTAATAAAGATAAACCATTAACAGATTGTTAAAAATAAACAAACCAGGCCTCAAGGCATGTGACACAACAGAATGAGCGCTCTCTAAAGAAAACTCCTGATGATTAATTTTGAATTGGTAATAAGCAAGTATTGTAGCGCTAACCCTCATAACTCTCACTTTCTAGCTCTGCTGTTTTTCTGACTGGCTGATAAAAGCAAAACTCTCACTTACAAAATAGTGCAGAAAGCCTTGCGAGACGGAGGCGGGAACAAACTTCTCATTGGCGCAACAAATTACTAAGGTTATTGTGATTGGACTCTTTCCTTCCTTTCCACAGGGGAGTGGCGGAAATGCGGAGTACGGTGGCCGTAATTGGGCTGGGAAAATCTATGTGTTCCGGAGTAAATGCCTGGTTGGCCAGGTTGGTCTTGACATTCGGCTTCTTCTTGTTTCGGTTTTGCCCACAGAGATGGGGAGCTAGATTTCGAGTCTCCGCGGAGGCCGCTGGCCATGAAAGGCGGGCATTCGGCAGGGAGCAACTCAGCACCTGCCATTGCAGAGGAAAGGCTTGGCGCGGGAGGGGGCTGTCCGCCTGGGTGAGTCCAGGGTCGGCTTGGGACCCTTTTCTCTCTCCTTCCCAGAGGCTGCTGAATCCCGCAAGGCGGTGTTGGGCGATCTGCGCGCCCCGTCCGCTACTCTCCTGGGCATGCGGAATTTCTTCTTAACGGTGGCGCTGGCAGAAAGACACTCTACGTATGCTCAGAGTCCCTTCCCCGAAATTAAGCGCATATGACGCTCCTCGTCCTCTTATTTCCCCGCATCCCCCGTGCTTCCAGATTCCGACTCAGGCAGTCGAAGTTCTGACGTGCTCAATCCCGCCTCGGCAGACGCCTATGATTCTCTCTCTGTTCTTTTATCATAGTTAGCTGGTTTGTTAATTGTTTCCCGAGAAGTAGCTCCATGCAACAGTTGTCCCGTATGCTTCATAATTTTGGCTTGCCACGATATGTGAACACGGCCAATAAATGTGCCACGATATGCGAACACGGCCATGCTATGTGAACGCGGCCAATCGTCTGAGTAAGGATTTGGAAATGTCTTCCCGATCCAGAAAAAATCAAATCTATATCTACGGTAGAGGTTTATATTAGCTCCACTGATATTTCGACATTTCCCTATACTCAGTCGCAGCCTATCAATCTTAATGCTCCCTTCTTTTTCTGCTTTGAGAACCTCAGGTGTGGCTTCTGAAACTTGCTAGGATCTTCCTAACCAACTTCCAGTCTTCATATTCTGTTGTCATGGCTCTTCTGGAATCCACTGTGCTCTCCTTCATACACTAATAGTTATTGCCTTTATGACAAGTACCCAATACTGACCATGCATGGTAAGCAAGCTGTGTTTGAAATTTCTGCAGGATTTATAGACATGGCCATTATATTTTGCACTGGTTGCATATTTCATAAGGCAAGAAATCATGCGAGACTACTCCAGATGGTTTTAGCTTAGTACCTAAAGTATAATATAATGTGGGCACATGCTATGTAAAGAAAGGGGAAAATGGCTCCTTTTTTTTCCTTGACAATGTTCATATGAGAAGCAATGCTTTAAAGTCAAGGCCATAATTCAGCTTTACTATATGAATTATCAGAAAAGTTAGAAATTATTTTGTGTACATATCTTAGCTTGCACAAGTTATTTTTTTTTCCTTGCTGATAATGCCCCAGTTTTTGCTATCAAATGAACCTTTTCATTCTATCAATAAATGATCACTAGGAAAAAGGATAAATTCTGGACTCTTCTTGTTCTCTCTAACAAACCTGACTGTGAATGTTAAACCAGTTATTAGGACTATCCCACACATTTCTCTGTTTGCTCCCACAGTTTTCACTTCAATATCTGTTTCTTCTGGAACACATCAGATATTTATTTCCTACTACTTTCCTTTCCTGCTCTAGAGTTTTGAGAATATAGTGTTCTCTCTCAAGATTTATGCTTTGTTTATGATCACCTGTAATTTTACCCTGACAAGTTTTATAGCAGTTTGTTTATTTTTGCTTTGGCCAAAGAGATTTTTTCTCTTTCCTTCACTCTTAGCTTTTATTGCTGCATATCATAGCCATGTTCTCTCATGTTATTATACTGAAAAGTCTTGTATTCTTCTCAACTGGCTGTATGCTTGTTGCTAGCTTTGTGTTTTTGCACTATTCAATAGACTAAACAGAGATAGGTGACACATGGAATATCAGAAACAGCAGGCCTTTTTGGTGATTGATAGGAACTCCAAATGTAATTTGTACAAATACAAATAGGGAAAGTGCTCATATTACCATCTATTGGTATTTGTACCTGCTCTTTAAGGAGGCCCTTCATTCAATCTTAATTGTCAGACAAACTCATTCATTCATTCATTCATTCATTCAATCAATCAATCAATCAATCAATCAATTAATTAATTAATTAATATACCGCCCCATCTCCAAAGACTTATGTCTCACAAGAAAAAGTTTTGCACTATATACTTCACATTATCAGTATCAGATATTGCTATATATCTACACATACTTGTTAATATTTCAACAGTGAATGAAACAGATTCTCTTTAGAAACCAGTATGTATATATGTATGTATGTATGTATGTATGTATGTATGTATGTATGTATGCAAATATTAAAGGTTTTCTTTGTAGTATGATATGGATGAGGACACTTGTGTACCTGTGTGCTTCTGTGTACATGCCAGGAACATGGATGAAAGTAGCTACAAAAGTACTGAACTCTTATAATTCCATTAAGGATGTTGGTTTCTAAAAGAATACAGTAGTTGAGGGGTCCTTGGTGCTGTTTTCTTGCAGATGTTTCATTATCCAAACTAGGTAACATCATCAGTGCTAGATACAGTAGTTATTTGTACTGAACTTGGCTTGTTTTTTTTTCTATCGTGAACTTTTATTTCTTCACTGGAAATGCTTATGAGATCATATGACTTGTGTGACTTGTGTAAAATTTGTGTAATATATATGTATAAATGTTTTCCTCATAACAAGGACAACAAATAGATGGCCTTGAGTCTAACATGATGGCAGGAACCACTCACAAGAAGAAAATCTCAATTAGCATCCCTCTCTGGCAGTATGCTTGCACTTTCTTTATTTCATTGAGAAGAAATTGGGGTCAGAAGACATACTGTGATGGTGCTCATCGCATTTCCCACATAATTCACCTAGTGTTCTGCAACCGATACGTTGGGCTTTGATCACTGCACCATGAAGCTCACTGGGTGATTTTGTGACAGTTTTCTGAATCCAAGCTACCTCATAGAGTTTATTATGAGAATAAAATGACAAGCTATTCCCATTCTACCCAGGAAACCTACAACATATACAGGAAACATCAACTTGGTGGAAGGTAGCTAAGACCTTAAGTGCTATTTGCTTTCTCTGATTTTTCAGGTTATTATTTTTTCTACTTGAGTCTTTGTAGCACCATTGATGTGACTACTATCACAAAAATATTTTTTTTTGCAGGCTTATAGATTAGAAAAGATCAGAAAGAACAGAATGAAATATCAGTATATACTTCTCAAGATCTGAAGTGTATACTGAATTTCTACTTCAGTAATACTGTTAAGAGTACAGCTAGCAAAGCTACTAATGCTTACTATAAGCATGGTTCTTAAGAGATGACTTTTGAAGATGATTGTTTTCAAAGTTGTCTGAAACAGTACAGTGTTCTGCTGTCTTAAGAAGAAAAGTAAATACTTGCAGCTAGCACATATAGAATAGTCAAGATGTATAGTCAAGAAGACAAGAGTTTTTTCCTGTTTTTCTATGACCTCCGTTTCTGCCTGTTTTCTTAACTGGGCAGCCTGTGGGCATCAAATGTCACAAATCATCTTGGAAAGTATTTTGAGTTCCTTTACTTGAAGATATTTACAGTGTTAAAAACAGATAAAATGATAGATTGCTGAGCCCTACTTAAGCATTATGCAGGTACTGTTCCAGTATGTCTTCTGAATGAGCCACTTTGTAATATTCTAGAATTAGTAATGTAATTTTTTTCGTGGGACTTGTAAAAAAAAATACTATCTAAACCGAACAGAACAGAACTATTAACAGAATTATAATCCAAACAGTTAATTTTTTAGACTATAAATTTTTAATATAATTGTAAACAAATTGTATTATTTATGCTATTTGGAAAGTAACTGGCTAAGACTTCTTCATATTTTTTTCCTCCAGTAATTTTGTCACTTGTCTCTAGATTCTGATTCTTCCTCCACAACTTTGTCTGTAACCTGGAGGATTGAGTACCAAAGTGAAAATCCATTTATACCTGCTGCCTTCCAGATGTTTGGATTCACAGCTTTTGGAAATCCTTATCATTGGCCTTATTGGCTGGGGCTGCTGGGATCTGATCTTCATTAGACATGTGGATTTTTGTAGAAGGTATGTTTATGGTGCTCAAAAGAAGAAAGAAAACAAGGGCATAATGTCAATATTTCCATCTATAAAAGACTCTTCCTATTCCACTGTTGAATATCACTGGGATCTTCCCTGTATTATTCAGCTGTAGAAATTTGGGGGGAAATTATGTAAAAAATTAATTTGGAAAGTCAAGAGAAGGTTATTTAAACTATTTTATGTTTGATATTTACATGAAAGGAAGATGATTCTGAATGTAAGATAGTTTCTCTCTAGAAAAAGGAATATTATAGGAAAAGAAACTTTTTAGTCACCATTGTCATATTTTCTAGAAATCTAAAATGAACCTATCCCTCTTTTTCATAATTAGATTTCTCCCAATTGATCTGATTTAGCAAAGAAAGAGTAAGAAAAAAAGAAAATCAGATTATATAGCAAATATGGGTCCCCTGAATGTGAGTTGACTTTGAGTTGACTGCTCACCACTGGAAGTGCATTTGTTCCTAAAGTATTGTGCATGATCTTGATGACAATCTTATTTCTTCTCTTCTAAATTTCAGTTCATTGCTATGGACAGTGCTATCACCTTGTGGCAGTTCCTTTTGCAACTTCTTCAGGAATCTCGGAATAAGGACATTATCTGCTGGACCTCAAATGATGGAGAATTCAAACTTTTGCAAGCAGAAGAGGTGGCCCGACTTTGGGGAATCCGTAAAAACAAGCCCAATATGAACTATGACAAACTCAGTCGTGCACTCAGATATTATTATGTAAAGGTAACTTGGCCTTTTGTTTGTCTCAAATGTTTAACTTACATTGCATTCCGGTGGCTCTAGAATTACTGTTTTTTTTCCCTCTCTGATTTCAATGGCAGGAATGTTGGGAATGCCACAAGAGTTTATTGAGCTAAACCAGAAATGAATAATGTTGCTTGCCTATCTGAGTAAATGTATTTGTTTCATGAATTAGTAACAATCACTACTACTGTTCTACCCAACCACTTGTTCTTGTTTTGAAATACATTTGTGTAACTCAGAGCTCTATTATTTGACATTTTGATGTATTAATTTGCATCCTCAGATTTTAAAAATATGTTAAATGCTATTTTATTAATAAATAAAAGTAGGTAATATTTTATGTAGAATTTCCAGGGAATATGTGAATGCATACAGTATGATTTCCCCCCCCACCCCAATGTTTTCAGAAAAGCTTCAGCTGATGTGCTTATTAGAATTTAATTTGGAATAACTTTGACTTGACTATTAAATGCTGCTTATAGTTTTATGATACATGGATTGTAGCACTCAGCACATTGCTATAGAACAGGAGTGTCAAACTCCCGGCCATGGGCTGGATGCGTCACGTGCTGGCCCCATCCCTGCCCGGTTTAGCAAAGGGGAAAAAAGTCCCAATATGTCACATGACAGCACCGTGACGACGTGAGTTTGACACCCCTGCTGTAGAACAACGTGAAAGCCATTCTTATTTTCTCCAGTGCTACATGCTTCTAAACAAATGGATGTTGGGTATATGTCCTGATTAGTACATGGATGTGTATCCCTAAATCTCTTTCAAAACAAAATGAAGAAAGATATAAGTTTGAATCTAGAACTACCCAGGATTCTTTTAGTTAGCCCATTGAGATAAATGGGACTGAACAAGGCACAATTTTCTCATCTTTAGTTAATCTTACTGCTTCCTTGACTAGCTGAACTATGTCTGGGACAAGTATTCAAAGAAGGGGTGCCTAATCTCTGTTTTATTTTTGATGTTTTCACAGAACATCATCAAAAAAGTTAATGGTCAAAAGTTTGTTTACAAGTTTGTATCTTACCCAGAGATTTTGAATATGGATCCGCTGGTTATTGGCAAGATTGAGGGTGAAGCTGAGGCAGAGGCTGGCTTTGTTGATACTAGCAACTCTACCAAGGACATTGAAACTTACGGGAAAGAGAAGCATCAGGCCAGTGTGAAATCCTCCAGTCGCAATGACTACATCCACTCAGGCCTATATTCTTCATTTACTTTGAACTCTCTTAATTCCTCCTCTTGTACAAAACTGTTTAAGCCAATTAAGATGGAGAATTCAGCTGAGAAGCTGACAGAAAAAACTACTCAGGATTCAACACCTTCAGTCATAAAATTTGTAACCATGTCCTCCAAAAGGCCTTCTGTATCTCCCCTTGCCTCAGCTACTCAACTGACCTCTAGTATCTCAGCTGCCTCTATCATACCTTCAGGTTCAAATGAACGTCTCCAGGCATTGAAATCTCTAGCAACATCTAAAGCTGCAGTCACTGAAAGCTCAGCATCTTTGCCAGGCTTGACCTCTAATTTTAATTCTACATCTCCTGCAACCTCCACATCTCCTAGTCTCCAGGTTCTACCCAAATCTCCTTTGCCACCTTTAAGTTCTAATTCTGATCTGGTTATAGATACAGAAACCGAGTCTGTAGTTTGCCAGCAGTTAGAGCACTTTCAGAATCAAGCCTTGGAGGTTAAAGAGATGAGTTCCTCCATATTTGAAAAGAATTTTCGTCATAGCAGAACTAGAAAGCCCAAAGGACTGGAGATTACTCCCACTCTGGTTATTACTGGCAGTGACCCCAGTCCACTGGGAATACTGAGTCCTTCTCTACCAACTGCTTCTCTTACACCAGCACTTTTTTCACAGGTAATCCTGTCTTTTATTTGGGATCCAAATTCTGTAGGTGAATTCGCAATAGAATAGAAATTTACCTGCTAATTCTTGCTCTTTGTTTAAGTTTGGGAATAAAAGTAGGAATTTAAGAGGCTGGATGGCTATCCAGCTAAGGTTGTCATTGACCAGAAAATTGACCTAATCTGTTTAGTATATATTTTAGTCTGTGCTTGAGAAGTTAATGCAGAATGCTTAATGTTGGGTTTTGGTTAAGGCATCTGGCTAGAATTGTTCCTAGTTAGGATAAAAGGGACAATTGGATGTAGTGGTTAAGGCATAGTTAGAAATTGGGAGATAGAGACCCAGTTGTGCCTTGGACACAAAGTGATCTTGGGCCAGTAACTTGATCTCAGTGCTAGGAAGGAAGCAGTGGCAAATCAGTTCTGAAAATCCTTTTCAAGAAAACTTCAGGGACTTGACCAGGTAGTCTCTGAAAGTTGGACACAATTGAATGGAAGATTTAAAAAAAGGACAAAAGTTAACATTTCACTACTTAATCATGGTTACCTAATTTGGAGTTGTTATCTTCTCTCCCTTTTAAGGAGAAATTCCTTCAACTGATTAAGTCCATGTTTAATTATTATGGTTACAGCAACATTATGTGCAGCATAATTTTTTGCTTAACATAGCAGTTTAAAAATCTTTTTGTAGGTGGTTTCGTATTCCAAATTAAGCAGGGACCCTGGTGTACTTTCCGCTATAGTTAATTTTGCTTCATGTATAAAAATAGAACGTAATGAGTAAGCAAGTGAATTGAATGTAACGAAGAATAGAGAGGTGTTAGCGAATAGGATGATTTAACTATGATTAAATAGTTTGGATTAAATCCTAAAATGGCAACCTTGGATAATTTTGTAAAATATACTCAACCTAGTTTTTAGGGGTCAGCACCCCAAGCTGTAAAGTTCCAGAAAACAGTTGATCAGAATGAAAACAAAAGTAAAATCATAGTAACAACCTCAAGCTAA
Organism: Psammodynastes pulverulentus; assembly: GCA_025802295.1. Lineage (NCBI taxonomy): Eukaryota > Metazoa > Chordata > Lepidosauria > Squamata > Psammodynastidae > Psammodynastes > Psammodynastes pulverulentus. The sequence goes on along the minus strand of JAOYMU010000263.1, from coordinate 47,293,493 downwards.
TGCTTTAGATTCATGGAATTCAGTGAGCATATCAGAATATGACCACTTTGTCTTAGAAGTCATTTTAAAAATAACGTGAATTCTGTCTATCTCTATTTTATGACCATCTGTACAAGACAGTTTGTTAAAAATTGTTTACATAGGTCACTTCCTTTATTTTTGAGCCACCAGATGTTGCTAGGACAGGAAATAAACTAATTTAAAGCTGTTAGGTTTCCCCTCCATCTTAACATACCTGTCAGGATCTAACATTGAAATGGAGAAAATCTCTGGTCATCTCCTTCTCTTGCTGTACCTGGAAAAGGAAGATAGCTAACTAAATTGTCTTCCTGTTTTTGTGGTGTGCCATCATTCTTGCTTCTTAGACTAGACAGAACCAGTTTGATTTTCTACCCTTTATTAACTGTCATATTGGTGTCTGATCCCAGACTAGTGATGTTAAAACAGATGTCTTGCCTTAGCGATATTAGATGCTTATTAGTCATATTGAGCTTAATGACCACTTCCAATGATTAGTTTTATCCTATTGTTCTGTATGTCCCACAGACACCTATTTTACTGACACCAAGCCCCTTGCTCTCCAGTATCCATTTTTGGAGTACTCTCAGTCCAGTTGCTCCTCTCAGTCCAGCAAGATTCCAAGGTGCTAATACCCTCTTCCAGGTAAGTTTCAGTTCATGACAGCAAACAAAGTCTATGTGGCAGATATTTCCTAAATAGTCACGTAAGAGTGAGCCCTTTTCTTCATTAGGACAAGATTGTGCAACTTTATTTAAGCCAAGGACTAGACTTGGCCTTTATGGAGTAAGTTGGGAGGAGGCTGCGCTCCCAAAAATGGTCAAGAAGGTGACAAAGGGGTGAGCAAGAGTAGGAAAATCACTTTTGATTCAACTACAACTAATCTTATTACTTATCACATTTTATTCATTCCTTCTATTAAGAACTGCAGTTGACAGCTATATTCAGAGGTGATCTTAGAAGATTTGACAGATTGTACACCCTTGATTTAGCAGCAAAGCTCCACTTAAATCACTCATATTTCCTAACTGTTTGAAGCTGCTAAACTTAGCAGTTTAACAAAATAATACAATCTTCCCCAACTTGGTGACCTTCAGATAAATTCAGACTCCAACTCATATTCCCAGGCAAGCTTGTTGTTTTAATCATGTTTGTGTAAATTAAAAGATAAGGCTAAAATAATATCATATTCTATGATAGATAAAGGAATTAGTCTACAATCTGAGTGAGAGTACAGTTAAAACAAAAGCTTGAGGATGCCTTGAATTGAGCCCACTCTTCTGATCACTGTGTCCACGGCAGCAAAACAAAAGTGAATAGCTGTTGCCTTTCAATGGGGTTTTAATCTTTGCACATTTAAGGATCAGTGTTATATTTAATTTTTCAGTGTTACAAGAAGGTTAGCTTCATGCTGAGGAAAATATTATGAGAATAGAGATAGGTGCCATTGTTGAGCTTGTTTGTTCCTTTCTTCCTCTTATTAAGATTTAAAATAAATGTACTTATCTGTATCAGGAGCTCCATGTTGATCAGGGATAAGCATATTGCTTTGGGGCAGGGATTCATTTGAAATTTTAAGAGATGTAGTAGGTATACTCAAGAAAATGGCTGCCATAAGAACTTCCCTGTTCATGAAATAGCTGCAAGGAGAGTGTGAAGAAAAAGTAAAATGACCTTCTAGGTTGACCATCTCTCTGAGGAGTTTGTAAAGCTCAAACAACTTCTAGCCGCTAAATAAGATTGTGTGATGCTTTATTATGCAGTAAAATTGAACAGTTCTGCATCTTGGTCATAAGCAAATTGCTAATTGGTCCCATGAAGCCATCTGGAAACATTACCCTAGAATCAGACTCTTGGAACAGGAATGTTACCTGGGGGTCTGGGAGTTGACACCCACACACCTTAAAATTATTGAGGTTGAGAAACACTGTCTTAGGCAAATGAGTCCATCCTCCTAATTATGGAACTAGAAGAGAAAAGTTAAAAATGGTTGCACCTTTTTTGCTTGATTTGAAAGATTTAAGGAAATTCAATGTTTCTGCAAAAATAACCAAAATGCAGGGGGGGGGGGGATCAGTAACTATAAAGGTCATTGCATTTTAAGATTTTACTGTATCATGCTAGAAGAAATGACTTGGTAACTTGAGCACTTGTCTTTTGAAGCCATTTTGATGAAATCATTTAATATGAATAAATGGCTGGGTAGGCTTCCCTCTTGAAAAATGAATATGAAATTGTTATTTTGTCTTAAGCTGAAGAAACTGAAGTCTGTGGGTGTTTGGCTGATGAGAAAAGCAAACCAGTGGAAAAGCTAACTGAAAATACAGATATTACCTTACAGAGAACTGTAGCATTAATGTCTGTTTCTGTTTTATAGTTTCCATCAGTGCTGAATACTCATGGACCATTTACTCTGTCGGGAATGGATGGGCCTTCCACTCCTGGCCCCTTTTCCCCAGATTTGCAGAAGACTTAACATATGACCTTTTGAAAATGGACAACTTGGACTAAAAAGGGGAAGATATTTTATTAAAAATGCTGCAATCCAGGTTTTAAAAGACAGTTTTTAATTCCATAGAGACAATTTAAAGTGACTTGGTTTTTGTTTTTCCCAGTTCAGATGCCTTTGCAAAATTCTCTTTAAGACATGTGAGAATTCATAAGGAAGTGCCTTGACTGTGGAGATTCTTCTCTAGAATTTCTCTCTCTCCCGGTTCCTTACTGCTTCTTTTGAATGAAGAAGGCTTCTTTCAACAAAGAACACACTTCTGTATTATAATGAGGCATTGGACAGAACAGCCAACTGATATCAGATGTTTTTGACTGATAGCCATCCATTCCTTTGCTTTTTGTTTTTCCTGTCAAAATATTATTTCATGGAAGCTGGCATTCCAAAAAATACTTGGAAAGTGAATAAAAAGAGTTATTTTTTACAGTGAATTCCAATGACCTTAAAAAGTTTTAGCATTGCAATGTACAGTAGTGTAGAAGAGAGTTGAGAAAAATTTTAATGGTTGCTATGGGTAAGAAAGCTCTTTTTTCTTTGGCAAAAATTTTTAGTTCATCCCTCACATAATAGTATAGTATTTTGTATGCTTGAATGGCATAGTTATGCATAGATCGTGGATTGAATTGCTTTGATCTTCCCAAAATATTTAAAGGTGTTAATATTTGATAAGCCAAGTCAAGAAAAATAAAAGCAAATTCCTTGTTATTTAATAAACAATTTAGCAGGTTGAGCTAATTAAAGAAACTTGCAGTGGATTTGAGGTGGCACTGAATTAATAAGAATTTATTTGACATGCAGTGGGTTATTTTTGTCTTGCTTCTTCTTAATGTTGTACGTAAGTGTGACATTTGGGAAGTGAATATTTATTGTTTATTCTTTTTTCCTCTCAAAGAGGGGAAGAGATATACCTTCTCTTGGCCTCCTGCATATCTGCAATAGGTGTTCTTTTAAATATAAGTGGATTGGAGTTTTGAATGTTCAAGCCTTTAAAATTAGAAATGTGCCATTATTAGAAAGTACGCTGACTAGTTAAATGTTTGAGACCGGAGGGAGAAAGCACAAAGCGGCACATGCTGTTTGTAATCTGAAAGGAGTAAAATGTGTTTTTAGCCTGTACTTAACCTTGTGGGAAGATATTCATTGAATAACAACTTCAGCATGATGGTAGTTGAGATTTCTTTGCAAATATATGGCAACATAATAATGACTTGCTAAAGTGGGATTTGTTGCTTCAATAGCTTAGTTGTGTCTGAAAGAAAGTTGAAGTACATATCAGCAAAGCGTTACAATCCTTTTTTCTGTGTTGAGGTGGGCTTGGTTTGAGAAGAATGAACAACCTGTGAGTTTTTATTCATGTACTTATTCTGAACAGGCCTCATAAGTTGGTTGGTATGCAAGAATGCCTCAATCAGACTAAAGTAGGAGACATTTGCTGATTTGTCTGCATTAAACTATAGTTGGCTCCCTTGATCAGGCAGGAATTCAAAAGGCCCAATCCTGTCTCTTGTTGTACTTAATTGAATATATGTGGATCTATTTCAGTATAGAGATGCAAAACATTGATGGCAGGTAACCAAAGAGAGCCAGTTTGGTTAAGTGGTTAGAAATGTAGAAAGCAGGATGTGTCACCTTATCCAAGAAAGCCAACTGGGTGACCTTGGGCCAATCACTTTCTCTCAGTCCAACTTACTTCAAGGTTTGTTGCTGTGGGGAAAATAGGAGGAAGAAGGTATGTTGGATATGTTCTTTGTAAAAATTATAAAGTTGAGATTTGTTGTTGTTCAATTGCTAAGTTGTGTCTGACTCCTTGTGACCCCATGGACCATAGAAGCCAGGCCCCCTGTCCTCCACTATCTCCTGGAGTCCTCCCAAACCCCCACTCATTGTGTTGATGGCACTATCTAACCATCTCATCCTCTGCTGATCCCTTCTCCTTTTGCCTTCAATCTTTCCCAACATCAGGGTCTTTTTCAATTAGTCCTCCTTTCTTATTTAGTGGCCAAAATATCTGAGCTTCAGCTTCAAAAGGTGGGATACACATAAATAAATAAAAATAAATAAAAACAAATAAAAACGTAGATGTCTTGCATTGTTACATGACACAGTAGGCAATGTCGAGGTCAGAGCAGCACTTTTTAAGAGAATATGTATTAAATAGAGGTTTTTAAAATGAAATGTTGCTATAACTTTATGATGGAGAGTAATGGTGGTTAAAATATTTGCTGCTCATCTCCTTTGCCAGTCAGACAACAGAAAGGACTGACAGTTTCCAATTAAATGTTAAAAAAATAATATCTGATAGACTTAACCATTTACATGGATGCTTCAACTCCTAGAGTTTTTCAGCCAGCGCTGCTTTTCCAGTATTGTGCTTTCCTATGTGGTACAAGGAGCAACTGTATTTAGATTTGCAAGTGTACCAAAATTTAGATAATCCTGAAAGTAGTTTTGTTTATCCTAGTTTCACAAGCTAGTCCCAATAGTCTCAGAAAAAATGTTCTGTTATAAACCACTGGCCCTCTTATGCCCAAATCCAGGTATAGCATTTCCATTTTTAGTGACTTATCACTCAGAACTCTGTCCTTTTATTTTACAGATTTATGTGTAGGGAAATTTTGAATTTCTCTATTTTCTATTTAAGAATGAGAACTGGAGGTGGCTACTATATTTGGTATGAAAGATAATAGTCTTTAGCCATTACATAGCAACATTACCTAGAGAAGCTTCCTTTTGTATTTTTTTTTTAAAATCCCTGTTGAAAACTTTTCTGTGATTTATTTAGACAGATATTTTATACTGGTCTACTTCCTGG
>JAOYMU010000263.1:47223861-47239618 GCA_025802295.1 Psammodynastes pulverulentus | reverse complement strand
TTCTTCTTCTCCTTCTCCTTCTCCTTCTCCTCCTCCTCCTCCTCCTCCTCCTCCTTCTTCTGTTAAAACCATCAGCATTCACCTCATGAATGGCCTACTCCTCTCCCCAAAACTCTAATTGTTAAGGGGGAAGGAATTTCTCTTCCTTTGCTGTTAGGAACCAGCAGAGATTTGAGGGAAGAAGGGTCCACCTTCACAGGTGCTGTAAATAGCAACCTTCCCTTGGATTTCCTTGTGCTGCTCTTTACATCAAGTGAACATTGTGTGCTTATTGCATTCACATTGTTCTTAAGTCTTGGCAAGTTCCAGGTGTTGCTAACACTCAATCTTTTGTTCTTTTAGATTATGCTTTGGGGAGTCTGATTGCCATGAATCAATGTTTCTACATGGCCAATTTCTTCTTAAAATTGTTTTCAGTGGAGAGTTTGGGCAGACGTAACGAAGAGGCATGCGGTCACTAGTTAGTATGTATTGTGTGTATACAGATCAATATTTGCATATTGGCTATATGCTCCACAGCTGATGCACATGTTTCACAGTTGGTTCACATGTTTCATGAGGACATAGTTTGCTTCACTCACAGCAGATGATCTTGAACAGGAAGCAGATTTAACATTGTGTTAAGCTATCATCATGGAAACTTTAGTGCTATCATCACTTAAAGTGGTCTTTCACATATCTGGAAACATTCAAACAGGAAATGTGATATATCTCATGTTTTTCTTTTCTTTTACATTCTCCAGCTGATATGCAAAGAAAGGTCCAATGTGTCTTTACTCAAAACAATATGTCGTCTACATTTGGATCTGGAATATTAAAAGAACAAATTCAGTGACTGAGAAAACTTTCCTGAATTTGCCAGAATTTAATTAAAGAAAGAATATCTGGACAAGTGCTCCCAGGGAAGACCGCGGCATTTCTTCCCAACATCTTTTAGATCCTTGGTCCCCTCCTGCTCCATTCCTTTAAAGCAGGAAGTTAAAACCTTGGGCCTTTTAAACTATATTGCAAAGCGTATCCAACATTTAGAGGAAACTGGAAATCCTTCCTACAGTTCTTGTCCAATGAACTCAATCTTTTTTTTGTTCTAGGTTCTGGTATTTTTTTAAAAAAAATACAATATATATTATGGATATATATTATGTAGCAGGCTGGATTGGAGTTAATGTTCCACTTCTGCAGAAAACTCCCTCTGGAGGAGGAAGAGTTTATAAATATTTTACCTGCTGCATTTGGAACAGTAGCTGTTTTTTTATAGCTTGCTTGCTTTCTTCCTCCAGCCTTATTCCTCCCAGGAAGTGCAATACAGTACATGGGCAAGTGAAGCAGAGATGATTCAGTGATATGTTTTCATTTTCTTCACTCAAAATTTTTGGCAAGATGGACTACAATGTACATTACAATTAAGATTAAAGCAAATACTGCTTCAAGTTAAATTTGTCTTCTAGATTTTTCATGATTATAACATGAAATATTACTTTATTATTGTTATCCAAGTACTAACCAGTCCTTGCTTAGTTTTTCCGAGATCAGCAAAGGTTGTTTAGCTCCTATCACCTAATTGGGCATTAAACTATTTTAACATAAAGTTCCCCAGACATCCTCAAAAATTGCTTCTCCAAATCCAGGGAGGAAAAAACCCCACAGTTCCATCCACATTCATAATAGTTTGTCCTTTGTAAGGGATAAAAAAAGGTTAAATGTGTTCCTCTCTCCCATATTTGAAAAAGATGGCCATCCAGCAGATATCCTACATTCACAGTCAGATGGTTTGAAATCCTCTTTCTTGCCTCTTTATTGAAACAGTACCAATTAAAATGTTGACAGACAACTTATATCAGCAATACATAGGTGCAAATATAACTTCCATCATTGTATGAACATTATTTTGCTACTTTCCCATGCATGAAAAATCCTCAGTTGCTGATATACCGATAAATATTGAGGATTGAGCCAAGAAGACCTCTGCATCCTTGACATATGATAATTTTCTAAAATATTAAGAATCCTGTGATTTCCCCCCAAAATGTGGAATAATAGTGCAGTTAATAATCCTTATTAAATATTGGAAAAGATTGATCTACAATGCATTCCTGGACAAATTGACTCAGAAATAATTCTCACCAGGCAATTATCCAAGGTATCATGCACACAGAAGGATTATGCCAGATGGACATAATCTAAATCAGATTTTCCCAATCTGTCACCATTCAGAAGTGTTGAATTACAAATCCTGTCATGTTTTTAGCTAGTATGCTCTTTGAAGGATATGAGTTATAGTACAGCACATCTAGAGGTGATAAGGTAAATGCAGAACATTCCCTAATGCTATTATTTTAAAGGCTTAATTGGATTCCCAGGTAACCAATAATCATACTGTATAATGCGCTCAATATTTTCTATTTTCAATAATTTCCTTTTGGCAGATAGCTGCTTTCAGATTTAGATATTGAATTTAATAGTGTTAGTATGATCTGTAGGTAGTGCCACCTGCTTAATTCTGTTATCTTCTTGTTGCTCAAAATCTCTGGTATGTATCTTTTCACTATGGTGCTGCTTTCGATAATACCAGCTACATAGACTATGTCATATACTGTCTTCATTATGGGTGCTTTTTTTCTAAAAAAAAAATGAAATCCCACAAATTTTGGAAGATTTTTACTGAATTCTTAAGTGTTGATATAACCATTTAATATTTTTCTTTTATTTATTTATATGTTTCAAATATGACCAGGTGGGATATAAGGTAGATACAGCAGAGTCACTAGTTAAATGGGTTAATGTGCATTGAATAACTTAAAATGGTTTATAAACAGGTTCCTTTGATTCTGCGATGTTCTTACGGTCAGTAGTTGCCTTCTGTGACACTAAATATAATCCTAACCCTTCCCTGTCTTTCAATCTATATCTCCCCAATTCCTCTATTAGCAGTTGGGTAGTAGAGGATGTCAGTGGCTAATCCTTTCACCATGGAAACACCTCTGTGCTTCCAACATGGAAGTAGAAGTTGTAGTAGTAGTACTAGTACCAGTTCCAGTTCCTCCTCCTCCTCCTGATATATAAACAGGGAAAAGATATCCTTCTTTGGCTGGTATTTCTGACATCCATCATCACAGGTTCTTCCAGAAAATTATATTGGAATCTTGCTGGCTTCAGGTTATACTTGTTTGGTTTCAACTTTGTGAGGTTCACACATTATGCTAAGTCACCTTGTGATTTGTATGGTTTTGGGTTAGTATATTGTGTGAACCCTGGCCCCTGTAATTAGTAAAGTATATGAGCGAATGAATAAGAATTGGAGGAAACATGGCCAAATAGATTTGGAAAGATAATTTGTGACATGCTCTCATCATCTAGAGTTACGGTAAGAATCCTATGATTTCACCTCAGAGTAGGGCCTAATAAGATGTCCAGATTACATGAGTTACAATAATTAATTGCACCCCCAACAACAATTGCATTCTTGTAATCAGTTTCATATTTTATTCTGCAGTTTCTCACAGTTCCCATGCAACATTCCCATGCCCTTTCAAGTCTTCTCAACCAAAGGGCAAAATAGTTCAGAGTGTACATGGAAGCTGAAGGAAAAGGAGGCAAAACAACATTTAGAATTGGAAAATGTACTGAAAGGTGGGAGGGAGATGCAGCTGTGGCTGGTTGGATTGGAAAAGATGCACAAGTTACTCTGCCTGCTTGCCTCCCTCAGTAATAACTAGTCCCAGTGACTTCAGAAACGGGCAAGAATTTCTCCCCAATTCATCTCTAATGTGATAAATTCTATTTATTACAGTATTGTTTTTTTTCCTCCCTTTCAGACAATTTTTATGTCAACTGGAGACTCAAGATGATTTTGGAGTGCCCTTCCCTCAAGAGACCCTTGGTGCTGCAGTTTCTTCTTCTGTGGCTGTTTATATTAGTAGCCTAGAGTAATATAACACAGCCACCTTCTTTTCTGATGCTTCATTCCCAGGGCTTCTTCCTGAACATTTTGAAACAGTTGGTGACTTTAATTTACTCTTGCCTTCTGTTTTGTTCTTCTGTATCTTCAGCAGAGCAATTTAGCCTTTTAGTGACAATCAGCAACATTAGAAGCCACAAAGAATCCAAAACCTTTTGGACTCTTACTATCAGGACAAAGTGAGCATTGTATTTTCCTTCCATTCTTTTTGCTCCAGCATTTGGGGGAGATTTTCAATGGAAGCAATTCATTTGACTGTAAATTCTATTACTCCTCGTGCAAATCACAGTATTCTTCATCTATTCTGCTATATCCATGTTGTTTCTTCTTTACACCCCAAGAGGAAAGGGCTGCAGATATTTTGCCCTTTGTGGAGTACAATTTGGGGATTACATCTCCTCACCCCATGATTCTTAAAGCTCCTTTTTTTGAAGTTGACCCCTAAAGAAATAACTCCCTAAATCCTAATCTCTAAACCAGGAACCATCAGACTGAATATTGTATTACATGACAAACAGCTTGTAGATGTGTTAAACAAATAGAATCAATAAGTGTAGGATGTTTCATCCACTTGAGTGCTCATGAAGAGGTGCAGCAAACATATATTTCATTGCTCAAAGATAGTTTATTGCTTCCATTATGCTAGTAAACCAGAAACTAGGTGATCGGTTTTGGCAATGGTGCAAGGAAGTGGTGAAATATTTCATAATGTTAATTAGTTAAAACAGCAGAGGTGGTAAGCAGGGCAACTTGATGAATGCCTTTAAGTGTACAATCAGATATTGGCCAACAATCAAGAAAATAGCTCAAGACTATTGGAATAATAGGTCAAATCTTTGCCACATTTGATGGTGAAGTGATAGGAATGAAAAAGAAGGAGGACTTATCCAAGGTCAAGTTATGCGTCAGTCATGATACAATCAAAAAGGCAGGTCTTGTTTTGATGCTTATTCATGACCTTGCTGTTTTTTTTAAAATCCTAGCACAATAAGTTCTCAAAGACAAAGGAATTCATTGAATTCCTGAAGCCAGGAAGTGTCTGGTGGCACCTTTTCCCACCAAAACAATTATTAAAATGCATAAGCTTCTGTCAGCTATAGCTCATTTAGTTAAATTTATTTATTAAACAAATGTACTATATATGGCTGCCTATCTTGATCAGTATAATTCTGGGCAGCATGCAACAACTAACTAAAAATCTGGTTAGGTACCCTAAAAACTAATAGCCTGAGATCAAAAAATCTCCAACAACAAAAGCAACACAAGCATATGTGATTGGCTTCCATTCCATTCCCAACATTTGGATGGTGGGGGGAATCAGGTCTTCAAGGCTATCTGGAAAGCCAGCTGTATCAGGGCCATCCAGCACTTCAGGGGGGAGACTGTTCTAGAAGCCAGTTGCCACAAAAGAGAAGATATAGTGCTTGCATCCTGCCAGGTGGCATTGCTTCTTGCAATTTGACTGGGACTGTATTTTATTGAAATAGGCCAGGAATGTCAAACTCGATTTCATTGCGGGCCACATCAGGATTGTGTTTCACCTTGGGGGATGGGGTGGGTGTGGCCAGGATGGATGTGGCCAGCTCGATGTCACTCATGTTAGGGGCACCTGTGGTGACCTGAGCACTCTGCCAGTGAAAATGTGCTCCCGAGCTCCATTTTCGGCTGCAACAGCCTTCTGCAACACTCTGCCAGTGAAAACAGAGCTCGGGAGGGCCATGTGTGACCCTCCAAAGCTCCATTTTCACTAGCAGAGGCTTCACGGGCTGGCCCTTCGCTGTTTCCAGGGTGGCCCTGCGGCCACATCTAAGCACCTGGTGGGCCAGATCTGGCCTGTGGGCCTTGAATTTGACACCCCTGAGATAGGACATAGCAGTGTTTCTCAATCTGAGCAACTTTAAGAAATGTGGACCTCAACTTCCAGAATTCCCCAGCTGACTTCACTGGAAGCTTTCAAGAAGAGATTGGACTGCCATTTGTCAGAAATGGTGTAGGGTAGGGTTGTCAAACTCCTGGCCCCTGGGCTGGATGCGTCACACGCTGGCCATGCCCACACCTGGTTTAGCGAAGGGGGGGGAAGTCCTGATACATCATGTGATGCTGCCGTGATGACGTGAGTTTGACACCTGTGTTGTAGGGTCTCCTGCTTGGGCAGGGGATTGGATTAGATGACCTACAAGGTCCCACCCAAGTCTGTTAATCTGTATCTATATCTGACCAGTATCTTTAAAACTTCACTTTGTTTCCCCTTCCCTGCCTCTTAAGGTGGAATCAGCTTGAATTCCTTTTTGTGCTTTTCTCCTTTCCATGCTTTTGCAGAGTTTCTCCAAGTTCACCACTGTAGCTCTTACAGACCTGAAGCAGGCCCACTTTGTTGGATCTGGTGGCTACTATTACAATATCTCATGTAATGTTTAACTTGGGATAAATAGGGAAAGGAAGGGGAAGACAGGTTGATTATACAGTTATACCTGAGACAGATTATAAGTATCTTATCAGGCAACCATTGTGATGTGAAAAACCCATTTTGAAATCTTTTAAAGTATATAAATTCAGTGACCTCTTATTCACTCACTGGTTAAAATTTTAATATTTTTCAAAATTTGAAATCTATGATATGTTAAATCATGGTTATCTGAAAAAGCTGTAGTAAAATGAATTATATCTAATCTGTGTATCTTTAAAATACTTAAAGCCAATAAATCAGAGTACAATTTATGTGAATAAAGTAAACAAAACTAAATGAGTTAATTAAAATAAAATTTTAAACTTAAAGTAATAAGATTTGTAGAAAGACACTTCAGGATAAAACATATAGGATATGGATGCTAAATCCCCAAAGTTTATTATTTTTGTTCATTCATTCATTCATTCATTCATTCATTCGTTCGTTCGTTCGTTCGTTCATTCATTCATTCATTTATTTATTTATTTATTTATTTATTTATTTATTTATTTATTTATTTATTTATTTATCAATCAATCATATGGCAAATACATGGACTTATAGTGGTTCAAATGTTAATGTCCAGTTCACCCAGCTATTCAAGGACAGTGTGGTCTATGTTGAAAAAATCAGACATTGGGCCCGTGTAAGCTCTTGATGGACATTTGGATACAATGTGATGGATATTTTGTCGAGGAGCACCACAGCCACACTGAGGGGTAGAGACATGACCCCACGTAAACAATGATTCCTGGCAGACACCATGTTGGGTACGAATCCTGTTCAGAGTCGACCAATGCTGGCGAGGAAGGTCAAAACCTGGCACCTTTTGTGTAGGGTCAATTATGTAGCTGCCTGTATCTGGCCGTTCAGCAGCCCATTTGACTTATTTTACGTGTTTATAAGGACATCCAACTCAAGCAATGTGAATCCAGGTGATATATCACAGGAATAGATGTTAACCAAAAAAAAAATCCATGCATCATTAAAAAAAATACAGCCCAATATGTAACTTCGTTTCAGAAGATGAGATTAGAAAGAAAATGAAATGGGGAAACATTTCAGTTTCAGCAACTCTGATAACATTTCCCTTTAGTAATATTCATGGCTCAACAAGCTACAGTACAGATCTGTGATGCATTACTGTTATTGTTATTGTAGCATTACATGTTATATCCGGATTTTCAAACTTGGCAATTTTAATGTGATCCAGATATTTTAAACTTGTTCAAGTTTGAAAAACACTGATATATATATTATTCACTATTTATATGCCTGCTATTCCTCCTTTTGGCGAATCAAGTAAGGATCAAAAGTGATGCAATCCTTGGTGGCTCTCTCCTATATTGGCTCCTCCACTTTCTCTGGTTGCCTCCGAAGTTTCCTGAAATAGTTGTTTAACTTCCCGTTATGTCTTCAACATATTGTCACTCAATGTGGGCAATTTCATGCAGCTTCACAGCTTCACCAGTTTAGCATAAGGCAGCCGGGGTTCCTCTGAATTTGCTGAATCCCAGGCACTCATGTGGTTAGGGAATCTGGAGCAGAAATTCTGCAGAGTGAATCAACCTCCCAAATCTTACAAAAGTTCAAATGCCGGCTTCTGCTTTAAATCTTCAGTGCTGCAAATGCCAACCAAAGAACTGCTGTTCCTCCCCCCCATCATTTTTAAAAGCATAGTTTAGTATACTCTGCTGTACAGCTTGAAAATAGAATTTTCTTTGCAGACAACACAAAGAGACAATAGCTTAGTATGAATTTTTTATGCTGGATCTAAAAAGGCCCATCAATGATATAAGAATTTTTATTCTTTTAAAAGCCTGGGCAGCAATTAGCATTGGGTTTTTTTCTTCACGGTGGACTGAAATATAGTCATTTAGTGCTATTTAACTGACCAACATATACAGTATGTGAAAAAGCAAAGTGTTTTGCAACACTGGAAGGAGTAGCACATTTATGTGTGTAACTAGGCGGATGAAGTTAGAATGTAGCTGTACACTTCTGATATGTCCTGACTACATAGATATTAATCAATCTATGTAGTCCAGAGATATCAGAAGTCTGCAGAAACCCAGCAGCATATAGTCCTTTGCTTGCAGCCAAACTCTTAGAAATCCTTAGCTCTTGGCTGATTTCAAAAAGCTAAACCTGGACTTTTAGTATTTGGATAGGAAGCCACTAGGAAATACCTGGTCAGAAGAAGGTAGAAATAAACCAGTTACATATCATTGCCAGGAAACCCACAAAGATGTGTCCATGAAGTCATCAAGAGTCCGCCTGGATTCAAAGGAGGCTTTAGGAATAAACTAGGAGTATTTTGTAGTACAATTGGTCTGCTTGCATTAAACAATACTGTATTAACAATTCCATTTTAAATGTCACAGACAAAAGGTGTCACATTAGCATATGGCTGATGTTTTTAAAATAACCCAGTCTGTTCCGATTTCCAGTTGCTTTAGTGTGTGTCATATGGTTGGGTACATGACTTATTACATTCCAGATTTGGTTTTAGAAAAACCACAATCGTGCCTACAGTGAGGTGGGGTTTCAAGTAGGTAATCCAAGCCATACTGTAATGTGTTTGCAGAAATGGCTTAGAAAAGGCTAAAGTGGATTTTTCTAAGGCTGGTACATCAAAGGAGAGATGGAGACACTTTACCAAGATTTCACTCTCCTGTAGATGAAGGAGATCCTGTACAGGATCTAGCTGGTGGAGATGGGGCTTTAAAGTTAATTAAAGTTAATGGTTGCAAGAATTGGGTATGTCTAATCTAATGAAGAGAAGAAGTTATAGCAATCTTCCAATTTTTGAGGGGCTGTCACAGAAAAGAGAGGGTCAGCTTATTATCCAAAGCACCTGAAGAAACAGGTGGAAACTTATTAGGGAGAGATCCAGAAATTTCCTGACAACTAGAACAATTAACCAGTGGAACAGCTTGCCTCCAGAACTTGTGTGAGCTCCATCATTGGAGGTTTTTAAGAAGAGATTGGACAGCCATTTGTTTGACGTGGTATATCCTGTCCAAGCAGGGGGTTGGACCATAAGACTTCCAAGGTCCCTTCCAACTCCATTCTGTATTCCATACGGATGGGCAGAAGGACAGAGTTGAATTCCTATATGAACTCATTTTGTTAGACGTTCCCTCACTGGAAAGTCGAAACCACAGCTGGAAGAAAATATGATTCAAAGAACAAGTTTGTGGGGGGGAGGTGGGGGGGGAGGAAGACCTAGCTTGCTTCTACTGTGTTTTCATTTCAAATTTTAAACAACTGAATCCCATTTCATAGGAACCTAGATTGGAACCTCTCACCCTCACTATCCCATCTGCTTGAAACATCTGGATGGGTGTTGAACCTACATTTTCTGCTTCTTAGAACTGATTCCTTTTTTTTTTTTTTGCAAGAGCATGTGTGCATGGTTTGTGTATGTGTGAGAGAAATATGTCTGTTTAATATAATGGGATTTGACTGCATTTAATATAGATCTCAGCAGAAAGCCAGATGTCCATGTGCAATATAACTTGATTATGGTGTTTCTGTAGCTATTTTTCTTCACAATGATAAAGAAGAAGCAAAATGGAAGGAAGGAAGGAAGGAAGGAAGGAATCTGAAGAGTCATGGACAACAGTTCCCATTATTATTGTATAGAGTTAATTGGTGATAATGCTATTACTTTATAGATTATATTGCTGTTTCTTTTGTTATGAGTTATAAGTAAGCTGCTTAGATTTGCCCAATTATAATAAAGCATCATAAATGTATCAGCAACAAACACCCAAGCAATTAAATATGTTCATAAGAGGACAGAATTTGAAAAATATTTTCAGAGAATAGAATGGCTTATGGTATAGATTCCAATAAAATGTACTGTGTGTATTGTATTTCATTTTGCAATCAGTGCTAGAAAGATACAATATTTTTAGCATCTTTTCTGAATGCAGTCTGAATAATGACCTGGATTGTATTGACTGCAATTTCTGAGGTTTAATAACTTGATTTGACTTACTTTTATTTTAAGAAGGCATTACTCTATTTTGGGAGACATATCCTTAAACACCAAAGTTTTTGGTCTATGCAAATTTCTTTTGTCTGTCACCTAGACGACAATAACTGACAACCCTTTCCATCTTGTTCATTAATAGTTGATAAAGCATTGAATTATCCTATAGCATTTCAAGAAAAGTTCCCAGCTCCTATCAATATCAGCTCAAGGAAATAAAGATAGATGTTCTTCTTACAGTAACTGATTTATTTTTAAAAATATGATCAATCGTCAGCAAGTTTTCACATACTATCCTTTACTGGATTTTTACCTCTTGCAAACTCTATAACATGCATATTGATTGTATTTAGTAATAAGATGTTACTGCTGCTTTTTACACCCTTGACCATTTTTATGCTAATTATGTAAATTAGGATTCATAATTCATAGGATATTCAAATGAATTTTATTTGAGGCTTCCTTAAATATTCTTTACTGCCGTACTTCTTTGCCTCTGATTCAGTGCTGAATTCTGGTGACTGCCCTGCCAAGTTTTCTTGGCACAGTTTCTCAGAAGTGGCTTCAGAAATCTTACTCTTAGGGTGTGAGAGAGTAACTGGCCCAAGGTCACTCAACTGGTTTTGTGCTTAAGGCGGGACTAGAATTCACCATCTCCTGGTTTCTAGCTGGTGCCTACACAAAACTTTTGTTGCTGTACAAAGAAGTATAATTTATTGCTATATAGAGAAGAACATTGTGAGTCCTTCATGAGTTTGGTTGTTCACCTGCAGATTTTTCACTATCTGATCAGGTAACATCATCAGTGCTGGTGAATGTGGGGTTTACGCCTTGTTTATATACAATAACTTGCCCTGCCATTATTTGTGTGTGTTTGTGTGTGTGTGTGTGTGTGTGTGTGTGGTTTTCTCCTTGCAAGCTTGATTAGTGTATTATTTTCTGCTTATTTATCTGGTGTTAATCCCTGCTTACCTGGTTGCTGGTTGCTGGAGACAATGTGAATTATTATATTACTAAATATATTTAATAATAGAATTTAATATAGGTTATGAACCTCATTGTAGTTTGGCAAAAAAGTCCTTAGCATATTAGGATGGTCCTTATACAAACCATTTTCAAAACCTGGTCAGGACTTTGAATTACATAATAAGAACTTCCCAATTATAGAATCAAAATTATTGCCAGAATTTAAAGCTAAAGAAAAAAAACAATATTCCAATATTTATAGTCCCTTCTTTTTACTCCCAGTATTTGTCCAGATAAAATCAAGAAGGAAGTCTTGATTATTTGGATAGCTCAGAAGCTTTTATTGACTTGGGTGTTGGCCGGGAAGGGTTACACTGAGGTTTCTATTTTCCTCAAATCTCTTATGTAATTGTGACTAAAAAGGAAGCCTCCTCATGAGTCACTGCAAAGTATTCATATGAATATATTCTGTGATAGGTGTAGTTTAGAGTCTGAGATGCTAAGCTTTCTACATACAGGGAAAATCTTTACACAAGGGCCTTTTCTAAACAATGGAAATCTCCTACCCTTTGGAGTTGAGACTTGTTATCCCTGAGGTAATCTCTAATCACCTTGTCCATCAGCTGCAATTCATTTTAGGCCAATGTTTCTCAACCTGGTGTCAGGTATGAACAACCAGACCCACACATATAAAGTTCAAACTAGGTATTTTATTGTTCACTGCCAATAATACAAGAATCTCCCAGACGGCTCTTGGCTGGAAAAGACTAGATAAGGCTCAAAGGCATTGGAAGGAGGGCAGGTCAGACCTTGCCCTCTTGTGTTTACATAGCAAGTCCAAGCTAATTCTGTTCTTCAGGCCTCCTATCTGGGACAGTTGCTTTCCAACATCTGGAGAACTTTAAGATGTGTGGTATTTTGCCTCTCAGAACTCAACCAACATGGCCACTGCTAGGAATTCTAAGAGTTGAAATGTACACATCTCAAATTGGTTGAGGTTGGGAAACACTGTTCTAGGAGTGGCATTTCCTTTTCAAAATGTCATTGAATGGGAGTTCAGTAATTCCATACACCTATATAGAATTTAGAGCTTACATTGGGAAAAGAAGGAATGAGCCACAAGGGAGAAACTTGGAGAAGAGAGAATACAGAGATTGAAGAAAGTGTGAGAAAAACTACAAAAATGGTTTTGATTTTGTTTCGTATAAAGATGAAATACTGTAGAAAGAAATTCTGACAAGCTTTCAAGAGTTTGTCAATATACCTCCAAAAATAAGGTAAAATCCCTGGAGTCCCTGCAGTGCCTGTTTCTTGACCTGGTCTACCTCAAAGGGCTGACAAGACCTTCCATCCAATCTCAGTTTAAAACAGCCCGACTGACAAGAAACACCACACAACCCCCAAATGTTGGTTAGTTTGTTCATTTAACCAACTGCACACTGCTTGACTCCCATAAGACTCTAAGAGGTTGACAATGTTTTATATATGTTGTTCATTTTTATTTTTAAATAATAAAAATCCAATAAAAGGTAGATTTCTCTTGCAACAAAACCTGCTGCCAGTTCTGTCCCTGAATCTATTTTATCTATCCTCCTGTCAACTCTATTATAAATCATCCGTAACATGGCTGAGTTAATTTTTTTCATCTTCTCTTGTGATATATTTTAACAATATTTTTCTGTGTTTTATATGGAGAAAAAAGGCCATTTCTGAGAAAAACAATGGATAATATTTCAATTTCCTAAGATTCTTATAAAGTCCTTGCCCTTTGACTATTCATTTAATAATTATTCAAAGTTACAGCACTGGAAAAAATGACTTACAGCCAGTCCTCACACTTATGACTGTTGTAGCACCCTCAAAATCATGTAATCAAAATTTGGATGCTTGGCAATTGGCATCTATGTACAATGGTTACAGCATCTTAGGGTCACTTGCAACCATCCCAGCCAGCTTATGATAAGCAAATGGGGGAAGCTGTATTCACTTAACGACCACATGATTCACTTAACAACTGCAACAATTTGCTTACTGTGGCAAAAAGGTCATAAAATCAGGTGTGAGTCACTTAATAACTGTCTTGCTTAGCAATAGAAATCCTGGCCCAATTGTGATTGTAAGTCAAGGACTACCTGTGTTGAAAATGATCATTCTTGACTAACAACATGTCAAAGGGAGCCTACAGTGAGAAAGTGTTGAGATATAATTCATCAAAAGTTTCAGTTCTATTATTTGATTTAATTGAGGATAAAGGGAAATCATATATATGTTAATTAGTTTACCCAAAGCCAAGATATATTGAATATGTAATTAGGGATCTTTTGCGAACGATTAATGTTAACATTGTAATAATCATTGTCAGTTCATTTTGCATCTGTTTCCTCTGATTTACTGTTGCCTTTCTTCTTCCCAGACCATAATATGTCCAGCTCAGGGTAACAGAGCATACAGCAGGTAATGCAAATTCTTGGCCAGAAATTTTTTTGCTATAATAAATGTACAAGAAGATCCCCCCACTCTTTTTTCTTTCCTGCATCAGATTACCAAAGGCATCCCTCTGGGAAATGTAGCAATAATATTAGAAGTGTTAATTAACAGGCACAAAGACTTCTCTCTTTATAAAATAAAGTGTACATGCATACATATGCATTAGGTTTGTGGGAGGCACTTCAATTCAATCAGGAACTTCGATTAAACCTGTCAAGATATTTCACCTCACTGAAGCATTGAAGTGGAGCTGATGCAACTCAATCAGTCACCTTGCTTTACAAATGGAGATGCTACCAAAGGTGCAACTGCTCCCACATTTCAACTACTGATCATGAATTTTCTAAGATGTTGTACAATCTATAATTCTGTCTCTCTAGTTGCAGAAAATTAAGCAAGCAAGTCTGAAAGTTACATCAAAATGTTAGATGGTTGATAACCCTTAAATATCTTTCTGCCTAATTTGTCTTTCTGTTACAATGATGAAAAGCAGGTAGGTTTTTCAACATATCAGATGGCATGGGACAGAGAGCTGGGGAATGTGATTGGGGCTGTGAAAAAGAAGATTGTTTTAGCAGAGAACATGCTGCTAAGAAGCAAACAGCTGTTGCTTATCTCCATATTAACTATGTCAAATATCATCTGTGCTAACTCCATATTAACTATGTCAAGCTGATCCGTTTGTAACTAGAGTCCATGGGAAGAAAGATGGCATATCCCTAAAGGAACTGAAGAAATATAATCTGGTTTGGTCTGGAAAAGTTAGTTCCACATGAAAATTTTGGCTATTTTTTAAAACCTAAAACATTAAGGTAGAAATGAGGCAACACAAAGCTGCCTTGAACATACACTGAGATCTTTTTATTTCCAGGGAACTACTGGGTCAGTATATATTTCACAAGTAATTGCCACCCAAATAGAGCCAGTTTGGGCTAGTGGTTAAGACATCAATCTAGAAACTAGGAGATGTGAGTTCTAGTTTCACCTTAACCACTAAACAACTCTTACTCAGCTCCAGGAAGGAGGCAATAGTAAACCATTTCCCAAAAAATCTTGTGAAGAAAACTGCAAGGATTTGTCCAAGCAATAGCCAGAAGTCAACATTGTCTTGAAGGCAGCAAAAAAACAAAACCCACCCTGCCTAATGGTTATTTAGTAATCAATACAGTAGCTATCATCTTGCTAATTCAATTAAACCCCATACACCAATGCATAATATTGCAATTATTTGAAAAGTTTCAAATGCTTTATTTATAGAGGGAGGTGTATTTCAGATTCCTTAAATAAAGTTTTATGACTGCATATATAACTGTATGATATAAAAAGATTGGGGTGAGGTAAAAATACTGCTATAAGTGTATATTTATGATAAAGATTTACACCGCTGAAATGATACTCTTATGAAATGAATAATCTTTGCTGAAAATGATTATCTGCCTAAGAAGCAAGCAAGGAAATTATGAACCTAACGTCCTCGTGCTATGATCTTTTTTCTTTTTTAGCTCTGAATTAAAATTCAGTTGAGATGATTTCACCAGATACTTGGATAGATATTGTGTACAGAACGAACTTTAATATGCTGTCTAGTACATGGAACAGCTAATTCATGCCTGGATTATTCTAATAGCTGGCAGCCTTCTTGATTCCATTCTCCAACCTCTAGTTGAGGTTCCAAAAAAGTACAGTTTGGGTGGCTCTAGACCACAGGTGTCAAACATAAGGCCCGCGGGCCAAATGTAGCCCGCCATGTCATTTTATGTGGCCCACGAGAGCTGCAAAGCATGCACACGCACATGTTTCCCCTCTGTGTGTGCGCACTCCCCCACCCTTCTTTGCATACGCGTGTTCCCCCCACCCTTTTGCGCATGCACGTGCCTACCAGCATGTGCCTACTGTGCAT
>JAOYMU010000263.1:47197180-47212121 GCA_025802295.1 Psammodynastes pulverulentus | reverse complement strand
GGGCAACCGGGTGGGGGACAAAGAGAAGCCCAGCAGAGTGGAAAGGCAGCTTCCTCGGGGGGCAGAAGGCAGGGCCAGCTCCTGTCCCCACTAAAGGTCCCTCTTCCTCTGGGGGAAGCAGGCAGGGGGCTCCCTTCGCAGGCCGGCTGAAAAAGGACCAGCCCTGGGGGTGGGGAAACAAGCCATGGGGAACTCAAGGAAGGGGTCAGCCTTGCCTGAATCGGCTGCCGTTGCCCCCCCCCCAAAGGCAGAAGAGGCTGGGGCTCCCCCAGGCCAGGCGAGAACATCTGGCCTTGGGAAAAGGGCGACTGGAGGGGGGGATGCAAGTCGGGCGCAGACAGAGGTTCTTGCAGGGGGGCTCCTCCCCCCACGCGACATCCTCAGCTCGGGGTGGGACCTCTAGTGAGGAGGCTCAGGGGTGGTTGCTCCCCAGGGGCTTCCAAGGGGCCTGGACAGGTCCTCCTTCACTGCTTTCTGAGAGGGTCGCTTCCAGGCTCAGGGCGGGAGGGGTCCGTGTCCCTTGCTGGCAACCCCGCCCCCCTCAGGCAGGCCCGAGGGAGAAGCGAGAGGCCTTCTGCTCATGCACAGAGAGCAGGAAACATTCACTAACCGGGCAGAGACCCCAGGGACGGATATCCCTGCTTCCAGAACCTTTTCCAATTCCCTTCCACAACATCCCAGCCTTCCAGTCCCTGAGGGGCTGCCACAAAGAAGGGGAGGATGAAGCTATTCTGCAAAGCCCCCCAAGGCAGACAAGAAGCAACAGATGGAAAGTCATCCAGGAGAGAAGCAACCCGGAACGAAGGAGGAATTCTCTGATAATGGGGAACAGTCAGTCAGCGGAACTGGCTGCCTCCAGAAGTTGTGGGTCCTCCGTCCATCCGTCCCTGGAGGTTCTCAAGAAGAGACTGCACAGCCATTTGATCAGGATGGTGTAGATCTGCTCTAGCAAGGGGCTGGACTAGAAGCCCTCCAAGGTCCCTTCCAACTCTGTCCTAAGGGTCTCCTGCTCGAACAGGGGGGTGGACTACAAGACCTCCAAGGTCCCTCCCAGCTCTCTTGTTCTAATTTCCTTGCTGGAGCTGTTCGGTCACCTTTGACCAGGGCGGAGTCTGGCCTGGGCATCCCAGGTGAGTTGGGGGCCTGGAGCTCGCCTCTTCCAGGCAGCCTCCACAAGATGGCGCTGCTGGTCCACTCTCCCACCAGCTCTCAGCCTCCCTAGAACGGCTGCCAAGGCCGGCACCAGCTTAGTGGACACAAAGGGGCAGCTGCTCCGCTTTCTCCTTCCCTTTGCCTGAGCCGGCCGGAGAGCCACCCACCCACCCACCCCCGTTTCACCATTTAAAACAGAATTGCTGAAGCAACAAATACGGAAACATATTTCTTTATGTTTAAAACAGACTCTATACTATAAGGAGAACTGAACTCATAGTTTTAACTCAGTCTATTGATTGTGTTCTTCCATTTATTTTTGTCAATAACATCCTAAAATGAAAAGAAAAAAATGGTACAAGGCCTAAGCAATGTTTCCTCTATTCTGTTTAAACAAGATGTGTCACTTTGGCAGAAATGCGTCACAAACATTCCTGTTTTAAGTTAGTCTGCTGGCTTTTTGAATGGAAGGCCTGTATGTTTTACAACTAAATGACAAGGTGCACCTTTCCCGTCATCCAAATAAGGAATATATTTGGTTCATATGTGTTTAGTGAGATGGTAACTACAGCTTTATATTCCTCAACTGAATATAAAGTCTTGCTGAAGACTTTTACAGTGGGATTATGTGAATTCTACATGTGTCTTCAGTAAGCAAGGTTAGGCATTTAAACAGCATAGGTCACTGGGATTTTTGTTTATTTGAAAGTCCTAGTAGTGAAGGAGAATGATGGAAAGTACAGTGAAATTGCTGGTGTGCATGGATAAAGAATTCCATGGGTCAAGGTTAAGTTTGCTTTCAGAGTTTCAACTAAGCAAACACTGGTGCTTTGTTCCAAATGACCAAGTCCCAACAATCCTGTTCCCAAAAGCACTTAACTGGAAAGTTTAGCATATTGTGAGCACACCAAAAAGGAGTTAATTAACACAAGCAGGTAACTTCATGGAGGTTACATTTAATCAAAAACAGATCCAGATTTATATAGAGTAAACAAATTCCACCCTGTCAGTTGGATCAGGAAAACACCAACATTCTCTCAGTTACTCTATTTTGCCAACCAAGTTTCTCAAAAAACAAAGGAGAACAAAACAAAAAGATTTGGTGAGGAAGAGTAGTTGACCAAGAAAGCTTCTCCATTACAGAACTCATTGCTCCAACTGGCAGCCCAGAACACACTTCACAAGTGGATTGACTCTAGGGCCCCAGCCACCACTACTGTTGTCCTTTTGATCATTGGGAAGAAGTCAGTGATGGATGGAATCATGATCAGAGAATCTCTCTCTTCTCTGAATGAATTTAAACTGCCAGCACTAGATGAACTGTCTCCTAGGTCACCGATGGAACTAGGAGATGGATGTTCTGGCCATATTCTAATATTCTAACTTTGAGAAATCTGGAAAACTGGTGAAATGCCATCTGGCTGGAGAGCAAATGTTGTCTTTACCCTAACTTCAAGAACGGGAAAGAGAAAGAAATTATAGACCTGTCTATCATTGTATCTGGATCAAATCTGGAGCAGATCATACATATTAATCTCATATTAGTCTTAAAAATGCTATGATTATGAGGCATCACCATGGATTTGTCAAGAATGAATCTTTATCAATTTAATTTTATCTCATTTTAAAAAATTGTCTACCATCTTAAATCAATTGTGGGAAAGTTGTTGAAATACTTTTACAAAACACCAGATGTGAATAACAAGTAAAGTGTGGCAGAATAGCATATCAATTAACTGTTGATAGTCAGATTGAAAATTGTACTTAAGGATTATTCAGATTTGATAGAAATATCAAGTGGGTTAGGCTGCCAGAAGTATCAGCCTTGGTTCCTGTATTCAATATTTTCATCAATGGCTTAGATAAATCAGACAGGATTATAATACCTTAGAAAACAGGGATACTGGATGCATGTCTTTCCCAATATTATAATTCTAATATTATAATATCCCCTGATATTTTGGCTCAGGGGATCATGGGATACTGGGCACTTTCTGAAGGAACTGGACTCCTCATTGGCTCATGCATTGGAAGTACCAGGAAAAAGCAGTGCAAAACTATGCAAACCCTGCAATTATGCAGGATAATTGCTAACAAAAACTATCCTTGATGTATGATACATGTGGCCTAATTTAATGCCTTATTCACACCACAGCTCAGATGTATGCATTCAGAAAGGAGATGATTGGAAAGCCTGCATTTCTCCCCCTAAAGGTGTATTTTTCTGGACATGTTATTAGATTCTAATCATGCAATTATCTTCACCATAATGACTATTAGCAAAGGCTAAATCTGTTCCCAAGTAATTTTGATGTAATTGACTGCAATTTTTTTTGTTAAACCCTCAGGTGAAAAGAGGTATAAAATTAAATTCAATAAGATTCACAACTGTATTAAATCTGAGAAAGTATTGACTGAATGCTATAACAGTGGAAGAAAAAGGAAATATATGAGTTTAAATAACTTTAGTACAATGCCATTGTGTAATGAAGGAAGTCCTGTTGTCTTCAAGATTGTTATGAGTGTGTTAATAGAGGAAGCAAATTTGAAAATGTATACTAAGAAAACATTTGGAACAGTAATCTATTTTAAGTAATTTGAATGCCAAGGAAGGGGAAACATATACCAATAGAATTTGACACAAAGATAGAGCCATTTGATCAAAACAGGAAGGAATGGGAAATAAATACTCCATTGGATACCACCTCATATAATTGTTTTAATCTGGTCCTTGTAAGAATTTCGTAATTTTAATAACCGAGTCTGAATCTCCTTTTTCTCTTATATTTCCCCACCCATTTTTCTATGCTGTGATTACCGTACAAGCTTGAAGCAAGCCCTGTCTTGTTTTACTCTGCTGCTGGCAGCTTTTCTGGCTAACAAGCAGGACAAAAAAAGCTATGAATAAATAATGATTGTAAACAGGCAATGATTATCTCCATGTTTCATCCTAGGAATAGCAACACACCAAACCGCTATGGTATTTAGACATTGTGATTTTCATATGTCAGTCTAGGTGCAAAATATTAGCATGTGATTAAATGCTTTACTGAATCCATTTCTTATGCAAATATTTTTGTCTAAAAAACCCCAGGGAAATGTCTTAACATTGTAAATAGCACTAAAAGTAGGCTAACTTTTGCAAGCAAAATCCAGTACTAAAATTACTGCTTTCCTCTTAATACTTATCAAACATTTTTTTGTATGGAACTCTTTAAAAAGTGAATGTGACATTGGGTAAAGAGTTATGGTTATGGTTTTAATCGGTCAAAGTATTTATTCCAGGATATGCAGGGGTGGGATCTTACCAGTGCCGCTGCCAGTTCGGGATCGCGCATGCGCACTGGAAAAACATGCTCGTGCTACTTTCCAACCCCCAGCTGGGGCTTGCAGCAACAATCAGCTTGAGCTGATAAAGACCAGGTAAGAATCAGGGTGGGGTGGAGGGCCCAACATTTATTTTTCGCTTCCAGTTCCTCTCCGCAGAATGGAGGCTTCAGTTAGCTACCGGTCTGCCTGATCCGGGCAGAACCAGGAGGATCCCACCCCTGAGGATATGACAAATAGCTGTTCATATGCTGGCTCAGAAAAAAACATTCAGTTCCACTTCATTTATATAATGTGAAGGAAAAAGCTGGTAAAGATGTGTTTCAGATTCATTTAACAATTAATTGTAGAATTACATGCAAGAGAGATTTTTGAAGAATGGGCAAGGGAAAAAAAGAGACATATTTCTCTCCTTGCTGGTTTCTGAAATTTCATATAAAATGGAAAGCTTTCTAACTTCACGGTGCTCATCCCAATAACCCGACTCTTTCATTCAAGACAAGATTAGGCTTAGTCCATAACCACACAGCTGTTTACGGTGTTCCTATTCTCTCTCAAAGCTGACAGGAAATATGCCACCTGAATCTTGCTGCCCCCCACAGAATATCTTCATCACATGTCCAAAATGCATTTATGCTGCCTCTCCAATTTTAAGGCATCTCATTCTAAGATTCATGAATGATGGTTTCTTTGGCTGAAATTCCAGCTTCAGTCAGGGTTATTCAGAAGATGAAAAGCCTTCTCCAGCTGACATGCCCTATGGCTATGCTTTAGTTACCCCTCTCTTCCTTCCTTCCTCCCTCCCTTCCCATTCTTCTGCCGATTGACTGTACTTTGCTATTTTTATTCCTTGAAAGTGGGGAGGCTAATAACCTCTATATAGCAACAAAGAATCATAGTTTGGTTTCCAGATCTGGTAGCTGAGATTCAAACAGTGGGTAAGAGTGGCATCTGAGGGAGGACTTAGTCATATGAAATGGTGTGACAGCTGTAACTTATCCTAAGAATAGATGTAAAGAGAGGAGCAAAGCATCAGGACTTCCTTGGAACAGCAGCCATTGGGAAAAGAATTACAAATCATACAAGCTACAGAAGCACAAAAGACAAGTCTATTTTCGCATTCATTTTAAGTGAAAATCAGGGATGGGCTAGTCAATTTCAAAGTCTTTCACTCTCACGGTTAACCAGCTGACCAAACCATTACAAAAAGGCCTGGCAGTGAAAGCCAGAGGTCTGGGTTTCCTTGATGCCCAAATGGGACTGAAGAAACAGGCAGAATCTACTGGGGCTTTGACAATGCAGGTAATTTCAGGCTGCTCCTCCAATGACTATCAAGTGCCCTGCCTTGCTTGGACGCAGCATCTAGGTTAGCAAAAATATCCTTGTAGAATATAGCCATCAGTTGTGGAAAACCACTGAGATAACACAAGAGGGAATGATCCCTGAGCAGGGAGGCTGGGTAGATTTGCTCTTAAGTCCCAAGCAAGTCCTTCCGCTTGACAGTTTTCTTTTGGCCTTTACTAACATAATTGGCATGCCAGCTCAACTCCCTTGTCATTCTGTATATCCCTAGTGGAGGACCTTGTCTGTTGATATGACATTTCAAGTATTTTTTTCTTTTAATTTTAATGATATGCAAGATATTTCCTGAAAGTTACAAAACCCTATAACTGAGTGATAATGAGAATATCTAATTTATTTTGGAATAGCCAAAGGGAGAAACATTGGGCCATTAAAGCCTAGTATTGGAAGGAATTAAAATAATACTGACTGGTTGAGTTGATCAAGAAATAATTATTCATATTTTCAGCTTCTTCTGTGATGGAATGGGAAGAAATTTCTTTCAGGAATTCAGGCTCCCTGAGGACTAAGTGTTAGGAAATAGTCCTGCAGGGAAATAAAAGCTAGAGCCATGATGGTTATAAATAAGCAGTGGATTAAGAGGAATCAAAACAAAAACTTGATGAACAGGTTTGTGATAAATAGATAGAGGATATAAACAAGATATTCTCCATAAAATGTATTTCCTAGTGTTGAGAAACTGAATATAAAAGGAATGCCACATATGTAAGTTAAGAGAAGGGATAAAATGACCTGGGAAGCAGAAACCTGATTTTAAAAAAATGGGCATTTTGGAAACAGTATCCAAGTGGGGAATTATGGGGGAGAAAATGGTAAAACACAACACAAGAAATGATTGTATGTTATTGGCAGGAAGGAAGTAGACACGAGCGCTTTGAAGGTTTAAACCTGTGGTTGCAAGGGATCTGCTGACATTATAGGTTCTCAGTGGATTAGATCTATAGAAATTGCAAAGAAAGGGAAGTGGGTCAGTTATAGTTTCTTTTGTCACCAGGGTATTATGGCTGAGTGAGGAAGCAAGCACACTAACGATAAGAGAAGAAAGGCCAAAATTCACATAATAGTTTAAGTAGCTAGGCAGTTCTTTACAAGTATTTAGACCATTGCTAATTCATTGCTGATAAGATCAATGTATATTTCTGTGTAACACCTTTTCTTTTCTTAAGAAAATCATGCAAAATCTATATATGTTTTGTCTTCATTTTACAAAAGGGAACCACTGATAACCAAAACATTTTCAAAGCGAAAGATCAATATCTTTTCCTTCATTCCCATCAGTTGGATCTTATACAGAGATTAGTGTCTCTAATTTGGTGCGTCTTCTGGAATCTGCTACCCAAGTGGATTCCTCTTTACTTTTTACTCCGATATGAAGAAACCAAAATTAAAAACAGAAGAACTTTTGAATGATTACTGCACAAATGGCAAATGGCCACTCAATTAAACCTTTCCACTGAACAGCTGTTAAAACTGAAGCCTTGAAGAATAGTTTTCTAGAGCAGAGATGGGCAATCATATGATGGGCAATTTTGAGAGCATGTAGCAACAAAATATCCATCATGTCAGTGTGGAAATCACAAACGATCCATTTATCAAAAGGTAATTTTATTTTGACACCATTTTCTGACCTCTCCATCATTGCTTGTTTCCACTTTGGATTCGTCTGAGCTGATGGGCACAAGTTCAAATAAAGCATTGGGCTGCAGGCATCGAGAGCTGCTATTTTCTAAAAATGTTTGTGAGGCCCTGAGGCTAATATTCATTTTGCCATATGCCCATTTCCAACTGAACTCGGTTTTAATTAAAATATCATAAAAGGCAAAGATATGGAACTTGCTGGGGGGGAGGTATATCAGGGAAGAGCAGAGATGGTATTCAGCAGGTTCTGACCAGTTCTGGAGAACCGGTAGTGAAAATTTTGAGTAGTTCGAAGAACCGGCAAATACCACCTCTGACTGGCCCCGCCCCCATCTATTCTCTACCTACCGAGTCCCAGCTGATCGGCTGGGTCTCCTTTTGTTGCCCTGCACAGGAGAACAGAGCTGGAAATCAGGTTAGTGAGGTGGGGAAAGAATGGGGATTTTGCAGTAACGTTCCCCCAGAAGTGGGGTGGGAATGGAGATTTTGCAATATCCTTCCCCTGGAGTGGGGAGGGAATGGAGATTTTGTAGTATCTTTTCCCTGAAATGCCCACCAAGCCACGGCCACAGAACTGGCAGTAAAAAAATTTGAATCCCACCACTGATTACAGTTATACCTGTATAATTACAGTTATAAAAGCACTGCAGGCCTGTTTCCTGAAACTTTGCCACCTTGCAGGGCCTGGAAGCATTCCATTTTGGCTGCAGCTCCTGCAATATTGAATACCATCTCCCTTGAGCTCAAACAGGCCCTCGTCCTTCTAAACTTCTGGAGACCTAGATTTTTTCTCAGGATTTGGGATGAGATGATGGTATATTTATTCCTGTTTATCATTTATGATGGGCTTTCGGAATCAACTCCCATCCAAAGGTCTTTCTGAATATGAGGAAGGAGAGACTGTAAAAGAAATGTTTCTTTCTGTTTTCTCAGATACTGAAAAATGCACCAAGTGTCCAGATGATCAATATCCAACCAAAACCCAAGTCCAATGTATCCCCAAAAGAATATCCTTCCTCTCCTATCAAGAACATCTGGGCATCATCCTTGTTTCTGTGGCCCTACTCTTTTTCCTAATCACAGGCTTCATTTTAATCATATTCATTAAATACCTAGAAACTCCCATTGTCAAAGCCAACAACCGGGACCTCTCCTTCATCCTCCTGGTCTCCCTCATGCTCTGCTTCTTGTCCTCCTTTTTCTTCATTGGACAACCAAGAAAAGCAACATGTCTTCTCCGACAAACTGTGTTCAGCATTGTCTTCTCAGTAGCTGTGTCTTCTGTATTAGCCAAAACGATTACGGTGGTACTGGCGTTCCTGGCCACAAAACCAGGGAACAGGGTGAGAAGATGGTTGGGGAAGAGCTTGGCCAACTCTATCATCCTTTCTGGTTCTGCTGGACAAATTTTCATCTGTGCCCTGTGGTTGGGTGTTTCTCCTCCATTCCCTGATTCTGATCTGCATTCCCAGCCTGGAGAGATCATCCTTCAATGTAATGAAGGCTCCGTTGCCATGTTTTATGTTGTCCTTGGCTATATGTGCCTCCTAGCTGTCATTTGCTTCATTGTGGCTTTCCTGGCTAGGAATCTGCCTGGGGCCTTCAATGAAGCCAAGCTGATCACCTTCAGCATGCTGGTCTTTTGCAGTGTCTGGATTTCCTTCCTGCCCACCTATCTGAGTACCAAAGGAAAGTTCATGGTGGCCGTGCAGGTCTTCTCCATTTTGGCCTCTGGTGCTGGGCTACTTGTCTGTATCTTCTTCCCCAAGTGCTATATCATCATCCTCAGGCCGGATCTAAATACTAAGGAACATCTAATTATAAAAGGAGGAAAATGACTATGACATTGTTTCTTAGGCTCCTAATATGTAATTATCCATTGCAGTTCTTTTGAGTTTTGACCTCTATAAACTATGCAAAAGTTAACAGATAACAGATAATCAGAGCTGGAAGGGACCTTGTAGGTCATCTAGTCCAACCCCCCACCCAAGCAGGAGACACTACACCATTTCTGACAAGTGGCAGTCCAGTCTCTTCTTAAAGGTCTCAAGTGATCAACAAACCCAAGCAGAACAAAAAGACCCAAGCACTTCTCCACCAGCAATCAGCATCCCAATCAGCATAGATTAACTCTAAGGTTAACATCAGACCAACAATCAAGTAAACAATACCCCAATCAAGAAACTGCCGGAAGACCCAACAGTAAACAGCCCAATCAAAGAATCTCTAAGACTTCCCCCCACCAACATTGACAGGGCAAGCTACCAGAATATAAACTGACAGCAAACTCCCCTCCTTACTGGCACTTACTTAGTTTGGATAACGAAATGTACACAAGAAAACAAACATTTCAACCCTCAGCCACAAATACTCTCTTATATATTTTGTATATTTGTATATTTCCTTTGCTTCTGTTTGTCAATTTCTTTAAAATAGAAGAAAATAAAAAATATGAAGATTGTAAGACTAATGAAATTTAAACCCAAGATTATAGCGCTAGCAATAGCACTTAGACTTATATACCGCTTGATAGTGCTTCACAGCCCTTTCTAAGCAGTTCACAGAGTCAGCCTATTGCCCCCTAGCAATCTGGGACCTCATTTTACCCACCTCGGAAGGAGGGAAGGCTGAGTCAACCTTGAGCAGGCAGCTGGCTGTAAGCAGAAGTAAGCCTGCAATTACTGCACTCTAACCTCTGCGCCACCGTGCATAAAATAGTGTCAAATTCTAAATTCCATCTTGTCTTCATTTACAATTTGTCATGAAATGAGGGAGGGGGGAAGCTGAGGCCTCTCACTGAGGAATCCATAGACCCATTCCAACCATTCTTTCAAGATATGGGAAGGCAACAACCAGACAGTGGCACACAGCAGTGTTCTATAGGAGAATGTAATTGATGACATCCAGCCATGAATGTATTTCAGCTACCTCTTATTGGACATTGCTTAGTCTGTGGCTCTTCCTCCTGTCTCCCAAAGTCATTCCCACATACCATTACACTGTGTGCCCACCTTGGCCAGGAATGGCTAATAATTGCCATTTGAATCCCATCCACTACTGATCTATTGACTTCATATATGACATATGAGATAGTGAAGTGTAACAGATGTTTACACACCTCGAAGCTGCTGTCAGACATGTCTATGAAGTTTCTCAATCATCCAAGTCATGGTTGTCCCAAAGGACCTTATCCAAAAGACAAGTGGACTTTCTTGGCTTATTTTTATTCCTTGAAAATGTTTTGCTTCTCACCCATGAAGCTTTTTCAGTTCTAGAATTGAAGTATCTCCTTGGATGAAAAATGAAACATTTTCAAGAAATAAACCAAGAAAATCCAGTTACTTTTTGGAAAAGCACCTTTGGATTGCTCTCCAACAGTGTTGGAAGAAGGGTGAAACAGTATTTTAAACTTTATACATTTAGGGATGATTTAAGCCTGCATCACTTTGAGCTGGGGAGAAGGCATTATCATGGCAAATGGCAGCAAAAAATATTTCCAAGATATTTATTTGCAAATAGGGAAATGTCCCCAAACTAGTCCTGCTTTTAAAAAAATGAATTGAATTGAATTGAATTCTTTACTGGCCAAGTGTGATTCGACACACAAGGAATTTGTCTTTGGTGCATACGCTCTCAGTGTACATAAAAAGAAAGATACATTCATCAACAATCATAAGGTACAACACTTATAGGATACAATAAACAATCAAATCATACTAGGAAACAATATAAATTGTAAGGATACAAGCAACAAGTTACAGTCAGACAGTCATACAGTCACAAGTGGGAGGGGATGGGTGATACGAGAGATGAGAGGATTAATACTGTAGCTGTGATTATGTACAACAATTTCTCTTTAACTGCAATCTGGCCTCAAAGTATGAACTTGGGGATCAAATTCATTCAAAGTAGCATATCTTGCAAACATAATAATTGCGGAAACATCTAAAATGAATGGATTGCATTTTGATACAACTACATTTTCTTCTAGAGTAATTTGCTACTGCACACCTACGGTATGTCCATCTTTGCATTTGTCCTTTTTGTGATCACTCTTGCAAATCTGTAGAGTTCTCTAGGGAGCTGCCACTTAAGTCATACCCTTTGCTGATTTGGCTCTCTTTTTATTGTCCTTAGACCTTAGCTGTGTGTATTCAGGGTGGATGCCAGAAGTTGTCTCAGTGCTAAACCTCTGCACCTGTAGAGAAAATGTTGTGGTATGTTGGAGAAAAATATTTCCTTTGCAAATCGATGAATTCCTTCTGAGACCATGCAAATCTCACCACACCAGATTTAGTTTAGACATGATGAAGCCTGGGTTGTACTGTTTCAGGCTATGGGTGGGTGGGCGAACATATGTTTGAATACTCTGCCATGTGCTTTTTGTATATTTCATGGAGTAGGCTGACTTCTCTTTCCAAATATATTTTTCTTTTGCAAGGAGTTGTCGTTTTTTAAATGAATGAGTTTTTAGAAATTTAACTCCAGTGTCTTGCAGAGACACACATCCTGAAATAGTACAATTCAGAAAAGCTTAGCCCAACACCCTGATGATTGCATAAACTGGCACTTGACGTGTCATAGAAAAAGGAATGCACATATTCCATTAAACTACTTCAGACAAGTAGTTTGTGTAATCCTATACTGATTATTTTAAAAGGTAAACCTAACACAGGAAGCAGCCTGATACGAGTTATATGCCTGGTCCACCTAACCCAGTGCGGTTACCGCTAAAACCATCCAGTTTATTTGAAAATAATATAGAATAAACATACAACTTACTGGATCCAAAAGAGAAGCAATGGAAGTGAAGCTCTGCCATTTCTACTCATTGATGTTTTCATGAATTGCAATAGGTTTCTTTCTCTAAAAAAAGGACCTTAGGAAATAATTATCAATGAGGAAAAACAGAGGGACCAAACACTTAGATGGGATGGCATCATCTAGACCTCCTCAGCCTTTTTAATAGGAATTACACCACCAGCATAACCTTGAATAATGTGTGGTTGTATCACAACCATTTTGAACAAAATAAATCACATGATATTTTAAGTCCTGCTGAACAGTCTCTTTCTATTATAGGAACTATGCAGTTTTGAGATTATAATCTTGAAACAAAGATAAGAAATTGACTCAGTCAGTTTATCAGACAAGCAAGCAAATAAATATATAAAAAATTGACGCGGAGTTTGCTTATTTTCATCCCTTCTTTGTTTTTTTATGCTGTCTTTGATGATAAATACTTAACTAAAACGATGAAGCCCCAGTATTTGTATCTTTTGTCAAAAAAATGTATCTTTCTCTTTTGACAAAAAAATATAGCAAACTGAAATGGTAAACAGGATCTTGGAAGGCTAGAAGAATTGGTGGGAAGCAGGTTCTCCAATCTACCTTCTAGTAAATGAGTGTTTTATGACTGAACATTCCCTCCATGATAACCATTTTGAGAGAGTGCCCATTGCATGCTTTCAACATTAAAATCCGGTTGCAAATCCTTTGGATTATGTTCTACGCAAAAAATATATAAAATCTTTTGTTTGCACAAGCAATGAGTTATTAAGGATAACTCGTTTAGTGGATTTCTTACGGATTAAGGGGTTTCTTTATTTTGAATTGCTTACTGGCTACCTCAAACATACACCTACTTGGAAATTTTGGAGAAGGTGGATTATCTCCTCAAGACAAATCTCGTCATCCCTTTGCGTCAACAAACTGTCATTGGCCTTAGGATTGTACATGGATTAGGAAAAATGGAAGGTACTTGATCTGTAAATCGCTTTTTTATATCTTCTTTACAATGATGTAATTAAAAATTACTATTAAAAAAAACTAATTCAAAAAAATAAAAGAATAAAGGATAAAAGGAAAAATAGAATGTGCAGGAAAAAATAGAAAGAAAAAGAGAAAGAGAATAGACAATAAAGAAAAAGAAGAATATAGTAAAGAAAAAAAGAAATATATAAAGAAAACACAACAGGTATAAACAATTTTCATAATTTATCACTCTCTCTCAAAGTAGTGTATAACAAATGATCTCTTCTTTGTGTATCCCATCTCTCTCTCTCTTTTTAGATGGCTTTTATTATTTTTTATAAATGACTCAAAGGCGTGCACATAGCTAATACTCCTTCCAACTTCCTATTTGCATCAACATCACAACCCTGTGAGGTGAGTTGGGCCTAGAAAGTGCTTTTGGCCCAACGTCATCCAACCAACTTTCATGCTTAAAGTGGGACTAGAATTCACAGACTCCAGGTTTTTAGACTGATGCCTTTAGCACTGCAGCAAACAAACTTCTCTTATCTATAAACATATCCTAAAGCCTTGTCATTCAGTTTTGATCAGCAACAGATTATTAGGGCTACTAGAGAGATAACACACTTATTTTAAATTTGATCCAATAAACCAACTTTATATACCTTCCTTTTTAACAATCTTGATCTTTAGTCCCTTCAAATGTTGCCTTACAACCTGATTTATTTATTTTTCTTTGTTCTTGACCATAACATTCTTTAGTTTTAACACATCTCTTCTGTAAAACCAGTATAGGAAAGTTATCCAGGTCACTTTTTAGATTTGTTATTTATATATCTCTTTTAATTATTAAAACATCAGGCAGTTTCATTTGAATGTCCAGTGGAATATCTTTTTCATGTCATTGTGATAGAATGTGCACCTGCAGGAGCAGTGGGAGACAATTTTGGCAACACAGAGGCCAAGAATAAGAGACTGTATGTCCAAGCTGGGAGGAAGTGAGTCAGAGTAGCTGCATCCTAGAATCTCTTAAAACGTACCCAGTAGGTTAATAGGTTCTAACTTAGTTCGGCAAGATTCTGTTCATTAAGAGGCAGCAAATAAAGGATTGAACTTGAGTGGATTTTCCTGTGTCATCTCTGGGCTTAGGCCTGACATTAATTATGGTAGCTTCAGTTTTCATATACTGAAATGATATTTTCCATGGATATACTAATATGATATTTTCATTTAGACCATGGATTTAGACCAATAATATTTCTAACGCTATTAGAAAGCAAACGATATCTATAAAAGTCTTCTCTAAGGGCACTGCACACCAGAACAACTAGACACAAGGGCAGCTTTTTCCTGAATGCCACCACTCTGCTAAACAGCTAATTCCCACAACACTGCCAAATTATTTACTAAGACTGTATTACTATTATTCTTCTCATCCATCCTATTACCTATTTCTTCCCACTTATGACTATAACCGTGTTGCTTGTATCTTTACAATTTATATTGTTCAATTTGTTTCCTAATATGATTTGATTGCTTTTTAGTAACCTATGACTATCACTAAATGTTGTATCTTATGATTCTTGATGAATGTATTTTATTTTTTAAAATTTATTTTTATGTACACGGAGAGCATATGCACCAAACACAAATTCATTGTGTATCCAATCACACTTGGCCAATAAAGAATTCTATTCTATTCTATTCT
>JAOYMU010000263.1:47152148-47167455 GCA_025802295.1 Psammodynastes pulverulentus | reverse complement strand
GTGATAATTATGTTTGATAATTCCTTCTTTTTAGCTTATTAATAGGTGCTGCTGGCACAAAAGTGAATAACAGAGAGGCAATTTTCTCCTGTGGATACCAGAAGAATACAGCTAACAAAACAAATGAATTATTGCACAATTGAACAATTAATCCAGAGCTCTTACTTAACACACAAATGACCAGGCTAAAATTATCATACTTTGGAGATATTATATGAAAGCTTAATTTTCTGGAGAAGTCTATCATGCTGGGAAATATGGAAAGAAAGAGAAGGACAGTGAACAGCAAGATGAATGGCCTCAATTATAGTTGCAAGCGATATATGACTGAAAGATCTGAAGGAGAAATTTTGGGAATAGATCCTCCTGGAGAAAATCTAGCTAGGTGGACACTAAGAGTTGACACCAAATTGAGGGCACATAATCAATCAACCAACCGACCATCCGACAAACCACCCAACCACTCATTCAACCATCCATCCATCCACCCAACCATCCAACCACCCACCCACCCAACCAACCAATCAGCCAACTTTTAATGGGAAGATTGGATTTCCATGGAAGAATGAATGTAAAGGTTTACAAAACTTGAAATGTCTAAATATTACCAAACATATATATTCAATTAATAAATATTTAACACAAAACTTGAAAAAGATGCACAAATTGTCCTCTCAACAATCAAATGTATTATGTATAAACCACAAAACATGTCATCTTAGATCTTGACTACAGTTTGTTTTTTCCAATATTACAATATTAAGTAATATTGAATAGCTTTGAACAATGCATTTCTTCTACTCTCACATTCAAATATAACTCATGAATTTATACAAATAAATTTATATAAACAAAATGGGAGAGAACTATTGTAGAACCTCAGCTATACCTTGTACTTTATCTTACATTTCAGATGCTTTCCAGGCACATCCACCAGAGGCTCAATGAATCTTCTCATATGAAAGCAAACTACTTGGAGAGATTATTCCATAATGCCCCCCCTTTAAAACCTGATCTTTAACTTTCTGCTTTAACTTTGTTACTTTTTAAATTAGTTATATGGTATTTCATTTTGTGCACAGAAATGTGTTTTCAAATAAGCAAGCAAGCAAGCAAGCCATGGTGTCCTGGTTCATTACCTCAGAATTGGAGGTATGCACAAAACAGGAAATGTGCTGTGTTTCCATACTGGAACAAACAGTCCTATTTGAAATAACCAGTCAGTTGAAACAGCCTAAATGTTTGGTTCCAACTCAAAAAAACTCCTCTCAGATACAGATGTTTTGTTGTTGAGCTGAGACCACTTCAAGCTTGTTTCAACATTCAACTTGAAATTACCTGAGAACAGCGTGCTTTCTTTCCAGCACTGAAACAACATTTTCTGAACAGTCAAAATGGCTATTTTAAGCTCAAGATGTTTTGAGTTTGGAACATCTTGCACTTCATAGATTTTGATGGTTAGCAACAAGGCCCTGCTCCCATGAAGTGGATCTCTGTAATCTGAGGACTTCAGCCGCTTAGTTTTTGAAATGGCTTTGGACACCCTAGATTACTCACTTAACGTTTCAATGCTGTTGCCCTCCATTCTTCAACTTGTTACCTTCATTTTTCCTGTTGTTGAGCTGATTGAACTGCTCTGTAAATTCTGCCAGGGATTCCTCAATAGTCTCTGTCCTGGGAACTGAAAGCGAAAAGCGGCGCTTGAACGTTTTCATCTTGTTCATTTTATTCTGTAGAGCAAGTCAACAGCAGGATCTGATAGGAAAGGAAAACAAAAACGATGGCTCTCAGTTTATTCACAGAACTGCCACCAGAGATATAGAAAATGAAACTCTGATTTCCACTGAAATCACACTCACAGCAAATGGAATAATTCCCTGTTGCATTTCAATCAGCAGGGATTTACATGTGAAAAGATGGATTCAGTTTACCGTGTCAAAACAGGCACAATGGTAGCATATACCCAGAATTTGGTCTGATCATTGAAAAAAGATGAGCTTATGCTTTACATCAGAGTTTTTTTAAAACCTTAGGTAATATTTTTTAAAATGAGGACTATCCATGACTTCTTGTAATGGGGGTCAAAAAGAACCATTGGAATACATTTTTTATTTTATAATCATTATTTTTCCTTAAATATAAATACATTGATAAGTCCTAATGGGATCTGCTAGGGTAGTTCATCAATGCCTGGAGAAATATATCAGTCATTTTTGATATTTGGCAGAGTAAGTGTGAAAAGCCACATTTAGAAAGATCCATCAAAGCAACATGTAGTAGGACTTTCTATGCATTTTTATTTACAAACTTGTACTCTTTGTGACCTTTCATTTACTTATTTACTTAGAAGATGTATATAGCTACCCAACTCACATAATCATGACTCTGGGAAGCATTCATGAAGTAAAGCCCCCCCCCCCAAGAATATTGCAAATAAAAACTATAACACAAAATAAATCACATAAGCCAACATAGCAACCACATAGAGATGGGGATCACCAATCATACATTCTGTTTCTCAGAAGTTGGGTTCATCTATTATCCTGGGCCAATACCCTGGGAAAAGTCGATTTTGTAAAGCTTTCCTGAAGGCTAATAGGGTCAGGGCTATCCAAGTCTTAGGGGGGAAATGGTTTGAAAGGGCACTGCATCAGAAAAGGCTTGTCTCCCAGGTCCCATCAGATAACATTGCTGCAAGATTGAGCCTGGAATATGCCCGTCCCGTGAGACCACGTGGAATGGGCAGAAATACTCAGGAAGACCTGCAAACATTATAGTCCTGGGCCATGACGGGCTTTGTAAACAATAACCAGCATCTTTAATTATATACGGTATAAAGCATATTGGGAGCCAGTACACTTAAAGACTTCCAGTAATTCCTTGCCTGTCCTCAATTCTTTCAATGTAATGGCCCCTCTTTATTCAGGAATAATTACTTGTTGGATAGAAGTACTGAATGGATTCAAATTCATAAATAAACTTTTCTTGAATCTTGGTTTACAGGAAACTATTTTTCAAATTGGATTGGCAACATTTTCAAACATGAATCATAATGATGGTAGTTTAAATAAAGAAATACTTTACTATTATGGTTTGTATATAAATTCTGACAAGACAGCGAACATATTAAAGTTGTATTTTTGCAATTATTTACAGTCTCTTAAAGACGAGGGATGAGGTAGGTTTGCAGAGTATCTTCCAGCTTTTCAGGAAAGACTAAGTGCTCCACCTACTTTATACCATGACAAATAAATTTTAGGGTTGAAGCTGCGTCCTTCCTCTGCCTCTGCTTGGTTTTTCAAAATCCATCTTACCAATTTTTCATTTAACTCAAAGTTAAAAAGGTTATTAGTAAATCCACAGAAAAAAGTCTTCCTACCTAGAAGAATAAGCACATTATATTCAGTGTTCAGAATTTATTCTGTCTTATTCTGATTCATCTAACCCAGTTTTGTCAATATTGTCAGGGTTTTCATCAGTACCTGAAGATGCAAGAGGATGAAAGTAGAATTTTTTTTGCATGCAAACCACATATAATGCCATTAATAGACCACATTCTCAAAGAGTAAAAGATTCTTGAATTCTATCCATAGCATGTAAATAAAATAAATTCTGTAAGACAAGACACTGCTAAAACTTAATACAACTGCTAGTTCTAGTTTTAATGTAGCAAAGATAACTAGAGTCCACTCCCTTCACCAGTCTTGCCCATTTCCTCTAGTCCAAATTTGCACAGAGAAAGTTTTTGAATATAGGTAGTTACAACATCAGATAGCTGTCCTATATATTTCTTTGGATTCATAATCTAGTTATTAGGTAAATAAATTCTAAAAGAAATTAATCTGGCTACTAATAAATGATAAATAATTCAGCACTTTTGTAATGCCCATAACATTTTGTAGCCTATGAAAGTTTCTTTAAGAAATATTAACAGGCATTAACTTTTTCTTTTAGCTATGTAAAGCCAAATAAATAAATAAATTTGCTCCTTTTTATTCAGATTACCTGGATTTTAACCAAATCAACTTTCTGGGCCTTTTCTGAAGAAAATCACCCTAAAAACAACAATACACCCTAAAAACAACATGGCTAAAAGGATTATATTACAGTAATCTAGAACAGGATCCATGGATATGCAGGGATAAATACATTTATTTATTTATTTATTTATTTATTTATTTATTTATTTCTCAAATTTATATACCGCCCCATCTCCGAGGACTCGGGGCGGTTCACAGCAGGGTAAAAACAACAAAACAACAAAACAATACATCCCCAAAGTGTTCTATCAGGGCAGTTTTGTTTTGTTTCAGTTCAGAAATAATTACCTGTGAGTAGAAAATGGCAAAAAAAAAATCACCCAATTTTTCAGTGAAGAAATATTATTAGACTTAATAGCAATCAACACGGTGTATTTTGTGTTTCTGTTAATTAACTTTGGTTTCACAAAAGGAATGTTTCAAGTGTTAATAAGGGCAACTGCATTTAAGAAAGGTTTTCTGCAATCTTTTGCAGTCTCAGCACTATTGCTCAGACTACTTTCTTTCTATCCTTACATTTATGCAGGAATTACATTTTTCTTCAATGAAAACAAAAGGCTTGCTTCACGCAGCCTGTCATAAGGAAAAAAGGCACACACCCCCCATACCTAGGTGGGGGATATTTTCATGTGGTGGCTTAGATGCACATTTAAAAACTGGGTACATGTTATTTGTTCCAGCTGCAGTCGAGATGCTAAAGTTTTGTGTGTCCTTATTACTGGATTGGGAGTGGATATTGTTAAATAGATAGTTGCCCTTCACAGGTTGTCCACATGGACATCTTAATTACAAATGCTGATCTGCTGAAATAGTGAACTAAAGTGCTGAAATATTTGAATAACAATAATATACCAATGTTTTCTTGTAGTTTCTTCTGCAAGCTGAACTACATCAGGGAAAAAACCCATCATATATAGATGAATAGAACATCAATTAATCTTATGATGGCTGGGTAAGTGAATGTTTGAGTTGGGTTGCGAATGTGTAATAAAAGGCTGGGCCACAGAATAGGTAGTCATGGGAACAAAAAGAGGGAAGGTGACAGATGACAATTGAGGTGGTACCCTGCACCTGACCTGGAATGAAAGCAATGTTAGACTGTCAGATGCCTATTAAGAGAAAAAATTCTCAACTGCAGACACATTTAATTTCATTTAATTAAATTTCCAAAGCATGGGGAAACTAGCTAAAGGGAAAGGGTCAAAGGGTTCAGTTTTTTCAAGGCATTTGGAGGAAACCAAGACCATACTAACAAGCACTTAGCTAGAAAATACATTCTAAGTTAGAAAATATATGACTAAGTCCAACAGATGCCAGCATGGTTAATTAGCAGAATCAGAAAAGCTATAAAAAGCAAAGATTTATTTCAAATGGGGAGCTCTTATTCTCAAGAGAACAAATTCTGGCAACACTAAGATAAAGCAATCATATAACAAACAACAAAAACTAATAAAACTGAGCAATACACTTCTAAAAATATAAACACATAATACAAGATGTCTATAAATACATTAAATTATGGAAGCCAGCCAGTGATTTACCCAATAAAACTGGCAAAATTTTCAAGACACGGAAAAGAAAGTAGCTTTTTTAAAAAATAGCACATAATTCACTTACAGAATTTGCTGCCAAGTAACACAATGGATTTAAAAGCGAGTTAAATATATCAATGAAGTAAAACCATGTTAATGTAAGGCTTTAGGAATGTTACAAGTTTATAAGACATGTTGCTAAATACTTTGTATAGCAGGACAGTGGTAGAAGAGAAAAATTACTTTCAAATGGTCCTTGCAGTCTTTCCAACTACTTTGAAAAACAGGATGCTGGACCTTTGATCAGATCCAAGAGGGTTCTTATTATATTCTTACTGTTTATGTAATCTGCATCTAAGTTTATTTTGATAGGCTTTAAAATGACAAACACCTTAAAACTGCTTAGTGTGCTTGATGGAAATGGCAAATAGGTTAACAGTAGAACAGCACAATCAAGATGAGAAAAAGATCAAGGATCTGTTGGGAGAATGTGTTATGAAACTAAGAGCACTCAGACCAGGTTGTGCAATATTTTTGGACCATGGACACAATTACAGTTCTGAGAACTTGTGAGCAATATATTCACAAAATAATTCTTACGGGAGATCTGCCGTCAGATAATATCTTCCGTGATGGGCTTGGTCAGCCAACACCCTCTTACCTCTTGACACTCCAGGTACACTCAAGGGCATGGCAAAAAATGGCAATGCTGGGAGCTTCTTCATAGATGCCTGTGTTCCATTTAATTTAATTGTCTATTTTAAGAAGCACAACAGTATTTAACTGATAAGAAATGAAGTCTACTGACCATTATTGGGGATGGGGTGGGGCCTATTACCTATCTTAATCCATACACAGATTAACTCTTCACAATTGAATGTTTTAGGACAGTGATGGCAAACCTATGGCACGTGTGCCACAGGTGGCACACAGAGCCATCTTGGCGGGCACACGAGCTGTCACTCACCACTCATGTGCGTGCAGCCTCCCCGTCAGCCAGCTGATCAGCGGGCCTATGGAGCCTGTGGGACGCCATTTTTGCCCTCCCAGAGGCTCCAGGAAAGCCCCTGGGGCCTGAGGGGGTGAAAAATGCCCCTCCCAGAAAAACCGGAAGTTGCAAAATGGGCCTGTTTTTGGCTTCTGGTGGGCCTCCAGAACCTGGGGGAGGCTATTTTTGACTTCCTAGAGGCCCTGGAAAGGCCTCCGGACCCTTGGGAAGCTGAAAAATGGCCCTACCACTTGTCCAGAACAGATTTGTTGAATGTGTCGCCTATGGAGCCATTTTAATTCTGTCCTGAGCTAACAAATCCTCAGAGTGATCCTTTTTGTTTTGTGGGGTTTATGAGATGTCCTCTTTTTCCTTTTTTTAATGTACACTTGTGTGTATATGTGGACCATGTGCTTTATTGGTTTGTTAAGCATATATCCAAGTTTCTTTGAGGAGCTTACAAGTCAGTTTACAAAAAAAAAATTCCTTTCAATTTAATATCAGTACAACAGCCCTGTGAGTTAAATTGTATAAAGGAGAGTGACTGCCCACTTGGTCACCAATGAGTTTTCATGGCTAAAGATGATTTTACCTAATATCCACTTCTTCAATCTAATACTCCCCACCATATATATGTCATACAATAGGAAGGTAGCATCTCAGTGCAACTCTCTGCTCATTGCAAGATCCACTACAGCGTTTCTGACTGAGGACCATCCAGTCTCTGAAATTTGCAGTACACAAACATACCATTCAACAGCCTGCAGACTGTTTCCAGGACATAACAATGCTAAGAACTCCTTGGACTCAGCCTCAAAGAGTAGCTCTATTTGGCCAGTTGCTAAAATGAGCACAACTGCATTGAGCACACAGCACTGTTTATTTCCAGGGTAATTACCTTCTTCCCTTCTGCTGGTTCTTACGGCCGCTCAGCAATGCAGCTGCAAACAGACAGAACTACCCCTTAGGGGACTGTTG
The DNA here is from genome assembly GCA_025802295.1 of Psammodynastes pulverulentus. Taxonomy (NCBI): domain Eukaryota; kingdom Metazoa; phylum Chordata; class Lepidosauria; order Squamata; family Psammodynastidae; genus Psammodynastes; species Psammodynastes pulverulentus. The sequence continues at coordinate 47,159,917 of JAOYMU010000263.1, read as the reverse complement.
ATGGAAACAGGTTTTGTTGGGAACAGACTATTTTGCTAGGCTTTTCTTAGAGTGTATATCATCCTTTTTATTTCTCTGGATATATGGCACCTTCTTTAAATTCTGTGGTGTTTCATTGTTATGTGGGTCTTGCAATTTCCAATTCAATTATTCCTTATACTGTATTCCCCAGCGCATACTTTCAGGTGGAAATAGTTTTGTCATGGCCCTTTCAGCTTATAAAAACCAGATCTATTTGTATAGAACATGCTGCATTAAATGAGAAATTTATAGCAGACTACAATATAAAAACTAATAACAGAAACAATTCAGTACATAGAAATTTATTCTTGTTTGCTTTGTGGACAGATGAACTTCAGTGTGCAGGTATGATATTAAATAACTGAAAAAGGGCTGAGCAGAATTTCCAAAACATCAAGGAATCTGTACTACATGCAATTGTCTTATATGGTAATAAAAAATAAAAAAACCATAGAAAGCATGTAAAGGCACATATTTATGCTGAAGAAGTTAATTCTCTTTAGCTACAGCATTCTGTCTCTTTTCCTTTTTTGTGTGTTCTCTTTTACCTGTTCAAAACAGGTGCAGAAAAACCCACTTGCATATCAATTACTGTTTTTGTTCACTCCAAGGAAAATGGGGAGCATCAACAGTGATATTTCCAGTGATCAATAGTTGCAGGAACTGGGTGTATCTAGTCTAATGATAGCAGTCTTCCAATATTTGAGAGACTGCCACTGAGAGGAAGGAGTTAACATATTCTCCAAAGCATTTTAGGGCACGACAAGAAGTAACATATGGAAGCTTATTAAACAGAGATCCAACCAACCTAAAAATTAAGGAGAAATTTCTGGCAGTGAAAACAATTAATCAGAGGAATGACTTTCCTCCAGAACTTTGGGTGCTCTGTCACTGGAGGTTTTTAAGAAGAGAGTGGGCAGCCTTATGGGCAGTCCAGAATGGCTTAGGGCCCCCTACTCAAGCAGGTGGTAACAGTAAAAGACCTCCAAGGTCCCTTCCAACATCGTTACTCTCTATCCTATTCTGTATTCTGTCCAATAATGGATCTAGTGAGTTATAACTCACTCCCAGAAGTCAATAACATGCTTATTTATTTTACAATATTTATATGCTTTTCCCAATCAGAAAGTCTCAAAATAAATTCTAAACTACATGATTTGCCATGGATAGATTTCACATTGGTGAAAAATGTGCCACCTTTCTTGATACAATTTTTAATTAAGGAGTAGGTGTAAGTTATCACCCTTGCTGATATTCTGCTTTCTCCCATAGGCATAATTATATAAAGCTGACCTTAAACAGTTTCTGCAATGAGCTATACTGGAATTCCAAAGTTTTCAAATATTTTTATTTATACAAATTCATTGCATATATATCAATATGCAGGACAACATCCCCTTTCCTATTTCAGAAGTGCCTGTCAGCATCAAGCATTTAGTATTCTGCCTTGCAATATTGCCTTATAAACCAAGAAAATCCTGCTATTAGAGGAATAAGTTGAGTAGACAAGCAGAGTATAAACTAAATAAGTATAACAATTCAGAGGAGCTATGTGAAAAGTAGAATTTCTTATTCTAAGCAAACCTTTAATGATCTAATCACTGTCTTGTAAACTAGTAGAGTGAGCCTACTAGCTGTAGCTAAACCAGAGTCTGTACTGAATCTTCCTTTTTACCAATTAGAACAGAACTCTCAGCATAATCAATACAGCAAGGAAAAACTCTGAAGTCCAGTTTGACACCTGCTGACCTAAAGTTTTCATAGAGAGGTTTGTCACAGCCTTCTTCAGCAAGGTTGCTTCAAATTTCTACCCTGGGATTTCCTGATAGTCTACCATTAAAATAGCAATTACCTGGTCCTCGATCAACCATGGACAGCAAGTTCCTCAGCCTATTCTAGCACAGGGCAAATGTGCATGATCTAAATTCCTACCCTTTAAAGCAGGGGTCCCCAAACTTGGCAACTTTAAGACTTGTGGACTTCAACTCCCAGAATTCTCCAGCCAGCATAGCCTTTGTATCCTGCACACATTGCAACATCCAGATTATTTTCAAGGACAATCTATGTTAAGTGAAAATATGCAAAGCAATAAGATTGGACTTAACCAGGGTGTTTGTTAATAAGATTAGGTTCACAGCTGTAAAATCAACCAAAGCTGAGGGGGAAAAGGTGCTTGTATCCAGAATGCCCAAAATGCAAACAGCTTTTTAAAGAGAATATATTCACACACATGTATGTAGTTTTTTCTAGAAAGGATTCTTTGGTATACAAAATACTTCTGGTCTTTCTCCTCATCCATTCCATAACTACATTTGGATACTTTGTCTAGGATTTTTACTGGCTCTTTCTGGATAAGAAGAAAATCTCTATACAGACAACCTCACCTTCACTGCAGGGAACAAAATAGGTCCTTATGCTTTCCCATCAGTATGAGCGGGGACAGCAGATGTTGGTGCACATGAATTTTCTCCTGCTTTAAAAGTTTTGACCAATACCCATCATGCTCCAACACAGAGAAAGTCCAGAAGTACAACTGACTTACTTTTTATCTTTAGTAAAAATTTGTTATGTTCAACAGACATTTATTCTTTAAACAGTCAACAGACTTCCACTGAAGTTTCTTAATCAGACTAATTCCACTTTCTAAATCTAAAGGACCTGAGGTTCTCTAAGATGCTAACAATAGTTCTCCCCACTCTTATTATGATGCACAAGGGAGGTTAAGTGTTGAGCAAAGCTGCAATTTGTTCTCCAGTATGATCCCATGATGGGATATGTGCACAAATAAAGATCGCATTCCAGATTTTTGAAGTCAGATTCAGCATCCAGAGCTAATTCATTGTTCACCATGGCAACAGAACATTTGGGTTAAAATGTCTGCACTGAAAAAGCTTAAAAGATTATCTGTCAATGTCACCAACATGCTGTAGGCTTATGTGTGTGTGTATTGGTGTGTTTGTGTGTACTATTTTTCTAGTTCTTGTGGTACTCCAAAATGTAGGCATTTGCTAAGGGATCCAAAATGCATTGTCTAATTTCTCTTTTTTATTAGGCATACCACTATCTAAGGGCTCAAACAGCCCTTCATGTCTTAGAAACCCTAGAATTGTGCAAAAACTGGTACTGCATGGTTATTGCCACCATATGGCAATTTTTTAGATGGGAAATAATTAAAGTCATGGTAGTAAGGCTGCCAGCAGCACAGGAAATGACTACAAAGTGCTATGGGGGGGAGCTTATGTTCTAAAACACATAATTCTCTTAACAGTTGACTTCAAAAAAATATATCTCATCCCTCAGTATGAATTAACCATTAAGTGGAATAAAAAATGTTATTTGACCATCGTCAAACTTGCGGAGTCACGTCATCATGTGGCGTATCGCAACTTCCCCCACTTTGCTAAAATAGAGGTGGGTATGGCCAATGTGTGATGCATCCAGGCTGCGGGGCCACAACTTTGACACCCCTGATCTAAAGGAGCATATTTTTAGGCTTTTCTGACCACTTCTTCATTCAACTTAGGTGGAAACTACTTTAGGCAAAAAAATCCCCCTTTGAGGTTTGTGTAGCTCACACACTAATAGTGTTCCAAAAGACCTTGAAGATCTGACTGTTCTCCCAGGCCTTGGGGTAGGATGAATGGAGCCCCTATGACATACCTTTTGTGGATGTTTTTTGCTGTATGGCTGGATATACATCTTGTACTGTGTTAATTTTGTTTTGTTTTGTTATATTGTGAGCCATCCAGAGTCATTTGGGAGTCAAGTAGCACCTCTGCTGTATATATAAATAAATGTGCTATTAATCGTTATTTTAATATTATGTTTTAATTTGCAGATTGCTTACAATCTTGACTATATTTACCCAGCAATAATCTCATAATATAGGAGTATTATCTTTAAAAGGCCAGATCCTGAAGATGAAACTCAAATTCTTTGGCCACCTAATGAGAAGGACTCACTGGAAAAGAGCCTAATGCTGGGATAAAGATTGAGGGCAATAGAAGAGGATGTCAGAGAATGAGGTGGCTTTCATTTCAAATGCTTTCTATATTGCTCTGGCTTTAGATTAAAATTTGATTATTATTTATCATGTTCTACTGGCAATATTCTATTGTTTGTTGGTTGACATTTAATTGATGAATCAACTCCCTCGATGTTATCTTACCAGGGAGCCTGAAATTTATCCATAAAGAAATTGGCTGAGGCTATTTCCACTTCATCCCTTTTTTTTGGAATCTGAGAATTCAAAGAGAGTACATCATTGCTGCAGCCCTAAAACCTATCATATGTGTTCCAAAGACCAAGGCTTTCCCCCACATAACAAAGATGCAAGATGTAGTTCCATATTAGTTCTGCTTTACTGCCCATCACTGCTTATTCCAGTACCTACTCCACAGAAGACTGGAGTTAAGCCAAGTTAGTACTCAGATCAAGTTCTGCATGACTGTGCAGAGCACAAGCTTATTTGATCTAACACAACAATAAGCTCAAGTTGACACTCATGAAAAGAATGCCTCTCTGAAGCAATGTCACATGGATTAACATTGTATAAACAGCCAGGAAAAATAATAAAATTCCTTGTACCCTGATGATATAATCACCGTGCAATTAAGACAATCCAGAAAGTACCCAGAGCCTGAAAATATGCACCTGTGCTACAAAAAGTTGTCAGCTTTTTGACTGAAAGTGAATACTTTTGCTTAGCAAACATTGCTGTGTAAAGAACAAATTTAGTATATTATAGCATTTATGAACTAACACGCCAATATCAATTAATTAATTCACACTTCATTATTTTTTTTTACTTACCAGGAACTGATAAATTGAGATCTTACAAATAACAATAGTATATTAGTAATGGGTGTTACCAACTTAGATGTTCATCTGAATCCACAATGAAAACCTATTATTTATTTATTATTCATATAACCAACTCTACTTCCATGAAATTCAAGAGGCTGTGGGTTCCCGGCTGATTTCTTATTTAGCACTGATCAACATGTCAAATATTTATCATCTCCTGTTCCTCTAATATAGAAGTTTGTATTCTCCCGCACACACTATATTTTTCACATGGATCAAATGAAGCAAAGTTCTTAAGATAAATCCACATTATTAAATGTGGCATGATGGAATTTGATAATTCTGTGCAACCCAATCCAGTGTAATATTGCTAAGGATTTGTTCTGGAGATGAACAAATCAGTAAATTTGGGGTTTTACTCCATTTCTTATTCTTTCATCTCCTCTGTATGAAATGTAAGATGTTGCCTCTTTCAAGTCCAAAGATACTTGGCTGGACCCAATGGCTTCTATTAAGGGTAATATGGAAATTGCAGGTGATAAACGATTTCTCTCCATATGACTAATTTGTTATATTTTACTAAATATAACAGAGTTTGGAGAGGAAGTGAGACAAGATAAAAAGAGTAGCTGAGAAATTGCAGGATATTATTAGGTCTTGTTGCTGTTATTCCTTGGCTATTCTGCATTCATTATCTTTATGACTCTGTGACTCTCAAAAACACAATCAATTTCTTCTAACTAGACTGGGACCATCTGATTTTCAGAAGAAACTCCAATTAAAATGCCCACAATTTGAAGTGGATGCGTGGATGTTCCTGCCCATTCGCTTCCCACAAGAATAAACATTTATCCTGCTCCAATCTGTGTTCCAAGAACTGTAATAAATTGCAGCTAGCTTCTAGCTTTTTACTAGATGTGCTGTCTGGTTGTTAAAACACTTGTCCTAATGAGGTCAAGGTCAGATTTCATTGTGCACAATTATTTGCAAGGATATGTCTGTTTTGGATCTTTAGCTGAAAGGTCACAAAACAGCTGTTGGCCTGAGACTCAAGAGTTGCCCCTCATGCACAGTTAACTTAATTTCCAGGTGGTTCACTGGTACCAAGCTGGTCAGCTTTGCCAATCTGTACACAGATACTGAAATTAGAAGGTGGAGGAAAACACATAGTTACTAATATTGAGAAAAAAAGAGGAGAGGATGCAACCAGAGGAAAAAATTGGATAGTTGTGCTCTTGCAGTTGAGTACTATTCTTTTAAAATTATCTGGTTAATTACAGGAAATTCTATTTTCAGCAAATTTATCTTCATGGTGATACCACTGATCAGAGTTGGTGCTATGACGACTGAAGCCAAATATGACAGAAGCAGCATTCCTAGATGTATTGTCTGATGGGGGACCCAACAGCAGTACCAAACATGGTTGTGCTGACCAGCAGACAAATGTGAATTACCTCTGTTGGCCCTTTAATAATTCATTTTTTTTTCTGCTGGAAAAGTTCATTGGCTTAATCTTAGTTAAAAATAATAGTGGAAAAGCCAGGTTGCTTGGAACTTAAAACTCTGTCAAAGAGAATACAAAACTGAAAATATCTGAGCTCCTGAGAAACATTTCAGAGGGCCTGGCTTGAAGTGATAAGACTTCAAGCTTAAATGGCTTTAGGAGTCAGGGCCATTTTTCAAGTTTCTGAAAAACCCAAGAAGGGAATACAAGAAAAGTGTCTGTCTGTCTGTCTGTCTGTCTGTCTGTCTGTCTGTCTGTCTGTCTGTCTGTCTATCTATCTATCTATCTATCTATCTATCTATCTATTATATCCCTCTTTACTGATTTTACAAATAACTCAAGGAAGTGACCATATCTAACATACTTGTGCTTCCTATTTTCCCCACAGTGACAACCCTGTGAGATGAGTTGGACTGAGAGAGAATTAGCCCAAGATCACCCAGCTGGCTTTCATGGCTAAGGCAGAGCTAGATCTCATGGTCTTCCACTTTCTAGCCTGGTGCCTTGACTACTAAACCAAACTGACTCGATTATCTTCTACCCACCCATCCATCCCTCCACACTTCAATGCAATCCACACTGTGGAGATCTACAATGCTTACTCGTTCTTTATCATTTTTTCCTGTCACTGTGGGGAAAATATTTTCCTCCTAGCATCCTGTTCCTAATTGCATTACTTCATTTGAGTGTCCTTCTTTTCTCTCAGTCTGCACACTATTGGATTTTATTGTTATTTATCTGTAGAACAGGTTATTAATAAAGTACGGAAACCTTTATCTTCCTCTGGATTAATTTTAAACAACTGTCAATCATCTCCATTCTCTCATTTAAAAAAAATCATTATAACTTGAAAAGAAAGCATTGCACTGATTTTTTTCCCCTAAGCAACCTAAGCTCTGCCTCCGCATTACAGAAGAAGGTAAATAATGTAACTTTCATACATTATCTTTCTGCCCATAAATCCCAAAATGAAATTTTACACTCTGTCAACAATGAATCCCAGAAAAAAAGCCAACCCAAGTTCTTCTGCAAACCTCACTTTGTCAATGTGTCTTGATTCTCAATAGCCCTAATGTCTATTTGAAAGGCCTGGTGATCCTTTGATTCATCATCAACTCAACACAATCTGTTCTTGTTCTCCTCTCTTGTACATCATTTCCAATCTTAAATTGTCTTGCTCAAAAAAGCGGATTCATTTCAGAGAAGGGGTCTCCAACCCTGGCAACTTTAAGCTTGGCGGACATCAACTCCCAGAATTCCCCCGCCAGGCTGCCTGGGGAATTCTGGGAATTGAAGTCTGCCAGGCTTAAAGTTGCCAAAGTTGGAGTCCCCTGTTTCAGAGGACATTTTCGTTTCTGAAATGCTACCGTGTTTCCCCGAAAATAAGCCCTGCCCCGAAAATAAGCCCTATCTTGATAATCAGGACGGGCTGTAATAT
>JAOYMU010000263.1:47126036-47136690 GCA_025802295.1 Psammodynastes pulverulentus | reverse complement strand
TTTTTTTTTCTCATTTTGTCTCTCATAGTTGAGGTCTACCTATGATGCCAATTACAGGCCTCTCTCATCTTTTTAAGCGAGAGAACTTGCACACTTGGTGGCTGACTAAATACTTTTTTGCCCCACTGTACCTGTGCTTGTTTTTAATGGAATTATTATCTTTTCTTCCATTATATTATTCTCATTGGTTATGAGAGTGTTTTAACATTCTTTTTGTATGCATTGTTTGCTGCCCAGAGTTATAGGTGTCTACAGGTAGTCCTTGACTTAAGACCACAATTGAGACCAAAGTTTCTGTTGCTAAGTAAGACATTTGTTAAGTGAGATTTGCCCCATTTTATGACTTTTCTTGCAACTGTTTTTAAATGAATCACTGCAGTTACTAAGTTAGTAACATGGTTGTAAAGTGAAACTCGCTTCCCATGGACCTTGCTTGTCTGAAGGTTGCAAAAGACGATCATGTATCACTGGAATACTGCAATTGTCATAAATATGAATCAGTTGCCAAACATCTTGTGACCACAGGGATGCTGGTGTGAAAAATGGTTATAAGTCATTTTCTTCAGTGTCATTGCAACTTTGAACAGTCATTAAATGCACTGTTGTAAGTCAAAGACTACGTGTATATACATTTTCTAAATAAACAAATGAAGTACTGAAGGAGAACTGTATATTGTTGTTGTTATTTTACCATATATAAGAATTTATTGTGATTTTGAGTAACTTAAGATTTTATCTGCTCCTATGATTTTATTAAACTTTATTTGTGCTTTATTTACTGAAAGAGTATCACTTTTCTGGTTTATGCTTTATATTTTTAAGTTATAATTTCATGACAGTATTCTCAAAAACATTTTTAGTACCTTGAGCTTCTCGGAAGAAAGTCAGAAAAAGTACATTTTAAAAAATCTCCCCATGGTCTTTAAGAAAGAAAAGCCTAATTAACCTTATTTGTTCTGCTTCTGCATTGAGTTGATTTCTTCACAAGAAATTTAAACTATGAAGCATAAAATAAACTCAACTTCTCAGTAATCTGTATAATCCTTGACTGAGATTGTGGTGATAGTAGGGCAAAACCTTGACTGGCCTATGATGAAAACTGAAATGTTTGTTTTAATCCTAGGATTTTTAGCCAAAGGGAAGTGCAAAGGCACAGCAAACAGAAAGCTGCAGGACTGGAAAGTCGTGTTTAAATAACTGAGGACAAGAGCTTCCTTTCTGTGGAACAAAATTAACCTATTTATTCTATATAACCTCAAGTCCCAAAGTTTGACCAGTCTTGTAAATGACATGAGAAAGGGTGGTCTGTCTTCTTTAAAATAATTTTGGATTTAAAAAAAAAAAGGAAATGCTTTTATCAGAAATATTTTTATCTTTATGGAAAGGAAACTATTTTCATCAGAAAATACCATTTTTCCCAGTTTGAAATGAAATTTCTTTTGGAGGCCTTTGGCCAAGAGCATTACTGCAGCTTTCAGTGCTGGATGAGGAATTCCTACAACTGTCCACAGCCGTTCCTTGCCTCAGTCCTTGATTTGTAAAACTGGTGACTAGAGAAGCCACTGGACCCATCAAATAATCGTGCTGTATGAGGAGAGCCAGTATTTTAAAATAAATGCCTTTTCTCAATGTTTAACTGTTGGAAGATCTCTTGGGAGCTTTTTCAGCCTTATGAAAACATACATGAGAAAAACCAATTTAAAGAATTTACAATGCAGCCAGTATTGATTTTGTATTAAACTCTTAATCCGGCCTACCCCCTATTATGAGTGATTAATTTATATAATTAGTGGTGTTGTGATAATGTGTTAAGATCTTAGTTGCTATCTTCACATAGACTAGATAATTGCATACTGCTCAGTTATTCCCAAAGGCTTTGTACAGGAGGAGTGACTTCTAATGAGTATAATATAAGCAGTATTATTACTGAATTGTAGCATGTTTTTTTCATACCTACCGGGTACATGAAAATTACCAGCCTCCAAAAGGTGGCAATCCATGGATCCTAAAGATGGTGATTCATGATTCCCAGACCCCATGTGACTACTAAACAAATCCCTGCATCCTCAAAATATCCCCAGATCATGCCACCAACATTTCATATTGATATCATTTTGCCTCCAAGAGATGAAAAAGCACCTATTTATATGAAAATTTCACTCACACTGCCATAGCTGAAAGGTTTTGCCCTTGCATATAGCATCAGAAATGCCCTGCATGGCTTATTGGAGGCTGAAAATGTTTTAAAATATGGACCTTTCCCAGAAAATGTATATGGCTGAAAGTTATCTAAATCTACAGATACAAAGGTTGCTGCAGTGTAGTCTTCTTCAATTTCCTCAAAAATGTTGGGACTGCAACCTTTACAATATATAGAAAATATCAGTAGAAGAGAATATATGTAGCTCAGGGTTGAACTGTGGAGTTTCTGAGCATAGTTGCTTGCTTGCAGACATTTCATTACCTGACTAGGTAATATCTTCAGTGCTAGAAGGGAGTGGGGATTGTTATCTGCTTATAGACAGTACTGTAGTTTGCCCTGTCAGTACTGGTGGAGGTATTGCTTTCTCTTTGGTAGTTTCTTGATTAGCGCATTGTTTTCTGCTTATTATCTGCAAGCAAACAACCAAGATTAGAGAACACCAAGGACTCCACAGTTCAACCCTAAAATCCCAGCCAACATGATTCTGATATCTCCTCTGTGTTGTATTTCTAGCACAACTAGAAAATGTCAACTTGGGAAGGCTGTTCTCGATGTATTGCAAGTTATTTTCATTGGATTTGTATTTTTGTGATAGACTTCAAAACAACAAAAATGCTACATATGGGCCTAAAGACAATATTGGAAATTAAAGGCTAGATTGCTGGAGGACCAATCAGTGCAACTTCACTGCTTTCCATGACCATGTAAATTGTCTGAAGGGACAACAGTCTCTGTCCCTTAATAGCACTATTAATACTTAATAACATCATATGATGACAAAGCTCCTTCTCTCCTCCCCCTGAGAATTCTGAGAACTTGTTAAATTTATCCAGAGAATTAAAACTGTTTTTCCCCTTCCTTTATATTTATTTGTATCTGCATGTTCACTTTCTACACATCCATTCAGAGATCTCTTTGAAGAAAAAAGCAACAGCTCTGTGTCCCACAGAGGCTACAAACTTTTCTTTAGTCAGCTGCAGATCTTTAGTCAGCAGTCCTTCACCAGGTAATAATATTTTGGACACTGGAAAGATGATTAAAAGCATCGATGGAAGGTAATACTTTCATCATCCCACATGATAAAAGTATAATGTTCATAATTTCAAGTTGCTTTTTTTTTTGAAGTTTACAGTGCAAAGAAGCATCTTTTTATGTCTGTACCAGTTTTTCACCAATTTCAAATCTTCCAGGTGTGATGGATTTAAAATCCTATCATTTAGCATGTAGATTGAAGGCGCCAGCCCTTCAAGTTAGGCCAGGCCAGGAAACAGACACCGTATGGATTATGGCGACTTGATTTTATTGGTACAAAAGTTCATTAACCTTGGCAACTTTAAGTTGTATGCACTTCAATTCCCAGAACTCCCCACTCATCAAACTGGTTGGGGAATTCTGGGAGTTGAAGTCTATCAGGCTTAAAGTTGCCAAGGTTGGAGATCCCTGATGTAGGCAGGGGTGGAATTTTCCCGGTTTGACTACCGGTCTGGTGATTGCGCCCTTCGCTGGGTAATAGGTCCAAGCCAAATCATGGTAATCAGAGGCCAAAAAAGCAAACAAACAAACCTTCCTTTCACTTCTCACAGAGGTCTATCCCGTGCCATTTATCTTGTAACCTCCTGAAGTTGAATATATAGTTATTTATTTATTGACTATATTTCCACTCTGTCCATTTCTTCTAAGCGATTCTGAATGGCATTTCTGCAGGTTAGTTCTCAGTGATGAGGATTTTGTTGTAATCGTTGTTATGGAGTTATTGTATACTGTTTTAATCTTACTACTGATTGTATGTCTGTAAGCTGCTCAGATTTGGTTATGATTAGACTAGCAAAACAAATAAGCAAGCAAGTGGGTTCTGAATTGTCTCTCCCTGTTTGTCACCCTGATAACTCTCTGAAAACAGAACAGAATGGGACCAACTTTGATACCATGGGAGATCTGACAAGGGAAACATCATTCTGAAAATGGGTCAGCTCTGGCCAGAGGCTGCAAAGAAAGAAGCTCTGGGGAGGGTGGGGAGAAATCCCCCAATGCATCCCTATCAAGGAAGTTTGATAGTAGCTCTGCAATGCTACTGATAGCTCCATTCTTACGTCTGCCTTCTATCTGGCCATGGGATTCAGAGAAGAGCTTTTAGGAATATACTAAAAAGAATTCCAGAAGCAGAGACATGCATGCTTTCTCAATCTCATCTATTTTGATAAAAGGGGCATTATTAATCTGTATATAAATGCTAGCCCTCATTAAAAGAATCAGTATCTAATATTTTTAGAAATAATTCTGAATTATTACCTTATTATGTTAAAAGATGCTGTTAGAACAGTCTTCCCTGACATCGTCTTCTTCAGGTAATCCAGAATTACAATTGGGTCCTTCTTTGGACCACTACAGAATTGCCACTGGATTTGCCATCCTTATGGCATTAGTTCACTGTGAAGGCTGAACTAACTGTTTAGGCTCTGCACTGGTTTGCTGTATCTGAAACAATAATACTAGACTTTTTTCTATGGAGTTTTGGGTATTGGCTTTGCTCTTGCTTTGTTACCTCTCAATTCTTGCCTGGCTAAGAGGGAATAATTATGATGTGGAAATAATACAGGCAGTCTTATTAACAAATCCAATCTCTAATCAATTTCATAATCTTTGTGAAAACAAAAAAGCTGTCTTGAATTTTCACTGAGTCCGTCTTGCTGCATCTCAGCTCATGCAAGCTACAGAATTATACTCCCATACTCAACACCCACACCGAGACAGTCTTCACCACAAACTACGGTCATGTTTAGAGCTACTGTGAAAAACACCTTCCTGCAAAAATGTCATCACGTTATCTTTCCTGCATCATAACCAGTAGAAAGAGAACAAACAGAGCCTTTGCAGTGTTGCTTTCCTTCACCTGGTGATAACCACTGCTCAATTTGGTTTTGAAAAGGATATAAAGTGCAGCCTGTGTGGAACACTTGGATAGGAAAGGGACTTTATTTTCTTGTATGCGTGTGAAGTGGGGACAAAGATCTTTTTCTAACTCCAGCTCAGCAACTCAGGTGTGAGGTTACTGTTTAGTTCCATTTTTTTTTAAAGTCTCCTGCTGTTCATTTGGAGGAAGGACAGATGGTCTCCTGGTGTTCCTGGCCTATTCTCAGTGTTCTAAAGCTGGCAGAAGCTTCATGCTGATTTTTGAGGAAAGGGAGAGGGAAGAGTTTGAGTGAAAATACGTTGTGTTGAGGTATCCTTTAAGTGACCATCGTACATCACTGGAAATACTGCTGGAGTTTGAATTTCCAGGTTTACATAGAATAACAGAGTTGGAAGGGACCTTGGAGATCATCTAGTCCAACCCGCTGCTTGAGCAGGAAGGTCTATTCCAAATATTAGCCTCTACCTAGGATCAAACTCACAGCCTCCTGATTGTGAGGTGAGAGTTCCATCTCTAGGCCACCGCACCTTTGTTGTGAAAGGCAAGTTTTAGGAAAGTTTGCAATACACAGCTCAAACAAGGGTACCCTAAGATAATTTGCTCTTTGATATGAAGGACAAGATGGCACTTTCAGTCAATCCACCTTTTGAAACAGATTGCACTAACTTACTTAAGCAGTTGCATCACAGAAGATACAAGGAAGGCCTGGCACAACAACCTCTATCCTCCAATGTAATCACTGTTGCCCTCTCCATCACCACTGAAATAGTGGAAACTCTGCCCCCACATGTAGACTTCCTGCAGATCCATCAGAAGCAAATGAGATATGTACAAACAGATCACAGTGGTTGCTCTTATTCAAACAAGAGGTTAAATCTGTCTTAGACCAAAATGACCCACTTAATAGCAATAGCAATAGTACTTAGACTTACAGTATATACTGCCTTATAGTGCTTCTTACAGCCCTCTCTAAGCAGTTTTACAGAGTCAGCATTTTGCCCCCACAATTAGGGTCCTCGTTTTACTGATGGAAGGATGGAAGGCTAAGTCAACCTTGAGCCTCGTGAGATTCGATCTGCCAAATTGCAGGCAGCTGGCTGTAAGCAGAAGTAGCTTGCAATTACTGCACTTTATCCTCTGCGTCACCAAGGCTCACACTCAAAGATGGAAAACTTCACCCCATCCACTTTGGATCTGCCCAATGCAGCTCTGCAGGCTTGAGGGCAGTTACTACAGATGGTTTAAAGAAAAATGGTGTTTGAGTCAATGTTGCAGTTTGCTGCTTTTAATGGGGAGGGAACCACAACAAATCCCCAAACCGGGAGCCAGTTCCATTCTGCTCCCAATGCAATTAAGACATAACTTTGCAGGGTCAAAAACAGCAAGTTGATCCCCACAGCAGATAAACATGTCAATCACATGATTCATTCTACATCAATTTAAACATATCACATGGATTCACTGAACTGAAATGCACAGCGTGGCGTAACAAAATTTTGTTTTCCTTTCGTTTTTCATTTTGACATTGTATTATGTATTTTGCTTATCTGGATGAAACTGCCAAGTCAAGTAAGGATGCCCACTTCCAAATATTGAAGGGCTTGCCATATGGGACAATATCCTGCTGAGACTTTTGATGCCACTGTAAAACCTTGCAGAGGAATGGTTAGTTTTACCCACAGATGGTCACAACCAACCTCAAAATCACTCACCCAGAGATAAAATGGATAGTTTCTCGAAACGAACTCTTGAAACGTATGAAGTGATGGGTATATCTACAACTGTGCAATCAATGTATTTTTAGCAGAGGTATACTTGCTCTTCCTGTTAACAATGCGTACAAAGATCTCTCCTGTACTCAATGCCAGCAATTTCTCTCCCCCCCCCATACAATAGTTAAAATAAACTAGTATTTAACAAGATTTAAAGAAAATGGATGGCCGTATCTTTTTTAACAGGGTACTATGATAAAACTATCAAGCTCCCCAAATAAAGCAAATTAACTAATTCAGTTGAAAGGGGATGCAAAGTAAAACATATGCCACAATTAGAGTGTCATGAACTTTTTGAGAAGAGGCTTTATTTTGTGAAAAAAACAAATAGTTTGAACAAAAGGAACACAAATGTAAATGGGAGTTTTATGAGAGACTGCTACTCAAACCGGTTCTTAAACCTTTACAATCCTCTATTTACTTGTTTCAAGATAATTTGTTAAGTCCTCATAGCATCGAACAATCTGAAACAGACATTTTAGTTGTATTTTTAGTTGCACCATGTCTTTCTACCGAGGCTGCAATTGCAAGACTGCCTTTATATATAATCTCCCTCCCTCCCTCTCTTTTCTTTTCAGTGCTGCAGCTAAAGATGCAGGCCAAAGTACAAGCAAGAAAATTTAGCCAACCGTAGCTGAAGAGGCTCACCTCCTCCCTGCCCCATGTGGCATATCTGGGCCAATCACTATGCTACACCCAGCTGTTCTGCTCTGCGCCTGCATCCAATGACTGACAGCAGTGCACTGTTACTGCAGAAGGTGTCATCCATCACTGGAAAAATAGAGCTTTGCAGTGTACCAGAAACTTTAGACAGCTTAAATCCATCTTAACATCTGCATTTTCTCCTTTCACAAGGCACTCTTTTAAATTGGGAGGAGGGGGTGTTCAGAAAATACACACACATACACAGAAGAATAAACAGAAAAAAAAATCAAAATATTCATGAAACTTTCTGTCAAGACAGCTGGTTTTCAGTTACCAAAACCCCGAAACAATATAACTTGCATGCCAGCAAATTTTTAGTTAATATGGCTTCTTTCCTCCAGCATTTTAAAGCACCAGGTGAAAGCTAATTCAACAAATTGTTTGTAATATACCTCTCAATTGATGACATTGTAAAAATAAAATATAACATGGCAAAATGAAAAATATACCTAGAGGATTCCGGCTTGTTTAGAATTTTGAGGCAAAATTTTGCAAATTGCTTATGGAGTGAGGCAGCTGGTACTTCTGATCTGAAGACTCTTCAAACTTCTCTAAAGAAAGTGTATTTTTAAATTATTAATTACATGCATGGATGAGAACTTGTGTGCACAAATGTACAAAGATATATATGAAATTCCAAAATTTTTACTCCCAGGAATTATGTTATAGTACCTTTTAAAAAAAATTTAAATCTATTAACAGCATCCAAGATGGACCCCACAAACTTTTCCATAAACTTTCATTTCTCTTTTTTTGTATAACCTAGATATGGAGAACTTACAGATTAATCAAAGGCAAAAGCAGAAGGAATATTTCTAGGTCGTGTGTGTGTGTGTGTGTGTGTGTGTGTGTGTGTACACTCAATATTTGGGCTCCAATTATTTCTTCGAACGAATGCCCAGGATTTCACCTTGATTGCATTGTACAATATTCCCCTCCCATGACTTTAGTAATTATGTCATTCAAAATGTTAACACAGGGGACACTAATCTCTGAGCAATTTAAAACCATCTTCCAATCAAAATGCTGCAAAATTCCAGAGCAAAAAATATGGTGAAATAGCAGTGGGGTTACAGAGTGTACTCAAAGAGGAAAGAACACAGTGACCAATAAGCCTGTTTATTCTGCACTAAATTTGCCTCTCGTTTCAAGATTGCAAAGCAACCCACTCGCGATAATTTTATTCCAAGATTTGCAATCCAGTGAGCCAGGAAACAGACTCAGTTTCCAAGGCAATCATGGAACTCGCTCAATCAGTTGGGTCAGTTAACAGGTAGTCCTCATTTAGCAACCACAAGTGGGATTGGAAACTCGGTTGCTAAAACAGTTGTTAAGTAAAACTGTTTATGATCTTACTTTCCTTTGCTTTGCTTTACAGTATAGAAACGCAAAGGTCATGAACGAATGAGTTTGTCAAAAATGTATTTGTTCTTCACCCTCATAACTGCAAACGATTGCTAAATCCTTCACAACTAATCAAGGAGAGAACCAACCTAGAACTAAGGAGACATTTCCTGACCGTTAAAACAATTAATCATTGGACCGACTTGCCTCCAGAAGTTGTGGGTACTCCAACACTGGAAGTTTTTAAGGAAAGATTAAGCAACCATTTGTCTGAAATGGTACAGGGCTTCCTTCCTGAGTAGGGGGTTGGACTAGAAGACCTCCAAGGTGCCTTCCAACTCTGTCATTCTTTTTCTCTGTTAAATGAGGCAGTCGCTGGACTAGGTCTACTTGTATCCCCTTTTCAAACTAATCTGCTTCACAGGGTAGTGGTGAGGACAAAATTAGAGAGGCCATGAGGCACATAGTCGAGAAAGGGTCGAGTATAAGTCCTCAGAGGAGATGTTACATCCAAACTCACCCAAATCAGGATCCAGTTTAAAAATTGCATTTCAACGTTTTCACTCAAGCGTAAGTTATATCAGCATATACCCGAAGAGTCTGTTGTTAACTTATCCTTGACAAGGACATTTATAGTGCAGGTCAATTTAAATGGGGGGGGGGGGATCCTGGGATGCCAGGGATTGAGGTGGGTTGCTTCTTTCTTTGCTTCAAAAAAGTTTACACCAACTTGTAGAGAAAAACAATTATGAAGCCTGATTTCTAAATTTCTTCCCTGAAATCAAAAATACAAAGTCTTCCATCTTTCTGACCTTGGACTTGTTCATTTCGTTGGTGTCTTTCAGCACAGTCTCTTTACTAAACCATTCAAGGCACAGTGAGCCCTGATAAAAAAAGTTAATGTTTACTGAAACCTGTGCATGAACTGTACTAGACCTGATAGAACTTTTTTTTTTTAAGAAAAAGTCAAAGTTCTGCTTACAGCATCTATTACCACTTTAAAAAATGGGTAATTGTGATTTTCTAATAAGCCATTATCAAATAAGAAGCACAAGGAGGATATGGGAACCCAATAACTGAGTATGGACAAATACGTGCAACTCTTTTTTTTTTACTGTAAATAATTGTGTCAGAGGAAAGTGAGAAATGACAGCACTCATCACATGTGTGCAAGTGAACAAGAAACAGTTGTCTGTACAGAGGTTTAGTCACAGGCTCATATTACAGGTGCAGATCCCAATTTATATTCTCAGAATTCCCAAGTAAGGCTGCAGAAGCTCCTTCCCTAAACTCTAGTGAGCCACATACGTTAATTCTGTTACACACAACAAGGCACCATATAAATACAATGTGTAGAACAGCCCAGTGCACATATTCTGGAGAGAAAGAGCCACTGCTTTAAAATACACATTTTAAACTGCACATGAACATGGCTTTAAGGTACAAACATTGTATTTTGCAATGTGTATCATGTTGCCATCCTAGCAAGTGCATCAAAGATACAAGCCAAAGATCAAGGATCAGGGTCACAAAATGATTAAATTCTTCACCCATATCTACCAGGCGCTGTCAGCTAGTAAGCAAGAACAGCAAAAAAGAAGGTCCAATTCAAATTATTCACATAATGCAATATTTTAAGGGGTTTCAATTCAATGTATAGAATGTGAAGGATGTGTGTTTGTGTTTGTATTTTAGTTTATATTCATGTACACTGAAGAA
>JAOYMU010000263.1:47008900-47018991 GCA_025802295.1 Psammodynastes pulverulentus | reverse complement strand
AAAGCT
The DNA here is from genome assembly GCA_025802295.1 of Psammodynastes pulverulentus. Classification (NCBI taxonomy): domain Eukaryota; kingdom Metazoa; phylum Chordata; class Lepidosauria; order Squamata; family Psammodynastidae; genus Psammodynastes; species Psammodynastes pulverulentus. The sequence continues at coordinate 47,018,985 of JAOYMU010000263.1, read as the reverse complement.
GAGGAATTCTGGGAGTTGAAGTCTACAAGTCTTAAAGTAGCCACGGTTGGAGACCTCTGATTTAGACAGTGACCAAATTTAGAAATAGTCATATTACATAAAAGCACGGTATATCTTGTAATCGTATAACCTATTTGTGAGCAATTTCAAGATCTCCATTGTTTCTTCTTTTAAAATAGACTGCCTTCCAAAACAAAGAGGCCTTCAGTTATTTTTCTTGGATGGTCTTTTAAATGGAGGACTTCTGTTCTCTGTAAAATAAAATATGTTTTGCAAGCATCTTCTTGTATCTTACACAGCGCATATAAAATTGTTTATGTCACCTAAATAGAGCATAGCTAAATTTGTTTTAGCAATATGGAAGTAGCTATCTTAATATGAAATATTTTGCTTATTTACTGAATTTATATCCTATTTTTTTCTTGGAAAGTTTAAGATGGAGTGCAACAGAATCTCCCTAATTTCAATAAAAATCCTGTGAGGTAGATTGAATTGAAAGACAGGCACTTCCCCAAAGTCTTTCCGTGAGTTTTGTGACCACCTGGAAATTTGTATCTGGCTCTTCCTCTTCAATACTTTATGCTCTACTCTGCAACATTACAGCAACACAGCTGTAGTACATACTTTTTACTATACTTGTACAGCAAAACATGTATTTTCCTGATCTTTGTAAATACAGACAAGAGTAGCAACAAAAATGAAGTAAGTATACAATAAAGTTGGGCAAGAGATTTAATCTCACTTTATGGCTGAATCCTTGGCTTGGAAAATAGCTTACTTTCTTTTTATATTGCTTTGTGGATTGTAGCTTGTTGCAACTTTTTCAATATTAGAACACAATTTATGCTAATGGAAGTTCTACCTTTCTATCATCTAGTGTAGGAACAGTGAAAACATGTAACACACAACAAGTTGTGGTTATTTTTCAAGATTCCTTTGAGTTAAGCTTGATTTCTGGTGACTGCATAAACGTGTTCATGTTATTTTCTTGGCAGCAGAATGGAAGAGAATTGCCACTCATTATTTTCAGAACATCTTTCTGACTTATCAAAATAGCTTGCAACTTTTTTTTTTGCTTTGGCAGAAAATTAGATAAGTATATGGGGGCAAAATCCTTTCAAGTTCATGGAAATCAGTGCAAGGATCTTCAACTTTATACTCCTTCACAACAATCTTGAAATTAATGGCCACAATCATTTTGCTTTGTGAATAAAACTTACAATAAAATGAGGGTATTATAATGGAATGACGCATGCTACATTTATAGACATCAATCTGGAGTGGGTTTCAGGTCACACGGACCTTTGACTGTAGAAACTGCTTACGCAGCTCCAGGAGGTGAGGGGAACACTGCTCAGAAGGTCAAAAGGCAAGAAGATAGACCATACACAGGACAATATTTTTAATTATTTACACAGCTCAAAAAAGAAGCTCATAATAAGTAATGCATTATTTGCAGGAGGGATAAATGAACAAGGAAAGAAGCCTAAAGTTAAACAAAAAAAGCATGCAAACCCTATTATATTTAAACAAAAGATTAGGAAAAAAAGAGAAAGAAAGAAACGGAATTAGAAAGAAGAAAGGAACATTGGATATACAAACTAAACTGCAGAGGAATCAATGGACTGTGGGGATGAAAATGGTGAAAGAAAAAAAAACCAGGTGGTTACTCGCAAAAGCAGAACACAGCCATACATTCATACACCTGCACTAGAGGTTATCTTGGATGATATTGAGACATGGTTGCAAGCATGGGTATCTCTGTGGTAGGTGTGGGAAGGAAGAGAATGTCATGGCATGTATGTCATGACATTATCCTGCAAATGTCAGATTTTGCAGCATTTGCACAATATCATCATGAAACATGATGTCTAGCTGACTCCTAACTGCAAAGGCAATGAATGTACATAAATTTCTCTGTCTCTGTTCTTTACAATTTGCCATAGCCCAAAGGCTACAATTGGTCCAATTTATTACAAGGGTCACTTTGATTTGAGGACAAATTTATCAAGCTGTTAGTCTGATGCTTTTGATTTCCACCAAGTTATTATGTGAGCGAGAATCCAAAGAAGTGTCCAGCATGCCCCCACCTCCACATACTGTATGTTGTTAGGTGCCATTGGTAGCATGCTGAGTCCCGCAAACTATGTATCAGCATTCTGTGGAAGCTTTTGCACAGAAGAGAAGACAACTTTGATATCCTGACTTTCTCTTGAGGGACTTAAAAGCTATCCCGAATCTTCTATTCTACTGACATTTGTGCTTCATGTTGAATTTGAGTGCAGTCTTAGAATTATGAGGAAAGAAATATTCTGAAAATTTATGGATTCACAGTGCATAACTGACTTTTCAGAGGCTTTTCAGAATATAATATCCACAGGGAAAGCTCATGCTGAAAAACAAGGAACATCTCTAACAATGCTTCTAATGGTAAGCACAAGCAAACAATTTCATCTGGTAATGCAAGCAAACAACTGATCAAAGTTTTATAAGATAACTTGTTTTGTGCTGTAAGTACTTACAAAATATTAAGCAATTTTTGTATTATACCTCAAGTTACTCTGTTCAATTATTGGTGGTCCTTGACTTACGACCACAATTGGGACCAAAGTGGTTAAGTGAATCACACCTGATTTTATGACCTTTTTCTTTCATAGTTGTTAAGTGAATCACTGGAGTTAAGTGAATCACACAATCATTAAGTGAATATGGCATCCCCCATTGAGTTTGGTTTGACTTATTGGAAGCCAACTGATAAGGTCACAAATGTCGATCACATGACCCCAGGAAACTACACGTAGTCCTCAACGTATGACCAAAGTTGAGCCAGAAAATTATGTTGTTAAGTGATAAATTTGCTAAGTGAGTTTTGCCCCATTTTAAGACTTTTCTCACCACATTCGTTAAGTGAATAACTGCAGTTCTTAAATTAGTAACATGGTTATTAAATGAATCTAATTTCCCCATTGACTTTGCTTGTCAAAAGGTCACAAAAGGGGAATCACATGACTCTGGGATACTACTCTGCCATAAATGTGAATCAATTGTCAAGCATCTGAATGTAAATCGCATGACCACAGGGATGCTGCAATGGTTGTAAGGGTGAAAAATGGCCATAAGTCACTTTTTTCAGTGCAATATAATACTGTAGACTGAGAAGTGGTGGTGACTGAGCAAAATACATGTATGACCTAGCTTTATGGATGTAAAGTTCTGTAAATTCATGTGTTGAAGGGACTGGGGACACATACTTCTTCAAAAGTTACTGGATGGCAGCTCTCATTATTTCTGACTATTGGACATCTGATTCTCTGGATTTGAGGCGTGATGGAATGGTTCATATGAACTTGATTAGATTTTGCGGATTATTTATTGTATCTCTTTTTAATTAAACATGTATTTATTTATTAATTACAGTTATTTCAAAATGACAATCCTCCCAACATGATTGATGAACTATATTAATAATATATATAAGCAAACATACAAGAATGCTGCTTAAAAGCAAACTTCCTTTCTTCCTATAGGTTTGCTAGTGGTAACATCTCAGTGTGGGAGAAGGAAAATATCCAGCTATTAGATACTCAGGTATCTAATTTAGATACTGTGCTTTTCAAGATATAAATCCCTTTTCTTTTAGAAGGGAATAAATGTTTAGATTTCTAGAAACCCACACCACATATTAGACTAGTAGGCCTACAGATCCAAGTCAATCCTCTGATGATGCTTTTTTCTGCTTGAAAAGCACATGTTTTGGGGGTTTTAAATACAACATTTTCAAAAGGCTAATCCAAAAAGTGGTGAATATAGGGAAGATGCCTCCTGTTCACCTCCTGTCTTGCTAAGTTAGTAAATAAACACTGTTGTTGAGCAAGCATGAGTCTGAGCAATATTTGCAGAGCGAGAGAAGGAAAGGCAGAGGGCCAACTCTTCAGCTGCGCAAACTGATGTAAATCCATTGATTTTCACTGGAGCTGGGCAGATTTAGTCCACAAATTCCATCTTGAGCACAAGGTGCAGACACATTCATTAAAGAGCAGGAAGTGTTCCCATCTGTAGGAAGGAGCACTGGGGAGATTTTGTTCTTCTCTAATTAAAGCATTTTCCTTATTCCAAAAGCCCTTATTTCTTTTTGAATTCTCCTTGAGAAGCTTGTTTGAAAAGGCAGCTGAGAAGAGAGACCATCCACCTGAAATGCAGGAGGGAGAACTATACCCGCAATACAATTCTCTTTATCCCTTTTGTACGAGAGTTACAAAAAAAGTTTTGTTTTGCACACCTTTTAGAGCTCTGCAAGCCAGCATTCATTCATTTCAGACTATTTTCATGAGTAATGCTTTATTCAGGTCTCACATTTCTTGCATTTGTAAACGGAATGAAAACCTACATTGACCAGAAATGTACAGTTAAGGGGTGTTTTTTTTCTCCTTTCTGTCTTGCATTACATTCACAGATGACACACATCAGAAGAAAAGGTACTGTAACGTATTTGTGGAAACAGTTCTTAATTGTGTGTGTCTAGTATTCAAAACTTTTTAAATGGGCATGACGCACAGTGCTAAGAGATGTTTCAAATCCATGCTTCTCAGGAAGGATTGCAAAATAATACATTATAGAAAGAGAATCAAATGGCTTCTCTTTGACAGGCAATTACCTTTCTGCTTTGTGCAGGAAATTGCCAGATGCATGCTTTCAGCTATGCCTCAGCATGCATGGCTAGAGTGTTGTGCAAAAGAAAACTGTGGCTTGGGGTATGATTGCTACATGTGTGAAAATGTCCTAGGTCTTGTTTGATTCGCCATGTAATGTGAATGTAGATCAGTTTGTAAATATTCAAACTGAATTGGGCCCTAACACCTAATATCTGCAGTGCTATGTAGACAATTGCCCCTGGTTTTTGGCAAGTTGTCATTCAATACTTCAATATTTGGCTTTTCCAGATTCCCAGTATACTGTATATTTTTTTACAGGTTCATGATCATTTGATTTCATTTCATGACAAGAGTTTTCAAAGCAATGTTTATGAGCATTGAAATGGTTGTGTTCAACAAATGATATATTTTCTTTATCTGCAGATGCATCAGATAGAAACTTTTAAATTCATAGAGTACATTGTACTTTGAAGGTACCATTTTTACAGGGATGACTTCAATGGATTCCAACAGCAGTCTGATAGTGAAATAGGATTTCAGGGTTCTGCCCTGGACATTTGCACAACATGATCTTGATCAAGTTTCAGATGGCATTCAGAAGAACAGGAAATGCATCTTTATTTTTGAAACTTCTCAAAATCCTATTTTGCTCTGTGTTTTGCTGCCAGCCTGTTATGCTGAACCCCTTAATTTAAGCCACAAGGACTAAAGGTTTTTGCGTGGCCTGTGGATTATGCAGTTTATGACTCCATTTGCTCAGACGATCAATCCAAAGTAGCACAATTGTGAACTGTATGGCATTTATCTGTCCTTGTTCCAAGACATGCCTTCCTGTAGGAAACAGGATGGGGCCACTAAAAGCTTATTTCCCAGTGAGTACAAACAGGCACAAAGTAAATTTCATTAGATATGAGCCCAGACTGTGCTGGAAACAATCAACGTAGGTGAATTACTAATGAGATGACCAGTCAAGAGAAAATTTCCAGGAAAACTTCTATGGCACAGATTTGGTTAAGGTGGCCGCAGTTTGAAAGATTTATTTTCATTCCTTTTCTATTTTCCAAAGGCTTTCAGCTTATCTTTTTAAAGTCCTCTGCTGTGGTCTATGGCTTTTTATTCCTATGTGATTGCTTTTTATAATTCATGTAGGGCTAAAAGCCATGGGTTACACAAAGGAATAATCCACTCTCTTGGGTACCTCCAGCAAAGCTGTGTGAAATACAGATTCCTGAACTCTTTCCTCCTCCTTTTAAAAAAGCAACCATCCACATTTATTTTGGATGAATGTGACAGACCCACTCAGCAAGAGAATGTACAGAAGACTACAGCCTCATTTCTTTCCTTTTTCTGAGCTGTTTCTCTCCCATTCAGAGATGAAAGGAAGACTACTTCAAAGGTGCAAGGTGCAATTTAATACATGTGAGATGTTGCCCCAAAAAAAGAAAGAAAGAAAGAAAAAAGCACTGCCTTTCAAATATAGGTTCCAAACCTTCCCTTACATAGTAGATCCCCATAATAAATGCAGTGCCATTTCCATAAAAGACCCAGTTGAAATAGCTAATGAACCATGGAGAGAACAGCTAGCCACAATTACAAGTTCTTCCTCATAGGTTTAGAAGGGTCGAGATGAGTTGAGATATTTATTTGGGGACATAGTGTGCAAATCCTGAGTAGGTTGGTATAAAATAAGATTACTCATCTATTTTTGTAGCTGTTTCTTTGAAATTCAGGAGTAAACCGATGATGTTTATCTCTGCATTGCACAAACGATATCACCGTGGCTCTGCCTACACAACATACGGTTATCCATAGTTAGTGTATTCATAACCTACTCAACTCAATTTTTGGGATTTATATCATACCCTGCCTGAAGTATATGCTATTCACAAAAGACAGAGTTTGCAGAACATTTTTGCTAAAATGTTACTGTCTGGTATGTAGCTATATTTGTTGAGTGAACACAGCCACGAGAGCCATAATGTTTAGCTGCTTCATGCCATAACAAATTAACAGTCATCATATTTCTGGGATATCTGAGATTTCCTTCTATCAAGAGTGCCCCAGAAAGGCTGTCTGAGTTCCTTCAGCAGACGCTGTCTTTCTGAGAGCCATTGCCAACTGCAAAGGTCATACCACACACCTGCTTTTCTGATTGTACTTGCTTGTAGTGGTGAATGAGTGGGTCTTGGATGGCCAGTGCATAATTAACTAGCAATAATAGGAATGGGGTGGAAGGGATAAAGAACCCATTTAACCAGCTTCTTTATTGCAAACCAAAATGTTTTCTTCTGCTGGGAAAGTAATGAGCAAAATCCCATTTGCCTTTAGCCCAGTCTGAATTGGAACAAAAACCCCTATGGAATGTGCCGTCCTGTTTTCACTGTTCCATCTTACCATCAATTGTATCCGTTAATGATCAGGGCAGCTGCACTGGGGGCCCAGGAGCCTTTGAAGGCCAGACTTTTAAATGGTCAGCATTGCTAATAAGGATTGGGGAACCTTTCTTCTCAAACACTGGTCTTTCCTGTATGGTACCTGCTCAGATTTGTTTCTCTCTGATTTCTGAGCACATCTGAAAGAGCCACCGGTGTTGTCTGCTGATTTATTTTATTTTTTTTTAAAGAAAAGAACCATAGGGACAGCTGTGTAATACCTCTTAGGATCAACCAAGTGTTCACAAAGCTCACTGAACAAGCTTTTGAATTATATAGAATTCCTTTGTTAGCTAGAATTTTCCAAAAAATAAATAAAATAAAACCAAGAGAGAGAGAGAGAGAGAAAGAGAGAAAAGAAAAAAAAGAATATGGTGATATATCGGAATATACATATTGAGCTTGCTGTATAGTTATAAGTCTCCAGATTGCTATGTGGCTAAATGGGGCTTGCAGGCTAATTAAAGAATTGTGCTGGAATGGAATGGAATTCTTAGGTCACAACAGGAGTATTATCCTTTTTAGGTGAGCCCTTTTTATTTTTGAATGGCTTGCTGGAGTGTTTCAATCATATAAGTGGAGAGCAGGACAAAAAACTGGGAAGCAAGCCAGAATAAAAATGGAATGTCAGTTAATTTTGAATTCTATTAATATAAAATATATAGTTAATGAAATTTAGTGTCCACCTGCGCTATGCAATGCTTTGGATGTGGTTTGAAAGAGGTTCTTTAGAATATGTAAGAACACAGAAGCAGCTCATATGTCTGACACATTAGAGCAGTTACATCTGCTGAGCAGCTGTATTCACATCCCTACACACGCTTCCGTATTAAATCCGAAGGCCTGGATGGCCCTACGGACTGTGTGTTTAATAATGTTCTCTTGCTATTTGTTTAAAATGCGCAGCCTAAAATGTGAGTACGTATGAAAGCTTTGTGTGTGTGTGCGTGTGTCCATGATTCTGGGTTGCTGAATATGGCTCAAGGTTTCAGATTGTGTTCTCTAAAGTAATATAGAAGGATGCTGAGATTAAAGTTACCAGGAAAAATTCAGCCGCCTGTGTCTCGGTGGTTATAACAGCAGCACAGATTAGCAGATAAAGTCTCTCATATGGTCAAGATAAGAATTGCCAGCTATTAATAATACTCAAAAATATCAGTGGTGAATAAAGAAGAACCTAAGGACCTTCTCTTCACAGATACAAATTCGAGCAGCTGAATGTAGTCTTAAGCAGGACTCAAGATACCTTATAAAACAGAAAATAGAAGAAATAATCTGGCAATCTTTTTATTAATAAAATCAAAATATACATTGTAGTAGGGACTGAATACTGAGGCAATAGAAGCCAAATCGAACAGATTTAATTAATGGATAGAGAACTAGAATGCTTTTCCGCCTTACAGAGACAATTCCATCTTTGAGATGACATAGATGGTAAAAAGTCTGGATAGCATATTTTTAATTCCACATAATTGTAATGGTTCCTCAGGTAATCTAATAGACAGGGACAATTTGTCTCTTTATTTAATTAAATATTGAGCGTCCAACATCCTTTATTTATATTCCAGGCACAGGAGACTGGCTTAGTCTGTCGTCAGAAACTAGATACGATTGGACCTGGTTAATCCATCAATGGGAAACTAATAGGGCATACGGGGGGCTATTAGCCTAGACTAGGAAGTTGAGCAGCAATCTCTGCTGACAAGAATATTGCATAAATATTTCATACTAATTACATATAACTAAAGGTGTACCATTAATTGGTTTATAAAACTTCAATATGTTTTTGAAATATATCTTAGATTCTTGTCCCTTTCAATTTGTTATACTATTGATTTGGGGTTTTTTTTTTATCAACACAGGTAAAAAAAGAAACTTCTAGCCATCTATGTTTCTGCAAATCATTTGATTGCAAGACAGATGCTGTAAGAGAATGTTCATTTTCTAGGACACAAACTGAATGCTGGATAAATTAGCACTGAAGTGGCTCATAGGGAGAAAAATATGGGGCCCTGAATGGATCCCACCCAAGATTCTGTTAAATTCTAGCCAACTGAATTTCTCTAGATTCCCAGGTTTCTCTGCTTTCTACCTTCTGTAATTTGAGTACTGGTTTAGCGTTCTTGCACATTCTCATTCATTTGCCTCCCTCTGTTCTTGGCAATCAAATGAAATCCAAGTCCTTTTAAAGCAGATGTTTATACCTGATCATTTAGAACTGAATTCTATAATGTTCTTCATGGACTATATTTTTAGTAAGAGGATTACAATCTTTATCAGTTCTGTTGCTCTTCAAACAAGCAGATATCCTCAATGTTTATATGGACATGTCTTTGTATATATTCACTGAACTGAATATGGATTTATTACAAAATATCAGTAGCCCAATGCATCTGAGTTTTGTAAAATACATCTTTATATTTCCTCAAACCATGATTCTTTAAGAGTTAAGGTTCATCGGGAGACATCTAACTTTGAGTAACAAATCCATTGAGACCCTGAAAATATCCTTAGGCTGATAGTTTGGGGGAGAACATCTGAGCAGTCTTTGTACTAATTGCAAATTTTACAAAGCAAATTATTAATGAAAGATAGAATGCAGAAGAGAAAGGCAAAGAGCTTTCACAATATAAATTGCATGAAAAAATGAGATAAATAAAATCTCATATAAATATGAATATAAATACTTATACTATAAGTGAAAGTTTTCTGGAGGAAGGTGTGTCTAATTGGGAAGAATTGGTAAATAGGAACATATTGCAAAATTCTGTCACAATTTGGTGCAGCTTTTTATTTGCTGTTAAAGGTACAAGTGTTGTGTTTCCATTGCTATTTAATCACAGCAGTGAAACACTTCTGAGCTTGCAGGATATGTGGATGACAAAGTAGCCAGCCATATTTTAGCCTCACATATTGTGCAATATAGTCCATATTGGGACCTACCTAGTGGCAATAAAAGCAGCTAGGTCCACATACATAGCTGCTCGTATTGCATCCGCAG
>JAOYMU010000263.1:46985219-46996760 GCA_025802295.1 Psammodynastes pulverulentus | reverse complement strand
CTATTACTTCCGGGTTTTTTTAACGCGATGGGGGGGGCGCGTTCCGGCACCTTTTGGTGCCGAAAAAAAGCCCTGCTTAAAGTTGCCAAGTTTGGACATCCCTGCATTACATGAATTCATGAAAAGAATGCATGAAGATGATTATGAGCCTATGGGAATCTAAATCCCTGTGGACCAATTTATTACTTTTATTTGTGGTATGGTGTGTGGTGGCTATCTGTAAACCTCTTCCAATGAAAAGCAAGATTCAGAGGGGTTTCAGAAAAGCAAGATGGTTCAGGAACAATCTTGAATCAGTAGGATAAATTGGCAGGATTAGCACAGTACAGTACTAATACTATTCAGTAGTTAGTGCAGTTAAAACAGTCTATTCAAAGTCATTGTGTAGATAGTTCAGGAGGAAGACCATCTTAGTCTATAAAGGTCAAGAATCAGAAGGAAACTGCTGTAAGGTTTTGACTTAACACATTCCAAGCTTCTGAAGCCTTCTAATCTGGTTAATCAGGAAAACTGAAGTATTTTTTTTTTAAAAAAAAGCTTTGTCCTGGGGAAAATATTATGGTCTGTCCATTCATATTAGGAGTAAAATTCTAAAATTATGCCAGCATAATTACCTACCCAGTTGAACTCATTCATCTAGGGTAGGAGCAGGGCTTTTTTTGAGCTGGAACTCGGCGGAACGCCGTTCCGGAACCTTTTCAGACTCCATGTCACGTGTTCCGTCTCCAGCAATCACGCGCTATCACTTCCGGGTTTTTTAGCGTGATGACGGGGGGCGCGTTCCGGCACCTTTCAGCACCGAAAAAAAGCCCTGGACAGGAGTATCAAACTCAAGGTCTGTGGGCCAGATTTGGACCATGAGGTGCTTAGATCTGGCCTGCAGGAGCACCCTGGAAACAGTGAAGGACCAGCCCAAGGTGCCAGCAAAAACAGAGCTTGGGGGCATGCACAGCCCTCTGAGCTCTGTTTTTGCTGGCAGAGGGTTGCAGGAGGCCGTAAGAGTCGAAAATGGGGCCCACTGGCAGAAGGCTGACACAAGAGACATTGGGTAGGCCACACCCACCTTGGCCATGTCCCTGGCCCCCAAGGTCAAACACAGCCCTGATGTAGCCCTCAATGAAATCGAGTTTGACATCCCTGATCTAGGATAATAGCACATTCAGGCAACCTAGAACTCAGAAGACATATGCAAGTAGTGATGAAGGAAAGTACTCAGGGAGTTGGTAGAATTTGTAATAAGATATCTCACGCCTGATAAAAGACATTCTGTATGTATGATACCTTTGTCTCTTCTATAATGTATGCCATTATTCTGTATAAGAATTCTGTTGCCTATGCATTTCTGAGTATGCAGAGCATTGCCAAATGGTTAACCAAGTCATGCACTTGCATGTCAATCCCAAGTCCAGTTAAACGGGGATGGTTGACTTGGCAACCTAACTTGTAAAATCCTCACCAACGAAGTGCTATGGAAAGTCTCTCAAATGAATTAGATATAGTGCCCATTAGTAGGACCCTCAGGCCAGAAGGTACCCAACAAGCTACTGAGAAGAACAAGAACCTGCAGTGAGTAGTCAAGGCCTGGGGCAAATGGTGTGCCTGGGGCAAATCCAGCAGGAACCCCTGCTTTTAATACATTCACTGATGAAAGCAAGGATTTGTGCTGCATGAAGATCAGTATTCATTCCATTTGTTTAGAAAAAGGATGACTCCAAGAATTGCTCCAATTACTACATAATTGCCCTTGTCCCTCAAATTAGCAAAATAATATAGAACAAAAAAAATGGTCAAGATCTGTATTAACAGGCACTCAATTATATTACTGCCTTTTGTATCAGACAACACTAACATTTATTTGAGATCTTATGATTGCAAATGTTTCATACAAAAAGAAGTAACCATTGAGTTAATTTTTTAGAGAAAAAGTTATGGAATTATTATGATTATATCTCTCATCCATATTCAAATCCATATGGGTTGTTTGTCATTGATAAATACAAAAATTAACAAGTTTTACAGTTCTAAACAGAATGCTAATACATTGTGCAAGCTGATACAAGCAGGATAAAACATCTAGTGAATAATTGGTTCTGAGATTTAAATAAGTAACATACCATTTGTTTGAAATATAAATTGGAAGACATTACTTATTATATAATGCTATTTTTTCACAACAGACAAGATTTTTTTTTAATCAAAAGCAACTCCATTGTGAGTTAAGGATCCATGATGCAGTATGTGACCATGTAATTGAATCCACACTCTTCTATACATGCACCAATATTACAACCATCTACAAGGAGGTGCAGCTTTGATTTATAATTGTGCATACTATTCTGACTCCTTGTTCCTTATTGCACTTTATGGTACTAACATCTGACTATCTGAGGGACCAGTTGTCTGGAGAGTAGACATGTTCTGGAACATCTTGATTAAATTACATCATTTTGAGGGACCCAAGAAGTTCACCTACTCTGTAGAAGTTCCTGCTCTCTGGAATAGACTTTCAGATTACAAACTATTTCTGAATGAAATAGAGAATAAGAGAATGTGGCCCCAGTTACAGCATAGTATCCCTTTCAGATTTACCTGAAGTATGCTGATCCTTATCTGGGCACTAATGGCCTTGGTGTTAGTTGATGTATGACCTTCCCCATGGACTTCATGTAGATGTTAAACAGGAAAGAAAATTGTAGCACTCCACAACAGAGGACCCCAGAACTTGATTTCTAAGTTCTTGACTTCTAAATCCACCACATCACTGACTATAATTGGCCATGGATAAAGAAGGAGAACTATTTTAAAACAGTATCTCTCACTCCCAATCTCTGAGATAGTATTAAAGAATTCTATCAAATATGGCAGAATTTCTCAACTTTGACATATTGAAGATATATGGACTTTAACTCCCAGAATTCCCCAGCCAACACAAAGTCCACACATCTTAAAGATGCTGAGATTGATAGGCACTGATCTATGGCATTAAAGGCAGCTAAGAAATCAAGCAACCACAGCCACACTAGCTTCTTAACAATCTTTGTTAGGAAGGGAATGTTAGAGACAAGTTAATCATTTTCCAGACTAGCTGGTTGATTTATGACTAGGGAGCAAACCACCACTTATTTCAAAGCCAGAGGCACTTCCTCTCTCAAAGTTGCATTTTGCATTACTCTAGCCTTCTCTCAGCTCTCAGGAGACTTTCATCACTCACAAAATTACCGATATAACCTATACATGATTGACCTGCTGATCTGGAAGACTCTGCCTGCCTTCTTAGATCGAAGAAGAAATTCATCCTACTACATGACTTTACAAGATGAAGCTTTCTTTACCTCAAGAAGATGGACCCAGTTAGCATCTTTATCCAAAGAAATCTGAATGATTTTTATTCTTTAGGTGTACTGCAAATTCTTCAGTTCTTCTTGCCCATCATTCCCCAGAAAGAGCTTGGTTTACTTTAAAGAAGACCACTGGTCAAATTGTAGATAAGGAGAACCTTATTACAGGTAGAAAGGGCATTCAGTGTAATGGAAGGAGCCTGTGGCCCTGAGAAAATGGTGATCAAGTTGATAGGTAGATCTCAGAGAGACAGAATTTGGCTTTATATCACCTAGCCTATAATACAGAGGTGGTATTCAGCCGGTTCAGACTGGTTCTGGCATACCGGTAGGGAAAATTTTGACTGGTTCAGAGAACCAGCAAATACCACCTCTGGCTGGCCCCGCCCACCCGCTCCTGCTCTTACCTCTTACCTCTCCTATATTCCGTTGTTTATTAGCTCAGCTGATTTGCACGGCAGAGTGGATGGTTGGTGTTTGTCTCATTTGCACGTGTGCAAATCACATGTTTGGTGCACCCCAGGGAAGGAAAGAAACAGCTGATGATATGTGTGTTTCTCATTTGCATGTGCACATGCATAAAACCAGTAGGAAAAAAATTGGAAACCCAACACTGCTAGTAGTGCCTTGGTGGCGCAGAAGATAGGATGCAGTAATTGTAATTGCTAACAAGCCAGCTGCCTGTAATTTGGCAGATCGAATCTCTCCCGGCTCAAGGTTGACTCAGCCTTCCATCCTTCCGAGGTGGGTAAAATGAGGACCCAGATTGTGGGGGCAATATGCTGATTCTGACTCTGTGAACTGCTTAGAGAGGGCTGTAAAAATCACTGATAAGCGGTATATAAATCTAAAGTGCTATTGTTATTGCTATTACTATTGCTATCTCTCTTGCAGTTACTGCTATTGAGCCAAGTTCTACCTATTCTATACCTGTGCATTTGTTTTTCCTTGCCTAAATGTAAAACCGTACTTTTCTCACAATTGAATTTCATTTTATTAGATAGATCCCAGTGTTCAAGTCTGTCAAAATCCTTATGTATCTTGAGACTCTCTTCTGAGGTGTTGGCTATCAGTATTAGTAGACAGCCTCTTTGCTTAGGGGTTATACATGGGGTGGGGTGGAGTAATCCTGGTTTTGCCCTATTTAGGAATTCATTAAGAACAAATAAGACTGTAAATTATTATTATCAGCCGAAATAAATCCACTGTGGGAGGAAGACATTCTTTCTGAAGTTAAAGAGCATAATTTACCATACTGTTGCTATGTGCTTTATTGGTAAATAGATGTTTTTCCCTTTTCAATCCAAGCTTAAAGTCACCCAATCAGTTTTCATGCCTATGGAAGGATTAGAACCTAAATCTCTCCAATACTAGTGTATCATCTTAATTACTACCCCATGTTAGCTCTCACATATATCTCTATATATAAGTTCCAAAATCTATGATTTGAGTTCCATATGTTTAGGAAACCTAGCTACTTAATACATGAAAACCAGGAGTAAAATAATAGGGTAGGCTATGTTAGGATTGTTGCTGAGGATAGTGCATATTTGTCTGACTTGTGTACTGGCATAATTGAGTTTTTGTGCGCTTTTTTTTAATAGAGCTTCTTTCCTTTGTTTGAATGAAGGATCCCTTATCAAGTGTCTTAAAGCAATGCTGGCTTAGGGAATTCTGAAAGTGGAAGCCCATATGGCTTAGAATTGCCAAGGTTGAAAAATATTGCTCTTGAATAGGTATCTTCTCTTTCCACCTTTGATTCAATGAAATACAAATGCAAGATTTTAACAGTTGTGCTCTGCATTATATGAAGTGTTCAATTACACTAACTCCAGGAGGTTTTGAGGGTATTGAGTAACCCATTCAAAAATTTCTAAAATTTGGGTTCAGGAAGGGCAAAATTTATAAAAGCAGGATACAGTTATACTTGAGTGATTCAACTGAATCTCATTGTAACTCATTCACTTTGTATAAAGATAACAACTGATGTGCTGGATCTGATCAAAGACGACTGATAATTCTATCGCTAAATATAATTTTATTCCTTTTTGCTTTTTACTTCATAAATGGCTTTTGCTTGAAAAGGGATACGAAAATATTTTAAATAAAATATTGCACTGCTAACCATCACAATGGATAATTAACTACAGAGTTCTTTAATACTAATATTCAGCACAGTGTACTATTTTTCAAATCCTAAAGGGTTTTTTTATATTATATATTATTCTAGTTTTTGGAGAGGTGCTGACTGTACTCACTCTGCTTGCACTAATTGAGAGTAAGTTTGGGGCAATATTGTGTAAGCAGTCACATGGTGATGCAGGATTCTAAATTCAGAACATCATAGCCAAAATTGCTTGGATATCTGCAAAATAAAGATAATCACTGTATTACAGAGAAAATAGTCCTCATAAGGAAGATTCAAAAGTATGACATGAGTATTACCATTAACCTATTATCTTCTACAATCTCCTAATCAGAATTTATTGAATAGAGAAGATTGCGTATTAGTTTCTTTCCAAAATACTGCTTAATTGAAAGGGAGACTCTGTCCCCCCCCCCAATCACAAATGCTAATGCACTAAGATTTTGTGCTCATGTTTAATCTTATAATATTTCAAAGGTAATAAAGCATATAGGCTGTTCCTAGTCCTTGGTAGACGATCTTGGAATGTTCCACCAGCCACCAGCACATTGATTCTTAGGTTTTTATGTTTTTAATGCTTACAGTGAAATGTACTTTGTGCTCACAGTGAGACTCAAGTGTACAGCTCTAAGGCTAAATACAACAAATTACATTATGGCTTAGTGTATTGAATAAATACATCAAGTGTGGCTTGTAAAATGTGATTTATAGTATATTTTATTGTACAAATCCAGCCAAGAAATCATGGTTAAACAAGATATGGGTGAGTATAATGTGTAATTTCAGCTACCCAGGTTAATGATATAAGGGAAATGAATACTTACTGTACACAGGTGATATTGAGAACCAGAAATACGTAAAAATGAGAGTAAGAAGTAGTGGGAAAGTTTAAGATGACAATGACTGAATAGAAAAAAGGTTGGAATTCACATTATATATTCTTTAAAAAAACATTCTTGCTTCTCTATTTCTTATTTTCTATGCTTGCTCGTTTGTTTTGTATATTTTATTACATTAAAATTGTAATAAAAGAGAGTTAGAAATTTATGAGGGCTTTTATTGCAGTCACAAGAAGATAATATATGGGTCATTGGACATCGACTCATTGATAATATGGCACGATGGAAATGGGACTAAATAATATAGCTTCTAATTCCTTGTATGAAATACAGAATAGAATGAACTGGGTTTTTTTTAAACTTACTTTTTTACAATAATAGTATAGTTTTGAAATTAAGTTGCTGGTTGATGGGGGAGGGGAATAAATCAAAAAGAGAGGAAGATGGCTTATGTTTGAGCACTGAGTGATGTAACAGCAGCTTCTCATGTTTCAGAACTATTCTTGTCATTATTTGTTTTTGTCTCCTGTGGGGACAAAATTGTTTTTCCCATCCTATTTTTGGTTATATAAAATTCAAAGAAAAGAGTACAACAGCCAATGAATCCTGAAAACAGATTTAGTGATGATTCATATAATAGTGATTTATCTGAAAATGTAATTTGCAAATTAATTACCTTTTAAAAAGTTAATGCAAAGGTATAAGATCCTTCATATTTATATAAGGAGTAAATGACATTAAAGTAATGGCTATTTTCAAATCTCATCTCACCTAATCAATATTACTGGAAATTTCAGGGAATGAATCTGGGACTCTCTGCGTGTAAAACATATTCTGCCCATGAACTAAGATCTCAGTCTAGATGCAAAAATGTTAGATTAAAAAAAAAATCCATTTAAGATAGAATGTTTGTAGTTTCCTATCTGACTAGCAACCAAAAATATTGATCCAAATTTACAGCAAGAGATGTCTTGTTTGATAGAGGGGAAACATCCCAACCCTTTCTCTCTTTTATCTTATTCGGTATAGATTTCCTTTGGATGCTCCTGTCCCTTGACTCTCCTAGGGGATGCCCCAATTCACCTTTGCTTGCTTCTGTGGGCTCCATGGCTTCTGCAAGATGAAGAGGAAACATGAAGAGTCCAGTTCTGAACAAGAAACTGCTGTTTGAAAAGAGAAGGCTTTTCTTTTCGGGGTTCACTTAAATGTGAATTGGAAAAACATGCTTACTGCAATAACTTGGTATGATGTTATTGCTCCTTTCTTTGAGGCTTTCTTTCATGACTTTCCTTTTCCAGAAAATCCTCTTGTTCACCCATTGGGCTGTTTGTGTCGGTGGGTTGGATAGGCAGAAAAAACATTAGTGTGACTGCCTAATTTTTTAAAGAGTAGATTTAGAAATGTCAATGAACTGATAAAGAGCCAAATAAATAATATGTACCCTACAACATGACTCTCTGTGCAAGTGCGTGTGCCTAAGTGTAATTGGGCTTCAGATTTTCTACAGAAAAGCTGCCCTCCCTCTTTTGGGTCTCCCATGGAGTTTGATGGATTAGCTTAGGAAGGTACACTGATAGGAAGAGATGAACCTGCTATGAATGATAGCCTTTTTTTTATCAGCATCAGGAATGGGAAGAAAAGAATGTGTGTGAAAGGCATTAATCTGCTTTATTACATTTATTTTTCTCTCCTTGTTTTTCTTCTCTACAGATTATGGAGGTGGAGGAAAAATGACTCAATACAAAGGACAAACATTACAAAGAAGGAACATCCAAAATCTGTCTGGGGAAATGACCATTCTACAGTTTCCTAGTTTGAATTACATTGACCTCTAGAGACTCTAGATATTGATGATTTAAAAAAAAATCAATTAATTTATTGAGATACATCAGCCATCTCCAAACTGGAATGTGTTATAAGTATTGGACAACAATCTGGCTGGGTAACTTTGGGCCAAACCACCTCATAGGGTGGTGGTTGTTGTGGGGGAAATAGGAGGAGAAAAGAATATTTAAATATGACCACTGTCGTGGGTTACTTACAAAGTAGTAAAGGCGAGATAAAAGTTAAACAAACAAACAAGCAAACTCCCTTTCTGGCTGGGACTCTGTGGAATGAAGCAGGTTAAGGGGAACTACTGTATAGATTTGTTTAACTCTTTTGCTAGAGAAGAGCCTTTGACAGAATCAGGCTGTCTTCTTAATTCGATTTAAACCAAAGGCACAATATTGCTCACATTTAGAATAATAAAGACAGAATAGATAATTTAGGCCATCTAGTTGTCTTCCCTGATATAATCAAGTATATTTGAGATATGGTTAAGAAGAAAGGACTGCACTGGATTATAAGCGAATCCATTTAAGGCTTGTTTGACAACACAGCAGAACATTCATATGTTTGTACTGGGTCATTTTAATGACAGTTTTGGCAAACATTTTGATATATAAAATTTGGTAGATGTTCCTTTCATGATCCAAACATGTTCAGCCCATTTCAGTCACTGAATGCAAACAAGAGAGATAAAATAATAGTTTTCATTAGAATTAAAATACTATCCAATTCCTCTTATGTATAAGCTATAAATACACTGAACTTCAGCCGATGATTAGTTAATTGTAGGTTTGGGTTCATATTTCTCTTTAAAAATGCTGCTTTTGTATTACAGAAAGCATTTTTCTTGAATCACAGCACAACAATTTGGATGAAAAGGAAGCAAAAAAACCCCTCTATTTTTGTAAAGTAAAGAAAGAAAGAGTAGAAATCAGTCCATTTTTTTTTTAGCAGAAATGAACAAAGAAACATGCAGTTAAGGCAGTATGGGAACAGTTGTCTGTGGGGAATAGAACAAAATATATGGCGTAGTCCTATTTTCTCCTTTGCTTGCCATGCATTTCTTGTTGCAGAATCATTTTCTGTCAGTAAAGTAAGAACCTTTTCTTAGGACTTCTTGAACTTTACAAAGCAGGTAGAAATCCCACTGAATAGAGTTATGTAATATAATACATGTTTCTATATATTTAAGTTTGGGGCTACCTAGTTGCAAACCTCTTACCGGTATTCACAAATATAACCTGAAATTTTATTTTGTTGGGACATTCCAACATAGTTTCCTAGGAGGCAAAACTTAGGTAAAATTTATATTACTTGAATCTATATATAACTTCAAGTGGTGCAAAATGCAGCGGCACGAGCAGTTATGTGTTCAGGTAGAAGACACGCTCCACCTCTGCTTTAGGAGTTCCATTAGTTACTACTCTTGTTCCAGGTCCAATTCAAAATGCTGGTGTTGATCTTTAAAGCCCTTCATGGCATATGACCAGGTTTTTGGAGGGACCGCCTCTCCTGGATTTCATTTGCCTGCCCCAACAGATCCAGCAAGGAGGGTCTCATATAAGTTCCATCGGCTAAAGAGCTACATTTTGCAGGTCCTGGCCGTGAGCCTTTTCTGAGGTGGTATCCACACTCTCGAAACTTCTCCCTCCTGAGGTAAGTTTAGCTTCATCATTGGAGCTTCCAATGATCCCTTAAAACCTGGTTATGCCAACAACCCTGGGAACCCCAAAGGATGGGTAGACTTATGAGGTGGCTTTATTATTAACATCGCTTAGTCTGTTGTTTTCTTGTACATTTGTTTTATAGTTTAAAATTTTTATAAGTGGTTTTAAGTATTTATTCATTACTTTTTACTTTTATTGTACACTGCCAATGTCACTTTTGGTGAAATTGGATGAAAAGATATACTATATAAATGTAGGTCTGCTTTGGAGTAAGAACATGATCAAATATTTAATTTGCAGGACACTAGTTAGCTACAAGACAGGAATATTTATGACGGAGCTATCTCTGAACTGTGCTCTTAATTTTTTGTTCGTTTGTTTGTTTTGACAGATATTTTCTGCCAAGAAAATGTATTACACTCTTTTAACAAGTTTGTGTGACTTGATGGAAGTATAGAAGACATACACGAAGTATGGAAATTAAGACAAGAAAGAAAAGCCATTCAAATTCCTTGTTACAAACTCTTGAAGATTACACAATGAAAACTATATGAAATTACATGTGACCTTCTCCCTAGTATTCAATATTCTGTTTGCATGACTAATGCAGGAATTTTAAGCTGTGAACAGGAATGAAGTTAATCCAATAATTCTAGTTTTGCCAACTTTGTAAATTAATATATATCACATTTATTATAACTTGTACAATTATTGAATTCCAGGATTATTCTAGGCAGAAAAGATCATTTAACAAAATAATTACCATGGATACATTTGGAGTTTAATTTTAGGGTTTGGGGGATGGGGGGTTGGCAATGAAGGTGTTATATTACTATAAGAAAAAAATATTTCTGCTTAGTAATTATTTCTGGGTTAGTAGTTATCGTTTTTGAAAAGAAATGTGTTAAACTGGAATTTAAATGTTATATATACTCAGGACGTTGCTCTCAAAACACCAAAATCAAGGAATCATATATTTCTTGCTGTAATTATACTGACAAACAACACTGTTTAAAATGAAGTGCCTAGGTGATCAGTTACTATATAAAGTTATTAAAAATTCAAGCTTTCAAAAAAAAGATTGACATTTACCTCAACATTCAAACTATAACAAATTTTCAATTCTCAAACATTGGAAAATTACATTATTAGGGGGTTTTTTGTTAATACAAAATAAGACAGAGCCAAATCTTGCAATACTATAGAAGACAATAGACCTTATATATGCAGTATTCAAAATTATATGCTGTAAGGTTTTTTACATGTGTGGTTTATGAAATTATTGATAATATAAATCTATTGAATGTATATGCAGTTAGTTTGCACAATGAAGTGTATGGGTATCTAAATGATACACTTATATAGAGCCATTACTAATAATTTAATCTATTAACTATTGGTAAATTTTCTAGTTATTTACATATAGATATAGTCTAAATTTCACCTGAATTAATTAGGCTGGTGGTTAGGAATTTACCATTTCATGTTGATTTCAAGATCTGCTATGTCCCCAGAAATAAATAAATGTAACTTAGAAATGGGCCTGAATCAAATCAAAGGAGTGTCTGTGTATGTGTAGCTCTGTGCATGTGTGTGTGTGTGTGTGTCCGTGGGGGTGGGGGTAGTACGTGTATGTATGTATGTGCAGGGCTTTTTTTCTGCCGGAACGCAGCGGTACTGCGTTCCGGCACCTTTTTCGAGTCCGCGGCCCGTGACGCGTC
>JAOYMU010000263.1:46956316-46975987 GCA_025802295.1 Psammodynastes pulverulentus | reverse complement strand
AGTTAAACAGCAAAAATAATGCTATTTTAACTGTTTACAAAAATCAGGGCGGGAGCTCCAAAATGGAGCTTCTTCAACGTACTGCGGCGCCACCTGGAGGCCATCAATCACACATTTGACAACAGTCATTATCGAGATAAAAAGCTTTCTTCTCTCCATCTCAGTGTTCTAAGCATTTTGTATCAGTACTACAATCAAGTAAATAGACATTCTTTGTGACTATTTCTAGATCATTGGAAGCCATCACATTATAACTTCAATGTTAAACAATAATCCAAGAGCTGATTATTTCCACCTTTAGGTATCTCTTCAAAAAGATTTTTTTTCAAGATTTTTATATCTTGTTGATGTTTATCTTCAGCTGGATTGTGGATTTGTGTGTGGACAGGCTATATTGTACAAATACTGGCTCCTACCTCAGCAGGGTAACACAATAAACTTACATTTGTGATGATCATTGAGAATGCTGAGGAGAACACTGCATTCTTCTCAGTTTTACATATTTTGTTTCCCTTCAAATAAGAATTCTTAATGTCTGCAATAAAAATTAGTAGTGGTTTCCATCCCTCCTTTATGCAGTTGTGACCAACTCCTTTGAAAGGTCTGTGTTTAGTTCTCTGATTTTTCATCATGTCCCCTGTCTCCTATAGGTGAGCTTGCTATTCAGCCTTAGGTAGGAATGCTCAGAGACAGACTTATAATTGTAATTGTTCGGATGGCCATTTGTGCATCATGCTCTCCATTTTCATTCTCCTCTATAGGTGTTGAAGTACTTGCATTTCTGAATCATGCTTAATTTTTATTATTATTTGAAAGATTGAATTGCACAAAAAGGGGGGAATCATTACCTTTGGTGGTGTGTCTATGGAGATTCTCAATCATCTAGGTCATGGTTAGTTAGTTAGTTTAATTATTTTCATTGCACCTCGCACAACAAAATTAAATGCCATCTTCAGTGTACATTATGACTATAAAAATAAAATACAAATGCAAACACACAACCTTCATATTCTATACAATTAAATTGAAAACCCCTGATATTGCATTAATATTGCACTATACAATAGGGTGCCCAGGATGAGATGGATCTTTAAGAATGTTTTGAACTTTCTTAAGGCAGTGGGAGCTATAAAGCTCTTCCAAAGAGGGAAGAGGGCAACCAATGATCCTCTGGGCAATGACGTTAACCTTCTGGAGTGCTGTCCTATCTGCCACTATGCAATTGGCAAACCATATATAGGTGCAGTATGTTAAAATACTCTCTATGGTGCAGCGGTAGAAGGTGACCAGCAGTTTTTCATTCAGTTATTGTTTCCTGAGAAGCCTCAGGTAGTATAATCTCTGCTGGGCCCTTTTGATCAGTGCTGCAATGTGAGTGCCCCAGGTCAGGTCCTCTTTTATGATAACACCCAGAAACTGGCCAGATATGACCAATTGAGAAATCCTGGTGCAGAATCACTCTACCAGGTGGTGTCTCATCCATAAGGGATGTCGACAAAGTAAGACTGCGGAAGCACAACATAAGCATGAGTTGCACACATCTAGAGCCATCAGTGCAACAACCAATGTCTACATGTTTGCCCAAAATGTGCCAGGACATTCCCTGCCCAAATTGGCAGATCAGTCATTTTCAGAATATCCCATTTAGTTTTAATACAACTAGAGGTGTTGAAGTCTTTATTAACCAAAATGGACAAATAGCAACACAATTTGCCTAAACTTTTAATAACCAAAATAGCTCTATTTATTCTGGGATCAGCAAACTGCCCACAATTTAGTGGGCAGGTTTAGTGCAGACATATGAAAGACATGATTAGCTAGTCTCTTTTTGCATTCCCCACTGCCTGAAATAGCTTGGAGACAGATCTGGCAAGGAAAAAAGGACCAGAGAGTGCCATCTGCAGGATTTTTTCTTCTTTGTACAGAAATCAGCTGGTGGGGGGAGAGAGACATCATTTGGAAACTTGTTACATTTCCTGAATGAAATTCTCATTTCTTGATCCATGTTAGAGATGACCCACACACAGGTAAAAATAAATGTGGCAGGATTTCAAGTATCTCTGAAATTAAGAAGGTGTGAGCTTTGCTGAGAAAGAAATACAGCAGACATTTCATTTGGCACATACTCAGGACTGGTTAATACCTGTAGAGTGTATTCCTATTGCTCTTACAACAATTGCTCCAAGGATTGTAGTACAGATTGAGTTCTCCCTCTGAGGTTGGGGACTGGTGATAATGATGAAGAAGTGAAGGTGTTGTAGCAGAGTGTGTTCCTCAATGCTTCTCAAATACACACATTCATCCACCTACCTACTGAAGATGACACTGCTATTCATTTTGTTCAGAGGCACAATGTTTTCAATGGATATATGTATATGGGTATATATACATATGTATATGTAATACTGCACAGTTTCCACCAATACATATGGATAAGATTTCTACTGAGCCGGGGTGGCACAGTGGTTAGAATGCAGTACTGCATGCTACTTCTGCTGACTACTAGCTGTCTGCAATTTGGCAGTTTGAATCTCATCAGGCTCAAGGTTGACTCAGCCTTCCATCCTTCTGAGGTCGGTAAAATGAGGACCCAGATTATTGGAGGCAATATGCTGACTTTGTAAACCACTTAGAGAGGGCTGTAAAGCACTGTAAATTGGTATATGTCTAAGTGCTATTGCTATGACTACAGTATTCATTTATCCTGCCTCATGACTGGTCATTAAACACTTTCCACACTAACATTTCAAGTTTACAACAGCCTTGGAAAAAAGCTCTTCTGGCCATTATACAACATTGGGCTGCCTCCCACCATCATGGGACTGTGAGTTGTGTTGTGTTTTGCCATTTTCTGTTGGATATGCTGAATTTATTTATTGACCATGAATTTTCTTAACATCTGCCATTTTTTAAAAGATTGTGGCTCACTTTATGACCCTTATAAAATGGCCATAAAACTGAGTAAAGTCATGTGGTAACCTGCTTAATAATCAAACTTCCAATTGTGATTAAGTGGGGACTACCTGTATATAGTTTCTTCAGTAGCTCATATCTGATAACATTAACTTTAGTTCCTGAAAAGTTCCATTGCAAGAACTATTAATCTTTAAAATGACAGAAGATGCTTTATTGATTCAATGCAATCTCTACTGAAATCAGCAGAATTCATTTGAAGCCTAATTAAATGTGCATGTGCCTTGGCTCATGTTCCAAATTTTACCTATGCTACTGGCTGTTGCATTTCAAGAGTAGCAATTTGGTAAGTAGGTGACCCTTTTACAGTATATCCATCTTTATTTTATTCCATCATTTTCTCCTGGTGCCTTCTATATGCCATGGTGTTGCATGTGTTCCATTGATCATTAAGCGAGTCCAGAGGTGGTATTCAGCAGGTTCTGACCAATTCTGGAGAACCGGTAGTGGAAATTTTGAGTACTTAGGAGAATCAGTGATAACTTTCCCCCAGGAGTGGGGAGGGAATGGAGATTTCACAGATATCCTTCCCCTGGAGTAGGGTGGGAATGGAGATTTTGCAGTATCCTTCCCCTGCTACGCCCACTAAGCCATGCCTACCAAGCCATGCCATGCCATGCCCACCAAGCTACGCCCACAGAACTGGTAGTAAAAAATTTTGAATCCCACCACTCAGTCCCTTCTTGACCACATCAGCAATAACATAGATTGGCAACAGATGGCCATTACACCAATAACAGAGTAAAAGCACGAAGAATGCCTTCCGTGGTATTGTCACATCCTACAAGCAGCCGCCCACACTATTGTTTGCATTGCCTACTGTTTTAACACTGGTGGCAAATGCCTGCATAGAAGACCAAGGCAAAGATGGTAGAATATAACTGACATGGGCATGAAGATCATCCTGTTGGACCTGGTTGCTATATTTGATTGTGTGAAATGGCATTTGTTGATCCAAAAAGCAGACCCTACATCTATGGGAAAATGCTAGGAAGAAGCAGCCTCTTTGCTGGTTTAGAAATTAGTCCAGAATATCTGGAAGCAGCAGACAGGACAAGGCTGCATCCTTTTGTCTTATTACATTTATATCTTTCCTTTCAAAATGACAATCCTCCCAAAGGACTCATCATATCAAAACAACCAACCAAACAAAAATACATTATTTTTTAAACAGGGCCTTTGAGGGTAACAATCCTATGGAATGGAAAGGAAGGAGCACAAATTACAAGATTTATGTGGAAGTTGTCATCTTCCTTCCTCTCTCTTCAATATGCTCTTGCCTAATGAAGATTATAAAATTGGAGGGAAGCATCTAGTCTGCATTTATTGAACTGTAACAGACCAAAGTAGGCTCATGTAGCATTGCCATTATTCTATAGGATCTTTTTACAGCTTTTGAGCTTAGACCTTCCTTACATTAAAATGATGTGCTTAATATGGAGAAGTATCTTGAGTATATTAGCATTTTGCATGTACCTCCTAGATGGTGGAATGTGGACAATAGCAAAGACTAGCCATGCAATTTTCAGATTAAAAATTCTAACATGCACAGAACAGTATGTGCGTGCTCAAAATAAACTCGGGTTGGACAAACGGCATGTTTGGCTGTGCTAGTGGCATATCACCCCAAATATTTCCAAACTGACAACTATTATGTTCTTACCATCAGCTGGGGGTGGTGCAGGTAGTATAGATTCAACTAAGGCTGTTAACCTAAACTCCCCTTTCTTAAGTTAATAAAAGGGTTTGTTGATTAAAACCATGATCAACATTCATAGCTTCTTCTCTTGATGATACCCGGAGAAAGTAGAGTGCAACATAGAAAGTAAGAGGAGTAAATTGTTAAATCTGAATGAATGAAATAGAGAAAGAGAGAGATGATAGGCAGATGGCATGTTTTGAGAAGCTAAGAAAAAGGAAAAGCTTAAATCTATATAAAAGATCTTGTGGAATGGATATGGCTCTCACACACACACCTACACATATACTTTGAAAGGATGGCATAGTTTAATAATGAACTAAAATGCTTATCAGAAAATATGAATAGTGCTGGATATGAACTGCATGTTATGCTCCAGTACATTTAGTGCATACATATCCACCATGGTGTTTTCTTTTATGGTAAGCAATATAAGTTACTCTTTTTCTGATGAAGAGCAAAAAGATGTACAATCTTACTATCCATGTGGTTCCTAAGAGCTGACAATGATTTGATGGCACATAATCAGTCAAATCAAATTTTCCCAATAGATTCATAGACTAACAGAGTTAGGTCACCTAGTCCAACCCCTGCCGGAGCAGGAGAGTCAAACTCGGCAACCTTAAACACTCAAAGTGCCACAAAGACTCTTCTAACCAGAAGCCCCACATTCAATTTTGGAGCCCACCAGAAGTCCGGTTCCCCCACCACAGAGTTTCCTCCTAGCGTGACATCCGCAGCAGAGGGATGAAAGAGCCACATGGGGCTCCAAAGCAGCAGGTTGCTGACCCCTAGGACCGAACTCACAGCCTCTTGATTGTGAGGCAAGAGCGCCATCTCTAGGCCACCGGAGTTGGCGACCTATCCCCTTCAATCCATAATCTGCTGGCTGGGGTAGATGCAACCTAAAATCCAGCAATCTGTAGGTCACAGGTTTATTTCTTATTTTATTTATATCCCATCTTTACTATTTCTATAAACATCTCAAGGCAGCAAAATTATCTAATATTCCATCCTTCTGTTTCTCCACAACAAGAATTCTGTGAGGTGAATTAAGCTGGAAGTGGAGCCTTCTTTGTTAAAAGCATGCCACAATTTGGCGATGCAGAATTACACTTCAAGCTGTAGTCCACAAGGATTATTTACCTATTACTATAGTATTACCATAATAAACCGGGTAGTCGAATTTATACCCGAAGAATTTGGAGGGGGGTGGAGGGGAGGATACTAGAACAAGCTAGCTACGATGTCCTGAAGGAATGCAACTTTATTGTTGCACTGAAAATTGTTTATAGCCTACTTTTCGAAGTCTGAGCCTTAACACACCTCTCTAAACTTCTAGGGATCCTGAATAAAAACAAAAAGATGTCCCTCCCCCCCCATTGTGCAGCGGCAAATGGTAGCGCCCGCCATTACTTCTCTTACCTCACCTTTTTTTCTGCGGGAGGCGTGGCCTGCCCGTTGATTGACTGGGTGGTGTCCGACAACGGATTTAGGGTTGGGGGTGAGTGGTATATTCAGGGATTGCTTCTGTACCCTCAGAAGGGATGAAGCGAACTGAAACTTGTAGTTTACATTTTCACAGAGTGAATTCGGTGGTAGAAATAAAGGAAAAGCAAAGCATCTTCAATCGTATTTAAACGTGGAACAACGCAGGCGCATGCGTGAAGAGAAAGGAAACAAAAAAAAATCTGCACCCGGACGAGCCGATCAGTCTCTTGGATGTTTGCTTCCAGCTTGAGCCGCAAGACCTCGTGGCGCAACGGTAGCGCGTCTGACTCCAGATCAGAAGGCTGCGTGTTCGAATCACGTCGGGGTCATGGCATCCCTTTCTGTAAGAGGGATTTGTTTTACTCTAAATACAGGCGGTATCACTTTTCTCCTCCCGGTGCTTATAGGTTCTCTTTAAAGCGGTCTCACGGGTCGTTTGTGGATTGCAACAAGGGGAGGAACGCTAACACGTGGGAAGGACTGAAGTCAAGAAATACGTAATAAAGGTGTTGGGGTCACGGGAGGCGGCTCCTCATTGTCCCGATAAAGCACGATGAATGTAATTGAAATCATGGAAAATAGAAGATCAAATGGGAAATCCTGGAAGGAAAAATAAACAAAGAAGGTACAGTTGCCACTCTTCAAAAGGAGGACAAAGGAGGTGAAATCTTAATAAAATAGAGCAGGGAAATGCACACTTTTACTGTTGAAGGCCTAAGTATTTTGAAAGATTATAGTAGTTTGGTAAATGGTCTTCAGGAGCACAATGAAAAAAAGCACTAAAGTTATTTAAATCTATTGTGATTAGGGTTATTCTTACCCATTTCCCACTCTACCACCTGTTTTACTATTAAAAGTAGACAGGTGGCAGAGTGGGAAGTGGGTAAGAAAATTGAATAGCAGTCTATTTGTTAATGCTTATTAATAAAATGAAACCCAATGAGCCTGAGCAGTCCAAAGACTCCCCACCTTAGAGGATGTAGGGATAGGTTGGGGAGTCTACCTTCACCCCAATAAATCCTTTAGTTGCCAGAGAAAACTGGGAATTAATCCCATGGTCTGCCGGCAATAGTCCAGCAAATCAGGAGCGCCTTAATCTAGCACCCCATTGTCCTGAGGATGCCTTCCACGTGTTCGTGCATCTGAAATAATCTTAAAACAATATTGAGTATAAAAGAAAAGAAAATGAATAAATGCAGTGTTTTCCACTGAAATGAAGTATAAGTCTTGCTGGTTCTTAATAGTTTATGTGCATCTGATAGATATTGAATTAACACAGCTGGGCATTTCTGTGGCTATTACACATGGCAACATATGACTTCTATATGAGACTTATAGATTTATAGATTCCCATGTTAGGCTTCCACTACAGTGCGCGTTCTTTACACTATTCATGTTTTTGCCAGATGGGAGTCAGATAAAAGCACTGAAAATTGTTTTTAAAATCAGTAAACGAAAACAGTATTACGTTTCAGATTAAGTAATATTGTGAGTTTCCAGCGTTTAAATCATAGTTCTCTAAAATTTCCTCAAAAAATCACAGTATCAAATTTTGGAACCACAATCTAAGGAGAGCAAGTTGGTGGTGTGGCTTGTAACCTGATACAGTGAATGTCCCATGACTGTTTTTTACCACCTCTTCTCATAGATCACTAGTTTCTTGGGGAGGGGGGAATGCATGCAAGACTAAACTGAACCCAGAACATCTGATTTGCAAATGATAGGGGTATCCTTTTCAAAGATGTGATTGATATACATGGAGATGTTTCAGAAAATGTTATGGGTGAGAAAGAAAAGGTGAGATGTGATTACTAATTTTGGTCGCAATGTGTCACATCCACTGTCAGGTATATTATAGTTCCATGTGTGATCCCTCCAGTGTAAATTGCGTACTGTGTCTTTCTTTAGAATTGGGATTTTTTTTCCTGTTTTTAATTGCCAGTGAAATATGCCACTTTATTTGATGCCTGTGTTTTTATGAATGTTCACAGAACTGACAAAATGAAATTCAACATAGAGAAAAGTAAAGTCTTACACTTAGGCAAGAAAAACCAAAAGTACATGTACAGATTAGGTGAATCCTGGCTTAATAGCAGTAACTGTGAGACGGATCTTGGGAGCCCTAGTGGACAATCAATTAAATATGAGTCAGCAGTGTGCAGCCGCAGCCAAAAAAGCCAATGCAATCCTCGGTTGCATTAACAGAAGGATTGAATCAAGATCATGTATTACTGTAGTACTGCTCTATAGAGCCTTAGTAAGGCCACAGCTAGAATACTGCATCCAATTTTGATCACTGCACTATAAAAAAAGATGTCGAGACTCTAGAAAGAACGCAGAGAAGAGCAACTAAAAGGACCTGGAGGTTAAAACATATGAAGAACGATTGCAAGAACTGGGCATGGCTAGTTTAGTGAAGAGAAGGACCAGAGGTGACATAATAGCAGCGTTCCAATATTTAAGCGGCTGTCACAGAGAAGAGGGTGACAACCTATTTTCCAAAGCAACGAAAGCTAAATAAGAAACAATGAATGGAAACTGATCAAGGAGAGATTTAACCTAGAAATAAGGAGAAATTTCCTGACAGAACAATTAACCAATGGAACAGCTTGCCTTCAGAAGTTGTGGATCACTGGAGACTTTCAAGAAGAGACTGGACAGTCACTTATCAGAAATGCTTGAGTAGGGCGTTGACTAAATGACCTACAAGGTCCCTTCTAACTTTCTTATTCTAAGTTATTCTGTTCAACATTGTAATACTAAAGTGTTCATTTGATAATACTGATACATCATTTTGAAATCATTTCAAATTTGGCAGGCATCCAGGTACATTAGTTAAGTAATATATGTTTATTAAATACAAAAGCAATGAATATTTTTTTCAAAGCTTTGAAAGAAAACAAATTCTTAATCAGCATTATGCTTTCTTTCATAGGCCCATTATTTGGAGACATGGAGAATGTTACTGTAGATGTGCATATAAAAAACAAGGAACAAGACATAGAAGGACTAAGTGTGAAAGAAGAAGTGGATATTAAAAGTCTGACTGACACTGAACTATGGAAGCAGCTTTGCTCATATGGAGTTAACCCTGGACCGATATTACGTATGTATCAGATGCATAATTTTGGGAGATATAAAAAAAAGCTAACTTACTACTTACTACCCACTACTATAATCAAGAGTTGGTATTTCTACTAGCATTTCCCCACCGTTACCATCACTGCTTAACTTGCAGGAAATGGTTCTTGAAACGCATCCAGCTTTGAGGCAACCTCATTTTGATAAGGGAATGGAAATGCATCTGCTTGAGATTCCTTCTTTTTTTGTGACTATATGACACAACAGCAGAAGCAGAATATATTTGTACTTTAGTTTGTATTCAGGTGTATATTATGTCTTATCTTGTGGGCTCTGGCTATGCTTTTGCATACTTTGCTTCAAATTTTCCAAATCATGAATGTTGTTTAATGCGCTCTTAATAAGGACTTGTATGTCCAAACTAGGCACTCTGAAATGATAAGCATTTACTAAATTCCCTACATTTTTAATATGGTAGTACTTTTTCTGGTCTTCAATCAGAAGGATTCTGTTCTTCCACTAATATTTTTCAGCATTTTCATGATGAATGATTTAGCTGAAGGGTAGAATGAATCCTTACTGGGTTTCCACATAACATTACACAGGAAACACTTCAAAGAGAGGAGTAAAATTCAAAATGGATATAGAAGTATCAAAAAGAGATTGTTTCTCATTTTTTTGTATTGTTTCTGAATATAGGTAAAAACAAATTGCATAATTGCAGGAGGAGAGGCACCTGGATTAGAGGAGATAGATGTGAATAGCATTTCAAGGTTGACATTAGCTTTTGACAGGCTTTTTATAAGAGTATTATAGATAAATTGGATTCAGTCAATACATGTTATCAAATCTTGTGAAACAAGTCCAGTGAATATTTGAAGTTGATGGTTATTTAGCAAGTGAGAACCAAGATGGGAACATGGTAATATTCTTCAAGAATTTGAAGACTATAATGTTTAAGATGCTGGACTTGGCTTGCAAAGATTCAGGTTTGAATTCCCAATCAGTCATGGAATAGGCAGTTTTAAGATAGGCATTCTCTTTCATCCCAACTTATAGGGTTGTAGGGATAAAATATGGCCGCACATATAAATTGCCTTGAGCTTCTAGAGAAGAAACTGATGTATAAGCATGAGACACCCTGTATGATTATCAAGTGCTTTGAATATTTAACATTTGCATTCAGCTATATAATATTAAATAGAACAAAAAAAAATCAAAGCAAAGAATCATGTTGGTCTATTTATTTTAGCTTCCACAAGAACTGTTTATGAAAACAAGCTTCAGCAATTGATGAAGCAATGCCCAAGAGCAGCAGCTGGAGAGAAGAGCCGAAAGGTTGATTGTGAAAGGGAAAATGTTGGAGCAAAAGGTAATGCCTAATAATCATTCGCTGAATGGAATGTTGCTCTCTCTGTGTATGAATGTAATGATTACTTAGTCTTAGCTATTATCAACAGATAAAATTAACATTAATTGGTTTTATTCATGTCTAGACTAAGGTAATTTCAGAGAATATACTGAGTGAATTATTTTGTACAACAAACAATTTATGTCTGATGCATAAGTAGCATGCTTATCGACATTGCTTTGTTCACATCCCAGATACTTGTTTATTAGAACAAAATAAAAAACATCACCATGTGAAACCCTATAATCTTATATTTCAGCTGGAAGCTCTTTTCATAGAAATGCACAGTCCAGTTGCTGGGCAGAATTAATTATATAGATAATATTTGAACAAACATTAGGAGAACTGTCCAATTCTCACTGTGTCTGGAGTAGTCTATTTCATGAAATGTCAAAATTAATGGCTTTCTTTCATGTATAACTCTGAATAATGATCCAAACTTATGCAAATAAACCCTAGCTAATATTAATCAGTTTTAGATATAATGACAAATAAATAAACTGCTTCTGAAATGGGTAAAGGGAGAATTGCTCAAAAGATCTTATTCTACCCTAGTACCAGCTGCAGAAGTTCTTCAGAACAGCAACTTCAGAGTATCAGCAGAATGTGCCTGTAGTTCTGATAATGTAAGTTACACCAGTTATGGAAATCTTGTGTCTGTAGATAAATGCAAGCAATTACAGGTGAATATAAACTGATGTACTCTGTGTCAGACTCCTGACAAGTGAAGCAATTACTCCATTCACATAATTAGAAAGTATTTCAGTGGATTTTGTTAATGCATTAGGGCCTCAGGAGAACTGGAGCAAAATAGACTACAATATTCGGGTATTTAAGAAGGAGCCAATTTTATAAGATAAAAATGCATCTCAGAAGGAATTATTACCGGAAAAGTGAAAAAACTCCATATATATATTAAAGAAATTAGAAAAAAACAAGCAAAACTATATTCTATTATATCATTTTATGCTCTGTTTAAGAAATGCTAATCATGTCTGTTAAATGTTGATAGATCCACAATCTTTTCTTAGTATTTTGTTTCAGTCCCAATAGATCTTTTCCTTTTTCCTCTGATTCTAGCTCCAGGTTCAGTGCTTTTGCAAACTCATCCCCAGACGATTTTCATAGTACAGTACTGTTTCCAGACAACTGAATGGTTTAACTGGTCCCTGAGGATTTCTATATTAGTCCTCTCAAGTTTGTGATGTTATAGATTAATAAGGGGATACTCTCTCAGGAGTATTCCAAATAGTTCATGAGGTGAAAAAATGCTTTGCTTTCAAGTTCGTAAATTCTTTTCCTCTTTCTCTTCTTCTTCCACCTTCATGCTTGGGGCTCATTTTCCAACCAAATGATCACAGTCTGAGTGGGTTGCATCAGACCACACTGAGGATACAATACTGAGCTGCCTCAGTTTAAATTTTAACAATTGCCCTAACACATGGGACATCTAGGTAGACCAGTATTTCTCAACTTTGGTGACTTTAAGTTATGTGGACTTCAATTCCCAGAATTCCCTAGCCAGTACTGGGAATATTCTGGGAGTTGAAGTCCATATTATCTTAAAGTTGCCAAGATTTAAAAACACTGCTCTACAGCAGTACTGTAGCATTCTGGAAACTACTGTGATGTCTGCTTCTTGACCTGG
The DNA here is from genome assembly GCA_025802295.1 of Psammodynastes pulverulentus. Lineage (NCBI taxonomy): Eukaryota > Metazoa > Chordata > Lepidosauria > Squamata > Psammodynastidae > Psammodynastes > Psammodynastes pulverulentus. Next base: position 46,963,684 of record JAOYMU010000263.1, on the reverse strand, counting down.
TCTACCTTGAAGGGATGACAGCATTCCAACTGATCAACAAATGAGCTGGATTATGGGAATATTGTTTTGATCTTTCTGTTTCTCTGGCCAATTGTGAGGAAGAGGCTTTAGCTTTCTTCTTTCCCCATGGATCCTTTCCAAAGATCTTTTGCATTCTCGCCTCTCCACCTGCAATTGCTACAGTTCGCACAGAATGCAACTGCAGCTGTTGCATAAGCTGCACTGGTTGCCAGTCTGCTTCTAGGTCCAATTCAAGGTGTTGGTTATGACCTTTAAAACGCTTTATAGCATGAGTCCAGGTTATTTCAGGAACTGTCTCACTCCAATGAGATTGGACCCCTCATTCTGGTAGAAGGGGAGTACTGTGGACCCTATTGGCCTAGGAATTCCTGCAGGCAGGGTCCAGGAGAAGGGGCTTTTCTGCTTGGCTCCCACCCTCTAAAACATCGCTCCCTTCAAGCTGAGATCCATCCCCACCTTCTTGACTTTCTGTAAGAGCTTCAAAATGTGGCTCTGCCAACTGGCCTGGAGCCTTGATGGGGAGGTCTTTAATGGGTTAAACAGAAGATCTCATCTCTACCCCATTGTATTCTGGTTTTATGCATTTATTTATTGGATTTTTATCCAGCGTTATTATTTTAACTTATTTAATTTCTGCTTATTTAATGTCTAGTGTTTTATGATGTTTGTAAACCGCCCAGAATCTCTTGACAACAAGATGGGCGGAATATACATTAAATAAATCAATCCCAATTTTCTCAAGATTATAAAATAAATGAAGTATTTTTGCTAAGGAAAGGGAGGCTCCACTCTTATTCATCCAGCAGGGAGAACCTGAATGTTTGTGCAGACAATTTCTAATTCGACAATTAGCTCTGCGTGTGATCTTTAGGACCAAAAGATTGTTTTGCTCTGTGCTATTAACTGGCAAATAAACTCCTTCTTAACAATGATAGGGATCACTTCAGGAGAATAACCCACCCCAGAGAATCGTCTTACTTGAGCATTGAATGGCAGCTCTCTGGTTTCATCTTTCCATATTTTCAGCCATTACATTGGTACCTATCAGAATCCAGACCAATGCAGGCTTTGGCAAAAGTGTTGAACTTTAATAATTCATTCTTGTGACTTCAGCCCACATCAAATGTGTTAGCATACAACTGTATCCCCTGGAGGCCATAAAAAAACAAGTTATTTATCTGTAATGGATGCTTTTCAAGCAAACGTAGATCACTTTTTAAAATCCCTCCTTTACAACCAATACAGAGAAATGTTTCATCTTCCAAGAATTATTCCTGTGTCTAAACAAGTGGAGAATGAGGGAGGCAGAGCATGGTCCATGTCTCAAAATGTGCTCCTAAGACATTCTTCTTTGGGGTTGTATCGCTAAATATACTTTTTGAATTGTGTGGGTAAGCATAGAACCCTTGTGTGTGACTGTACTAGTTACAATTACTAGTTACCACCATGTAAAAAACACAGGATGTTTATAGCCTGCTCACAATTAAAAACTTGTACTATCCCATCACCATGCATCTTATACAAGTCTTACCTTTTTGCAGCCTCATTTATGCTTTCCCTTCTACCTTAGAAAGCACCCGATGAAATAACAGAACGCCAGAAGAAACTCTTGTCGCCTGATTCTGAGCACAGTTTAGCCAAAATAGTAGCAGAAGTAAGTACTCTAACTGCTTGATCAGGTTCCCAAAGATGTAATGTGTCTTCTGATACATACCTTACCATCTGTGCCATTTTTTTTCTTCAAAACCTGAGAAGCTAGAGTATTTAAAAGAAACTTCCACTCTCAAGTAGAATTATATTTCCAGTAGTGCCAAAAGAAACCAAGTTGACTCTGAATGAATTTTGGGATAGGAAAAAGTTGGGTGGCTTGGTACTTTATTTGGAAGATACCAAACTAACAGAAAACAATCAAACAAAAATGATCTGGCCCGATCTAGAATGGCAGTGATTTTGTGAGATGGTCCATAATATGCACTCAAAATCCCAGACAGTGCCTGTGCAGTGTTTCAGGGTCAAAGAGAACTTACATTGCACTTGTTGGCAGCTACATACTTAAAGCAGCAAGGGGTTTTCCCAGGTAGCACAGCTGCCTTCCACAGCAGTGGTGGCAGCAGCAACGCAATCCCCAGAAAATATATGTTTGGTTTAAAGACTTGCTGACAGATCCTGTGTGAGTGCTTTTGCATCTGCTAAAGCCCCTTTATTTCTTTCAAATTGAAAAATCAAAACAGCCCTCCTGTTTTTTAAAGCAGGTAAATTTTAAATTGACATGCATTTGTACTCCCAGTATTTCTGAAATTTGATCAGAGATATTTGTCATGGAAGTTTCATGTTTACACCCTGTCGGTATGGTTCTTCATTACTAACAACTGGTCTATTAACAGCTCCAAGAGATATTGCCAGAAGGTAAAATGGCATCACATCGGTCACAAGGATTAAGGAAGAAAGTTGGCAACAGCCCTGAGATGAGCAAACAAAAGGTACCTTTTGAACACTATGGGAAACACAAACTGTTTTTATTGAACTTATAATTTGTTAAGGTAGAATTTTGGAACAAGACATAAAAATAAATTATTATTTAGGAATAGCACATAGCTCTAAACAGGTCAAATGATACATTTCTCTTGGAAATGGCCCAGTTGCTCGAACTTTCTTTGAACTCAACTACACCAAAACTGAAAAACCCTACATCAGCAGGAATATAACATTCAGATCAAAAGAAGTTAAGGGTACTACCTATCTGATTTATTCACACTTGACTTGGCATATCTAGCTCCCTGAAATTGAAGATTTTGGACTAAAATATTATAGATGCTGAGGAGGCATCATTAAAGTACTTATTTTTTTATTTACATGTAAATCTGGGCTGCTTTCAGATGGGAGGTTTACTATTCTTTCTCCATCTGAAGCATCCTTAGAGTACTGTCCAGTCTTGCAAAGGAGTAGAAGATATTCTGGATTGGGGGTCAGGTGGGGGGAAGCTTGGGGCTGAATGACTGCACCTTTTTCCCATTCCCACTCTCCAGAAACACACTATATCACAATAAGCTTCTCTGATCCAGGTCTACACACCAGTCTTGAAAGTGTTTATTTTCCAAGTGGATAGGGAAAAATCCCTGCCTTTTTCTTTGTCATTGCTACTCAAAATATTTTCATATGCTTTACCATAAAGATGAGTCTTACAAAGTGCTCTAAAGGTGCTTCTAGACAGAAGGCTCCAAATATTACTTGTTAAGAAGCTTCTCCATCTCACCTGTGGGGAAAACTATCAGAAATGTGTAGAAAACAGAAGACAATTACAAATAGAAGATGACAATATCTACAAACACTTTTCACAAGACAGAGAAACCATGTGCTAAGAACTTCTGGAAGCCCTTTTAAACCCTAAACTTTTTTTAAAGCTTACATAGCTGATGACATAGCTGAGAAAACTTTACAAACCATTCAGAATATTTATGGGTCCCTGATTTTCCTCTTATGTTAAACCCATTTATTGTATCGAATTTCTTTCTTCAACAAGGAATTCATAATATTCTAGAGGCCTTAAATGTGTTTAAAACAGAGTAAGCCACAGGGAGCTAACCTTTTTAGTTATTCTCTAACATCACTTTAAGTGCTTCATTGTTGTCTCTCCTGACCTTTTATTTCTTCTTATATAAAGAGGATAAAAATAGTAGCATTGCTGAAGGCTTTATTGGCACAAGAGCCTTTAGATCATAAGGAATAAGGATGGCTTTCTTTGAAAAGCATTTTCACTTGAAGAATGCTTTAAAATATGAGATAAAAGTAATCTTTCTTAATGTAACTGATAATTTCTGAAATATTAGGTAGAAATTATTTTTAACACATTTTTCTCTATTGGCTTTTGTGACCATGGATAATGATAAAAGATAAAGCCCTGGATGATTAATTCCAACCCACGCCCTCCAAAAAGTGAAACACTGTGGTTGTACCTAAAGATTTTTGTCTCTTCTTTTATGATTTCCTTTTTTTATCTGGGGGAAAAGTGCAGCATGCTTAGTTTATAGTGTTAATATAGCATCCTTTGAGGGAGATATTCTTGAAGATTTTTGATGTCTTTGTAGTAGAATCTTATTATGGATTGTTGCAGATTAATACTAAATTGGTTGAAAAGTTTGTACACACACTGAAGAATCCACAGACAGTCAATTCTGTAACTACATTGAGTTAGATCCCAAAGCAGAACACTCTTATCGTGCTGGCTGGGGAATTCTGGGAGTTGAAGTCCAGGCATCTTGCCAAGGTTGAAAAGATAAACAATAGCAGCTCTTCTGGTAATTTTCTTTCATCAGCCACCAAGGTATTCTAGGCAATCTCTTTGAGGCCTTAACTTCTGTTTATTTGTTTATTTTCTTTTCATGCCTGAGGGCTGTAGTTTGTGTTCATCAGGATTGGCATTTCTATTATGCTATTTGAGGGCAGGAAAGTATGTATTTCAAAGCTCAAGCTAGAATTTGGAGAGCTCAGTGAGATGAAACAGTATACTGAGAACAAAGTACCCAAGAGCAGGAAGAAAAAAAAATCATCCAGTAAAAAGAGACAAGATTTAGCTCTGAATCTACATCTAAAGACAAACCTTAGGTAGTGAGCAAAAGATGGGTCCTTGCTTAAGATGAAAGCAATATATTTCCTCCTAGGGAGCAACATCAGATTTGAAAACCATAGTGAATACATCAGTTGGAATAATGGGTGATTAACAAGGACTGCATTTTATTAACTGGATATATATTTTGCCTTATTCCTGGCAGCTAAGGAACTTTCCTTTCATTCATCTCACAATAATAATCCACTTTGGTAAGTTGGGCACTGGGAGGGATTCATCCAAAGTCACTGAATAAGCTCTGTTGTAAATGAGTCTTCCCAATGATGGTCTAGTATTACCACAGTCTTGGTACTGGGCTTCAAATCATTTTTAGAATATATATTTATTGCCTTTATTATGTTGGACAATAAGATTGAGTAATTTTGGGCAATCCCTCAAAGTACTGTACATGTGTATTTTTAATATATATATGTAGTGTCAGGCACAGAACAAGACTGCTTGACATCATAAAAACCAAACAACATTAAAAATAATTAATAACAGATAACAGATAATCAGAGTTGGAAGGGATCTTGTAAGTCATCTAGTCCAACCCCCCGCACAAGCAGGAGACCCTACATAAAACCAAGATGAATACCATAATCTTATATCTTATAACTAAGGATGTTTACCTATTTAGTATGGCTGTATTATTATTATCCTTCTCATCTTTTCTATTACCTTCTCCTATTGGTAGCTTATGAATATATTACTTTGTTGTTTGTATGTACACTGAGAGCTTTTGCACCAGGGACAAATTCCTTGTGTATATACTATCATACTTGGCCAATAAAGCTATTATTCTATTCTGATCTGTTCTGTTCTGTTCCATCCTGTTCCATCCCGTCCCATCCCATCCCATTCTTATTCCTATTTCCTATTCCTATTTCCTATTCTTATTCCTCTTTCCATTCCATTCCATTCTCCATTTCACTCTACTACAAAGGCACTAAAATACTATGTTGATTATTCATTCCTCAGATGCCTCTGAATGGTCTTAAATAGTTTCCTAGCCAGACTTCCACAGAAAGAATGCTTTATAGGTTAACAGAAGGATTTTGAATTGCACCCAGAAACCCATTGACTAGCATTGCAGCAACCCTAAGTATTGCTTAACTATGATGATTTTGATTTGTCTGTCTGTGGCTTGTTATATTTTGTACTCATTGCAATTTCTGAGCAGTCTTTAAAGGCTGACCCATATGAAGCACATTGCTATAATACAAACTGCTAGTGGTAAACCTATGAGTCTTAACAGCCTTCCCTAAAAAAGGAAAAGTATGATAATTTTCCAGAATTATTGGCTTTTTGAAGAGAAGGTGCATCATTGCTTCTTTCAAGGCCAGTGAAAACATATCTCTCTCAGTGAAGAGAACTATTTCCAGGATCAGAATTGTCATAATGGACATGGATTATGCCCTGAGAGATCAGATTGGCCCCAATTCTGCTGGCTTTTTTTAAGAGTCTGAAAATTGGTTTTGCCATCCGTCATGGGAACCTGGAAGTGGAATCTATATTGAGTGTGGTTGATCCATGTAACTTGGCTATGGATTTTATTGTATGATTTTTTTTATAGTTGCTTATGTTTTTATTATTCTTAAATTGTGTTGAAGGAATTGTCAGATTCCCTCAAAGAAGATAGTTCCTTTCACTTACAAGAAAAAGAATGTGTATTTCATGTTTTTATAGTCACACCAATTCATAAATCCATCATTCTTTTTCAGAAAAGTGATAAACTGCACATCGATTATGGTCATCCCGATGTAAGCACCGTAGGAACTAGGTAAAATTCTTAAGAATTATCTTATCAGTGAAGAAAGACCAAGAAGTTCTTCAATGCCTTTCCAAGTGTCCTCAGACATTATGAAGAAAAACTAGCACTTATTAGGCAATCCCCTCCCAAACACAATATGCAAAAAGTAATAATGAAGAAAAACTAGTGCTTATTTGGCAACCCCCCCCCCCCACAATAAACCTATTTTACTGAACCAAAACATGATTTCCACAGAAATCAGCTGTAGTTAGTTGCTCTATAAAAGTTGAAAATATTAAAAACATTTTTAAAAAAAAGAAAATATTAAAAACAATTTGTTTAGTTGGTGATTACAAGCTTCCATATGAATTAAAAGAGAGAAAAGCTCCGAGTGAATTTATAATATTTTAAACTAAAAGTGAATAAGATAGTGGGAATGACTTTCTAATGGGAAAAAGGCAAATGTAGCTAAAGGATACTTGAGATATTCAATGCTTCAGCAATTAGCTTAACAAAACAATTGCTAGATAAAAGGCCGTAAATGCTGTTAAAAATAGGACCAAACACTATCCACTTTGCATGAATTTTTTTCTTTTGTTGTCAAGGAGTTCCTGTCACTAACTTGTATCTGTTATATACAAGCCTCATTAAAATTCTGCAGCTCCAGTTTCTTTGTATTATGTGCTATTATGTTAATTTTCAACCTATTGTGAATTACTGAAATATTAGTTATTTGTATCCTTTCACAAACATGTTCTGATTTGCAGCAGCCGAAGTTCTCTAATATGCCTGTTTTCCAGGTTAGGCAAATACTGGCACTGGTCAGACACTACATCAGTGGTGGTATTCAACAGGTTTACACCTATTCGGGAAAACCAGTTGTTAACTTTCTAAGCAGTTTGGAGAACCGGTTATTGAAAGAAATCTCCTTTTGTTTTTTTCCACTTTACAGGGCTAATCCTGTAAGGAAGGCAGGAAGGAAACATTCTGG
>JAOYMU010000263.1:46814221-46825048 GCA_025802295.1 Psammodynastes pulverulentus | reverse complement strand
CGTTCTGAGTTATAACGAATAAACCTGTTGGTTACTGATTCTGGCTCGTCTTTCTTCAACGACTCACTATTCAACACAGTGCTTGCACATTGATGAGGATATATGCGTCTAAAGACATAATGAACTAAAATCAGGGAATAAAAGTTATTTCTGCCTCTCTGATAATTATATAGCTTGGAATCATCAAGTTATATTGAATGGTAATTTGCTAACCTAAAAAGATGAACTGAAACTTGTTACACAGCAGCAGATTGCCAAATGTATGGCAATAGCCACCCATTGTAAACATATTTAACATTATCTATCTTCCAATATCAGTGGCAGTACATCCCTGTACTAGTCTTGAGGAATACAATGGCCGTGTGTTATTGATAGAACTTTAATCTGACCCAAATTAAATAATTTAGATTGCTTAGATTTTACGCATGTTGGGGAAACAGGTCCCGTTTCACTCTGTCCCTGCCTATTGCAGACAGCTATATTTTTCAGCATATCTGTCTCAATCCCATCTTATGTCTACAGATTGTTCAGGATCTACAAATATTTGTCACAAACGCAAACCAGCTGTTATTATGTCAGTTATGCTGCTTCCTTGGATGCTCATTCTCTGTAGCTTCAGACTGCCAGATGCTCTCTCCAGGTAAAAGGTAACATACCTTGTCTTAACTATTGGTTCGTATACACTATAGCTTTATACAATTGCTTGGCAAAAGTATTTCCATCCACCTCAGTCCAAGGAAAATTCATGTACCAACTGCAAAAGTATATTTTTTTGCCATTCACAAAGAGTTGGAGGATAAATTATATTAGATACTAAGTGGTATTACTAATGTATTTTTTACAAGAAGAGCTTTTGCAGTGTGCAGTGAGTCACACTCCTGAACTGTCTTTTTCTTTATAAGAAGTCTATGAGCACATTAACCCACCAGACCTGTCATGCAATATACCCTTGAAAACATACAGTGAGCTCTATGAATTTGTTAAGGTACTTAACTGAGATATAGCCACAAACTGCCCTGAAGTCCAAAGAATTAAACCGAAATACCATTTGAGAGATTCCCAACACAAAAGGGGCAAAAAGTGCCTCTTCTATATTGCATTGCATCTTCGGAGAGGAAGATATTAAAAACATGTCCATAAAAAAGACTGGGCAGTGAATGTACTCTGAACCTGGAAGATAGATGGGTGTAATCACCGTAATGTTACTAATACTAATTATCTGTACTTTCATTGCAACCAAGTCCTTTGTAAGAATAAATATCGTACTTCAATTTTCTGTTTCTTTTAAATAAAATTGTACAATTAGCTTTCTAATATGTTTCAGAACCCCATGAAGGATCTGTTTTAGAAGAATAAATGGAAATAAGTGAAAAGAAACCTCGAATGGCATATAAGAGCAGCAGGAAATGGCAAAGTGAAATTATAACTGTAATTCCATGCATTCATACCTGAGCACAAAGGCAGTACAACCCAATTAATTTCATAAATCAAATTTCCTGGTAGGGATAATTGAGTTATTTAACCCTCATGCACTCTGATAAAAGCTAAAGAGTTCTATACACTCTTATGTAAATAATAGATTGGAATATAACTGTTCATTCTGTTTTTATTTAAGATATTGTGCAGTTTTCTATTCGAAATGACTTTAACATTGTATATATATTTTGAGGAGGGAAATATATATTTAACTGTGATTTTGTTTGTGTAAATTTATTTTTTAAATATAACAATAGGGGTTTTAAACAAGGGAGCAATTGGAGGAACAATTAAACAAATTGGAATTGAGAAAGAATGTGAACTGTATTGTCAACTGGTCAGAAAAAGCGGGTTAGCCTATGTTTATATTTTATATTTCATTAAAGTGGTGAAGGTTGTGACCAGGAGGCTTCCAGTCCAGTCTACCATTTTATTAATTACTGGTGGGTGATACCAAAACCTTTTTGTTTCCCCTTCTTATGATTCTTTAATATGAATTTGTACTGGATAGTCATGTAGAGATCTAGCAATACAAACTGTCATCCTTCATAATACTTATTGTTTACAACGATTAAGCAAAAGTCTTTTAAATTGTCTGTTACATTTCTAAATCCAGAATTTTCTCATCAGTTGTTCTGACCGAATAGAGGCTACTACCAACTTTCATCATTATGCTTACAACAGTAACTCTTTTTATTTTACAAATCATTTCTAAAAAGCCACCAACACAGGGTCTGATAATGTTCTTACTCATTCCAGTTTTAAAATCAGTGTTATACTAGCATAACTGATCTTGATTAAACAGGAGAATCACTCTGCAAGAATGTTGGCTAACTAAATAGAAAAGAAAAGGTTCAGAAAGAGAATGAGATGAGACAACATAGCTTGAATGTCTTAAAAAGCAAATATTGCGTGCAGCTGTCTGAGTCATTATCTATTATCTTCCCCCTAATCTCCAGACTGGTCATTATCATTCCCTAATCCCCAGACTGGTCACCTGAGAGGTTGTATCCCCCCCACCCCCATTGCTCAATTATGGAATTTCAGGACTTCCTAGTTCATCTTTCATGTTTGCGTGCATCAGCCTTAGCTGACTTGTTTCCTGTGACCTATCAGTGAGTTATAAGCAAACCTATGAGATACAAATGGTGTTTCTATAATTTCTTTTAAAGGACATCTATTTGATTTGCTGCTGATTCTCAGAGATGCAAAGCAAGAGAAAAGAGAGATCAATGACAGATTAAAACATACATTTAAAATGACCAGAGCAAATACCCTAGATGCACAAAACTGCAAGAGGAGGGAGAGGAGAAAAGGTATTATAAAAATGTTGAAATCTCTGGACTAAAAAAATCAAGCAGCACTATTTTATCTTTCCACAGTCATATCCCCCATTTACATGAATTCTGAATGGGCAGATTGAAGACTAATTTTTTTAACCCTGTACTTTAAAAAAAAAAAGTACATTAGAGATTTTTATTACCATAAATGCTTCTACATGTATTCATACCGGGTATTATTTTGCTGGAATTCTGCTGCTTAAGGATGCAACTCCATGAAGTCAGTTTGTGGTTTTTATAATTATCATAATACATTGCTGTTGCCTTGATGTACCCCATTTTCTCCATATTTACTGCTCAATCTTATCAGCCACTTTGCTGAGGCAATGACTAATCAGATGTGTTATAATAGACATGCGCAAGCATGTATCTTGTTCCTCTTTTGTGGTGTTTTAGTCACCTTCAGATTTGCCAGACCAAATGGGAGTGATTATGCCTCTGTCTTGGGAAAAAGGAAGAAGCAATGCCAAGTCTACTTCAGATGGAGTGCAGGAAAGCCTCTGTATGAATGGAAGCCACAGAAATAAGTAGTACAGAAATAAATACCAACCATATGCAATCATTTATTTTATTTTATTTTTCCTAATTAAAATATTCCAAAGTGTTCCCATATCAGTATGAAGCCAAAATCAAATTTCAATAACCAGACATTACTTTCTCTCCAGCTAAGTACATATGAGGCATTAGGCACACAGTACATATTATGGGGCCTGTTGACATTGTTAGGGAATGGGAAAACTGAGAAGTTAGTTTGAGAATGTGGTAGCTTTTAAACAGAAGAACATTGTACCAATGTCATTATTCCCAGCTACTTGGAACACACATCTTTATGGAGAGAGAAAAAAAAACATACCTTTCCTGGAGTCAGGCACATATGTGTAGAATTGGTTATGCGAAGCCTGCGTAACACTTTATGTTACACTCTTGATGGTAAGCATCTGGGGATTAAATTACATATTTCCTTTGGCTCTGAAGATTGTGCAGATGTTGTAAATTTATGAGAGGATGTATGTTTGTTTAAAAAATCCACAGAAAGTGCTCACATTCATCTCAGGTTGTTAAGTAACAGGCCTTGGTATCACAGCATAGTGATTAGAGCACTGGATGCAGCTTAAACAGATCAGAATTTAACGCTAGAATCTTACACCAGTCACAATAGATTTACATATATTATGCCATAAGGAACGGAATTGAATTAAACTGAATACTTTATTTGGCTAAGTGTGATTATACATACAAGGATTTGTCTCTGGTGCAAAAGCTCTTAGTGTACATACAAAGCAATAGAGTAATAATTATAATAATAATACCAATAAGAAGGGGGGAGTAGGAAAGATTATAAGATAGATGAATAACAACAACCAAAACAACAACATAGCCATACTACATGGTAAACACACATAGACATTAGAGAGAACTGTGAGAATGAGGTGCTCAGCAGAGTGATGGCTCAAGGGAAAAAAACTGTGCCTGTGTTTAGTTGTTTTGGCCTACAATGCTCTGTAGTACTGGAATGTGCTATGTTGTTCTTCAATGAACTGGGACTCAAGTAAATAATGATTTAGCGCTTAGTATAATTCCAGAAACATTTACTGTCCAGTCCTTGAAGATGAGGAGACCCACATTTAAATCCCAGTTAGTTATGAAATTCACTGGATGACCTTTAGTCGGTCATTTCAGTACTACCCAGCCTAACTTAGCACGTGGGTTGGAATAAGCATTCAGAGGAAAAGCAGGCAAGGTAGCCATCTATGCTATTTGGAATCCTAAATGTAATAGATAAATAAGTAACAATTCTAAAAATAACAGATAATAATTATTAAAAGTTCTATTTGTTATAGAAGTCCTTTTACGGTAAGTAAAAATAACATTATTGAGGGGTTTCTGTACATGTCACCATTTATCTAAACTCATGACATCTTCATCATGAGTGTTATGCACTTTCCTAAAATAGCAATGTCCTGGGGGGGGAGGGGTGTAGGCTGAATAACATCCATACATTTTTCTGCATCCACTCTTCTTCTGTTATCTAAGGAGACATACATTTATGATCTGTCTGTGTGAATCTTGCTTTCTGAGCCCCGTTTTGAAGAAACCAAAAGCAGGTTTAGGTACAATATTATAGAGGTTTGTGAAAAGCTTCCAAAGAAGGTTTTGTTTTTGTGTAGCTCTGAATGAAGCTCATCCTCAGAGCGGCTTGCCAAATAGCACAACTGCTTTTTAGTGGTTGAAAGTGAAATAAAATGGGGGAAGTGACTACTAGGCTGAGTCTGCTCTGACTGTCTCCCTGTCACTTCCAATTGCCAGCAGACATTTCTGCATACAGGCACAGAAACCTCCTCCGTTACCCAGACATACCCAGAATGTCTACAGAGGAGATTAAAAAAAGTCAAAACGGTGGCTGTGATTGGATGATCAAAGCTACATCATTGATGTAACACATTTAAAAGGGGGTAGAGCTTTGAACATGCTGTTAGGGTCACTAACTTGACTTTTTTGCCCTCTTCTGCAGACACTTGACTTCTGCTAACCAACAGAAGATTGCTGAAGGAGACTTTCAGACGAGATGAACAGCATGGCAAATTCTCTTAGCCTGAAGTCATTACTATAGATGACCAGGTAGCCAAAGGGAGGGGTCAATGGCATCATGAGTCCCTTCGCGCCAGTGGTGGGATTCCAATTTTTTTACTACCAGATCTGTGAGCGTGGCTTGGTGGGTTTGGTTTGGCTTGGCTTGGTGGGCATGGCAGGGGAAGTTACTGCAAAATCCCATTACCTCTCCACCCCCCACTAACTGCTTTCCAACTTCGTTCTCCTGTGCAGGGCAACCAAAGAAGACCCAGCCAATCAGCTGGGACTCGGGAGGCAGAGAATATATGGGGGAGGGGCCAGTCCAGGTTATCCAAACTATTCAAAATTTCTGCTACCGGTTCTCCAGAACTGGTCAGAACTTGCTGAATAACACCTCTGCTTTGCACCTACAAGAGATCTAAGTCCAGCCCACCATGAATGCCTTATTTACTGCCAAATTGCTTTAACCGTTAGTAGTTCAGATACTTGTAGAGAGCTTAAGCTTGCAATAAATCTTTATACCCATTTGAACTTCCTGAATCTCCTCATTTCCCCGGTGCTTGGCAATTACAAGGCTAATCATGTTGCTTTGTGATGTGAGCAAAACTTGCACCCTCTTAAGCTTTTTATCTTAACTGGAGTTCTTTCAACATAATCACTTTATATTGATTTCTGACTTTAATGTGCAGAAAATAAGAAACGTTCCTTATAAAAGAAGGAGCATGTAAGATAGCCACCATCTGCCAAACTGCATGTCATAAAAACCATATCATAAAAATATAAAGTGGTTGTAATAAAAGAAGTTTAGGAAAAAATATAACAAAACACCAAGACAATAATTAGAAGTGGCATGGAAAAAAATAAGCTTTACCAACTCAAATTTAGGATTGAAACAATTTCATGAGTTTCTACTAGCAAGAAACTTTAAATTCACTCATGCACACTATATGTTCAGTGACTCCTATCAATTTTTGCTTCATATTTATAGAAATTACCTCTTGAGGGTGCCTTCTCCGATAAGTCAACTCTGATCACCTATCTGGTAAGAACCAGATTGTCGACTTCCTGGTTTTAACAGTAAACTGAAATCAATTTATTCATTTATTTATTAGGAGCAAGGACAAAACTTCATTGGTTCCTTTGTCTTCCCAGAACCTGGTTGAGATTACTGATAAAAGAACAAATCTCCTTAAAATTAGGAAATTACCAGTTCAGGAAACCAGAGAATTAAAAGGAAGTGGGATAAGAATGCTTCATTACTTTCATCTGCACAGGTTTTTGGAAAAGGGGAAATGCAAATGGTGTTAATACTAACCAAAAATGTGTTTGTAAGACTCCCAAAGGTGCTTTTTTCCATAGATGTGTTTGTAAGAGGAACACAATGGTGAATGTGAATAATGGTAGTATGTACATGTGAATGGGAAGAGTGGAGAAACACACCTTTTTTCCATCAAAGGTGAAAAGGAAGTATATGAATTGCCTCCATCTGTGCCATAATAGACTTCAGATTGCTCTCATCTTTTCCTCTAAAACTGTATTTTTGAAACTTGGTAACTTTAAACGATGTGGATTTCAGCTCCAAGAATTCTCAGAATTGTGGCTGGGGAATTCTGGGAGTTGAAGTCCACGCATCTCAAAATTGTCAAGTTTGAAAATACTGCCTTCAAAGGATGGATTTCATAGCTGCAGCACAACATCTGAACACCATAACCCCTCTCGTATTCCTGATAGGCAGTCTTAATTCCCTATCACTTGTTTATTCTTTCGTGCCAGCATGTTATTTGCACCTGCCCAATAAGCATAGCTATGAACTTTAATCTGTCCCTCTTTTGATCACAAGGAGAAACAGTTGATAAGAAATCTTATCTTGTTGGGAAAGAACCATTCTTAGCAATATGCTTCCTTATTCTGGTATTATTGCAGTGTGTTATGAAAAGACTGCATTTGATTTCAGGAATAGAAATTGCAGGGAGATATTTCTATAACATACACTAGGTTATAACCTGAAGATTTCTGGTTTATTTGTGTCACATATTGGTATATTAATAGGGTAAGACTCTTTTGTCTAAGACCCTAAGACTGAAGATGGCATTTAATTTAATTTCATTGTACGAGATGCGATGACAGTAAAATAAACTAAAATAAACTTTTAACCCTTATCTTCTAACTTATAGTGACTTGTCATTTGCAATAGGTTGCAAACAAATTGCAGATGAGTAAGCATACTTGAGTTGTTCTATTAAATCTGTTTATCTCCAAGTGAATACTTTCTAATTTTCTTACACATTTAAGGAAATAATTTTATGTCTGCTGAATGTTGAACTTGAGAATTGTTTTTATTTGCATAATGCTGTTGCTTTTATTGTAGCAGCTTATTTCATACTATAAGCTTTTCGCAGATTTGTTCATTATCCAACTGAACTACAGTTGCCAGCATTTTCACATATAACAAACAAAACAAAAAAAATAGGCTATGCTTTTAATTTGAAAAATAACATATTTTTTAAAAATATTTTCACATGCCATTTTTTGCACTTCCTTCTTAAGCAAGTCTAAATCAATTGGGAAGGAAAGAAAGAAAGAAAGAAAGAAAGAAAGAAAGGTGAGTTAAATGAGGATGTTTACTACACAAAAAGTATAGTGAAATAATTAGGTTTTCTCATTTCCACCCCAAAATTCCTAATCCAGAATGGACTACTATATGTTCAGACTTCAGAGATGGGGCAGTATTTAAATTTAATTTAAAAAAATATATAAAGAAAATGAAACAGTTGGATATAAGATTTTATATACTGTGGTATTATGTTCTAAAATGTTTGAATTCACACAACACACAAAATGATTCTGACCTCAAATAAGGTTTGTGTGGAGGGGGGGAGGGAGAGAGATGCTTTTATTTTAATGAAAGTAAATCAGTCTGTCGTGGATCAGCTATAATACCATGGATCTCCAGCATTATATTGAACCAGCATAATGAGGTGGTTAAAGTGTTGGATAAGGAATAGGGGAAATCCAAGTTCAGGCCACCATCAGCAACTGGAAGCTGATTTGGTTATTTGAACCAGTCATAATATCTCAGTCACCCCTGTTTAGGACTTTTTTTGTTGGGGTGGGGAGCAAAAATTGTTTGTAATGGCATCATGATACTGATTAAAGCATTGCCTTAGAGGAAGGGAAGAAGTGCCCAAAAATAACAATTTATTGGACTTCCGGCAGCAACGCTGCTCTTCGACGACGCTTCTTTGAAGCGTCCGTTCCCGCTTCTCCGTTGCCGCGAAGGGACAGCGTCAACCAGCTGTCCCAAGTGGCGTTGTTTGCAGGCTTCAGGAAAAGAAGCCTGCTGGAGTCGACGGATCTAGGGTAGAGCTCTCTGGCGGCTCTCTGGAGCGTGCCAGGGGCTGCGGAAGAGAGCTCTCCATGCGATCTGCTATCTCCGGAGAAGGGAATATGTCTGCCCAGCAGATCAAGAAGGCACAACCGTCCCTGCCCAGGAATGATTAACGCGAGGTAACAGACGCAGGCAGACCAGCCTGGAGATGTCCTTTTAAAAAATAGAAACATATACCTTCACTTCCTTTAAAAAGAATTTCTTTTTTCCTCTATTTCTTTACAGTTTTTCTTTTTAAATATTTTTAATCCGGTAAAATGGCGCTTTGAACAGAAGCGGAGAGAGGAAGTGAAAGTGATCCGGCTGCCTTTGTGTATTCCAGTCTCTCCGCTTTCTATTAAGAGGAATTGTTTTAAAACTCTTTAAACATTTTTTTTCTCTTTATGGCTTTTTGATCTGGACCTTTAAGGATTTTTTTTCTTTTTAATAACTTGACTATATTTGCAAACAACTCTTTTTTTTTCTCTTTTGGGGGAGACTGTCTGGTTCCCTTTGTTCTCTCTCTGAAAAGGAAAATGGCTTACAGATGTTTAAAGCCTCTCGCTGTGGAGGAGGATGTGACTGTGACTGTTCCTGTCAAATTGAACATGCAAAAGGATTCTTTACTTTACTTTTACTTTTATTCGATTTATAGCCCGCTCCCTCTCCCCTAAGGGACTCGGGGCGGGGTACAGAATAAACCGAAAACGGTTAAAATACAATAGAATATACAAGGTAATAAAAACATTAATATTAATAAAATAAAAACAATAAAAAATAAAAACACTAAAAAATACCCCTACGCTAAAAACTATCAAAAACCCCGGGGACTGGACCGGGAAATACTCAGGCCAATCCGGCCTGAATAAATAAGAGGGTCTTTAGTTTCTTCCGGAATAGGGTGAGATTGGACATAGTGCGAATATCCGGGGGGAGGTCGTTCCAGAGGGTGGGGCCCATCACAGAGAAGGCTCTCCCCCTGGGGGTCGCCAGCCGACATTGGCTAGCCGACGGCACCCGGAGGAGGCCCTCTCTGTGCGAGCGAATAGGTCTAAGGGATGTATGGGGCAGAAGCCGGTCGCGGAGGTAGCTAGGCCCTATGCCATGGAGCGCCTTAAAGATAGTAAGCAGCACCTTGAAGCGCACCCGGAAGGCCACAGGCAGCCAGTGCAGCTCGCGGAGAATGGGTGTTATATGTGAGTGCCGAGAGGCACCCACAATCATCCGAGCAGCTGCATTCTGTACTAACTGTAGCCTCCGGGTGCACCCCAAGGGGAGCCCCATGTAGAGAGCGTTGCAGTAGTCCAACTGGGAGGCCACCAACGCCTGAGTAACTGTGCGGAGGTCCTCCCGGCTAAGTAAGGGGCGCAATTGGCGAACCAGGCGGACCTGGTAAAAAGCCCTCCTGGTCACGGCCGAGACCTGCTGGTCAAACGACAGCCGTGAGTCCAGGAGGACTCCCAAATTGCGCACCTTCTCCCCTGGGGACAATAACTCGTCCCCAAGGGGTAGAGAGATAGACGTCTGACTAAACCGGGAGGACGGAAACCACAGCCACTCGGTCTTGGAAGGGTTGAGCCTGAGTTTGTTGCTGCCCATCCAGACCCTCACAGCCTCCAAACAGCGGGACATCACCTCGACGGCATCATTGGGGTGGGTCGGGGTAGAGAGGTACAGCTGAGTGTCATCAGCGTACAGATGGTACTCTACCCCGAAACCACGGATGATCTCACCCAGCGGCTTCATGTACGTGTTGAACAAGAGGGGCGAGAGGACCGACCCCTGCGGCACCCCACATGTGAGGGGCCTAGAGGTCGACCTCTGCCCCCCTGTCAACACGAATTGCGATCGCCCGGAGAGGTAGGAGGAGAACCACCGTAACACAGTGCCTCTCACTCCTAGCCCCTCCAGGCGACGCAATAAGATACCATGGTCGATGGTATCAAAAGCCGCTGAGAGATCTAATAGGACGAGGATAGTAGAAAAACCCTTATCTCTCGCCCTCCAGAGATCATCAACCAACGCGACCAATGCCGTTTCAGTGCTATACCCGCGGCGGAAGCCGGACTGGCG
>JAOYMU010000263.1:46739245-46750200 GCA_025802295.1 Psammodynastes pulverulentus | reverse complement strand
CTTTGGGCCCATTTAATAAGGCAGTTACAAAATGTTACAGAATGTATAATCAATCAAAAGATAGGAACTTCCATGCATTGAATAAGGCTAGCAGGGTATACATTAATAAACTTTGGGAAGGAAAAGTCCACAGTGAATAAAATTTAGACTAGGATTAGAACAAGGCTGAAATAATTTTCTCATAAAAATAACCATGCATAGACACTACCAATTAAAAGTAGTACTTATGTTCAAAGTTCACTAATTAAATCACAACAGCTAGCATATCTCTCATATTTTTAATGTGATAAGAAAAAGAAATGCCATGAAGGGAGACAAGTTTGCTTCTTTGCCAAAACAGAGAAAATGACATCCTTGGATCGAAGACCATAACTTTAATGAATTTTATTATGGTCCCTCATGATGCTCTTTCCCAAACACAGCTCCATCATGGGACCGCATAACCTTACCGAGCCTTATTCTCTAAGCCGCTTCCTCATTCTACTTAAGGAAATTAAGTAGAAGAAGAAGAGTTCATGCCCAAGAAGCATTTTGCCTTACCCAGGCAGAGGGAAGAAGGTTGTACTTACAAAGACTCCAAGGAAAGAGTTGAGCAGCAGTATTTTTTTCCCAGCACAGGAATCACAGGAATGTGGCATGAGGAGTAGATTTAGTTATAAACTGTTGGTGCAATTGTTGCACAGGGAAACTCTTCATCAAGAACCAAATTTTCTGTCAACAAACTGCAAGGGGTATGAGACCAGCCTCCTGACATAAACTGAGTTAAGGGCTGAAAAGCTACATGTTGGTGGGGGCATGCAAAGCGTTTAATAAAAGAAAAGAAAAAAGGAAGGCATGTGAGGTGAGGCTCTCTCTGGAAGCTCAAGCTCTGAATCAGCAGCCAGTACAATAAGCTCTGGCTAATACTGAGGAGAACAGCATGAACTCAAAGGCAAAAAGAACACACAACTCTCAGGAAGCAGAGGGGCCCCTCGGTCCTATTTAGTCTCTGCCCTCTCTCTTCTCTCTCAAGTGCCTTCAGAGGACAAACATCACCACAACTTAGGTCTGAATTTGGATTGTCTTTCAAGGGAGGAATTCATAAATTGCTAAAATAAATAAAGATAGCATGGGATCCCTGTTAAACGCAATTATTTGAACAAAGTACTCTGGCTTTAGAGTATTTAAACTTTTGTCTGTAGTGGATGATCCGGCTCTTGCATTACTGATAATCCAATTGTTTATCTGCAGTAAGTAACACTGAACTCAACTAGACTTACAGCCTAATAAAATTATAGTCTGAATAACTTTTCAAATAACTTACTATCCATCCATGCAGGTAAAAAATTATTTCAACCAAAGATTCATATGAACGTAGGCTCCTAGCATTAGTTTCCAAAGTTTCTTTGAATACCAGCTATAACCAGAGATATTATCATATATAAAACTTCTTTATAAAGCTGAAAAACTTTTTCCACACTAGCAAATCAAGTTGAAACAACAAACTCTGACTATTAAACATATAATAACTGTTTTTGGTTAACATACATTGTACGACCATACAATATATTCTAAGAATACATTAATTTTTTTTTTTAATATTCCATTGTCAATAGCCTTGGTGAAGTACATTCTCAGCATTAAAATTGCTACCTATCATCATTATGAAAATACTATTTTTCCCCAATAAGATGCAAAATTATAATTTTGAGCAATATCTAGAATGTAGATCAGTGTCTTGGAGGCTATTTAAGTAAGGAGATATTTGCACATCCTGACACTCAAACACACTTTTTATTAAGAACCAACCTCTCTATCAACAAGCAGTATGCCCCAAAAGTAGAGCAGGCACACTCTTCAATATATGTATTAATAAATATTTCCTTTTAATCCTCTCTAATTCGTGCTTATTTGGGGAATGATTCTCTTGATGAAGTATCCTCAAAAAGTAAGGTTCCAATACAGAAAGCAGACTTTCAACTCAAAAGTTTTCCCAAAAAGAAAAAAAGAAAGTAAAAGCAAGCTTACAAACACTATTTTAATTAGTTTCTTAGTTCTTCATTTCTCTTACTGAAATAGAAACTTTTTCTTTCCATGCTGTTATGCAATACACTTCCTCCAAATTGAACATGTCAAAATTATTATACTGTAAAATATTATTAAATATGGTGGGTGGAAGAAAGCCAGCATCATTCTAATTTTAAACTACTAGTAATTCACACTTGATTTAGGTATTAGTTTGTTTTATACGTGCACATATAATAGAAATTTAGTACTAAGAACCTATTTGGTGGGAAAGGCCAAGTGGATAAGCAAATTTTAGCTTATCATTCATCACCATACACTTTTTTTTTTGTTTAAATTACTAATCACTTGTTCCTGCCAGTTTTCAAACTCAGATCACTCAACAATCATCAGGATGTATTGCTCTTTGATTGGGATTTAGGGGAAGCTATTTTGGTTCTTCATGATAGGAAATTCCAGAAGTTTCACAATCACTGTTTGTGTATAGTCCAGTCCCATAAAGATGATAATGCTTGCTTGGACCTGCTGGCAAATCATCAAAGCTCACTTTGAAGAAAGTTAGATTACTTGATGAATGCAAAATAGCTTGAAATGTTTATCTGTCTACACTCCTTTTTATCTGCCTTCACTTCTTATCATCTCAGTTAATTGAAGGCAATGCTAGACAGCTTCCTGTAGTTTGGCGCCACAACATGCAACTGGGAGTTCATGAAATTATTATTTCATATCAGAAACCAACTTTCGCTCTGCATAGCAGAGTCATTCCAGTTCCCATTACCAGCTGTCACACATTTGAACTGTGGGAACAGGGAATCCAGGGTATTTCAAACTTGCCTGGCTGTGAGCAATCAAACTAAACAAAGAAATTGACAATCTTTATGGAACCATAGAGCAATAGAATACATGGAGAAATCATCTTTATTTACTCATATTTACAATTGTTGCAACACTGCAATTATGTCACCCTGCTGCAACTGTGAGACAGCAAGGGGTATGAAAGGTTACTACTGAAAATGAAGATGTGTTTAGAATAATAGGATTATTTTGGAAGCAGCCCTAATGTAGACATTTCAAATACACTTCTTTCAGGGTAAAGAACTAAAAAAAAATCAATGTTCATCACAGTTAAGAAATGGCCTTATGATAAGAACAAAAATTCAAAAGCAATATACACCATTAGGTTCTGATTTTTCTTTGAATCTTATTAAAATCGTAAACAGAATTCTTCAAATAACTACAAAGTTAATTGCTCAACATGTCAACAAAATCTAATTGCTTGCATCTATTATAGGTAGTCCTCGTCTTACAACCACAATTGAGCCCAAAATTTCTGTTGCTTATCAAGACAGTTGTTAAATGAGTTTTGCCCCATTTTATCACCTTTCTTGCCATAGTTCTTAAGTGCATCCCTGCAGCTGTTAAGTTAGTAACACAATTGTTAGGTAAATCTGTCTTCCCCATTGAACTTATTTTTCAGAAGGTTGCAAAAAGTGTGACATGACCCTGGGACACTGCAACATGCCAGTTGCCAAATATTCAAATTTTAATTATATACCCATGGGGATGCTGCATGGTTGTAAGTGTGAAAAAATGGTCATAAGTCATTCTTTCCAGTGCCATTGTAAATTCAAACATTACATGAATAGTTGTTAAATTGAGCACTTCCTGTATTTTCTTCATGTTTCTCCTCTAACTATTGTTAGAAAAAACAAAACTACATTATCTTAAGGCTAAAATTAATGGCACTTAACATAGGAAGGACATAAAAGGGACAGATATTGCCATATTTAGTTCAAATTGATTTACACGCAAAGGACAAGTAGTTCACCACTTAGACTGAATTCCAAAAAGTTAACCCAAGTTAGATGTGGCCAGTATTTAATAAGAGACTAAACTGTAGACTAGGGATAGTTTTCCCCCTGCTCTCTCTCCCCCTTCCAAAGTCCTGGGAAAAAGCAATGGTGATTTATATCTGTAATAGTTGTTATGAAAACAATATGGAACTCTCTATTTAAAATTCAGTTCAGTTCCAAGGAAAGTTTATCTTATAATTTTCACATTTAAAATATCCCAATAAATTAGTCCAAACATTTTCCAGTTGTTGCCTCCATTTTGAATATTCTATCAGTCTCAAATAATTGGAATTTAAAAACACATTAGGATTATGCAAAGATCAAAATCTGAAGGGGAAATGGATTGGAGTACATGTGGACACAGATGTAGCATATGTTGGCTATTCTAAAAAAGCTGTACCTTTATTGGACTTTCTGCACTTTAAAAAACGCCCTTGATTTGATGGCAGGTGTTTTGTATGTGTCTGTACATCTCTTCAAATTTGGATCTCTCTTCCACCTTTTTTACCATATTTGAAAGTGATTTCCTTTATCAGGTGAGGATATGGATTGAAACAAAATTATTCCCAGTTTCTGTCACTTTACTATGACTATTCTTTACAAGATTATTTTGTTTCTTATATCCCATACAGGAGACATAGAGAACCAGTTTGGCGTAGTGGTTAAGAATCAAACTAGAAACTGGGAGATTGCAAATTTTAGTCTTGCAGGGATACAAAGTCACCTGGGTGACTTTGGACCAGTCATTCCCTGTCAGCCTTCGGAAGCAGACAAGCAAATCACTTCTGAAAAATTTTGCCAAGAAACTGCAAGGACTAGTCCAGGCAATCAGCAAAAGTGCAAAACTGACTTGGAGGCACATAATAATAATAATAATATCCCAAATAGAATCTCAACTATTATATCTTAACCACCCTAAGTCATCCTTTTACTAATCCATACTGTTATTTGCTCAGCTCTCCAAGAATACTATTATAAATCATCCATGGTACTTCTAGACTCTGGAAGAAAAATAAAGAGAATTTGATCAACTTACATGCCAGAGGTGTTTAAATAAATCTGCTCCTATTCATCTTAATGGTAAGATAATAAAAGGAA
This sequence comes from Psammodynastes pulverulentus, assembly GCA_025802295.1. Taxonomy (NCBI): domain Eukaryota; kingdom Metazoa; phylum Chordata; class Lepidosauria; order Squamata; family Psammodynastidae; genus Psammodynastes; species Psammodynastes pulverulentus. The sequence goes on along the minus strand of JAOYMU010000263.1, from coordinate 46,745,245 downwards.
GGTTAATGGATAAATATTTTTATTAATTTATCCGTGTTTTATTTCTTCCATTTTTTTTTGGTAAAGCACTGTTATTAATTAAAAAGCAATAGATAAATATGATTAACAAATATACCTGTTAAAGATGGATGAAAGATATTTATGACTAAAATCTCAGGTTTTGCCATATTTTAATTTAAGCAAACCCTTGAACTGGAAAAATCAATCATAAATATGTCATTGTGGTTATTTTCCCTCTCGTGTAGAGCAGTCTTTTGATCACTAACAATTAAGCAGCCAGTTTTTAATCTATTATTTATCCTTGGTTCTCCTCTCACTTGCATTTGATTCCTCTAAGGAGTATATGGAAAAAGATTATTTTGCTTATAAAATTTAAGGAGATTCTAGGAGATCCATATTTCTTCCTGAATATATTGCATTTTCCATTCTACTTTATAAAATGATTATTGATGCAAATCACAGTTTATTTTCTCCTGATGAGGATTAAAAAAAAATTATCCTTGATTATAGCTGTTATCAAATTATGAAGAAACTATTTAGATGATTTGAGCTATATTTGATTGATGTGGCAATTCTGTATTCTTCAAATGAAAGAATCTTTTTAAGGGGATGGGTTTTTTTAAGGGGAGATCTTTTTAAGGAGAGAAGAGAGATAGCATAAGATATAAAGACTTGTTTTAATTACATTTGGTCCTTCTCACAATCTACATACAGACAGGACATATATACCCACATAAGCTGTCTTCTTTCCAGTTGTCCTTATTATATGTTAAAACAACCTTGGTCTCTGATTCTCACATCCGAGATAGCCACTAACATACCTGAACAAAAGCAAACACAACCAGAGGGAATAAAAGGAACTCTTAATTTTGAATACCCTGCTGGGCTAGCTATAGCTGAGGTTTCTTAATTTTGAGGACTCTTGACTAGATAAGGGAGTTTTAAAGACGGGAATCTTTGCCCTCTCCAATAAGAGGAATAGTATGGGAAAGGGAGGGAGGGAGGAAGTTAGGAATTTCTTTTTTCCCTGAAAGTTTGGCTAAAGGCCACCCATAAGGGAAGTGGGAGTCATAAAACTGATGCCACATGGTAGGCCTAAGGAATCTAGAACCAAGATCCCAAAGTAGCATATATATCTTTGTCATAAAACTGAACAATAGCCTTGAAAAAATTCGATCTTCTGAAGTAAGGATCATTTATTTAGTTAAATAAGGGATTGTTTATTTCAGCTCAGTGCTGCTTGCTCAAATCTAAACAGTTTGTTATCTGTTTTTCAGACTTTTCAGGTGCTGTCATCTGCAGTGATTTCAGCCTTATGCTACTTCTAGCAACCGAACTATTCTCTGAAAACTTTTGCTATTTTTATTATAAAAATAATAACTCTTGATTATTTCAAAATGACTTGGAATTGATAACATGGTAAGTGAGGAAAACTATGGCATTCATTTAAAGGCTTATTCCTACACACGAAAGATATTGTTCTGCCCCATCCAGATACTGGTTGAATGAGGTATTTTCCTACTCAAGAATAGATGGTAACAGCATAAACCCCCATTCTATCATTGGTGGGAATAGATCTACCTGGGCAATCTGGAACTCTGATAGGGGAGAGTGCAAAGTTGGAAACCCCAGAAACAGGTCTGGCAGGCTGATGTAGAAGTTGCTGATAAATGCTTCCCCACCTTTTCCCTGCTTACAGCTCCAAAGGAAATCAAAATGGACTCAGAGTTGCATTGATTTATAACTAGTATATTTAGAACAACTATACCTGAATCAGAAATACATATAGCAGGTAAGAACATGCTCTGTGTACCTGCTTCGTCTGTTTCCAGGCTCCTTCATTCTCTTTAATGATTACATTAAAAATGAACCACTTTCAATAAATGTTTCTTATAAAGCTCCATACATTATCACACTATTTTTACTTTGCCATGATATGAATATTGACAAAATTTGCAACCATCATCTGTGTAATCACTTTTATCAGTAAATATATCTCTAACATACCTGCCCAACAGGGTTAGAGTTTTTTGCAAGCATTTAACCAAAGAAAAGGGTGTCAGCAAGTAAATTCCTATACTCAGAATTCCTATAAACTCAGAATCAAAATCTGAATTATTTTGGACTTATTTATCAAAATGAAGATGTGCAATCACCTTCTGTGCCAACATACAAATGACAAGGACTCAAACACATTCACCGAGTAAGACTTGCAGGCAGTAACAGAAGCCCAAAGATGTTTATGGCAGAACAAGAACTCAGGGCAGAGTACTAGATCCATAGTCATAGCCCTGTCAGATGATATCTGTCTGTCTGTCTGTCTGTCTGTCTATCTGTCTCTGTCTGTCTGCCTCCTACCTACCTACCTTTTAAAAGGTTTTTATGGTTGAGTGCTCACCATGAATGTCATATGCTCTGTCTTAAGCATCTTTTTATTAGCTTCAGTCTCCCCACCGCAGTTCAGCTAGTATCTGCTGTACAGATATTGCTATCCTATTTTACCATGGTTGCCAAAAGATGATTACACATTTTATGTTTACTGCAATATTTGTTTTGTTTTTGTTTTTATTATTGAGAGTAACTTGTGTTTTAGGGTTCAGAATTTTGCATCTTTTTACTGATCGTGCAATGATTGCAGTAAAGTTATATATAGAAAAAAGATTGCTATAATTAATATTATTGTAAAATACAAATATGTGGTGAGAATTGTCCATAGGTTTAAAGTGAACTACGTCCATGTATAGAGAAAGAAATTAGTATCGTGAAGCACTGCTGATTTCTTCTTTGCTTTCTTGCCAGCCAGCAAGTCTAGGTTACGGGATCAAAGATCTCATCTCATTTTAGCAACTAAGAAAAGTAGAGAAGAGAGCTCATATTACCATGATTTCATCCCCTGAATTCAGAACTCTGTGAACTCTGCAAACAAAGGTTTCATTCAGGTGAATTACAGTCGCCTTCACAAATAATAAACCTGAAATAATACAGCATACAATTTGCTAGAAATATGGTATTTTATTTTAATCTCTATGCAACATTGCTATTCTTGAATCACCACTCAAAACTAAATTTACACTACTTGGAATTAACTAATTTGTTCTAATCTGGTAGGTAGAAGCAAAGGCATTCTTAATCTTAGCTCTTTTTTTTAAAATACAGAGTTTATCCTATGTAATGGATGAGAAGTTGAGGCACTGAAAATTTTTTAATAAGACCTATTGAAGATATATACAAAAATACGTTTGTGACTTTTATAAATGTTTCCTTAATGTATAGATATTTGAAAAAAACAGGAACAAACAGAAAATGTACTAGTAAAAATCATATATAGATAAGGTCTTCACACAAAAGCACATTCTAACACAATTCCACTCTATAACTCCCTAAATTACATTGCTTTGGAAAGGAACAGAAGGTTGCTATTTTCAAGCTATAGTGCTATATAATATAAAGGATACTTTTGGAAATGCTGTGAAATTCTCCACTGTCCTTAGTCCAATATCATGTTGTGCTAGGTCAGGGTATTTTTGCTCTTCAAAATGTCTCTCAAAGAATGTCTTTTGCCTCCACCATTCTTTATCTTTTCTGAAAATACTCCTCTAATTTAATTTGCTTGCTCTGGTTCCTGCATGGTTTGTGAACAGTGCCTCTCTCAAACAGTCCAAATGTTTCAGCTCTCTGGAGCCGTTTTTCATTCCTGGACAGTTGTCAACCCTGACAAGTTCTTAGTAACCCAATCTTTAAAAGGGCATGAAGAGACAGAACCTTGAAACCTAATCCAGCTAGAAGTCAGCTGGCATGAAGGAAGGAGCCACAGTTGCACCCAAATCCCGACCAATGAGAAAATGCCTTGTCAGAAATGACAAGCACTGTCAGTCCTTCTCAAGCAACAACTTCTTGTCTGAAGCTCAGACAGATCATTTGAGGCATCCCAGGATTTTCAAGTATGAGAAGTACCCAGTCATTGCAAACCTATGGGACGAGTTTCAATTTCAACACACGAGCATAGAGCATCTTGGGCTATCATGTTATACCTTCAAGAAATTAGGCTATGGTTCCATTTCTTTTCGATTTAGTAGGGCAAAGGTTATTGAACTAGGACTCTGTCCGACTCTCAGAAACTCATTTCTATGAAATCTTCAAGATGGATATGGAACAAAGTAACAGAAGGAAAATGCCACTTTTGTTTCCTAATGTTTTCAGTATCAAGTAAGTATTATTAAAATGACCTCTATTTCAAGTCAGTATTCTTTATAGTGCAATGAAGAGGAAAGAACTAAGATGTAGTCTAGCAAAAAAAAACATGATAATACATTACAGAATGCAATTTGGCAATATAAGTCATAAAGAAGCCCATTGCATTCCATAGAACATTTTAATGTTCAAGTACTTTGGAAAAGCCAGAAAAAAGAACAGATAGATCCTTAATGGAAGCACAGCTTTTTGGCTCCTCTTTTCTAGCTGGTTATGATAATAAAATTGTAACAAATACTTAGTATATCCTTGCTTCTGTTTTTCTTTCTTTTTTCCAATCCCTTTCTTTTTTTTCTTATATCTTTTGGCCTGCAAGTCTGAATGACAGGGGATTGTCATTGCTGATCTTTTAAAAAATCCATTAAGAGCCCTTTTTCAGCTATAAAAAGGTCAAATCTTTATCAATTCTATTTCAACTTTTTGTAACTCTATAGAGATAGCCATGTAGTTTTCTTTACGTAGGGAAGTGATTTACCTCTGCCTTCTTGCAGGACATGCCTCAACTTCTCATTCTAGCTTACGTTCTTTATATTCCTAGAAGCTTCTCATTCTGGTACTCACCACCAGATTCCTTAATTTGTAAGACCAGTCAAGGTCAGTCAGATGAAGCCACCTGTAGACATTTTTGTACAGTGGTGGTTTCCTACCGGTGTTGGCACCGGTTCGCTGACTGTGCACGCGCGTTCCCCCTCTGTGTATGTGCATGCTCCCCATCCCTTCCACACATGTACGCACCGATCATCTGAGAGGATTCTTTGAGCCTCTCAGCTGATCGGCACACTTTTTTTAGCTACAGGTTCAGCCAAACTGGCACTTTTTTAAGCTAAAAAAGTGCTGGTTTGGGATTCGACTTCCGGTTCCAGCGGCGACAGGACGCTGAGAGGCGAGCTCTGCCCTCAGCGCCTGGAACCCGCCGTCTGGGAGGCCCTTTGGGGCCGGGCACCCCGGTTTGGCCCACAGTTTTAGGGCGGCTTTTGCCAGAGGTCCCTGGCCGAATCCCAGGGCCGGGCGGCCGATGCTGGCACGCCTGAGGCTCCCAGAGGCGAGGTGGCTTCTGGTGGTGGCCATTTCCAAGGCTGCCGCCCATGCCAATGCACCCGGTGGACTCGGGGTTTTTCTTTTAATGGCCACACAGCAGCCTTAGAAGGATTCGGGAAGGAGAATGGAGACTGGAGGAAGACGAGACGTCAGACGGAAGAACTGGTGAGCGGCAAAACGGCGTTCTTGGAGTAGGTGGGGGGTCCCCCCCGCACTCGGAGAGGGCGCCGCAGCTTTAACGGAGAGGAGAAGCGAAAATAAAAAGACCTCTTACTTTACTGAGCTCCGGAGGGGAATGATTGAGGAAAGACCCAGGAAAGAAGGCTGGAAGCCCCCCCCTCAGAAAAGCTATGGCTGGAGCCGGCTTCCTGCTTCACTATGAAAATTTGATGACATCACCCACCTTCGGTTTCCTGTTTGATCTACTCTAGAACTCGAACTCGTTGCTCCTATGAGCGCCCCTTGGTGGATCCTGAGGAAATTGCAGGGAATTTAAAACAATATCTTTTTCCCTTTTGGTTGCTTGTGCTCACCTGAGGACCTTACATCCCTAATATTAAGATGGCAAAAAGCCATAGACCAGCTGCTGGTGAGATGGAAAGAATCTTGGAGAAGTTGGCAAAATTGGACATTCTGGATAAGAAACTTGATAAGCTTGAAGACTTGCCAAGAGGACAAATGGAAATAAAATCAGAAATTGCAGCCATTAAA
>JAOYMU010000263.1:46707397-46722407 GCA_025802295.1 Psammodynastes pulverulentus | reverse complement strand
GTACCTCCCCTTCCTCGATTCCTGCATCATCTAATTCCAGGAGGGTCTTGTATTCTTCCAGGTAGGCCTTAGCCTCCACCACTGTATTAATTTTTTTTCTGGTACCCTCCCGGAAAATCATCAGTCCTTCTGGCATCAACCACCTGAAGCCTATTCCCTTCTGGTACAGTCTGTTAGACAAAAAAAATATTTCCTTCTCAATTCTCGTACGAGGGAGGGAGAGAGAGAGAATCAATCCATGGAAAATATTCCTTTCTCCAACATCTCTCAGTTGCTTTCCAAAAAGAGAATGTTAGACATTCAATCTCTTTCCTTCAGGCCTTTTCTTAAAAAAAAGAAAGAAAAACAAGTTTTGCAAATGGAAGATCAGCATAGCATCAAGGTATTTATGTATTTGTGCATTTATGGCCTCCATAGCCCTGAGCTGGTTTTAGCTGAGCTGCAGCTGCACTCCCAACCAATCAGCTTCTTCAAGGGCTTGGAAGAGTTTTCCCCTGCAAAAGCCCTCACTTGCTGTGTGGGAGGATGCCAAATTGCTCCCATCCCATCCATTTTCCTATTAGCATTACCGCAGCCATTCCAGAGAAGAGGCAACTTGCAAATGTGATTTTGGACTCCCTGCTCCATACATCCTGCAAAGTTTAAGTGGTGTGCCTGGCTATATTTCCAGCAAGGTCATCTCATTTGCAGCTCACAAAAGATGGCTACGCCTCCTTGCAAATCCTAGCCATAGCACAATTAGGGAGATGGATTAAGTTGCATCTAAGCAGGATGCCAGATTGATGCTCCGCTGTTGGGATGCTGCTGGTGAACTCTATTTCCATGGCAACTGCATTATGTCACATTATCCTGCCCTCAGTGTTACTTAGAGCATCAAGGTCTCAGTGAGTGCCTAATTTACTGGTGAGACCCAAACTAGGCTAGAATCTCAGATGGGGCTTATTAGGAAGAGATGGGTGTTTTCTTGGCCAGGTTATTCTTCAGGATATTTCCCTTGCAAGAACTATTTACACCTTGAAGGTGTTAGCATTCCAAAGACAGAGGGAAGAGAGAGAGAGAGAGAGAGAGAGAGAGAGAGAGAGAGAGAGAGAGAGAGAGAAGATAATGAGCAGCAAAAGATGTCTTCCTAAAGCACAGATCATTGCACAATCTCACTTACTTCCAATTTCCCTCCAAGCCCACATTCCCCCACCCTTAAATCGTAGCATTTCCAAATTCTAAAACCTCAGCTGTTAATTGCAAGGATGAAAAAAAAAGAGAGAAGAGGAAAGAAAGAAGACGCAGAGAATATGTTCCTCCTTCCATACTTCTCAGTTGATTTACAATAACTGAATGCTGAATAGTCAACTTCCTTCCTTAAGCACTGTCTTTAAAAAAATAAAAAATAAAACAAGTTCTGCAAACTGAAGGTTGTTATAGTAGGTAACAGCTGATCATTCTCAGCAATCTTACAGCAAATCCAGACAGGCATTATTTTGGCCATAATTCAACAATGCAGCAAGCAGAATGGTGGCAATGGAAAACCTCTTTCAACTAAACAGCAATTGCACCAGGCAATTGTTTAGGAAGGAGCTCTGGACTTCAGTATGTTTCCTACTTTCCTTTTCCACCAGGTGAGATATGTGCTACTCCAAGTACTCCATAATATTTTGCCTACTAGATTAAGCTAGAATCACAAAACTATTTTCACACCAAAGGACTTCATACATCACAGTTAATGGGTAAGGCAGGAACTTTTAGCTTGAAAGTTACCTGCTACTGTTAACCTCGTGTTTGAGTTGTCTCTAAATCATCAGGCTAATTTATGGTGGTGGAATGTTTCCCACCATGTTTTTGATGGAAGAAAGTAGTAGAATTCAGAGGCAAAATAATGCGTTTAGATTTTTGAGAAGATGTGTGTATGTACACCTTCAAGTCAATGTTGACTCTTGCCTGCACAATCTCTGCAATTTTCTTGGCACATTTTCCCCTTCACTAAACCGGACATCCGAGCCTGTGGGCCGTGAGTTTGACAGCCCTGTCCTAGAATCCCAATATCATGATCTCCTGATTTCTAGCTTGGTACTTTAACCATTATTCGAAGCTCCTTTGTGAAGCTTACCACCCACGTTTTACTCTTTTCAATGCACATAACTCCAATTTCACCCCTCCCCATAGGAAAAAAATTCAGCCCAACCCTCCCCAGAGGGTACCACTGTATCTTTTCAGCAATATTAGAAGAAAGTTGCTCATTCTGCTCAATGGTACTACTTGTTTCTGACTTCCCATGCTGTACAAATCTAATTTGGAAACCATGATTTATGGCTAAGCATGCTAGACAAATCCAAACATGGCTTATTCAACCAAGCAGGTTTAAGGAAAATATGGCTCAGTGCTGTGCATGAATGCAATGCAAATCAGAGCCAGACCAGGATTCATGGTATGAAACATACCTTTGGTCCTTGTTTGGACCGAGGTGAGGGGTGAAATCAAAACTTATTATTACATCTTTTATTAAATTATAGCAAGTTTGGTTTGATAAATATACGTGATTAGGCACTGTATTCTTTTTCTGAGTAGGTAATAGATTGAATTCTATAACAGATTTAAAGTCAACATATGCAAATTTACATAATCTGCATCGTATTGGAAATACCAAGAATATTGATTTGAAAACCAGTTTAATCAAGTAATAAAGGCAATGAAATAGGGGTCCATTAGCATGTAGTTTATCACCTATAAAGTCTTCCATGGCACATGTGAAATCATTTATGGAATCATCTCTTTACAACTATTTCTGACATCTAATGAGCTCCATCAGAGAGGGCCTTTGAGCAAAACAATGTCACCTGCCAGGACAAATTTACTTTTTCTTTAGAGGCATCTGCCCTATGGAAAAAAATATTATGAAGTTTGGACACCCACAATTCCTCCGTCCTTCTGTAAGGCCCTAGAATACTATCTCTATTTGCCTTCTCCATTGTGAGCTATCTGTTCCCCCAAGCATTGGAGGTCAAGATAGCGAGATGGCCACCACATCTAAAACATAAGACCTTGAATGAGTTAGCATTTGTTGGTCTTAAATATCTCTATTCTTCTTCTTGTTATGATGGCTATTTCTGTTACTCTTTGTAGAAGAAGGCAGTCATAACATTGAGAAAAGAATGGAAGAAGTGTTGGCACAGATAAGTCACTACAAAGGAAAATTCAGTCCTGGGAAAAGTAGACGTGTGAGATAAAGACAAAAAGATAGCCTTGCTTTGGTTGTGTATGATTTCAGATGGAACAGAGCTTTCCAGATTCTGATAGTAAATTCTGCAACAATAGAGTTCCAGACATCCTTGCGGTTTCCTGACTAGGCCACCTGTGAAAGTTTTAGATTCCATTATAGTTGTTTTATGTTCCAAGGAATTTTAAATACGCTAGGGCTGGAAGGGACCTTAGAGGTCTTCTAATCCAACCCTCTGCTCAAGCAGGAGACTCTATACCATTTCAGATAAACAATTGTCATTTCATATAAACAATTATCCAGTCTCCTACTGAAAACCTCCAGTGATGGAGCACCTAAAACTTCCGAAGGCAAGCTATTCCATTAGTTAATTGCAGGAAATTTCTCCTTAGTTCTAGGGTTACACAAAATGTTATATGATTTTTCTACTGTATTCAACTTTACTTCCTTGTTTTCATGTGTCTGTAAATTGTAAGTCACCCAGAGCCATTCTTGGAATTAGCTAGCCATATAAATCAAATCAAACCATTAAGCAGGCAATAAAAACGTTGCCAAGAAAGCTGCATGGGCTTGTCCCATAGTCAAGAGAAGTCAGCTCATACACAAACATACATACTTTTATGTGCGGATAGCTTGTCTCCATAACCTTTGGGACCAGTAAGCTTTAAAAAATTTGACATCCATCTCTGGACTTATGATCTTTTCTCCTGCTAATGCACATATTTCAGCCTAGAGGTAGCAATCAGGGATGGGCTGCTGGGAGGTTTGCAGGGGTTTGGGAGAGTTCCTAGCTAAGATTCTGTGCAGTTCAGAGAACCCCCAAATCCCACTCCTGGTTGGCCCCATCCACCCCATGCCGTCCCTCCCAGGAGTCCCCATGCGGCCCATTTTGGTTGCAGGTAAGTGCAGGGCATGCATGGAGGCTCAGGGAAGGCAGAAAACAGGTCTCCCAGAGGCTCCAGAAGCTCCAGAGGGCCTCCAAAGCCCGGGGAGGCTGTTTTCACTCTCCCAGAGGCTCAAGGAAAATCTCCGGAGCCTGAGAGGGTGAAAACACCCCCCCCCATACACCATGGTGCATGAGGCCAAGTAGGCCACACAAACCATGGCTATGCTCATCCAGCAACTGGGCAGAGAGCCCCTTGTTAAAAAATTTGAAGCTCACCCCTGGTAGCACCTGCCTATCCCTATGTATCAAGCTATATGAAATTTCTGCCTATACATTATAATCATGTTCATCCATTTCTAGAACTCTTATTGCACGCATCTACCCTGTTTGTACCCATTCATACAAACCAAGAGTTTCTATTTCAGGCAATTTATCCCAACATGCAAATTTCAGACATGTATAATAGGCAACAGGTGTCACTGCAATAAATTTTGTCTTAAAGAGATTGCCTTTTTTCAAGAGTCTCTACCTGTCCAGAAAAGTTTGAGCAGAATGGATATGCTGCAGATCCTTTCAACTAAAGAATGTCAGTGAGCTTTCTCTGCAGTGGCCTCTGATCTATAGAACATCCTCCTTTTGGAAATCTGCTACAAATCTGCTAGACTTTCATGGTGCATTAAAAACTTTGCTATGTTTCTTTTTAATAAAAAAGTTTTTATTGGTCACAAATATACAGATATATCACTTAAAATATGTTGAAGTTTCAGTTATCTTTTCAGATAAAAAAATGTTTTTCGAAATTTTCTTACACACAGCCGCCTTCTCTTTTAACAAAAAATATGTAGAAAAGACAAAAAGGAACTAGAGTATTAACAAGTCTTATCAAATTAAGAGAAATTGTTGTCAAACAGATTAAGATTAAGATTAAGATTAAACATCTTAAGGTATTAATATGAGAGATTTCTTCACATTACAAATGTCTTAGTAGGAAAAATAGGTAAAAATATCAAAGGTAAAATATGCCCCAATCACTTCTTAGTTATACAGGATTTTTTAATATGGCTATTTTATAAATAAGGTGAATAGAATGGAACCAGACAATCAAGTACCCAATTTTCCTAAAGGTACCTAATGACAAAAACTCACAAGCTAATTGCATGAATATGTGTGGTATATCACTCTGTTAATCAGTTCCTTTATTATTTGAACAGTAAGCCTGTTTGTATTTATTTAGTAACTTTATTTTTTTCTTTCAAATCAAAGCCCCAATCACAGCAGCATTCACACCTGATGAACACTTTCAGAAATATATGGTGTACGACGTATCGTACTAGGGATCTTTCCAAACTTTTCCTGAAGTTATCAAATAGATACATTCCAGGAGAGCAAAACATGGGTCCAACAAACCACAATGATTTCTCATGTTGTGTGGATGTGTCTATATTTTGAGTTGCCCATCATATATGGCAGGATAATTTCTCTGCATTAGCCACACTCCGGCTTCTAGTATATTTATTCCCCTGGCTGCCCCATGTCCCATACCTGCTACAAAGCAAACAGACACATTTATGAATGAGTTCCCTGCATACAAAGGGGATGGTAGACTGGATCCCTGCACACAAAATCTAAAAATTCTAGTTAACTAAAAGCAGAGAATAAAGATCTCAAACTTGCTTAATATCCACCTTTACAAATATTTAGGAGGGTTTTAGGAGGGTTCTAACTGTTGCCAACAAGGAAGCACAGTACTATCACAAAATGTCAAACAACTGAGTTCATTGAGTGGAGCCAGTAGAATGAAAATGGTTAATCTTCATAGCACAGTTAGAGCATAAACATTAATCATTGTATTCATAAAGATAAAGCAGAATCAAATAATAGATAAATAGATCACTTTCTGGATTGTAATAACCTTGCATCTCTGTCATGGAGCTTTTAAATTGACAAGCATATTGTTATTTCTTAATTGCTACTACTACAGCAAAAATGTATATCACATAAAGTTTTCTATTTTTGTGTAAAAGCTTTAGTGTTCTTTCCAGCACAGCTAAAAATGAGCTGTCCTAGAAACAATGCCTCCAACAGGCCATTTGTCCTGAAGGCAAAGTGCCAGCAGGAAGACGAAGCCAGTTCTGTGAAGCAGATGTACAGAATTCTTCTCGAGGGAAAAGAAAAACTGGAATCATATATCTTGACTGCTCCAGCCTCTTCTCAGTTTCTAGGGCAGTCAAGGTCAATAAGCACCACACTGAGAATGAGAAACATAGTGTTTGAAGGTGGCACATAAATGCTAGCAGCAAAGTAGCAGTAAAGGTATTACTTGAACATTTACTTAGAGCATTTACAGACTATCACAGCCTATTCTTACTGGTCTCTCTGTGTGCATACTTTTGTTCATACTCGTAAACGAATCTGGTGATACAACTATGCAACTGCTTGGGTACAGTTCTGAGCTCATACAGAATGCATATAAGAATGCATGTGCAAAATTACGTAATGCACGTGCGTGTGCATTTTAAGTATAATTAAGCAACTTACTGCTGTTAATATAATGTTAAAATATATAATGATCTCTTTTGCCCAGTTTACACCCAAGCAGGTGCTCACTCACTCACTCACTCACTCACTCACTCACTCACACACACATTCCAAATATAGAATGTTGGATAGAATCTCAGTTCAAAAGAATGGAATGGAAAAATATGACACAGAATAATTCAGCATTTCAATTTAGATTAATAAAACAAATATAATTTTTCAACTGGTTTTTAATAACTACACTAACTTTATTTTGTCTTTAGCTGATTTAATTATTTGTTGATAGTCACTGAGATTTCATAATTTTCACTTTCACTTATTAGTTAGTAACAGATTTATAAGATTTACAAAGGGTAAGATTTCTTCAGGAGCTCTGAATGTCTAAAATGAAATTCTCCCTTCATTTTATATATACAATATAATAGCAATCCTGTAAAGTATATTGGTTTAAGAGGGAAAAATTACTCCAAAGTCACCCAATGTGTTTCCATGGCTTAGGGTAGATGAGTTAAAAATGTAAACACGTCCTTTAAAAAAAATAAAAATAGCATCAGCCACAAAAATTCATTTGGGATTTTGGAAACAGTCACATTCTTTCAGTCTCCTCTATATCACAGGATTGCTATGAGGAAAAAAGGAGAGAAAGCACTATATATGGTGCCTTGTGTTCCTGAACAAAAAGCAACTAAAAACTGAAAATAAACGCTTTGAAAAATGCAAGAAAGTCCTGATCTTCAAACAGTTACATTAAATATATTGTGACTTTAATAAAACTTCAGTGTTAAAATGATTTTCTCACTGAAGCCACCTTTAACACAACATTTTAACATAGGACCATATATCTTGAGAATTGGGAAAATTAAATTCTATATTCTAGGTCTATAATTATAACACAATACTAAACTTTCAGTTCAAATGTATTCTGAAAGTTTGTAACAGAATAAAATGAAACACCATGTAACATCTCTCCCACCTTAAAATAATGAGTGAACCAGTTTTTTTCTTTATGACAAAGGCCTTGTGTGTCAGGAAAATATATAATTTGAATTTTCTTGAACCACGTAGCTACTCAGAACATTCAGTACACAATCCTGATCCTATTCTCTACTGAAAATAGCATAGCCCTATCATATAGCACAAGGTATGCAGTATTGAAAAGGCACAGAATTGAATGAAGGGAGAGACGTAAAAATACCAGATGACACAGCTGAATGCCTCCTTGCTTGTCCCTTCAGGGCAGAGGAACCCAGCAGAAGGCTACCAACAATGGACTCAGTTTGTTTGGGAAAAAACTATCCATTTCATAAACTACAAAGAGCTTTAAAGCATTTAAAACACTTTAAATTCTACTCAGAAATATATTGCTAGTGTTGACTTGGGCTACTTCTGATTAGTAGCCTAGTAACTGTACTGTGAAATAACTATAACTTCCAAAAGCTATGTAAAAGAAGCCTCAAGTATGTATTATAATTATCTAAACTTGAATGTTATCAAAGTACAGACAAGTATGATCAAGCTATGAGAACTTGATGTAACAGCTGAGGAAAGGAATTCCTTACTCACAGAAGCAATCTGAACAGCTATTAACAAAGTAAGGTAAGTCCTCTGGTGCTCCTGAGCTATAAGAATTTTAGGGGAGTGCAACCTCCATCAAAATAGGTTGAATATCATCTCTACACTATATATCGCTTAGCCGGTCCAATACAGATTCCACATTATTTACTCACCATTTCCATTACCTAATGGAAATCAGATGAAAAAGAAAAATCAAGATGAGGGATGTCAGCTTTCTAACAGCATCTTCAAGGAGTCTTCTTCACAGATTTCATGCAAATCATGATCAGCTTAGCAGAAATAATAGAACCCAATAGGAGCCCACAATACAAGCCATAGGGCTAAGCAGTCATCAAATAATAATAAAGTTATGTGACAATGGTGGTCTTACGACATCAATTCATCAGTGTTGGCTGCAACTGTTAAGTGAATCACTATGGACAGTTAAACCCAATGTCATGTGACTATGAATTGAAACTTCCTGTCAACTCGGTTGATAACAGCAATCTGTCATTAGAAACATCACTAGGTGTTTGTATTGCAGTGTTTCTACAACCTCAGGAACTTTAAGATATGTGGACTACAATTCTCAGAATTCCTCTACTAGCATGCTATCCCGTCATCATGCTGGGAATTCTGGGAGTTGAAGTCCAGTCATCTTAAATGTGCTGAGGATGAAAAACACCAGTCTATTGCTATAGTCCTAAACTTACAACCACAAAATTTTCATTGCTAACAAGGCAGTTGTTAAATGAGTCATGCCCCATTTTACACCCTTTTTGCCACAGTTAAGTAAATCACTGCAGTTGTCAAAGGAATCATGCAGTCTTGTCAGAAGCTCCCTAGGAAGGTTGCAGATGACAATCCCAGGACCCTGGCATGCTGCAACCATTTAAATACATGCCAGTTGCCAAGCACCTGAAATTTGATTGGCTATGGGGATGCTGGGATGATCGTAAGTGTGAGAACTGGCCATAAGTCACTTTTTTCAGTGCCTTTGTAACTTTGGTCATTAAACAAATGGTTGTTAAATTGAGGACTACCTGTATACCATATAGTGAGTGAAATAAGAGAAGGGAATGCAAATGCTATTGTTTCTATTATGGCATCAATCCACACAAGGATCAAACGATCACATTTCATTCTTTCATGACATGCAAAAAGAAATTCATTTCAGTCACTTAAGGAACAATCGCAGCCAGTCGTGAGCCATCTGTGTCTCTTCTCTGATTCCTTTTCTTTTGAATGTATAAATCAGGTCACACGGAGGTTGCTGTCCTGTTGAATGGTATCAATAGGGAACAGGAGCTGTTACCTGAGACTCTTTCTTGCCTTTCAAGTGAAAAAAGCTGTTGTGGCATCCTCCATGCAGAGCAATGAGACCGAATGCCTTGTCCAATGCACCAAAATTGGCAACCGAATTGAAAAGCTAGTTTATGATTAATTTTCAGACCTTAGTAAGCCATCACTGTTCTGGATATAATTTGTACAAAAATTATACATTATGACTCATACCCCTTTTTAAAAAATCTATTATTAAACTAGTATAAGGCAACTGGACATGTTCCTATAATTATGTGGTTTTTTTCCTTCACTGGACAGAACAACAGAGCTGGTGGTGGACTGCCATGGAAACCCTCCATAATGAACAGTTCCCTGCATCTTAAAGCAAAGGATAGAAAAAGTAACATGCTGAGTCCAGTACTAACTACTCTGTGAATGAGTGGAAATATAGCCCTACAAAGAACATGGGGAAAGGAAGATGGTTTTGAATGGTTTACTGAAAAAATGTCTTCATGATTCCTTGATTTCTGTTACTTAACAAATACTAGGCTGGATTAAGCAAGAGGGAGATGCCAAAGAGACCATACTGGTTCTTTTCCTTTTATCATATCAGCATAGAGTTTATGGCTGACAAATTATGCCAAGGAACTGCTGGGATATTGTTGGGTACAAAAATGCTTAGCTGCTTTAAAAGAGAGAGAGAGGGAGGGGGGAGGGAGGGAGAGAGAATTTTATTGTGCCTTTCCCTCTCTGCCGGTCACTTGGTTATCCCTCTTTGAAAATAATCAAATAAAGTTGCAAGGCTTGTTTAGCAACATCCCTCCTCCTTAAGAAATAAGTGAGATGATGTCCTTCTTGTCTTTCCAATATCAGATTCACTCTAGTCTAGGAGTTCTGCCAATTGCCAGTTCCATCACCATCATCTCCCTTTCGAATGCACCCCAACATTGGGCATCAAGACTTCCTAGTTCCATTTCTGACATATTCTCTGGCAAGTTTAAGAGAAAATAACCTCTCCACTATTTGAGATCCAGAATTTTGTAAGTATGAACAATTAAGTTTCAACCAAAAAGGGGGAAAAAAACTATAGTACTGCACTGAAAAAGACACACCAGTGATAGTGGTTTGTCCAGATTTTGTCCTTAGCCACATTACTTATTGCCTGTCTTTCATCAGCAGCAAGCCAAGAAACCTTTTAAAAAAATGAAAGAATATGACTGATTTTGTAAAATCATCAGTAGAAGGCAAACTGGATGGATGAATGAAAATAGACATTTTCCTGTCAAAGAGTACAACTGGCTGAGCTGAGTGAAGGGAATCAAATAGGGAATTAGTCTGGAATCCCTGTGTGGGCATAAGAGGGTAAAGTCTGACACCCCTTGAGTGCCATTGAAGCTTATCTAGTCTGTCATAGGTGTAAACTATCAAACAGCTAATTGAACTCTTTGCATGTGGATCTGTTTGTTTGCCCCTGACATTATCTTCATTGCAGGCACATGCCCTTGTAATGCTCCCTATACTGAAAAACAGAGCAACATATTTTGCCCTAGCTGCCCTTGGCAGGCAGAAGTAGTTGCAATGAGCAAACTGAATAAATTTCCCCTGTGATAATGACTTATCTTTTTCTGGGAAATTCACTGTGAGCCAGACAAAACATCTTGATTGCAATTCACCCTCTAATCTTTTCCAAATCCTCTCTGAACTCCCAAGAAATCCTTGTATGACAAGGCTGAAATAGCTAAGAACCTAATAATGAATTAAAGACAGATATGCTTATTTCACCAAAATGTTTCTTCTTGAATTACTGGCTTTCTTTGATAGAAGTTTAGTAGAACTATAGTTTCTGCCTTAATAACAGCTTGGAGTGACTGCTGACTTTTGCTTTACGGAATATTCCCAAATGGTTTTCAACAATAATATGTTAACTGCACTCATCTGCAAGAACAGCTACAGCAAGTTAGGATATCTTATTAGGGAACTTCATTTGCTGAGTAGGGTGAAAGGTAATGATTGCATCTTGTGCTGAGTTACGTGTATAGAGAAGGAATGTTGAACTTACCTGAACGTTCTTCTCGGGGAGAACGACTGGCCGGTTCATTATACTTGGTGATGACTCACTCTCTTGTTGCTAGGACCGAAGAATCTTCCAAATTAGTCACGCCCATTCCTCCGGCCGTTTGACTTCCTGTCTTTCAGTTTTGTTGACGAGGGTTGTCCGCTGATGGAGCAATGTTAAGTAAAAACCATACTACCCCCTGACTCTGAAACCAGGTCGCTCACAGGGCGGGCATGAACCGGCCAGTCGTTCTTCCCGAGAAGAACGTTCAGGTAAGTTCAACGTTCCTTCTGTAAACAGTTTAGAGAGGGCTGTAAAGCACTGTAAATTGGTATATAAGTCTACGTGCTATTGCTATTGCTATGTCCTTCTTAGAATACTTCATTTTTCCTCCATCCAATTTTTTCACTTTTCCCTCAATAGTTTCATTGGCACACCTATTCTTCATTGAGCTGCTAGAGGAATTTCACTTGTTAAGTATTTCTCCCGCCCCCTTTCAGATTTCTGAACTTCTGCAGAAGTCCTCCCAAGTCTATTTAGTTTGTTGGTCCTCCTTCCTGTGAAGTCTTCCATTGTGGCTCCATAAGAACTGGACAAAATATCAAGAAGAAAGTCCTGCCAGCACACATAAGAGAGCATCTTATGCGTTAATAAATAAGTGTTAATACAGAATTGTTTCCTAAAATGAAACTTGATTTGTTTAGGAGTCATGATGCCTGAGTATCCTGAAGATGGTTTTCCAGATGCAGCAGAAATGGAGCCAATTAGAAACAAGCTTAGCCAGTTCCAGAATAATTGGCAAAAATTAGAGTCACTTGTTGTAGAATCGCCTTTGGTCCAGATTACTGAATTGGAGATTGATGGACAGACTCCAGAAATGCTGCTTAATAAGAGTGTGCAAGCTATGCAACGTAAGTAATTCATATTCACCGTTCTTTCAAAATTATCTCTTCCTCAAGACAAGAACATCATTTGAAGTTAATATTCCATAAACCTTTAATTGGTTTAATAAAAAGGCTGTTTTAATATGCACGCACTATCCTAAATAATCAACATGACTTCTTTTACTCATATTTTTAAAAATATTCATATATTAAGATAGAACATTTTAAAAGCTTTTTTAAAAAAATGGGCTGCTAGCAAGAAAATAGTAGGAAATAGAAAAGTGTTCTTGCCATTTGATTATGAAATTGAAGGCAATATTGACCAAACTGAGTGGCTTCATCTAGAGATGAATGAACAAAACAGGGCTTATTTTTCTTCTGGAAAATCAGAGGATGCTATTAATTACAGTCTATTGGAAGAGAATGAATGAAGGGAAGATCTACTTTTCAAATATGATGCTTTTCCTGCTGAATTGTCTCTTAGGATCAGGTACTAGTTTTATTTATTTTATTTTATTTATTTTATTTGTCAAGCAAATATGAGAAAAACAAATATATATGAACATAACATATAAACATATGAATATAAGTGGGTACGAATAAAAGAAATATTAGGCCAGGGATGGTAGGCACATTGGTGCGCTTATGCACGCCCCTTACAGACCTCTTAGAAATGGGGTGAATATGAATATGGACTTGCAGCTCCTGCTTAAAGAGTAGATGTCCACTGTAGCCAGGAACTTTGCACAACTCCATCTGGTAAACCAGATGCATTCTTTCTGAATCAGGGGGTCTTCAGACGGCCACCTATGCCCTAGTTACTTCTTGGCTTGACTATTGCAATGCTCTCTACATGAAGCTGCCTTAAAGACATCCCAGAACCTTCAACTGGTCCAGAATGTGATGGGCTAAGCAGCAATGAGCATGCCTCACTATGCCCATGTAAGACCTCTGCTTCACAAGTTGCATTGATTGATGGTTTGCTTCCAGGTATAATTCAGGACCCTGTTTATTACCTATAAGGCCCTACACGGCATAGAGCCTGGTTAATTGAGGGGTCACTTGTCTCATATAACATTGGCCCAATCAATTCAATCCTGCAGGGTGGGTGCACTCTGATTAAACAATGTCATCTTTAAGGGCTCTGGAAGTGCACCTTCTTTATAGCAGTGGTGGCCCTCTGGAATGAGGTAACCCTCAATATCCAATTGACCCCACTCTATTGTTATTTAGAAACCTGGTGAAGACCTTAACTCATCACCCAGGATGTTGGTGAGGGAGAGTGAGATCCCTCACTTCATCGCATTCACCATTGCTTTATTTTTTATTTTTATGTTCTATTGATATTATTATTTCTTTCTTTGAATGTTATGAGTCACCCAGACTCATGAGAGTTGGTCTGCATACAAATTCAATAATAATAATAATACCAACAACTGACATCTCGCACTTATGACCGGTCACACTTATGACCTCACACCTAGCCATGCCCACCCAGTCACATGGCCAAGCCATGCCCACCACCAAGCCACGCCCACAGAACCAATAATAAAAAAAATTGAATCCCACCACTGATTAGAATCCTAATAAATGTCTGGAATATCAGAGTATAATCTGCTCAATCTGTAGTTTGAAGAATTTCATTATCATATAGAATTCCATGCAGACTCATATTTTATCTCTGGTCCTGCATGTACAGCATTTTTTAAAAATGGTCTGAAAACTGACTATCTCTGACAGAAACTTTTAAATATCATGGCTGGGAATTATCACCTGAAGATGATGATGAAGAACAAGAAGATTTGCAGGCTGAAGCCGAGGCACAGGCAGAAGAAGAAGAAGAGGGTGATGAAGAGGAAGAAGAAGAGGAGGAAGAAGTAAGCTCTAGCTCTGAACTCCATAATTTACTGAATGACATGTTATGCAAGATAAAAATTTATATAACTTTATCTTTATAGAAAGAGTATAACTTCAAGGATGCAATGTTTGCATATGAACAAAAAGCCAATTGGCTTTTTGTATATATGCAAACATAGTGGCTGAAGAAGTCTACCCACCTCTATTCTGTGGAGTCCTGCAGGGTTCAATACTCTCTCTGCTCCTGTTTAACATCTATATGAAGCCTCAGGGGGAAGTCATCTATTGCCATGGGACAAGGCTGCTGATGTCTTGTCATTTGGTATTTGATGGCTGTGGGAGTTTGGATGGGGAACAACAGGCTTCAGCCCAATCTAGCAAGACTAAATAGGCTTGGGTTTGGGGACCTCTGAGAACTTAGCTGGATGGGGTAGAACTGCCACAAACAAATCTCGGGCATGACTTGGGAGTCCTGCCTACCATCCCCTGTCCTAATGTTCTCTCATATTTGTATTCATTTCATATATTCTTAATTATGTTTATACTTATATGTATTATCCAATGTATGCTTGACAAAATAAACAAACTAACAAACATGGCTTCTTGCTCATGACTTCTTTCTCCCACCTCCTTTTTCCTTACCTACACTATCAGACTGGTTATGTCCTAAGTCAGGGATGTCCAAACTTGGCAACTTTAAGACTTGTGGACTTCAACTCCCAGAATTCCCCAGCCAGCATGAC
>JAOYMU010000263.1:46648733-46659789 GCA_025802295.1 Psammodynastes pulverulentus | reverse complement strand
CTTGGGGAAGGGTAGAATTGTGATTTAATGTAATATAATATTTGCCATGGTTCTGATTTTGCTGAAAATATGATTAAAATGTGTAATAAATTGTTTCTGTGAAAACCCAAGCATATTAGATCAGTTCAGGGCGTGTTTGCCAGAATCTATTACAATTCTGCTATTCATATTCGTAAACATACAATATATCAAAGGAACATCAAGCGATGAGCTGAATTAAGTAGGCATATCAGAATAGATTTCAAAACATGCAGAGGCCATAAATAGATATATAGTGCTTCTGAAGTTTTTATATAAATACTGTGTAGATTTTTAAAAACAAAAGTTCTTATGGCCAATATAATTTAACACACATATAATGTTATTACAAGCCAACCTAAGTCAGTTCAGTAGCTGTAGTGCAGTTACTGGGCATGCAACGATTATAAGGCTTTATGAAGAGCACGGATAATCTAGCACAAAGACAAGGCAATTTATAAAACACCTACAAAATAATTATAGCCTTAATTATGGTTCTGTTTTTCTGTTGTGAAAAACATAGTAGTAATGTGTCATGTTTTATAAAATATACTGTATATTTAAGCTAGCCACTTCAACTGAAAACTAAATAAGTTTTCAGTGATCTGCTTTGCACTGAAGAGTTGCACTGGACTATCTATAATTTTTGGAAGCCATTTCTTCTGTCATACTGTTAGAACATGTTCTGTATCTAAATTAGGAAGGATTGGTGTCATTAATATAACTTTTTATATATATTCTGAGAGTTAAAAATTGTGGGACTGTCTTTACTTACACAGAATTGGGACTTTCATTGCACTTAAAAATTGTTATTATGTTTAACTTTCCCAGATTCCCCTTGAAAGCAGGAGAGATACATTTCTTGCTGTGGATGTGGAAGGGAGGGAATGCTGGATGCAAAGCTCAAATCAACCCTTAATGTTAAATTTTTAATGCTTTGCTATCTTCAGGAAATGGATATTGTGATAGCTCCATGTCGGGGATTCCAGTCAGCTGAAGACACTTTGGGAGAATACATCAACAGCGTTCTTCCAGTCATCACTTTTGCCATCAGTACAACTGAACTTTCAACACTGGACATGAACGAGTTGCAAGAGATTAAAGAGAAGTTTGCTTTACCCATGTTCTTTTTCAAAGTATTACATTTAGGATCTGAACTAATATCTCCTCAAAATGCAGAAACTGAAAAGTCATCCCTTTTTCGGCAACTCCTAGATTTAGATTATCTTAGTAGCAACCATTGCAGTTGTGGAGCTCCTAGCATGGATGCCAAAGCCCAGAGCATGCTGGTAGAACAGTCTGATAAGATTCGTCTGCTTAGCACTTTCTCCAAACAAGTGCTACAACAGCGCTTGGTAGATGCTGCCACCATTTTGAACATCGTACACTACCGTTGCTTAGACATTTTCATCAACCAAGCCTTTGACATGCAACGAGACCTGCAAATCACTCCCAAGCGTTTAGAGTATACGCGGAAGAAAGAGAACGAGCTGTATGAATCTCTGATGAATATAGCCAACCGCAAACAAGAAGAAATGAAAGATATGATAATTGAAACTCTCAATAACATGAAAGAAGAGCTGCTGGAAGATGCTGCTAATATGGAATTCAAAGGTAAAGCAAGTCATACCATAAATATGGTAATGACCTGCAAATAGAATTCTACTTTGTATTTTATATTGATTCTGGAGAATCTCCTACTTGGAGATTCCCATGTTGGTCCATGTAAAAATGTTCATATGTTTTGCTTTTAAATGCTTACAAGTCAAGTGAATATGTCATCAGGATTGAAACACAATTGGTGGAAATTTCATATACATTGGATCAGTATGAGTAATTTATTTAGTTTCCCCCAGCTGGATACTCTCTAGGTAGTATAAGTATTTCTGGGATCTGAAACCTACATGCCTGAAGTGTGTTCGCACTGGGGAATGACTAGTATGATGGCTGTCTGTGACTGAAAGAGATACAGCTTTCTAACTAAGATAACAGTTTTCTGTAAAAGTATGTTATGACATTTTGTACATTTGTCTACTGAACATTACACAGACTTCATAAGGGTCCTTCTTTGTGTGTGTGTGTGTGTGTGTGTGTGTGTGTGTGTGTGTGTGTGTAAGTAATTACTGTCCTAGGACAATGAATTAAATTAAAGTATAATTAGAACAAGCCTAGACTTATATAAATCTCACAAACTTTGACTCTCTCCAAGACAGTAGAGGCATGTTATACCCTTTTCGGAATATATTTCTGAAAACTATTATAAAAATGGAATTGATGTGCTTCAACCAAGAAACTGATTTTGAAATTTTTCCAAAGCCTTGAGGCTTTCTACTGATCCATATCAGAGTAACAGTCATGAAATGGAAAAGATTTGGGGTAATACTGAACGGTTGTTCTAGTGAAATCATTTCAAGCCACAAGTCTCAAGGAATCTCAGAACAACTTTCTGGGATCTATAGGCTTCCCTCTTTAGACATGGCAAAAAATCATAATACATCATCAGAAAATATAGGGTAAAAGTTTGGATTCAGGGGAAAACAGCATAATAGTGGTCCTTAAAAAGAACATCAATAGTTATCTCAAGTTTGCCTAAAAGTATCTAGATGACACAGCAGACTCTTTTAGAGTGGGCAGCAGAAGGAATGCCCTCAGGATTTGATAGCATGCCATCTTTGAAGGTTGAATGAATTCTGCTTTGTATCAGAATTAAACCAGAGAATATCAGGCCAGCTGTGTGTCAGCTGAAGTTGTGGGTTATGTAACAAAAACAGTAATAAACATACAAGCAGGTTTATGAGAGAATGGATGAACAATAAATTGAGAGTTTTGAAATGGCCAAGTCAAAGTTTAGTCTAAACCCCAAGGAAATGTTGTAAGACCTGAAATGACTAGTTAGTTTATTTATTTATTTATCTGATAAATTTATATAGCTGCTCATCTCACATAAAGTTAAAAATACCAAAACGATACTACAAAATAACCCAATAACAAATGTAGTCAAAAATCAATGAAAACCATTAAAAATGGAATCTGTAAGGGAACACACTCAGTTTGCACTTTGCAGGTTCCATACTGACATTATAGGATGCCCAGGCCAGATGGCAAAGCTACGTTTTCAGGCCCTGCTGGAAGGCCAGCAAGGTCAGGACCAATCTGTTCTTGGGGAAATGGTCCAGCAACTCTCTTCTTTGGTTCATTACATGAAATTCCATTGTGAATGAGACCTGTAATATTGACCAAACGTGATGGGATGAGTAGATATGATTCAGGAGATAGGATCCCTCAAATAATCTGTCCCCATGCTAAGTTTTTTTAGTTCATACTAGAAAACTCTCAATTGTTTACTAAGATGAAACAGTTTACAAAGGAGAAGTAAACTCAGAATTCCTATACCGATATATGAGAGATTGTTTTCACTTCTAGAAAGCATTTAGTTGCAGTTAATGCAATAAAAGATCATTTAACTAGGATGTTATTTAAGGGGCACATCACATGTTTGGTGATGTTATGACATAATGACAATATTTCAGTGTAGTCAGACTCCTTTTCTATATTGGTAAGATCGATAGCAAGTTTTAATAACATTGAGTAGCAAAATATGCAAGAATTGACAAGATCCAAAAGATGGTGAACAGTTTTTCCTCAGGAATTATATTCTGTTCATTTCTCAAACCTACTATTTGGGATGGGGAAGGGGTAACAACTACTTAAGAGGCAGATATATGTTTATCTGTGCTTCTTAAACTCCATTACAAGGTTTTTTTAGATAAATATATTTTTAACTATATGAAAATCACCATGCTATAGACAGAGGTAATATTTTCATGCAGTGATTGAAATATTCTCTAGCACGCTGACTGGAGGATCCAAGTGTGGGTTGACAGTTGTCTTCTGCCCAGAGACCGAGTCACCAAATTGTTACCACGCTTACTGGGACCGTCATTTTCCCAGTTTTTGATGCAGAATACAATTGCTTAGCAATAAAGCTGCAAATTAAATGTGGTCGGTCTTTAGTTTTGAAAAATTCAAAGATAAAGCTGTCTTTGCTTTCAAGAAGTATGAGAACAGCAGTAAAAAATTAACCAACTTTTAAAAATAGAAAACGTATAAGTATAGCAATACAGTTACATGTTTACTTCTGCAAACTTAATTACAAAAGTTAACTTGTAAAAACAATTTGCAGAATGATTCTAATATTTAATGTTTAATTCAGAACAAAGCATTTTTTGATAGATGCACTTAGGACTGCAGTCTGAAGTGATTTATCACTTTTGAAGGGGCTCTGCAATGATTACATATTTTTTATTTATCAAAAAAGCAAATTTCATGGGTAAAAATAGAATCAACAGTAGTTGATCTTAAAATTCATTAATTGATGTATTTATTTTAACTGCAATTTCCTTTTAACAACTATGAATATATACATAAATACCACCAGCCAGCTTTATTCAAATATATTCAGCAGCAAATATACTAAAATTTGAATTTATTAGCATATTGTAAAAAAAAGTAAATATGTTTAGATGTGATAAACCTCACTGAATAATACATTAGTCAGTTTTGTAAGTAACAAACAACTTTTAAAGAGTTAAGCCTAATATTATGAACCATTTGGAGGAAGGGGTGTTCATTCTTCCTGAATTTCTGTTAAATCATAAAGTATATCACTGTATAACATCATACAAATGATGAATATCACCACAAATAAGTATGTGCATGTATTTAAATTTATCACCTTAATTTTGAATATAATGAACATTGTTTTTGAAGAATATCTGGATGGATATCTTGTTTCTTGTTTGTTGCATTCAAAATTCATGAAATCTGGGTTGTTAAATTGAAGTTTCACTATGTAGTATTGGAATAATCTAGTGAAGTGGTCCAATTAATCTGAACATTTAGCAGTGCATTTTTGGGATGTAACTACGTAATTTTTGTATTTACCATCAATCACATTAAATGTTACATAACAGCAGAGTACAGAATAATACCACTTTATTTCACAGTTACACTTTTATAACTGTCTAAAATCTACCTGATTAGGTGGATGTTAAGCTCTTTTAAAAACAGCTACAGTTAAAGAAGAAAAATGTATAATAAAAATATTTACAAAAAAAAACAAAACAGCTACAGTTGAGGGAAATGAATAGATCCTATGATTAAATTCATAGACATTTATGAAATTATGTGTGGCTATAGAAACAAACAAAAATGACAAACAACTGAAAGGAGCTTGTGTTTAGTACAGATTTGAAAATTTCTACTCCATAAGAAAGCTTAATAGGGCTTATTTTTAGGTGAGTTTGATATTACAGTATCTAAACCAGTCCTACCTTCATTAAGAGTGTTAAATAAATGCTTAACTCTCCTACTAATTTCAAGGGACAAAATGCTTAATTTGTGGGATGGGTGGGATTAGATAGAAGAATATGTTACTAATATCCAATTTAGCTAGCATTTATATTTAATTGTACTTAAACACAAAAAGTAACTTTACATTTTTTTTGAGTAGCTTATACTTCTTTTAATATTGATTCCCCCCCCCTCTATTTCTCTTCTAGATATAATTATACCTGAGAATGGAGAGCCTATAAGTTCTAAAGACATTAAATGCTGTATTAAGCAAATCCAGGAACTGATAATCTCAAGGTTAAACCAAGCAGTAGCTAATAAACTGATAAGTTCTGTGGACTATTTGCGCGAGAGTTTTGTAGGCACTCTGGAAAGATGTCTGAAGAGTCTGGAAAAATCTCAGGATGTTTCAGTACATATTACAAGCAATTATTTAAAACAGGTAAAGTAATACAAAGTAATGAGATAATTTTACAGAACTGTTCTAGGATATTAGCTGATTGAGAGACAGTGTGATGCAAAAATAATTTGATTTGGATTATGGAAACTTGGGTTGAACCACAACCCTTTGGGTATGACTGTGCGTCAGCCACTATCCCAATATTTGCCTTACAAGTTTGTTGGGAGAGTAAAAGTGCATCTGTTGAAAAAAAAAGAGCCTCTTTGATCACTTAGAGAAAAGGTGGAATAAAAGTTTAGTAAACAGAGTGGACACACAAAGAAAATTAGAGTTTTTCTCATAATAACCACTTATTAATTGGGAGACGTCATCCTGTGTTTGCTGAGAAAATGCTATTGGAGCATTATGCTGTTGAAAATGAGTAAATGGCAGAAGAATGATAAGGGGATGAGTTGTCCGTTCAAGGGAAAAAGAAACTACCGTGGAACTGCCTTGATTGTTTTTCATGTGTGGCACCTGTTGGCCATAGAAAGTCTCCTCTGTTTGTAAAACAATAAGGACTCTTGATAATAGGATCCTCACTCTGCAGATAACCTCCATAGATAAGAGAGATTTCCCAGTACAGATACTTGGCCTCAGTATCTGGAATGGAACAACAGTGATTGGAATGAAGTCCTACATGTATTTACTTGGAGTATCAGCTATTAAAATAAACAAAATTTAATATACATTAAGCATGCACAGGTTTCCTTGTGCTTGAAGCCCAGCACAAATGCCTATATCGATTTCATTATCTCTTGGTTAAAAAAAAAAAGTGGGGGGGGGACTCCATATTCTAAGTATTTTTTCCTCAATTTTCACCCCATTGTATGTGAAATAAGCTGAGCAATACAAATCATTCTATCAGCATAACAGCAGTCTATGCATAGTTACCTGGGAATATGAGCCACTAGACTTAATGAAATCTAACACAGAATAAATATGTATAGATGATGCTTACCAAATCCAAGTTTCTTCAGACTTTCTCTGTGTGAGTGTTTGTGTATGAGAGAAATGCATGTGTGTGTGGGTTGTGATCAGTTAATTTTACATATGGGGTGTCATATTTTATGAGCAATTAGTTAACATTGATTAAAATTAATCTTATTGATTTTTTAAAGGGTGGCATCTTGCCATTGTATTTATTTCAATTTGCAGGTATATAATTAATCTATTTTCTGCTCGCAGATATTAAATGCCGCCTACCACGTAGAAGTTACTTTTCACTCTGGTTCAACAGTATCACGGATGCTATGGGAACAGATCAAGCAGGTATTAAATATTTTAACAGCACTGATTCATTGTAATGAAATTTATCATAAGTACATTGTCTTCTATTAATTCATATCACCATCTGCATAATGTACTTCTATTATGCATTAAGATTCAGGGGCATCTTATGTTGGAATAAAAGACAACTGACTTTAAAAATGCAGAGATAAAATATGGCAAATGTGTTGGATGTTACAATTGTAATAACATTTATTTAGTCTCATCCATTATCCTAATTTATTTGTGCTTGCCATATCCAAAGTTAATATTGGCTAAGATGAAAGCAGCACTTTAATACTTGAGTTCCGATAATAAGATACATGCATTTTTTCTTCTTTAGATAATACAACGGATCTCTTGGGTGAGCCCACCCGCTATCACCAGGGAGTGGAAAAGGAAGATAGCTCAGGATGCCATTGAGAGTCTTAGCTCATCCAGATTGGCAAAGAGCATCTGCAGCCAGTTCCGAACAAGGCTAAATAGCTCTCATGAAGCTTTTGCTGCTTCTTTGCGACAGGTCAGTTTGATGAAAAAGAAACTGCAAAGAACATAAATTAGCAAATTTAATTTCAAATTTTCAAATAATATGAAGGACATCTGTTGCTAATCTCTGTATTCTTTGGCAACATAAAGGATATTTGGATACCATTTTATCTCTTATGATCCTTTTAACAAGTGGAGATAGTGCTAATTCCATTGAACTGGAGGACTGCATTGTTATGTTGTTACAGCTATTCTAGCCATTCAAATGGGTAAAATGGAAGTAATGATACTGTAGTGATCATTTGCCAAGTCTTAAAAATTACTAGGGCATAAACGTTGTTGCATTTGTGTTATGGATTCTAGAGTAGGCGTGTCAAACTCTATTTCATTGAGGGGCGCCGGGGTTGTGTTTGACATCAGGGGAGCAGGATGGGCGTAGCCAGCATGACATCACTTGTGTCGGGAGGCAGCTGTGGTGACCCGAGCACTCTGCCAGCAAAAACGATCTCCCGAGCTCCATTTTCCACTGTGACAGCCTCCTGCTACCATTTGCCAGCGAAAACAGAACTTGGTGGCGCGCACGGTCCTTGCAAGCTCTGTTTTTGGCTGGGATGGCCTCCTGCAACCCTCTGCCGGTGAAAACGGAGCTTGAGAGGGCCACGCATGGCCCTCGCAAGCTCCATTTTCACTGACAAGAGGCACCATGGGTCAGTCCTTTGCTAAATATTATCCAAAAAAATGGCACAGATGTACTTATATTTGATCAATTTTGTATTAGCTAGAGGCTGGCCATTCAGGTAGGCTTGAAAAAACAGAAGATCTTTGGTTGAAGGTGCGGAAAGACCATGCCCCTCGCCTTGCCCGTCTATCACTGGAAAGCAGGTCCTTGCAAGATGTTTTGTTACATGGTGAGCATTGCCACTTCTCTTCTTATTTATTAATGACTCAGCTTCATTTTCTCCTGCAATATTTTCAATTTTACAAGTCAATGGTGCTTTATTTCAATTATGTACACATAGTGACTGGACTGATTGGAAAAGTTAGAGGTCATCATATTTTAGAAGGCTTATGTTTTAATTCTAACTCTAGGCAGTAATAGCAATAGCACTTAGACTTATATACCACTTTTCTAAGCAGTTTACAGAGTCAGCATATTGCCTCCAACAATCTGGGTCCTCATTTTACCAATCTCAGAGGGATGGAAGACTAAGTCAACCTTGTGCGAGTGAGAATCGAACTGCCGAACTGCTGGCAGCCGGCAGTCAGCAGAAGTAGTCTGCAGTACTGTATTCTAACCACTACACCAGCACGGCTCATGATAATAGCATTCCTGCAATTAGTAATCATATATTTTAAATAAACCACATCCCAAATTGTGATCTAAATTGAGCCCATGGCTTGCATAGTTGCTTTAATCTATGTTTGCCAGTGGTAGCTATTTGTGTTGAGCAACTAAATCCTGTAATAAAGGGACTCGAATTACAACTGTAATGGAGCCTGCCCATCATTTTTGTAACTCGTGTTGGTTGTAAAA
The DNA here is from genome assembly GCA_025802295.1 of Psammodynastes pulverulentus. Classification (NCBI taxonomy): domain Eukaryota; kingdom Metazoa; phylum Chordata; class Lepidosauria; order Squamata; family Psammodynastidae; genus Psammodynastes; species Psammodynastes pulverulentus. The sequence goes on along the minus strand of JAOYMU010000263.1, from coordinate 46,650,691 downwards.
TGGGTCATATGACAGGCCCAATTTTACCATCTTTTTTTTTCTGCAGTCATTAAGCGAACCAATGGTTCACTATGTCATGGGTTTGCCAAAAACTAGAATTGCTGTTGTAACTTAGCAATAGCAATAGCACTTAGATTTATATATTGCTTCACAGTGCTTTACAGTCCTCTCTAAGTGGTTTAAGAGTCAGCATATTGTCCCCAACAATCTGGGTCCTCATTTTGCCGACCTTGGAAAGATGGAAGGCTGAGTCTACCTTGAACCAATCAGATTTGAACTCCTGGTGTGAACAGTGAGTTAGCCTGCAGTACTGCATTCTAACCACTGCACCACCGTGACTTTTTAAAATGTAGTTACATAATTGTAGGACACTGCAAGTAGCCATAAATGCAGCCTGGTTGATGAATTTTGAACCTCAGTTGTATGTACTCTCCATCAGTACTTTGAATGGTACTAAGTGACCATTCGTAAATTGAGGACAGTATACAGCATTCGGCTGTGGAATTGGAGTTAAAGACAAAGAGTTGAAACTTCAGTATAAGTTGGTAGACATAGTATGGAGCAACATTAACAGAACACAATTCTTTAATGTTTGAAAGGTTGAAGAAAAATAAAGCAATGTGATTAGGTGGAAGTTACAGGTACAATAAGTTATGTAGCTTATTCTTATTACAACAATTCCCCCCCAAATCAAGTGATCAAAAAATAGGTTTTAAATGTTTTATATTTTTAATTATCTTATAAGTTAAAATTGATTGATTTGAACTTGAATTTACTTTTAAATACAAACTTCATTTAATTTGCATTAAGAGACATAGGTAGATCGAGCAGTAAATAAAATACTTACTCTTGAATATAGAGTGTTTATTAATGAAACTTTACTCTTAGGTTTCTTTCTACAGTATTGGGGAAATTGTGCTTTTTTCTGCAGTCTACTATTTTATCTGAAAATAAATTCTGGAAGGGTCCTGGGAGAAATGAGAAATCCCTCTTCCTTTAATAGGCTGCATTGAGCAACCAAAATATCACTTTAGTTTGTAAAAGGATAACTCTAGACTTAATACTAGTACTTTACTGTCCTAAGACCTGAAAATAATAGTGAAAGCAAAGTAGAAAAAGAGCTGAAATATTGTACATATAGCTTGATATAGTTTTATTAAATTTCAGAACAGCTACTGAAAATGTATTAAATCTAAAAATACAGCATGACTTGATAAAACATGAAATAACAGAATATATTTAAAATCCAAGCCAAATAATAACGCAGCTGCCAGGAAGCAGATAACTTTTACATTATATCAATATAATATTTGACTCAGTATGGTATTATAAATTGTATACATTACACAATGAAGAAGTTCATTGTATTATTAAACTTATACAATTAATTAGTAGCATAGGCATAGCATTAAAATTAATGTAGTTAATAAAATAAAATACTATAAGAAAGGACCATAGAAAATACTTTACTCTGATAAAGTTGTTATTTGTTTCAGGCAAACCAAAACTAGGCCGTGAATTGGGCCGAGGGCAATATGGAGTTGTGTACCTATGTAATGCCTGGGGGGGACACTTCCCATGTGCACTCAAATCTGTCGTTCCACCAGATGAGAAGCATTGGAATGATCTTGCACTAGAATTTCACTATATGAGGTGAGTACAATTACATTTTGTTGTTAATGGACAGGAAATAGCAAGAGAAGCCTGCCAAACTAAAGGTAGTCCTCAAGACACAAAAGGTGACTTAATGGCTATTTGAAGTTAAAACAGACCCCCTACATACACCCTAGTTTTGAAGTTATGGCCACTGCAGTGCCCTGGGCTAATTTGCCCTTACAATTGATCACAGGTATGCTGTAGCAACCCCCTGCCTCTCTCCTCCCCAGGGCTTTTCTTCGGCGCCGAAAGGTGCCGGAACGCGCCCCCCCGTCGCGCGCTAAAAAAACCCGGAAGTGATA
>JAOYMU010000263.1:46630907-46645715 GCA_025802295.1 Psammodynastes pulverulentus | reverse complement strand
GATAGATAGATAGATAGATAGATAGAAAGAAAGAAAGAAAGAAAGAAAGAAAGAAAGAAAGAAAGAAAGAAAGAAAGAAAGAATGAATATGACTAGGCTAACGTCACCCAGTAAATTTCCATGGCTGAGTGTAGATTTAAATGGTATTCATGGATCTCCAATATCTAAAGCACTTTATCTTTTTGGTTGTATTAGTAGTAAAGTTGAATGGATTTGAAATATTTGTTTCGTTTCATAAGAAAATTCTGTCTAGTCAATGGTTAAGATTACAACTATATATCACCTTGTGTTGACATTTTTTGAAGAACTTAATGAAGTATAAGAATCTATGTAATTAATAAAAGCAGAATCTCCAGTATCAAATCTGATCTGATCTAGAGTTATAATAGGAACAAGAAGAATGGCTACTTTTTAAAAATATCCTAGCTAATTATATCCTAGCTAATTATTACTAGGACCATGTATCTGATGCCACTGGACAAAGTATGAAACTTCATTAACTTTGTTCAGCAAAGACACTTTTGAAAATAGGAATTGTTTGCAAAAGGTACTGCTTGCTAAAGAGATTTGATAGCAGGATGTTTTTGATAATCATTGTATTGTGTGTTGTACAATCATTGTATATTACATTTTATATTCTTTTTAGCTTGATAAAAACAACAGAGCTAAAATCACTGACCTGGGATTTTGTAAACCTGAAGCAATGATGTCTGGAAGTATTGTTGGGACACCTATACATATGGCTCCTGAACTCTTCACAGGTGAACTTACCTTGAAAATCTTATTGATTGTTAGTGATGAAGAATTCTGAAGTAAAATCTCAGTAAAATAGTCTGTGTCCAAAAAAATCAGAAAAAGTACTGATTCTTTCGGGAAAGTTCATGTGTCTATGATAGGGAGAAGTAAAACATGTTGAACTCTGTGTTACATAGATCTCAGTCTTGCAAAACTTCAAAAAAGGAATTAATTTCAGGAATGACAAAATTTCATAATTTGGGGCCACTAGAGAGATTCTCTCCTTTATTCTCTAAAACTACCAAACAAATGAAATAATTGAAAGAACTTGAGGTAATCCTTGGTACAAATATGAAACAATTTAATTTAATGTTAGCAGTGTATCAGAATGTGAAAATATAATCCCTGAATAGTATTGTTAATCTAATTTTCATCATTGTGTTCTGAGTAGCTGCTTGTGAATACTGTGGGTATAAGGAGATGGGGTGGAGAGCAAGTTAAAAGCCGTTAACCCAAATGCAGTTCTCCCAGGAAAAACACTGATTCAGTTAACCGGCATCAAATTAGGTAACTATCTCATTATAAAAACACTTTCTTAGGAAAACTACACTGCTTAGTCAGACACCATTTAGAAGGCTAAGGAATACAGAATGCTAGGAAAGCAAAGTAACTCCTTAGAAATAAACTATGTTCACAAAATATGCCTCTTTGTTCTTTCAGGCTACTGCCGACCTCCATCTTTGTAGTCTTCTCCCATAACCTCATAGTTACACCCTAATAGCCTTCCTGACTTTACTGGGCACATGATTAGTGATATTCAATGAAATACTGGTTGCCAAATCCAGTCCCATATAAATTCTAATTTGAAAAAGTCTATAAATATGGTCTAACTCCATCTCTCTTTAGCCTTGTCTTTGCTTCTAGCACTGTAAAATAAACCAATTTGCACTTCAGTGTAACATTTCCTGGTTTCTGGTTCAACGGAACATTTTTGAGGGAAATGTTTCCTACTTTATAGCCAGAATATTTTAAGCCTTATATCTCTGAATATGGTATGTAGATTCTTGGTATACAAATCCATGAAATTACATGATCAGTAAAGTCAGTGCTTCATGGTCTAAAAAAGAGCATTTCTGATTGGCTGATTATTACCTGAGAGCGATATAAAAATACTTAAATGTGTGTGTGGTCAAAGTTGTCACATTTGTGGTATAACAGTTTGTGCCAGCCTCCATTCTTTGTGCAGCTCTTGCCCTACTAGAGTATCTAATGGAGGATGAATACATATAAGTAGATATCAACCAATATTTCTTGTTCATATTTCACAGGGAAATATGATAACTCTGTGGATGTGTACGCATTTGGCATCCTATTCTGGTACATTTGCTCAGGGCATGTGAAATTACCAGAGGCTTTTGAGAGATGTGCAAGCAAGGATCATCTTTGGAACAATGTACGAAGAGGTAGGTATAGCTGCAACACAAATAGATTAAATTGTGAAATGATGAATACACAGAATTTCCTAAAGTAGAGGTCTGCTGGCTAGATTCTGTCCTCATAGTGTTTCAGAATGTGAATGAAGTACGAACCAGAAAATGGTTAGGAGGTAAGTATTTTAAGTATTGGATCTCTTTTCTTACATCAACTTTTGCTGACGTCTTAATGGAAGCTTATTTTAACAAACACAAAGAATGGAATAGAAAGCTCCATAGCGCTCATTTTAATATGGTGGCAACTTTCAATATATCATATAATAGTGTATATTGCATTTTAGTGTCTTGATGTGTTTATAGGAACAAACCACATAGATTGTTTTATCATTCTTCTAGAAATTTATACCAACTACAATTTATAAAAAGTTTAAAACAATGTTGGAGTAATAGAATGTTCTTGCATTTCTTGGTAATGCTGCCTGTTGGTATTTCAACCTTCCATCGGAACCCTAAATCTGGGAATGGTTCAGACAAACCACATAAATTTCTCTTTAGAAAATGAGACAAAAGCAATTCTAATCTCACTGTATCCTACTGGCATCCAGTTCCTCGGGAACTTTGAATCTGAAGCTCTCTGAAGTGTTTGAAAATACTAATCAGGCAGGGAAGAGGAATCAAGCAGGGAATTAGCCTTGAGTTGAGACCCAGGACTAATTTCTGACACACATACACACACCCAGCTCCATGGAACGTCATTTATTTGTTCCCAAGGTAAGCAAGCAGTCTGGAGAGATTTCTGTGTTTTAGGCAGAATACAATAGTTAGCTTGAACCTTATGCATGTGGATCTGGTCACTTGCGCCTGACATTAGATAGGGTTTAGATTGCTATTTCTAAATACTATCCTCTATATCTCTACTATGGTCAGAGAGATTTGTTCTGTTGCATGCTCAGGATGGGGGCTATGTCATGTTTCTGAAGACAGATATTTAATAGGGATACGTGTGCTAAATATGAGGTAGAATATATTAAAAGTGAATCACACTAACATTTACGCATGTAAATGGTCCACTAATATGTACAATATAACATTGAAATAGGCTACTTAATCAGAGCATCAGCAGCTGTGTGTATAAATTTCTATAGTATGCATTAGGAAAATTCTGTTTTCTTTTGCATTCTGTCTATGCAAATTGTTACTGTAATTTTAAGTAGACTACTTGTGTAAGTATTCATACATATTTGAGAATATTCTTAATATCTCTTTTTCCCAATTTTATGGTTAAACACTTATCAAACAAATCTGAGCTGCTAATAAGAGGATTAAAAACATCAAAATATAAGTAATAAGCAACAAAAACGGACACCACTGGGGTAAATAGATGATATGGGTGGCACACAAATCTAATAAATAAAAAAACTCACATAGCATACACTAAAATGGGCATGTAAAATATATTGCCTCAATGCATGGGTGAGAAAAAAAACTAAAGCCTGATAGGATCAGGGCCACCTGAATTTTGTGAACAAATATCTGAGCCCTGTAGGGCTTTATAGATAACCATCAACAATTTAGATTTCATCTAGAAATGCAGATCAAAGCTAGCAGTGTTACACAGGCTTACTAAGCAATATCTTTAACAACTTGTATTGCTGTATTTTGGGCTAATTGAAGCTTCCCAGAGGTCTTCAAGCGCAACCCCATGTAGAGCACATTGTCATAGACCAGATGAGAGGGGATAGAGATATTAGTGGCTGAGAGTAAAGCCTCCCAATCCGGAAATAGGCACAGTTGGTACATAAGATGAATTTGTGCAAAGGCCCTACTAACTATGGCTGCCACTTGCTCTCAGAGCTCTCAGAACAAGAGTAGAGGACTTTGACATTCTGCATGAGTTGTCTGGGGAAGTACAACCCAGTCCAGGATTAACAGTGGAAGCTCTCTAGTAGCTCCCAAATCCACAACCACTCAGTTTTGTTAGCGTTAAACCTCAGTCTTTTATTCCCCATCCAGATTTCCACAGATCCTAAATAATATATTATCTCAAAGCCTTTTATTTGTTATAAAACTTTGGATAAAATTTATTTCCAGAGATAACAGAACAAAATGGCTGTGATTTTTTACCATTGTAATGAAACTTGATATAGACCAAAGGATTAACTTTGAACCTTCATTACGTTACTACATTCTTTATTCTCTTTTAGGTGTTCGCCCTGAACGTCTTCCCATTTTTGATGAGGAATGTTGGCAGTTGATGGAAGCCTGTTGGGATGGGGACTCTTCTCAGCGCCCTCTCTTGGGCATAGTCCAACCTATGTTGCAGGGAATAATGGATAGACTTTGCAAATTGTACTCCGAACAGTTAAACAAAGGACTTGATGATTCCACTTGAAGGCATTGTGAATTTGTTCTGTTATGTGAGAATCCAGGTCCCCACTTTGCCACTGACAACTCAGTGGCTGTCTGGAACACACCAGCCAAAAATTGAGGGTTCAAGTGAGATGATTGAAATTCCACCTTTATATAGTAGCCAGAGACTTCTGTTTTCAATACACACTACTAATGTAGCTTACAGTGCTTCCTTCTTTCTTAAAAATAAATTGGGAGACTTGAAACTTAGACCCCGGTCTGCAAAAGGTTTTACTTATCCATTCCGGTCAAGGCAGAAAGCACTGTTAAGTTCAGAACTCTGGCAGTCAACACAACTGCATCTTAAGCTACAGTTCCTGCTAACTAGATGCATGTACATCAGCCTTTCTGAATATTACACATATGAATGTGGATGATTGGAAGAAATAAGATGGTGTCCCTTCCAAAGGGATGGTAATCCTCTAATTTTTGTAGAGAGCTGTGAACTAATTTGGACTTCTGATAAAACCTGGTATTGTTTGCACAATGGGATCAAAGCTCATAATGGGAAAGTTTCACTGCAAGAATATCCCAAAGTATAAGCTCACTGTCATTTATGAACCAAATTGCTTTTGGGGAAATTGACAAATAGGTGACAATGGCCTTATTTTATTATTACCATTACTTTACAAACTTTAAGACAATACTTCACCCAAAGGTTGTTGATATATTGAAATAAAAAGACAAGTTACAACTATTGTCTGTACCCAATGGACAACCAAATGTTTTTAATCACGGCAGATTTTGCTTTTCTTTTTTCCCTTTGAATCTAAAGAAAGGCAATGACTGTTTTAAACTCTTTTTGTCAACTGGCTATTTTAAAACATTTTGTCAGCTTTGTATTTTTAAGTCATTCCTTTGAAAACTAAGAGAAACCTGTCACTTTTCTATGGATGTGTCTGACCATCATTTTCTTCTTTGGGTTTTATCATTTAATATTTCCCATGTAATTTACATACTCCAACACAAAGATTCCTTTTCATTTGTTTATACACAATTTAGTTTCATAGCACAATATTTTAAGAACATGTAGGCTGAAATGCAGTGTGTCTGGCACAGATACAGAATGGGAACAACTACCAGTGTTCCTTCAGCTGTTTGGAGAATGAGAAATACCATTTTCCTTCATCTGTATACCAAGAGACATATGCTGGTCCCATTGATATAGGACAACCTGTATGCTGTGCAAACCTAATCATTTTTTCTAGGAGGCACCTTCTCTTGTACAAAGCAGAAATGGGGCCTCTTCCCTACGTATGTAAATCACTAAAAACAAAAGTAGCCCCACTGTGTTACTCAGTAGCAAAATAAACATTTGTGTGTGTGCAATAAAATCAGATATGTTTTTAAAATGACTGCTTCTTACTTAATTACATTTATTGTTCTGTTGCAGTCTAAAGTTGTTTTGGCACTTCTATCTAAAAATTGTAGCATCTGGTAAATTTATCAAAATAGGCAGTCATAGCTGTGAACTTTACACAAAAGCACCTTTTCTCAGATAAGTTCTAATATTGCCACAGATGTATTTTTGGACGACCATTCCAGTCACTTGACAGTATTACTTATTTTATATCTTTTGTTTGTGCTATGGTGGCTAGTGACCTTGTTTAGAATTAGGAGCATCTTGGTCAGTATTTTTGGAAGTATAGAAATAGTTTATGTAATATAAAATGAAGCTGTTTTTGAACACATTGTGTATAGCTTTTACCAATCAGTTACTTTTTCACTGTTTATCTTGTGCCTTTAAAAAAATAATAGTTGTCAAACCATGCTTTTGGGGGGCTGTCTTCCCCATTGACATAAAATTGGCTGTATCACTTCTCAATATAAAACATGCATGCACTTTTCCGCTGGGAATATGTTTTTATTTGTGCTGTTATCAGTCCTCACAAACAGATGTTATAATTGCAAAAAACAGATGAATGTTTTTGTTCATAAAGATGCTACTGGTAAAATACATTAGGTTTGGATTTAAATGATACATTCCATTTCTTATTAGAAAGTTTGAGTTTTCCTAGTGTTATTACTGCTACTACTGTAGCATGAGAAATGCAGCATATATCGTAAACACTAAATATTTTCAAAGGTGAAGTTATAGGAGCAAAATGTGGTATTATCCATAATATTACGATGGATGATACCAGCTGTCAAGCCAAGAGTCAAAGAGATTTGAGAAAAGTATAGCATCCGATCTCTCTAAAATCTTCTGGTTATGATTGCCTGTAACTACTCTCCCTACTTCCATTAAAACTTGGTTAATTTTATCCCAATTATTCCATACTCAGAATTATACTTTATTTATTGAACTGTATTATGCAAAGTTTACATGTTACTACCAACTGAATGGCTAAACAGGTGTTCCAGAAGATTAGATTGCTATATATGCAGATCAAAGGAAATCCAGCTAGTTTACAAAACAGATATAACTGCAGAAATTACAGCCGGCAGGATCAAATTATTTATATTGGTGCTAGTAATTGATGCTTCATAGGTGAAACTATCTGAAGTTGTTTCATTCCTTGGATTTGCTTCCTCTTTGATTTAGGAACTGGCCATATAAGTTCTGGACAAACACTACATAGGAGTTACATGAGCTACGTATTAAAATGGAAGATGAACATTATAAAGCAAGGTTTGAATTCAGGGTAAAACTGCATTGTTGTAGTGCTGAAGTCCTAGCCTTAGCTTGCTGGTGCATTGTTCCTACCAGTCACATTGCTATTTAAGTGGTTTGTGGCAACTGACATTTTTTTTGTATCACCTCAATCTTTTATTGCTTATGGCTTGATTGTGCAATGCACACTGTTCTAGCTTTTCTAATTAAAAAACCAAGCTCTACCATTTAACAGTTTTTATAAGCACTTCCTTTTTGTTAGTTCTTTTTTCTGTTCCTTCCCCTCCTGTTGTCAGGATTTGGAAAGTCAGGAGAGATACTTGAATCATCATTTTCTTCTTATTATTATTTCCAGAGTGATAGACTTAATGAGAGGAACATCAGCACTGCTCCTTTATTTAATGTGTTTTTGTGCTGAACTCTTTCCATTTTTAGAGATGTATATAATGCTTTGTCTATATCCACTATCTCTTAGTCAGAAGTTATTCTTTTAAAAAATATTATTATTGGTTTATTTTTCTCCAGGGAGAGAATAAGAACATATTTGCATATGAAACTCCCATCAGGGGCTTAAACAGCACTGCATTTCTTTAACAGTTTCATTTAGGTCTGTTAAATTGATGGTCAACTGTTACACAGGAGCAGATGAAACATGAGAGAGTTGTATAGTTCCACTGTGATGCCTGCAGATTTTGTACTACTTTTTATTTTATTTTATTTTTTAAAAACTGATGTAAGGCAAGATAACAAACTTACCAATTATATAGGAAAAGTGCAATAACATGGACATTCAAAATTTAAGGACAAGTATTTTCCTTGTATTGTGTAATACTAATTACTTTTCCACTGCTGCCCCCTTCCATAACATGTATTTTAAAACAATGTGAGAATTGATTAAGACTTCATTTAATGCCATAATGAAGCTGTGTTTTAATAGGTGATAGAATGCACTAAAGTGCTGTTACATAATAAAGATTTCATTAACATTTTATGTTACTGGTATGGTTTATTCTTTCAATAATTGTTATAGTTTTATCTGTGACATCGACTGTGGTGGTGAGAGAGAGAAATTGCAGAAACACTGATGACTAAATTGACATTTTATTTACTTAAGCTTTGTTGCTTCCAATTATTAGCATTTTTCTACTTGACTGCTGGTATTTGACATATCTTGTTTCTATGCCTATAACTGTAATGAAGTAGCTACCCTAAATCAATCAATCAATCGATCCTATTTTATATTCTTTCCACCTTTTTATTGTAAGGTTCTTCCCATGATGTCTTCCAGGAAGACAGAGTGAAGTCAACTTAGCAAAGATAAGAGCCTTCATTAGGACTTACCTTATGGCAGTATTGGGGTAAAGTGCACTTATTTCTCCATCCTTATTGCACCTGGAGATAGGAGACCAAGATCCCTCCTGAGATCCCTACAGGAAGCTGTGAGGAATATTTTTAGCATCTATTAGACAAAGTAGCTCAACTTTTATGAGAGTTGGATTCCAGCTGGGCAAATTCTTTGGAAGTGACCAAGACATATTTAAGTCCTGTTATCTGGGAGGAATTTGAATTAGCTGGTTGCATGGAAGTGGACAAGGTCCTTGTGTCTATAGTTTTCTGGACCCACACTTAAGAATTGAGACTTCCTCAAGTCAAAAATTACAGACCGATCTCCCTTTTAAATGTGGATTACAAGATATTCGCTTCAATAATGGCAGAAAGACTAAAAAGATTTTTAATCCAATTTATTCACTCAGATCAGAATGGCTTTCTACCAAGAAGGCAAATTAAGGACAACATAAGGATAATTTTGAATACACTGGAGTACTATGAAGTGCACTCTGAGAAGCAGATGGCATTGATTTTCTTGGATACACAGAAAGCATTTGACAATGTTAACTGGCGGTTTATGTTGAGACAGTTGGAGGAAGGGTTTATTAGGATGATCAAGGCACTATATTGTTAACAAACAGTGAAAGTGATGGTAAATGGAGAAATGACTGAGAAAATAAAGATTTAAAAAGGGACAAGACAGGGCTTTCCCGTCACCGTTATTATTTGTATTGACACTAGAATTTTAAATAGGGAAATACGGCAGGACGGGGGAATAAAAGAAATGGAAATAAAGAAATAAAAATATAAATTGCAGGCATTTGCAGATGACTTAGTGTTCATATTAGAAGACCCACTAGTAATAGGACCCAAATTTATTAAAAAGATAGAAGAATATGGTGAAGTAGCAGGTTTAAAAATTAATAAAAAACAAAAATGTTGATAAAAAACAACGGAAAAATAGGAAAAAAATCTGGCAGAACAATTGGGTATTCAGATTCCTAAAAAGGTAAAATACTTGGAGGTCCAATTAACAGCAAGATATGCAACAATAAAAGAGGATAATTATGATAAATTGTTACAAAAAATTAGAGTAGATTTGGAAAAGTGGAAAAATCGGCAACTATCATTAATAGGAAAAATAGCAACAATTAAAATGAATATACTACCAAGAGTATTATATTTATTTCAAACTATTACAATAAAATTAGAAAATATTTTGAGGATCTTAGCAGAATGATATTGAAATATATATGGCCGAGGGAAAAAGCAAGAATCAACTTTAAAATGTTACAAGATGCAAGAGTTAGAGGAGGGTTTGGATTACCGAACTGGGAATTATATTATCAAGCAGTAGTGTTATCATGGTTGAAGGATTGGATCACATTGAGGAATGTAAGATTATTGACCTTGGAAGGGCATGATAAACAGACAGGCTGGCATGCCTTCTTGTGGTATGGGAAAAACAAGATACATGGTTACTTTTCAAGACATTATACGAGAAATGCATTATTGTTAACTTGGGGAAAGATTAGAAAACAAAACTATTTGAAAATACCAGTCTGGCTTTCAACACTGGAAGCACTTATACACCCGAATGCAATTAATAGGGAAAAACCGTTAGGTACAAGGAGATATTGAACGAAAAGGGGGAACTTAAAACAAAACAAGAATTAAAGGAACAAGGGGTAGAGGTGACATGGATGAATATATGCAAATACAAACGAGACATGTAAAAGGTGCTCAATTAGAAGGTTTTTATTTAGAAATGATGGAATTGGATAAGATATTGATGGCTACAGAGGAAAAAAGGGTTAAAAAACTTTATAATTATTTACTGAGTATTAAAATGGAAGATGAACAAGTTAAAGAAACGATGATAGCATGGGCAAAGAACTTTGGCTATAACATTGATATAGATGGCATGAACTTTGGGAAAGGAACTATAAATTAACAATGTCAACTGCATACAAAGAATATTTATACAAGATGTTTTATAGATGGCATTATGCACCAGCAAGGTTAGCAAGAATGTTTAAAGATAAAACTGCAAAATGTTGGAAATGCTCTCAGATACCTGGAACATATTACCATATGTGGTGGACGTGTATAGAAGCCAGAAGATATTGGACAAAAATACATACATGGCTTGAAAAAAATGATACAACAGCATATAGACTTAAAACCAGAAAAATTTGATTGGGACTTGTACCCGGAACTTATAGTAAAGAAATTACATATTTGATTATACATGTATTGACAGCAGCAAGAACTGTATTTGCACAAGATTGAAAAAGTGATAAGATTTCAAGGGATGGAAATGTTATTAGAAAAATATTAGAATGTACAGAAATGAAGAGATTAACATTGAAAAATAAAGGGAAAGAGCAAATTGAATTTTATAAGATATGGGATTTATTCTATAATTGGTTTGAGGATAAATATAAGGTTTAGATTTAGAATTGAAAGAGAATAATAGAGAATATTAAATAACAGTATATTGTTAATAATTAATTGAAAATGTATTTACTATATGAAGACACACCAACTATATGGTATTGCACAGGATATTTATACCCAGACAACGCATCGGTTTAAATGGAACATGTATTGTGTATAAAATTAAAAAAAATAAAAAACTTTTTTTTAAAAAGGCAAGTCATAATGGGTGACAATCCTGTTTTTTTTATTTAAAAGAATAAAATAAAACAGAGCAATTTCAAGTAGTGCTCGACTTACAAACATTCATTTAGTGACTGTTCAAAGTTACAACGGCACTGAAAAAAGTGATGTATGACCATTTTTCACACTTAACTACTGCAGCATCCCCATGGTTGTGTGATCAAAATTCAGACGCTTCACAACTGGTTAATATTTACAACGGTTGCAGTGTCCCATGGTCATGTGATCCTTTTGCAACCTTTGCAGACAAGCAAAGTCAATGAGGAAACCAGATTTATTTAATAACCATGATACTAACATAACAACTGCAGTGATTCACTTAACAACTGTGGCAAGAAAGCTTGTATTCACTTAACAAATGTTTCACTTAGCATCAGAAATGTTGGGCTCAACTGTTGTGGTAAGTCAAGGACTACCTGTAGTCACGTTTGCTTAAGTGAAAACCACCAAGTTTTGGTTAAGAGAGAGCAGAAGCAAAAGGGGAAAAAAATGTGTGAAATCGACACTCCTATCAGTGGTGATTAAACTCCTTTTCCATTATAGTCCTATAAGATAACCAAGAAAAAAGGTGAGTTGACACTATAGGGATTCAAGAAGAAAATATTTTATGACACTGTTAAACATGCATCTCTTGCAGGCACAAAACCTATATGAGGAAAAATAAGCAATGTTCAAAAGAATAATTTTAAACAGTACCCATTTTTGTTTAAATAAAAATTAGCGAGCTGGTGTTCAGTTGGAAAGGGTGCCAATTGCATTTTACTATGTTTACTGTTCCATTTTCACAGGCTTTTGGGTTAATTCTCTCCTTGCTTACTGTAAGCTCTATCCTTCAAGCTGGGTTAATTACCCATTTGAAATGGGCTGCCTTCTCCACTCTGCAAACTACTTAGTGGCTTTTAGGAACTGTTTACATTTTGGGTACAGTATCCTATTGCTAAGTACTTTATTAGGTTATCAGATTTTCAGACAGCATCCTTCCTTTAGGCTCTGTAAATTTTTACTGTGTTTCATTGTGACAATTCATTTGTTCTGCATGTAGAAATATTACCTGTATCCTGGAAAAAGAAAAAAGAGTTGCTGAGATTGCAAAATTGACTAGATTAGAGAGCTTCTCTGGGGACTTTTTAGGTAAGAAGTAGCAACAGCCCACATAAGATTGACAAGAACTGTCGGCCAGTAAATAGTTCTTTGTGAAGGGACATAGAAGTTAGTCAGAGGGACCTTAGAAGGCACTCTGTCAAGTTCATTGCTATAATTTCCAGAAAACATTATTATTCTTTAGTTGTTACCACATTTTATCTCCCTTTTATCCATTTTAAATCCTCATGAGAAAAAGCCCATTTTGCCCAAAACATCTAAAACAGAAGTTCAGTGTTCCAAAGCAGGAATGTATTGTTTAACTTGGGTAAATTTTGAGGGACATGTAGTTTGAATGACTATATCTATCTAGCCATCCATCCATCACCAGGGAGCCCTGGTGGCATAGTGGTTAGAATGTAGTATTGCAGGCAAAGTCTCCCCACAGCCTAGAGTTCGATCCTCAAGGTTGACTCAGCTTTCTATCCTTCCGAGGTCAGTAAAATAAGGATGCAGATTGTTGGGGGCAATATACTGATATTGTACACTGTCCAGAATGTGTTGTAAAGCACTATGGGGCAGTATATAAATCTATAAATGCTATTGCTATTGTTATTGCTATCCATCCTGGCTCTTTCAAGTATTTTAATCTTTTAAAGACTTTTGGAATATCATCAGGGCAAGAGCTAGATAAATGGATCTACATGGATCTACAGCAATGATATTCCTCTGTCCTCCCCCTCTCCAAATTAGCTCCCAAGCACACAAAACGAGTTTCTTTTCACACTCGGCATATAATTCACACACACACATACACACACACACACACACACACACACACACACACACACCCACCCCTCTGGAATTCCAAACTAGTTCACTTTTGACCTGCATTCCCCTCTATGTCAGTTTTGACCCGTTCCTCTGGATGTGGTTTATAAGCTAATTTTATGCCTACTCAGCTAAGTGCTTTCCCCAAAAAGTCCTGGAAGAGTTTTCTGTCTCTTCCCTGCAGAAAAAGAGAACAAGGAAGAATGGAAGGTATCAGAGAGTGTCTCCATCCACGTGTGGATCTGGCCTTCCCACACCTTCCTTCAGTCTTGTTCACCACACAGCCCCCAGCAAGTTATTATTGGAGGGGGATGTGTCTTTAACAGATTTTAAAAAAGAGGTTGTCTACTGCTGATCTGGTTCAATTTATACAAAGACAAATAAAGAGAAAAGCAAATGAGCAAGAAGTAGAAAGGCATGGAGCCCAGCAATCAGCAAGGCAGAAGCCATGGCAAACAATGTCCGGATATCCTGCAATTTGATAGAACAGCCCTATTTTCATCACAGGCCATAGAACTGTTCTGAGCCCTTAGTAACTCTTAGCAACTTTTCTTTAGCAACTTAAGACACCGCCAGAATCTCATTGAGGTAAACTTCTCATCTAATTTGTGGTTTGATTTATTATGGAGCTTCTCCTGAGATTTGGCTTTATCAGCGACAGAAGAGGAAACAATCCCTCCAATACTGTTTTGGCTCTCAGATTTTTTTAAATTTTCCATTTCATTAGTTGGTGTCTGCAAGCAGGCATCAGATATGACCGAATTATTTTCCATACTGGAAAGAGACCTGCTATCTTTAAACTCAGACTAAACCCACCTTCTGGTTTTTACATTTGATTGAAAAACCATAACATAATCTTTTAGTAACGATGTTTTAAAATAACCAAGAAGGTTTTAATCATGCAATCCTCCAGTTTCATTCATGGAGGGTTTTTTTTTTTTTTTGGGGGGGGGGAGGTACAGGTATTGTTTACAGCTTGTAACCTTCTTGTTTCTTTTCAAAATGTGTGCATACACAGATGGAATGTATGTGTCAAGCTCCTGTCAAGTTGTTCCAGATCAAATAATGGTGAAATTTCTTTGGACTAGTAGTGCAAAGAGCCATTCATTTACAGGCAACCATGGATGTAGTTAAAATAAATTGAACTTGCTGATGCAATATGAATAAATCGGTCTCCTCACATGTAGGGAAGCATGACTATCCAATTATAACTTTAGCCATAAGACCAGAATAAAAATTAATTTTAAATTTCTATTGCAATTACTGATATAATGGATTTTAAAAAAAATAAGCCTGGTCCAAATAACATCTAAATGTTTTGCTTGGAAAGCATTTAATAATATTTTACTAATATTATACTTTGAAAGCATTTTATAATATTTTACTAAAACAAGGTCTATACCCATGATGGCGAACCTATGGCATGCAGAGCCCTCTCTATGGGCATGCCAGCCATTGCCCCAGCCCAGCTTCACCGTGCATGCGTGCACATCTTCCGCCAGCCAACTGGTTTTCAGGTCTCTGCTGGGCATGCGTGGGGGAGGCAAAGTGCATATGCATTTTTGGGCCTGGGAGGCCTCCTGCACCAACCTGGAAGCCAAAAATGGGTGACGCAGGACAGTTAGTTAGTTAGTTCACTTTATTGTCATTGTACCTCGTACAACGAAATTAAATACCTTCTTCAGTGTACATGAA
>JAOYMU010000263.1:46554773-46568525 GCA_025802295.1 Psammodynastes pulverulentus | reverse complement strand
CCATCCATCCATCCATCCATCCATCCATCCATCTATCTATCTATCTATCTATCTATCTATCTATCTACAGTATCTATCTCAATGCCTGGTATATATCAGTGATATATATATTGGTGTCTTATGAAGAATGAAATGAGCATATTTGTCCTTTTAGAAAGGATATGTAATTGTTCCACAATATTCTTTAAAAAGAGCTGAATCCAATATTTATTTTTTGATGGAAACATTTAGTGCAATCTCTTTTCCTGAAATGCAATAGAGTATCCTACTACCCAAAATCTGTAGGACAGTCAGAGAAATATGCACACATAGATTTGTCTTACTAAACAGCGATGCAATTTCTACCTATACCAAAATGCTCAGTTTTGACATGGAATTTTCAGCAGCAATTAGCATCCATTCCAATTCCAGCAATTAGCATCCAAACTATGGGGATGAGGTTTGTAATAATTTGAACATTTTGTAACTTCTCAAAGCCTTTCTCACTGTAATAGTCTGTACTTAACAGAAAGTGTAGCAACTTCTATTAATATTTGGCAACACTGTTCGACACTGTTAATTAGGTCCAAATTATTTTGAAACAAGAATAAGGATTAAATGTTGGAGAGGAGTGTCTAAAGGAATATCTCCAGTTGGGATGGTGCTTGATTGGACCATGTGATGGACTGGTGGGTGCAGGGGATGGATCTTTGAATTTCTATTGGGAAGGGAAAACCCGGAACTCTCAGATTCGGGTTTTCCCAGATGTGCCAATATGACAACTCTAATAAAATGGGACTTTGAGAAAATGCTTGTCTCGGAATTTATTGGTTTGGAGTTTGTTAGTTGGAACGCTAACATTAACGTTCTAGCAGGCCAAATGTTATGGTCTAACACCAATTTCTGATATATCATTCCTCAAATTTGAATGCTTTGTAAGCGTTAAGTGAAAGCCTCACTTCTAATGCATTGCTGTTTCCTCACCTGGATAGTGTGGTGGTGGGCTGCAGGTCAACATCACCCCCCAGCCCTCCGTAGCCCTCACTGGATCTCTTTCTTCTGTAGAGAATTCCTGCAGATCTAAGACACACAAACAGCCAAGTGTTTCAGATGTGAGCTAGGAGCACTTTTTATAAATTGGTTCTTAGGGGAAATATTGCTTGCTACAGGTAATCATGTTCCCATCCTATCAAAAGGTAATTGTGGAAGCAACAGCAGGTGTCTTCAGGAGCAGTCCTTAGAGAGTCTGCTATTTTGGATTAGAGAAATCAACGCTATCTTTCTATCCTTTTTTTCTTGTTAATAATTCCAATTCTAAGCAGCTCTTCAAAATGAGTCACATCTGTTTGTAATCAATACAGATATAATCCCAATGTTGATCAGTAAAATATAAAAACAGCAGCAAGCTTTCCATACAGAGAAAAGTAAATTAGTAAGCTGAACTTGGAAACTCTGTGATAAATAATTTTGCAACTCTTATTGAGCTTTCAGTAAATTAGTTTGATCTGAAGAAGTTTGGGATCAGAAATACTATGCACCAAAGATAAGCATTAAATAGGGTCTATTCTCATGCTAGAAAACTGATGCAAAGTTAGCATTCACACCAGAGGTGGTATTCAGCAGGTTCTGACCAATTCTGGAGAACCGGTAGCAGAAATTTTGAGAAGTTCGGAGAACCAGCAAACACCACCTCTGAATGGCCCTGCCCCCATCTATTCTCTGCCTCCCGAGTAGTATCCTTCTGGAGTGTGGTGGGAATGGAGATTTTACAGTATCCTTCCCCTGCTACGCCCATCAAGCCACACCCACAGAACTGGTAGTAAAAAAAAAATGAATCCTACCACTGATTCACACACAGTATCATCTCATGATTGTATGAAAGAATAAAATCAATGTGGAAGAAGACAGTCCTTAGATATAACTTTTATTTACCCTGCTTATAGCAAAAGGCAGCAACCACCATCATGTAATATCCTAGTCCCACCATCATTTTTACAGGCTTGTATCCAGAATCATGTACCCCAAAAGAAAGTGGTTTATTTACATCTACATATTCTTTAAAATAGCTGACGTCTCCATCAGGTTGACTAAAACTTTAAAATCATAGTTATAAGAGGAAACTGTAAAATAAAGTGGCAGAGTTCTTGACACTGCTGTCCTTTTTGTACGGAGAATGTATTCAAAACGGGACAAATTACTTACAACTGAAGCGAACATAAGCGTCTCTACTTATTACTTTGCCCATGGAGTTGGATGCTATGCACTGGTAGGATCCAGCATCTTTAGCTTTCACTGGATTTCTTATTACCAAGTTGCCACCATTTAACCTGTATCGTGAATCTGGCTCTATTTTGATCTCTGTTCCATTCATCTTCCACCTGCCAAAGATGATAATATTGGGATGGAGTAAGAACACAACAGAAGACTCACAGCTGCACATTACCAATATCCTGAATGGTCAATAGAGCCTATTGTTGGACAGTAGTTGAATGGGAAATATTGTTTGTCTATTTCTATCAAACCCCAGTAAAAACTGGACAAGTTATGTTTGTATTTTCTTAATATGGAAGACTGCTAACTCACTGCTCCTAAATAGCAAAGCTAGAATATCTGAAAATTCACTCTTATTCCAATTTTTTTCTGCTACCTAGATTTTTCAGCTTTCTACTGATTTGGGTTTTGATGTTGGTTCTTTCCTTGTTTGCTGTAATCCTATGGAAGTTGCTGAGACTTGCAATTGGTGAGCACTGGTAGGATCCAGCAAATAAATATGGAAGAATTTGTTTGGATTTCTCTTAGCAGATATAGATATATTGATATTTTGGAATGAATTATAGACAATTGTGCGACCTTTTAAAATGTATGTATGTGTGTGTGTATGTATGTACACACACATGTATATACATTCGAAAAGATCAGAGAACCATCATTTCAAATAGCTTGTTTGCAGACCTTGGTAAATCATCCACATGCTTCAAATGTTTTATGATTATTACATACAGTGTATTATGTATAATGTATAAAAATAAAATCAAACGTATTAACTCAGAGGCTGATACTTTTGCAAAACATGATGAGATGTTTAAGATAGTTAGGCAATTTCTGAAAGTGATTTTAAAGTGAAGTTTGCAAACTTAGTGTCCTTTAAAAGAGATTTATCTGACAGGATACAGAAAATACAGAATGTGAAATTATAAATGGCAGACTAAGAGAAAAGATTTACAGGATATACAACAAAATTAAGTTAGTTTTTAATACTGTAATTACTGTAACATTCTTAAGTAAAATTATAATTTAAAAAATTAAGGCAGGGCTATAGGTATCATGTTTTGAAGCACATTTTAAGCAACTTATTTTTCAGAAGATTTCCCTTTTTTAACACAATTCATACTAATGTGGATACAATATTTGGATGTTTCTATCTATTGAATCATATTTTAAGGTCAGAATTTTTCAAATCATAAAACCTAATCCAGGATATAAAATAGGTGGCATCAGATTCAGATACTTGGAAGTAAGCACAATTAATCTACATTTGGTTTACTTCTGAAGAGGCAAGTTTGCACTACTCATATGTTAAATGTAATTAAATTCTCCTGAATGTGAACTAAAAAGAATTAACTGTATGCTTTACCGAGGTATTCAGTTCTTCATTTAACTGAGTGGAATATGAAATGTTTGCCTTTGCCCACATTATTAACAGCCTGGCAAAGATATAGTGCCATGTAATACAAAATTTGCCCTCTGACTTTGCAATTACATTTTCCACTAAACAAAGCAGCTGCTGGAAGTGACATCACCTATAATTTGCAGGAGGACTCGCTCGTGCTCGACACACCAACAAAATTTGCTCCTCTGTTGACCGTTCTGGAAAAAGGATATTGTGTGGCTGCTCTTCGAAGATAGGCCCATAATTTCTCATCATAGTCTCAGCTGACTTCCAGACTATATAGGAAGGTAGAAAAAAAAACCCCTTTAAAATGTACACAGTTTAATCAAATACAGAAGATAATAATGAGCACTTCATACAAAGGCTGCCAGACTTATACTCTGCATTTCTTAATAATCCCCCACTTTTCTTTCATGAAAAAGGAAAAGTTGTGAGGAAACTCAAGCACTTGCATAATTGTATCTCATTAGATGGCTGTTCTTACTTTGTATTTTGTATTTTCTGTCCTTTGGAGTTAACAACCGCAAGCCAATTTCTGTTAAACTTTCATGTGTCCTACATGGGACTTCCTGATTCACACAGAACATAAAACATCAGAGAAATGAAGCTCTCAGAGAAGTTTAATATTCCACTCTCCAATCAGTTGTTTGCCTTCTTACTTCCAATAGTAAGATGCTGTTTAAAATAAGCATTTTTCTGTAACCATAGTACCTTATGCAAGAATGACTTCCAGCTGGGTAAAACACAGAAGGATAAAGGTACTTATTTTATTCTGAGCTCTACTCTTCCACTTACATCCATGAAAAATATAGAAAATATCTCATGCATTTATATTTATGTGTACATAAATGAAAATGGTTGATAGCATGGAATACGTCTAACATACATCTCACTAAAATGGGGCCTTCTACATATCAACCTGAGCAATCTGTCTTCTCGTAAGTTAGCAAGATATATACATCCACATGCTGATAATAAAGCATTGCTGGATTAATTAATATAATTGCAGGACCCTTTGCTCCCTTTTAAGCATACTTATCCTATCTCAGCTGGAAACGGTCTTGTCCTTGACACTGATGGAACATAGGATGGAATATTGGCTTAGGAAGATTGTCATCTTCTAATGACATTTCAATAGCTAAAAGCAGATGTACTCAAGGCTTTAGAGTTTTTTGGTTGGGGTGGGGAGGACTGGCTAAGAGTACTCAGAATTCAATAAATAATTCATGATAATTGCATGTTCAAAAGCCATTTTTGTTAAACCTCAGATTTCTGCCTCTAAATATCAATGGTATATTTGTTAAGTAAGAAAAGCCAAGCTCTAATTTCCCTCCCTGTTTTTGTTGTTGTTGTTGTTGTTGTTGTTGTTGTTGTTGTTGCCCTCATCTTTTTCTATAATTTCTATGGAGTTGTGAAAAGGGCAAAAAGACTAGGATTGTACCTGAGATTTCAGGGCATCAGATAAAATGCCAAAATAACATGCATTTGGTTAAGAATGTAATGCTTGTTATCTTTATGAAGAAGTTGAACTGGTGATGCTATTAGGTTCTTATAGAGTAAATATTGAGATGGTATGGCAGAAATCTCTCATGGTCATGTCTTGTTTTTTTCTAGTTATATCTATTGTATCATTAAAGCATAAACTCAGGATCTGTGGCACTACTAAAGGCTAACATGTGCTATGAATGAGGAAGATTATGTAGGGTACTTCTGTCTAAGTACAGAAAAAGAAATAGTTTTGCTGGTGTGCTTCAAATGTTGCTGAATTGCAGTTTTCAGCAACTCCAGCTGGGAAATTGGAATGTTAGGAATTGTTCAGTAACCTCTGGAAGGATAGAAATTTTTCATCCCTGTTTTAGTAGTATCTCAATTAAAAAAAACAACAATTAGCAAGTAACATAAAACTTAGAACTAAATGAGTTAATGAGACTTATTTGTTAATGCCTTTCTACACTGTGAAAATCTTCAGGAATCTGATACATCGGGGAAGGCTCTATCTTTCCCATGAAACAATTCTATCAGCTATTCCTGGTTGCTTAGAAATAAAGGAGCTGTGGACAAAGCATTTTTTCTTTGTCAAACTGAATTATTCAAGCTTATATAAAGTTTCTAAAAAGAAGTATTAATATACAAAATAAGTGCTGCCTCTAACTATGCTATTTTAAAATAGTATTAGCTGAAATCCCAGCACAAAAATCAGGAAAGCATATTCAGTAGTTAAGATTACAATGCTGCACAATTAAATAAGAACAAGTCCTGCTGAAATCAGAGGTCTCTACAAATGAGGAAGCCTCATTAGGATTGTGCTATATGGCTGCAGGATACTTCTTTGGAAACAAATCCTACACTACACATAATTCCAAGCAATTAAAGGTAGGATGGCCTACATCCAGATGGCAAAGAAAGCAGAAAATCAGAATAGACCATATTGAGCTTCAATGGGCAGAATTTAAATTAGCTTTGCCTTCAACATTTTTCTGAGATACCTCTTTAAGATCTATTTATAAGTTCTTTTAACAATTTCACATAAGGTTTATTAGCTAGTGTTTTCAATGTATTGCGTAAGAATATTGGTCCTATTGCTGCAGTATTTTGGCATTATATAGCACTGCAGAAAAGTGCTATACTGTGGTTAGCCAGATCTGAGCAACAGTTCCAAATGCTGCCAAGCAAGTGATGAAGAGAGTCAGCACCCATTTTAAAACAATCCATCTTTTATTTTCTGCAGCTGTAATAGCCCTGTATATGTACTTAGGATAGGGAGGTGGGGGAGGCAGACATTTGGAGCTGCTCAACTTTGTAGAGCTGAAGACCTGGAGCTCATGTATTGAAAATAATATTGACACTAGTGAAAATATCTAGGTATTTTTACAAATCCAGATTTTTATTCTCAAAAAGGTTGATCTCCCAATGGGATCAATTGGTGCCTTTTCTTCTGCCTGGCTTCTTTTCATGCTCCCCGTGTGGTATTTCCAGCCTTCTGGTCATCATTATACTAATCTTTTATGTCATATGTTATCAACCATTAGAAAGTGCTCCTGCAGGGCTTTGTAAGTGATTTAATCCTTATGGTCTCTGCTTGAATGCAAAAAAAGAAGTCTCCTAAATTCAGCTGGTTAACAGAGAAACCTCCTAGCATTGCCTTGATGTCATTGACATATGTGGGCCAGACTAGCTCCTACGCAAGCTAATTGCCTCCTGATCTAGGCCAGCTACCTTCCCAAGAGACGCCCCCCAAAAACATTAAAATGTAATTAGATATTTATAAGGGACATAGAAGTTGCCTCTCCCAAGATGATGAATTAGCAGCAAAGCATTATCTAATTCTCAGCCATCTGAAATGAAATGCTTTCCCATTGAGAGATCAACCTTTTAAAGCATAAGTGTGAAACTTCTATCAGGAATAGTTTGAATTCAGTGAAAAGTAGAGGCTTGTGGATTAGGATTCTGATATTTAGAATATCATAATTAGATAAATGATGACGTTTAAGGAAAAATTCTATGCAACACCCCCATAAAGATATTTTTTTCTAGTAAGATTGATATACAATCTAGTAAAAAACCATATGTATGAGTCTTTAATTTTGGTTTTCCTACTTAATTAAAAAAATCATTATAAATAGCTTTATACACTCTGCATACAGACATATCTAAGCTACATTATAAGTACATGATTTAAAAGGTAAACATGTGAAAGTTCATATTAGCTGAGTTGTCCTTCTTATATAACTTAATATCCTGAATGCTAGTGTAGATGAAAATACAAATAATTTTGTTACTTAACTAGCATTAATTAGATCAGTTCTTACGCTCATCTAAATCTGAACGATCCCTTCAAAGAAACTCTTACCTGTAGAACAGATAGTTACTAATGAAAATAAGAGAAGTTCTGCAGACTTTCCCATTTGTAGGCTTCGGTAGTTGAAAGACAATTCAGCAAACAGAAGAATAGAGGGAGTCTGTAAGAAAACATGCGTGCAATTACTGATAATTCAACTGACAACCAAGCCATTGAAGCTATATTTTCAAAATTTCTTATTAGCCAGAAGCATAATCTTACTTCTGTTAAGTAGAATAGCTTAAATAATAGTTTACAATTAGTAAAACTTTAATAATGTTGTGCTTTGCTCTTTAAATATGCTCTAATCCAATTCTAGGAGCTCCCTTCCATTTCCTTGTAAAGTATCTATTAAGAATATTAAAATATAGGACATCCTATTTCCACAAATCAAGCTAGGCTTAAAATATTCATATACAGGACAATGAGAAAGAAAATGATTGTTTCAGTCTTGCTTTTTACATTTCCATATCCTATTATTTATATTAGCAGCCACTGCTAGTTTGTCCCGGAAAACTGAAAAATGTTCGATCTCATCTCCTGCCCACGTCTGTATCTCCCCATCTTTTAATGAAATCACATAGAAAACACAATCAGCATCCTTATATCTGTTGTCTGACTATTACTTTAGCCTGTAAGTAAAGAGATGCATTTTTAATGTTTTCTCACAAAAAAAAATAAGACACACACACAGAGTTCCTTGCATAACCTAAAAAGTATACTACAGCGGTACAGTTTAGCAAGAGATGAGGTCAGAGGTGGTATTCAGCAAGTTCTGACCAGTTCTGGAGAACCAGTAGCGGAAATTTTGAGTAGTTTGGAGTGGGGAGGGAATGGAGATTTTGCAGTATCCTTCCCCAGGTGTGAGGTGAGAATGCAGATTTTGCAGTATCCTTCCCCTGGAGTGGGGAGGGAATGGGGATTTTGCAGTATATTTCCCCTGCCATGTCCACCAAGCCATGCCACCAAGCCACAACACATCCACCAAGCCACACCTACAGAACTGGTAGTTAAAAACTTTGAATCCCACCACTGGATGAGGTGCATGATGTTGCTGATCAGATAACTCAGCTGTTAAAAGAGTCTTCAGTGAGAGAAAATCTTAAGAAATTACAGATGCTTCTGGAGCTAAATAAAGTGATTCCAAAAACTACTCTGAATGTGCTTATAGATCACAATTTCTTTTCAGAGAAAATCAAAAATAGCCCTATTCAAATTATGATTTGGGATAGTTGTTGTAACTATCCAAATAGTTAAAGTCCACAACAAATTGCTATGCATGAATAGCATGGATACAAAAAATGCTTACAATAAGACATATATTCAAGATCTGCAGCTTTTGTTTCTGTTGCTAAATGTTTATATATTTCCAAAACACATACCACATTTTTATTAAGGGAACAATTTATTCATGTAAGCAAAACAATATACAAGGACAAAAAAAAAGTTAAATTCAGTAATATACTGACAACGAGCTGACAATAAGAAGGAATGGGAAGTTTTTATAAAGGGGAAAGGCACAAAACAAACTAATTTAATTAATTAGTTAACTACCTGTAATGTAATTTAATTGGAACAAAGCCATATAAGAAGCAAAAACAAAATACTCAGGGAATATAGTCAATAAAAGGCACTCATTAATACTATCTGAGATTGTTTTCCTTCCTTTGTTCTAATATCTTAATATAGCCCAGGAGCAGAACAAAAGCTAATTGACAAGAAACTATTCTAGTCTAAATGGACCTTTCCATGTTCCATGTTTTCATTCTTGATAGACATCCTTGATCATTAACAGCTATCCTTTCCCATGTATTCCCTTTGGAGATCAATTTCAATTGTCTCCCCTTAGGATCAATCTTTGCACACAGCTGAAAAGATTCTTCTAAGTTACAAGGGGAGAGTTGTTGCCACATAATAGAGAATTCTCTAAAATAGAAAATATCTCTGTCTCTATCCCATTCCTCATCTGAAACCAGATTCCTATCTGTAAATAATACTATCTAGAACCCTCTGCTGTTGCAGTCTTAGCACCTTCTCCGCAACCTTCCCTAGAAAGGGGAGTTGGTGATAGGTTGGAAGTTATCCAGTCTATGGAATCCAGGCCTGGCTTCTTATGAAGTAGAAAGATGGCTGCTTTTTCAGGCTCCTGGAATCTCCTCTTCCAGCAAGATGGGCAACCAAAACAATGCGCTTGATCTTTGAAAGCTAAGCACGGCTAAATCCAATTAATACTTGGATTGAAGACCATGGGGAAATAACAGGTGATGGGGGAAACTGAAAAGTTGCAAAAAAAAATGCAGGCCAATGTCTGCATTATTATTACCAAGTAAGTTAGATGAATATATCCATAAAGCCATTTCTTGGTTTCTCCCAAGCACACTGGACTATAAACATTTAATAAGCATAAAAGAATCCCGATGTCAACATCCAGATGTTTGCCATGCATCTTGGAAAGTTCAAGGAAGAAGCGGAATTACATACACTTCAGCAAGATCATTTTAAATGTGAGTCTGGAGTAAATACAAAATCTTGAAAAACTGTAAGAGGAAATTCACAACTCAATTATAGTGAGTTAATTAGAGCAGAGTAATTTAACATTCAGTTTCCCAGATTTCCCTCCTCCTGGGCTAAGTTGCCATTTGTGAGATACACTATCAACTGATGTGCCCACTATCTTTTGACTGTTTTATGCCTGTCTTCTCTTCCATGGGTTTCCCAGCTTCCTAACGATCTCTCACACCAGGCTCTGAGAAGAAATGTTGTTGTAGAAGAACTAAAAAGCTATTACAAAGAATTACAGTGATTATTATGAATGGAAACCAGGTACAATATATATAGTGAACTTGTGCTTTAGCTTTAACATCTCTTCTTTCCACCCATGCTATGCAATAATAGGTAAAGACTCTCTTTTGGCCATGAAGTCTGGCTTTCATCATGTTCAGATAGGATATACCATAA
This sequence comes from Psammodynastes pulverulentus, assembly GCA_025802295.1. Lineage (NCBI taxonomy): Eukaryota > Metazoa > Chordata > Lepidosauria > Squamata > Psammodynastidae > Psammodynastes > Psammodynastes pulverulentus. The sequence goes on along the minus strand of JAOYMU010000263.1, from coordinate 46,558,080 downwards.
GATTGTTCTCTAACTGTGTTAAGAACAACCTCTCACAATCACTAGAATATAGCACTTCTACAACAAACAGTAATAACATCAAACAGCATGTATACATCAAGCAAATGGTACAATTACATATTTATGTCATATTATCTGATGGGAGTATGGGAAATATGGCATTTATGTCATGATGTCATCTCACAAAAGCCAACAATCATTCTCCTTGCCTGCCTCATGAATGCCATGCCCAGAGATGACTTCAATTTGGAGACTGTATCTTAAACCATTTAATTAATATTTATTAGAATTATATTCTACTTTTGTTTCAAAGGTTGAGTTATAAGGTGACTGCAAAGACATACTGTACATGTTATATAGTATAGTACATTTTTCTGTTTCAGATCTGAAACTTTCTTTCAGCTCAAACAATGGCTGATGTAAACTGTCTGGTAATTTAAATTTAAAGATGTTTTCCCACATGAATTACAATAACTTGACCTTTCTTATAATGTAAAAGTTGCCAATGCAAGATGGAAAGCGGCATGACAATTCTAAAAAAGCAGGTGCATTTTAACTTCCATAGATCTGCTATCTGAATTTAGGATGTGCAGGTATAATAACACCCATCCCACCTACTTGAAGAAGCTCTCCAAATTTTATTTTTTATTTAAATGTTATTATTCTATATTTACATCATTATTTGCTTTCCTCTGTGTATACCACGCAAGAAAGGCTTGCTGAATTCACAATGTCCAGGGCTACACTTACCACCTGCTTAGCATTTTCTCACTCAGCTCTTTCTTATAAAAGAAAAGTAAGCAAAAACACTTTCAATGTTAAGGCAAGCAAATTTAAAGTGGAAATCAGAAGAGAGGGGAAAGAAAGGGCAATTTGAAAATGTTATTGCTTTTTGCACATCAGTGGGTTAATTCTGAGAAGTTTTGCTTTAACTCTTTAGCACATTATTTTAAACTCTAATGTAGAAATTATACTTAGCCATGTGAACAATCCTATAATAAGCCCTGTAAAAGAAAATAAGCATTGACTATGCAATGAGCCACAAATGAAAGATGGAACACAGTTTGTTTACTTCTATTGCGTGGTCATGCTCAATATACTTGGTTTACATTGTGGAAAGACAATAGTACAGAGTGACTGTTGTGGGATTAGCAGAATCAGCCACCTGAGCCCTACTATCTTACCTCCACCATAGCAACAAAATCTTTACGCTCACTCTCTTTATCTCTGTTTGTGTATGTGTGTGCACTTAAAATGCGGTCTGATTAGAAATTCTTCTCCTAACATTATCTTAAAACTGTACTTTTATACAGTTTGTGAACAGCTATGAATTGAATAAGACAGAGCTAAGTTATTTAAAAGATAGGGTGTCTGTGAATAGACAATATTTCATCATGCATCTTTCCACATTTTTTATTTAAAAGACTAAAAAAAAAATCAGAATCTTGTTTCAGAAGGTCAAGTCAGTAAAGGAATAACTACATTCAGCTAGTGAAATCTAAAGGTTTTTGCCAAAGAGAGCAGGTATATAATTGTGTTCTTTCTGTCTCTCACTTGTTTGCTTTATAAAATATTGATGCTGTGTGTGAATTAGAGTGAAATTTGTCTCTTCTCTCCCCTCCCCAGGTATATAGCTAAACAAACTATACTGCCAGGGGAGTAAGTGGCTGAATAGTCAATCACATCATAAAGAAAACAGTAGAACCACAATAATTTTCAGCTTGTTAACTCTCCTGTCTTTCTCCTGCCTGTCAGTGGGCCATGACTGACAATAGTTTGAACTGTCATACCTGCTGTTCTAAAAGTCCAGACCCTGATTTAGTTTTCTTTGCTTTCTGGGGTAAGAAATTGCCATAGTAAGGTTCAAGGTTCAATGATTTCTAAAATGATACTTAAATCGGCATCCTTTTCCTTCAAAATCTCTTATTTTCTTCCATGTTATAGATCAGTGAAGGATTATCTACCTGAAAACATAGGAGACTAACCACAATGTAGCAGGTATTTTGGACCACGACGGACATAGTTCCCTGTGGATCATCTGTAAACACTGTCCTCTTGACTTAAAGTCAGGCTAGACACCCTTGTTTGTTTGGCTCTGCCTCACTGGTCACCATTTGCTGTATAGTCCCAGGGTGGCATTGGTCCCATCTGTTCATAGCTGGTTGGCAATGAGGGTAGATGTGTGCAGTCATCCGTCAACCTTTGGTGCCTCAGGATGTTTAACAACTAAATTAAGTAACAGCTAAGATGTGTGAACTTTTTGCCAGCTGTGACCACATAAGTCAAGTGGATAAAAATCATCCAACCCAAATGAATGTGTTAAGCAGGAGGAAAAAAGTGTAGCTAAATCCAATTAAGAGATACCCCCCATAACTCTTATAACCACAAAGGAGAATGTGGGAATGTGGATTCACTTAGGGCTGGCAAGAGCCACATTATCTCTATAAGAGAAGCAGCTAAACTTCCATTGAATAAACACATCCATATGTCATGTGAATGACAGCTCAGTGTCTGCCCTAAAAGGGAGAAGACAAAACACCCTCACTTTAACAAGTGAACATGATTTTCCTACAAAGAAGCAATTTCTTATATCAAATTTTAATTGTTTCATAAAGCAACAATTGTACACGGAGGAAGAACCAGCAATCAGTTTAGCTTTCTGGCCAGTCTAGCTCTTCATATAAGCTTTCAACCGTAAGTTTGTCACACACAGAGATAATATTTTAAATATTTACAGTTAAAATAAAAACTTCAAGATGTGAAGAAGTCTATGGTTTCTGAATGCTGCAATGAAATTTGTTTTGTGGATGGCAAATTACATGCTTTAGCATGCTGAAACAAATAAAATACTTGTTTTCACCTAAAGCTAGGTCACTTCATTTCTTCCTACTCTGAGAGATCACTCCAGAATTATTTCTGTGCATAAGGAAAGTGTGCAGTCAATGGGTCCCATACAGTCTACTAATTCAGTGGTGTCAAGAGATTCAAGAATGAATGGAAGAAAGTATTTTTGTCATTTGGAGAGAGAGTGGTGGTCTTTAAGATAGATGCTATAATTTTTGTGAAGTCTCAAGGCATTTACTTCATTCTTTTCAAAATCCCTCAGCCCCAAATTGGATCCTGGGTCCACCCACATTTGGAGGGAAGTTTTCAAAATGCCACACAAAATGCACCAGGTATGGCCTTAACCTGGTCTTTATCTTATGGGAAATGAGATGAACTGATGAATACCAATCGTAATGCTTCCATTCCCTAGATCAGAGGTGTCAAATGCAATTTCATTGAGAGCCACATCAGGGTTGTGTTT
>JAOYMU010000263.1:46541771-46552246 GCA_025802295.1 Psammodynastes pulverulentus | reverse complement strand
CGACACCTGATGTTCCAAAGTCAGCCGCGAATCCAGGAGGACCCCCAAGTTGCGCACCCTCTCCACTGGGGACAGTATGCTTATATCATCAGTCTTAATATACATTTGATGGTGCTATGAGAGAAAACACAGGAAAAAACACTGAAATACAAAAATATAATTATCTTCAAGGCCTTAAAATGTTTTCTTGAAGCATTTCAGTTGTGTAAGAAATAACTGGGCCACTTTATGCTTCACAAACCTTTTAACCCAGAGAAATTAGAATGTGTTTTCTAAATTTGCTCCAACTATTCAACCGTGATTATTGGTATCAAGATGTTTCTTGTTCAATTAAAATCATTCCCTCAAATCAGAGTTAAAATCAATGCTAGCTACATATTTTTATTTTAATTGAAAACCATCTCTTTGTTTTGATGCATATTTTTCTGCATTGTATATACATATATTTTGGAATGATTCATCATCAATGTAAAGATCTCTGGTTACATAAAAATACCAAAAAACCCCACCCCAAACCCCAACCTTCAAGAGTATTACGTTTTAAGTATCCTTCGGGAAAGTGTTTGGAATAGGTCTCTATGAGAGGTCACGATGGCCAAAATCTCAAAAGTGCAGTGTGATTTTACAGAGTAGAAAGTAAGTGCAGAGCAGATTTTTGTTCTTCTGCAAGTCAGTGAGAAGCATATGAATGTGAGAAAGTGTATTGCATTCTAGTTGATGTAGAGAAAACACTGGATAAAGTGAATAGGTTTTAATTGTGGAAAATCAGTTATGGATTGATGACTGAATGTGACAAAACTAAAATATGGTGAAAATACACAATTGCTATGTATAAGAATAAACAGAATGTATAAAAAATGACTGAACAGTGAAGGGGGGGTAATCAAGGATATATGCTTAGCTGTTTAATGTGTTCATGATTAACTGTGTAAGAAATGCAATCATGTTAGAAAAACATTGGAATGTCATGTTCTTGGTTGAGTAACATACAATTAATATTAAATTATATGACACAGCAAGGAATATAGATCTGAAGAATTTTATATCAAGGACCAATCATTATATTTGGCAGTAATGTATAAATGGTGGAGGTATAAACAGGATAAGACTGTTTACTGAATTGACCAATATTAAAATAAGGAGATTCCAATGTAAAATTTATAGATGACTTGTGGCCTGTTGTGAGGAATATAGGGTTAAGGAGGAGACAATGGTTGTGTCTCAGAGAAAAGTAAAAATGACTGTTGAGGTTCTCTCCCCATGGCTTAGTGAGAAGAGCCTCCAGCTCAACTCTGGCAAGACTGGGTGGGTGGTAAAGCTCTTCTGGTTCCAGAGATTTTTCATATTAAAATTTGCCTGGGGGTGTCTGTGCATTTCCCAAATCAAAGTTCATGCTCAATTTGGGAGTCCTCTTGGACTCACAACCCTCGTTCAAAGAGTAGGTGGTAGCTGTGGCCAGGTACAACTTTATACCGGTTTGTCTTGTGCCCCAATTGCACCTGTTATCTAGACAAGAAGCCTTTCTATCAGTGACTCATGCCTGTGTTTCAAGGATTGCCCTTCAAAAGTGCTTGAAAGGTGTTATCTGTAGTTGGTATGGATACTTTTTGGCATTTGATATTATTTTTATAGAACATCACTGTGCCATGAGTTACAATGGTGCCAGTAGGCTTCTGGATGTAATTCATCCAGGTGATAACTAGCTTCTGACTAATTATCATCTATAAATGGCATAGGCAAAGATATTTGCCATGCTGCTTTTCTCCCATTTTCTCCGTTTAGCCCACAAGATGTAGCAGAGAAGGTATTAGTGCTATTATTACGGTTGTTATTATTATTATTTATCAGTATCTTATTAATACTTTGTATAAGTAAATGGATCCAGACAATACACTGTTTATTAAGCACATGTATTTTAAAAAAGAAAAAAAATTGTATAAATAAATAAATAAATAAAAGATGTAGCAGAGAGGGGATATTCTGGGCCTCTTTCATCAAACAATGTCAATTTTTGGAGCTGGAGTGGTCTGTTGCTGGGGAATAACAAGCATATCCAGAAGACCCAACTCTTGTTAGCCTTTTACAAGTTGTTGAAAATCTGGCTGTTGCCCTAGGCATTTGTTTTATCCTTGCCATGGGTTGTATGTTGCCATGGGTATCATAGGTTGCATTCTGTCATTTGTGTTTTAATTTTTGAATACTACCCAGTTAGTGCTATGACATGGGCAACTATGTAATCAATTAAAATTAAAAACAAAAATTCAAGAGAAAAATCTACTCTCAGGTAGCTTAGATTTTAACCTGTTTTGATGGATATAATAGTTGTTCCCTTTTTTGTTTACTTAACATCAGCTTTTGACAGTGGACAAGTTTACCTATAAAAATGAGCAAATACATCAGTGGCTGAAGAAAAATGATTTGTCCAAACAGAGCAGTTTACCGTGTGTGTATGTGAGAGAGAGAGAGAGAAAGAAAGAGATAGAGAGAGACAGAGAGAGACACACACACACAGAGATCAAGGACTCCACATTTTTCTTAGCCCCACTCTTATATCTTTAACAATAGCATCCCCTAGAAATTAACCAATCATATTTATTCCATTCCTGGGAAAGCTCTGGTTTTTTTTTTTTAAAGCACACAAACAAAGTCAGAAAGATAGAGTTGTAGCAGATGTAGAATTAAAAATGTATAAATGCAAATGTGCTCATTATTACTAAATTACACAGTTTGGAAAATGGAGTACAAGAGTCAAGTGATTGGCATAAAAGTGATTAATTTATCAAACAAACCCCACAGTCTTTCATCTGTTTAGAGGAGAGACTGCCCTGATGAATCCAGCAGATAAATTCATGAATAGAGTTATGAAAACAATGCTGCAGCCCTTTGAATAGTATTCAAAGTTGGTTTATTTTTTTAAAAAAATTATAGTGTTTTTATTTCAGTTTTATATGGATCTAGAAACAGTTAATCTGGACATTCTTTTTTGACCATTAACAGGAAAAAATACCAGTTAAAAATCTTGTATCATTGCTGTGTCTTTCTGCTAAGAAATCATACAAATATCTTGACCTCTACAGTCTGCAATTCACATTTAATAGCAATTTGCAGAATAATCAAGACAGTACCAAATATGACTGGGGAATTCAGAGTGCAACACCATCCCATCCTATGGAAAAATTCTTCTAAAGCTATAAACAGTTGGGTAACAAGGCAGAACTCAAATGTACAAAAAAAGAAAAGTTGGAATTCACAGTAAGAAGGAAATAACAGTGCAATAACAATTCTGATATGCCTTCCTGAAAAGTATCTTTCTAAGCCCATAATCATGGATATAAAACCACACCTAGAACACCTGACCCCACAGTAAAGGCACTCTATGAAAATGCATCTCAGATCTTAACATGAGATGAAATTCATGAAATTCAGTCTAAGACCTATCTGTAAAATAAGTTGGGATTAATTTCATAATCATAAAATAAAGCCTATTTCTGAACAAAGAATCACATATTGACTTTGTGTTATGTCACCGGTACATACTTCCATATTATAATTCACTTTAAGGTTTGAGCTATACAGGTAATTCCTCTCTGAAAATATTCCATATGGTAAGATTATACGTATTTCATGTCTTCCAAAAACATGGAAATGGCTTCTCCTATAAATTAATTTCTAAAATGTTAATTGCTATATTGGAAGTAAAATATAGGAGAGCGTGCAAAACAACTCAATACCATGTGTAACCATTGAAAAAACACTCTAGGCTGCCATCAACAGGACTTACCTACCATTTAAATGTGAAATGAGACAGATGTTAATCAGGATAGACTGTAGCTGTGGCTTACCAAACTAACTGTGGAAAGCACACCAACAGAAATCGCAATAATTCTCCTTCCTCCATCCCTCCTCTGACTGGAGAATACAGTAAGCAATTGGTTTGTACCTAAAAAAGATCTTCTACTATTACCTTTATGGACTCCTTTGTTCAAGCTCCTTAACTAACTCCTTAGCCTCTGATTCCTAAGGTAAAACAGAGAGTAAAGCAGAGCGATCCTAGGTTATTTGGAAGCAACTATTTCCTTGAGAGTGGCTGCTATGCCAAATGTTAAGGAGTACCAGCTGAATTGGGTCCAAGTGTAAAAGCACAAGTAGACAGTTCTCTAATTGTAAAAAAAACACCCAACATTTGTGACAGCCTATCTTGCTCACCTGGATTTCTTAACCCTCCATTGCATTTCAACTAAACTTTCCACTGATGACCGTGGAACATTTCCTAACAGTGAGAATAATTAACCAGAAGTTGTGGATGCTTCATCCCTAGGGTTTTTTAAGGAAAAGACTGGACAGCCACCTTTCTGAAATGGTAGAGGGCAGGGATTCCCAACCCCCGGGCCATGGACCTGCACTGGGCGGTAGCATGCCAGAAACTGGGCAGTTCAAACAAGAAAAGCTGTGGGATGCAGGCAGCCCGTGAAATCACGCCCCCCTCCAGGCCATGGAAATACCTCTCTCCGGGGAACTGATCCCTGGTGCCCAAAAAGTGGGAGGCCACTGGTATAGGTCTCCTGCTTGAGCAGGGAGTTGGACTAGAAGACCTTCAAGGTCCCTTCCAGCTTTATTCTGATTGGTATGGTAGTTTACTTTCAGCCTGGACTGGATCATACTTGTGGGGGGACTTAGCGACTTTGTGGGGACTGTTGTTATGTATTCTCTTGGCCTCTTGACTTTTTCTGAAAATGTGAGCTAGAACAAAGAAGGGATCTTGTTAGTTCATGAGCATGTGGAAGGCAGCTATATTACAGATGGGAATAAAAGGGGGTAAAGCCTCAATACTTTTTGTTTATGTGATGCTCTACTACCAATTTCCTTTCCAGAGCAGTTCTTTGCCATTTGGATGCTCTGGCGACAGATTTTCTCATTGGCTGAAAGAGCAGAACCAAAACCTGTTCAATTCTCCTACTTGTTTTTCAAAAATGCACCAGTGATTTATCTTTGGCTCTACTTATTGTATGCTCCAGATCACTGGGTTTTTTTTTCCTTTTTATTTTCTTAATGGAAGCTGACTGCTGATCAAAATCAGATACTGATTAATGTATGCTGGCTTCCCTTCACAAAGGCCATGGAACATTCATCTGTTTTAAGGCTGTAAAGGCTTCAAGAAAATTACAACATTCATAGTAGGCTAATGCCCTTATTGATCAATTCAAGGTCACCAAGGAGCGTCGGACCTTTCCAATTCCCTACCACCTTTAATATGGCAAAATGATAATCAAAGGGGGAGAAAGGAGGAGGGGTTAACAGAGCTTGAAGCCATGGGTCTCCTTTGAACTCCTCTATTCAAATCAGACAATCTAGCTCTTATTTTGATCCATATTCACTTTACAGCAAGGCATACAGGTGGACAGGAGAAGGAGACTGTTTCTATTATTAAATAAAATAGAAGCTAATTTTAGATTATGAACAAGATACAAAAAGGTCAATAAAATCAATTTGACACAATGACTGGAAATGATTTATTCTCAGAGAATGAACATGGCTTCATGAGTTAAGATAGAGATCCATCAGACTAAGAACATTTCTGACACCACTGCTCCCTCAATTTTATTTCTTTTTTAACTAGATAGTAAGAGAAATAAACTTTTAAATAATTGAAATGCTGCTTTTTATTACTTGTTTTGAAAACATCGCTTTCAAAATTTAAATTATTTCTTTCTGCTCTTCTCTGCAAGTAATGTTTTAAGCTGACAGTGAAAAATAATCAGGAAATAAATAAAATCAGGAAATAAATTTGAGATATGGATTGTTGCGGCTACAAGTAAGCAGATGAGATGGTTTATGGGGAGCGAAAAGTAGAAAAGAGCATGAAACAATTCAGGAAAATTTGTTTGAATGACAACAGGAGGACAGAGTAACTCTAAGAAGGAAGAGCAGTGAATAAAGATCAAAAGAGATTTGAAGTGAAAGAAATAAAGAATAAAGAAATAAAGAAGCCCTAAGAGACTGTTTGTTTAGAATGACAGGAGAATATAGAATGTGATGCAGCCACATGCAGCACCACATAAATAGTTTGATTTACTCAGGAATGTCTTCATGGTACGGTCAAAAAAGTCAAGATGGCCATGCACATAAAAACCTGTTTTCCCCCCTTCCTTTTGCCTTCTTGTGTTTGCCTTGGACATGTAACATGAATGAGGGCCATGAGGCAAGAAAAAGAAAATTGAAACAGTTCAGCTTGGAGATTTAACTGAAATGCTTTCAAATCCAATCTCTTTGTATATCCCTAATGGAAATAATGAAGTATATAGCTAAGCTAACGATGAGGCATTAGCTATTTCAAATGCCACAAAAAAACTAGAAAAAACAACTCATGGAGAAAAGAGGGGAAAAAGAGAGAATTATAACATTAATCTCCTTTTCAAGACCTCCGTTGATCAGCACATTTAAACAAATGGTTCTGTTGATGCTGTTCCTTTTTTACAATCCTATTGATAGGGACACTAATAGAGAACATTATCCACATTTGTTACCTGGGAGCATTCACAGTTTTAAACGCATACCACTGAAAATATTTTGATAATATTTTCAATAATAAATATTGTTTTGATAATTTGGGAGTTGCTAATAAGTATGATGCTCCCCCTGGATAATTCAACAATATAATGCAGTCCCCTGTGTTTTTACTATATGACCACTCTATGGCTTTCCCTGATATAATTTCCTGCCATTCAGTGTCACATTTCCAGAAAAGGCAGACTGAAATGATATACACAAAAGTCAATACTTCTGGAAAAGGATGTGGGCCTGAAGAGCAAGATAAGTAATGGAAAGTGTCATACTTATTGTTGGTTCACAGTGAGGCGAAGATTCTCCTACAATCCCTTTTCAAAGGAAATGTCCATTCTCACTAACTAAACTTCAGCACATAAGTTAATAATGCTTTGACATTTGGTTTAGGCATCTATTCCTGCCTTTTAGATAATCAGAAACTCTTTTATGGTAAGAGCTTTCCCCAAGCCTGGCCTCGAAGCCTGAACACAGAAGCAAGCAAGGTTGGAAATATACTTAAGTTGCATGTGTTTATGAATTGCATGATCTTACTAGACTGAGGTTTCACTGAAGTGCAACCATGTTTTGACTTCTGACATTCTGAGGGGAAAAAATAATTGATATACTTCATGAAATACAGAATCCTTCTTGTTAAAGGACTCAATAGTATTTCCTTCTCTCTTAAAATCTCTCTAACTCAGGCTATTTTCTGCTAAACAAATATAATGCTGCTTAAAAATAACTGGGATGCATCCCTATCCAACCAGAAAATAAAGCTGTGATTTTCACAAGGAGAACAAAGCAGATGGGATCATTTGGTTCCATAAAAAGTATAGCTTCTAGCCATTTCAAGAAAAAGAAGGGCAGTCAGATATGGTTGCTACAGAAAAACATGTTTTTATACTCCACAAGCGATCACAGATACATAGATTGCTTAGACTAACTTTTCTAAACTGATACCTTTTACGTTTGCTGGAGCATCTCTCATATACTCTCCAATTAACAAATCTCAAATCATTGTATCAGCAAATTAAAAAGTAGAAACACAAGATATGCAGGACAAGTTAAATCCGATAATAATTTTCAAGTTTAGTATGAACTGTAAAATTAAGGAACATCAGGGAAGGAATATTAAGATAAGATGATTGCAAATCTGCAAGTTTTTTTAAGTGCTGTTTTTTAAATAGAGCAAATTAACTATATATGGTAGAACCCCGCCTTCCTGACAGAATTACATTCAGGGCATGATTTTTTGGCATTAGGTCTTCATGCTGAGAAAGGCTTCTCCTATTGAGTCACACGCTTTTCTAAAAAAACATACAGCAGCCATACTAATGCATAATTTGCTAGTCCTAAATAGCCCCTGCATCCTATGTGTATCTTTGTAGTAGATGAGGAATGGGTAGAAATAAACAAAAAGATGGACGACTTTCAAATTTCTCCTGGATTTTGTGTTGCCTGAAATCCCAATGAATCATCACTAGCTGCTTTTACCAATAAAATGCAGATATCAATATCTATGATTCAGGACTCTGGTACAGTAGAACTTCCCTAACTAGCCCATCAGGTAATGCATTTTTCATCAAGCAGTTGCATTCTGCTCACATTAATTCATGTTTCAGGCTGTTTCCTGCATATTTCTAGTAATCTCACTTCTTGCTACACACTCTTAGCAGGATTTTTAGTAGCTGCGTGTACATTAATAAAGGAAAAGGGCCGAGTGGTTTTGTTTGTAGCCAGACAGGTAAATGATACTTAAAGGAATGTGACATAGTGAAACCCCAAGACCACTTCATTCTGTCATCCAGATCAAACTTAACGGTTAAATCAGCAGAGCATGGCTTGGAAGATGAGGATGTCATAATAAAGCCTGCTCTTTCAGTGTGTGGTGAATGATATGCAGTATATGATGAGTTCTAAACGGCCTGGAGATTTTGGAATTTGCTTTTTTATAATGCTTTATAAGCAAGCAATATTTATCCACTTGCTGGTATTTGCTAGATTAAAAGCTTACACACTGTCATTTTCAAATTACCAAAGAATATATAAAACGAAAATTGGACTTAAGGAAAATGTAAAATACATCATGTATAGACCTAGTTTGGTCTAGTGGTTAAGGCACAAGGCTAAAAACTGTGAGTTCTAGTCCTGTCTCAGGCATGAAAGCTCGTTGGGTGGCTTTGGAGGAGGAAGAAGAAGAAATATAAGGTATGTTTGGCACCTTGTGTTATAAATAAATAAATCGGAAGCAGTTATTGTGAAGCTTTAGAGCCTCAGCCTTATGCTTAAGCAAATGTCTTTAGCTGGTTTATCCATAAATCGGTTGAACCTTCATACCTCCACATTTCTGTTAGCCCATTTGAAATAAGTAAGAGTTCTACGACACCTTAAACGCTAAGATAATTTTCTACATTTATTGTTAGAAGGTAGGCTCTAACAGAGGGAGATATTTTGTCAGCCCCCACTGATACAGAGAAGGTCCACCAGCAGGAATATACCATTATAACACACGATACATGAAGTTTATAATAGTGAAAAGCTACAGATGGGTTTCCAGGCATGATGCTTTTCTAGATCCAAACCTGCTTTACGAGAAAAATCCAATCAAAGTCCTCATTCCGGCTAAAGAACATTCCCTCCTACTATAACCAACAGGAAAGGAAAAGATGGGATCCTATTATACCAAGGGGAAGGGAATCTCTTCCATTTAACCAGCATTTAAGTTTTATAGACAAATCTCAGTTTTGGAAGCCTGTTGTCTTCTTATCACCAGGCACTAGGATTCATCTACGTATATGGCACGGATATGTAGATTTAACAAGAGATAAATTGAAAAAAAAATATTTTGTAAAGAACAGTGCTCCAAAGACATTAAATGTAAAGAAGTACAAATATCTTATTCTTGGAATGAAGTGATAACAGATGTGTGGACATCATGGTAGATACATTATTTTCAGCACACAAGAGCTTTCAGGTCAGCAGGGCAAAATGAGAGGGAGCTCAAGGTGGAGAGTGACTCTTTTTCATTTTAATCTGGTCATTTTAATCTTCAAAACCGACAGATGACCTGTACAGTTTATGACCTACCATGCCAAATGTATATAGTGAGCAAATATTGTTCCCTTTCTCTTTCTAGACTTAATCATCACCTCTTCCTCAGTGCTTAGAAGTTCCAGGCACCAAACCCCAGAGGTTTTCCTAGCTTTTGGATGACCTCCTTTAAAACCTGACGGAGTTTTCAGCTTGGCAGATCACAAGAAGTGCAAGTCTGGTTTAAGAAGGACCAAAATAAACATGCAATCGATGGATGAAAGGCTATTTGGCACTAGAGCCCTTTCCTCCACTCCTATGCCGGCTCATCACAAAACGCCTCTTCCCGCAAACCCCTTCCACAGCCACTGCCTATATATTTCCACCTGCGGAGGGTTTAACAAGAACCAACACCCCCCCCCAAAGGAAACATCCGCACACCTCAGAAACCTGCACTCCCTCCCTGGCTTTGCAACCTTGGCGAGGAGAGGAAGACAGACTCTGCCTGTACCCTGAGTGCGTCCTTGGGTTCTCCCAGGTGCAAAAGGGGTTCTCCTAGGGTCCCCCTGGACGTATGCCAGTCAAGCTTCCGAGCCGAGGAGCCCTCACTTTCTCCCCCATCCCACCACCGCTTCTCCCAAACACTTTTTCCAGGACCCTTCCTTTCATCTCCGCCCTGGTCTCCTGGCTTTCTCCTCCTTTCGCCGCCGCGCCTCCTTACGTTTCCAGGACGCCCCGCGACAGGATTTCGGCACGAGCGGGGCTCTTGAGCCCGCCCCGGCCATCTCTTCCTGCGTGGGATGCTCAGCTGATGTCATGCTCTCGGCCCGGCTGCCTGCACACCCGCCCGGCTTCTCTCTCTCTCTCCCTCCCTCCCTCCCTCTCTCTCTCTCTCTCTCGGG
>JAOYMU010000263.1:46501301-46515563 GCA_025802295.1 Psammodynastes pulverulentus | reverse complement strand
CTTTCTCATGTATAGCACTGGGTGGATTATTATTGTATACGTCATTTATATTTACGTTTTGTTTTGTATTAATAATAAAATAAAAAATAATAATAAAAAAGAAAAACTAAAATCACATTTACTATGAAACTATAGATACCAGTTCTACCTACCATTCACTCAGTACAAGTAGTCCTCGACTTACAACAGTTTGTTTAGTGACTATTGAAAGTTGCAACAGTACTGAATAATGTGACTTATGATGGTTTGTCACACTTATGACCTTTGCAGCATCCCCATGATCATGGGGTCAGAAGTCAGATGCTTAGCAACTAGTTCATGTTTATGATCATTGCTGTGTCCCAAGATCAAGTGATCACCTTTTGCGACCTGCTCACAAACCAGGTCATTGGGGAAACTAGATTCACTTAACAACTGATTTACTAACTTATCAATTGTGGTGGTTCATTTAACAACTGTGGCAAGAAAGTTCATAAAATGGGGCAGAACTCACTTAACAAATGTCTCGGATAACAACATAAATGTTGGGCTCAATTGTGGTCATAAGTAGAGGACTACCTCTATATCATATAGCCTGTCTTTTCAAAGAGGTATAGTCAATTCCAGGTTTGGAATTAACACTATTCTATGCTATTTTTGAAGGGTAGGAGACTAACTTAATTCACCAAAAAGACTTCATTGGCTTGCCTTTTTGTTACACGATACAGACTGGCTGCAATAAATTTTCATTTAGTTGATATTTTAAATTGTAAAATATGGCAGTATTTTATGAAGTATGCTAATGCTAAACTGTTTCCTTCTTGAGATTTATCCATGTTAGCAAAACTCCTACAGTAAATCAACTGAAACATTTACACATAATTGTGTTTCCATTTGAGCATGATTACTAGGCAGATCTTCAAAGTTCTCCTAAATGTTATTTTCCAGCTAGGCAACTGTTGTAGGAGCCAAATTGCTTATTTTAAATACCTTTGGTTTGAGAAATGTAGGGCATAAACGGAAAACATACATTTTGCTAAACACAGTATATTGTAAATCTCTAACTTCCACAACTATCCAAGCTACTTTCTTATTCTGCCAAGCTGTAATAGTCTTGTTTAAAATGCATGGACAGATTACAGACCATCACACAAAGGGCTTAATCTATAGATAAATATTCATAGTTTATTAAGCTTCAGGGAACGCATGAAGCTGTTTAAGGCATATATGGAAAAATAATGTCACAATAGAATCTGCATCTGGGGAAAACAGGGTTATTGCAGGTTAGGAAATTAGCTTGACTTGAGTGTCTTTGATGTGCAACTAATAGAATGTGAGTTCCATGCTGCTGTTTATTTAGCAATGGAAAGACTGCCTTCAGGCTGACAGAAGGGGCATGAGCAAGATGTCCAAACATGTATTGGAGACTACTTCACCTTGAAAATGTAAAGTAGAGACAGATGGATTCATTTGGGATTTATTCTATGTGCATATGTACTTTTGCATCAAACATATACATCCAGCAAATCCCAGAATTTTTCATAGACTTGCAGGTTACTTTGTTTTTTGTTTTGTTTTTTTAGTAGGGGACTGCTTTCCTCTTTTAATTAGCAGTAGGAAAGCCCAGACTGGCTGGTCTTCTCTGGTTACCTTTGCTCCCTTTCCTGTTACATGCAGGATTTGGGGATGGTAATTAATACCATGTGCACGCATTGTGAGGAATGGCTGTTTTTAATAAAAATTAACAACAAATTTCCTCCAATAATTCTCTTCTGAAAAACAGCAATCCAATCCTGTTTTCCTATCCTTGCTCCCCCCACCCCGGCAGAGATAAAAACATTTCCATTAAACTCTTTGATAGCATGGGTAGAGCACAACTTCATACTGTCGTTTCTATGGGAAGCAGAAATTGAAATACAGAGCTAAAAGTGAGATCTTCAGTCAATGCAACAATCCTGCCTTTCCCATTTGATAGCTTCCACACTGAAGCTATTATGGAACCATTTTATCTCATAGGAAGAAGCAGCATATACCTTGCTTAGTGAAAAACATAGGCTAGGGCCTGTCTACAATGATCTCCAATAGAAGGAAATGTTCAGAAAAGTTCCTGTTTATAAAACAGTTCATCATTTAAATCAATAACTGATTCTGCAATGTGGTTTCATGCTGTTTTAGCAAGGGGCGTGCCATAATGTGCTCAGCTTTTTATCACCACTCCCTACTCCAGTTCCCCCCCCCCCCCATGTCCAGACATTTCTTTTTCTGAGGACAACATCAAATCCTTAAAAAAAGGATCCCCCTCCCCAAGTCAGCTGTATACATTATTAATGAAGGAAATTGCATTATTTCACAAATCAGACAAAGGGGGTATAGAGGGATGTTTATTTCAGTCCAAGTTCTGAAGCCTGGGGCACAGAATCTCTGCATTCTGCTCTTCAGCTGGTCTCTGGTGGGTTAGCTCAGATTTCAGCTGCTGTATGATCACTTCAGCAGGCAGTGCATCTATGCCGTTTGCTAAAGAGATGATGGCACTGTTCGGGTTTGTGTGTTTGGCCTTTGTTGCCCTACCCTGATTGTTTTCTCTTGTTGATGGTGACTCTGCTGACCCATACCAACTTATTTCTTTATTTAGCTGCTGTTGCTTCAATATATAGTGTTATGCCAGGGAATAGATAGCATTTACTGGTGATGTGGCTTCTGAGCTCTCATTGCCTTCTGTCTCTTCTTTGTCCTTCTTAACTGTGTACTGGCCAATAAAGGAGCCATCTTCATTGAACTGTCCTTCACCTCCTTCTCCATAGTCCACCAAGCTGTCATCACTTTCTTGTTGCTTTATTGTGCCATCTAAGGAGGTCTGACTGCCTTGCAGTGGCTTGTTGTCTTCATCACTGGCATTAAAAGGAAAAGGAGAGCCATCAGAAATGAGGAAATATGGTTTAAAAGGAAAGCATAATCTTTGAATTTGAAAGCAGTATCCGAGTGATGATACATAAAAAGGCAACAATTGCGCATAAAGAACTAGGAAAATATGATGACATCTTTGTAAATACAGATGCCTGGAAATATTTAGGGGCAAAAACTAACATTTCTAAAAGAACCTGAATAAATTAGGAGAAGGAAGTCTTTCAGTGTTATGATAAGGAAAGTCATCCTGAAGAACCAAAAGCGAAAATTAGCAAGCCAAATAGGAGAATAATATATCACAGTTCTGAGCCTTCTAGTTTATATATACCCCATTTCATCAAAGATACACTTTGTTCAAAGTGCAGTCACTGACAATTTAATTAAAAACCTTTCAGCAGATCTAAAGAGCACAGAAATCTTTTTTAGGTTCATTTTGGCCATTTCATATATATGCAAATTTTTAAAAATGATGCAGGCCTGATTTAAGAAAAAGAAAAGAAAATTAAGCAATGTCTTCAGTCAAACCTTGTTAAGTGTACACCAGGACACCACCAGAAAAGCTCAGAATTGTAGGGGCTAAACTTGAAAAAAAATGGCAAAGTTATACGATGACCATACTGGCGCTAGGAAAATTGCATTAATATATAGCAAGCATGCTCAACTTCAGGGAATGTTTACCTTTAATAGATCTATACTAACATTTCTCTTTGCCACCTCGAGAAAGCTTCTGCAAAATTGGTAAGATGGGTTAACTATTTTGAGTCTTTTTTTAAAAGATGGAAGAGATTCACAGGACTAAGTCTTGTTGATAGTTATGAGTCCTTAGGATAGTGAAATTTGGATTTGATTGCCAAAATGCACTTTAAATTGCATAGAAGTGTGAACACAGCACTTCTCTGCAACACTTTAAAGCAGCTACGTTTTTCTCAGGGTAGTGTAGCTGTCCTCTGTAGGCACTGCACAATCTCAGAAAAGATACGGTTACCGTACTTTCAGAGTTGCAGACCAATGCCATATCCATGCAATTTCTCTCTTCCAGAGGCATGACCAACACCCCTGCACTCTGTAACACTTTTTGTCTTTAAGTCTGAGGTGCTGAAAGGTTTTACTGGATATTCAAGTGAGATGCATCCCTTTAATTGTTTGCAAGTTGTGCAAATATTAATGGGTATATTAATGTCACAAGTGACTTTTGATTTCCAGTATTGCCATTTCATTGCTTTTTCTAATCATATTTATGTCCAACAGATGAGTTCTATAATATTAAAAGTTGTATCTAGCAAGCTCTGATGTGGTCTGAACTATCAGCAGATAATCATTCTAGGTTACTTGCAGTCCCAGGTACAACCATCTTTATTACAATGAGAAAGAGAAATTTCTTTTCCTTCTGGAAAAAAGCCAATGTTGAAAAATGCGTACATGCTGCTTTTGAATATCTTAGAAAACTGTACATCTCATGTTTCGCGAATGGAAATTAACATGCTTGTAATGGCACAAGTTAATGTCATTATCAGGGTTTGGGCAAGTAATTGAACCCGAGGCAAGAGGAGTTTTGAGGCAGCATGGGTTAGCATTATAAGAAGGCATAAAGGCAAGAACAGCAAAAGCCACAGATGCTAGAGACATTTGTTTTCAAGTTAAAACAAGTATTTAAATACGATGTAATTTCAATGAAAATTTGCTCCTTCCATATCTAATGGCAGTAAAGTTTTCAAGGGATTTCCTATTTTGATCCCACAAAGGCTGGATTCCAGAGAACCACACAGCAATGTATGCTGTATGAAGTGTTTTTTTTTTTGTCTTCTTCCATAAAGTCATCCTGTTCTAGTTCTGCTGTTGAAAAGCAGATGTAAGAAATGCTGTTTGACATACCTCAAATACTCTGATGTTCTGCACATGGCTCTCTGGATTGCAAGCCAAGCAAGTAACCATACTGCCTTGTTAATACATTAGGAAAATAAGTGAATTCAGCCTTTAACACACAAATACAATGTGCTTATTAGATAAATCTTGCAGCTTATTTAATATGTTAAATAAAGTCAACCAAGCCAGAAGTGAAATTGGTTTAGGAGCATCATGTTCAAGAGTTGCATTACGTTGGAAGGAATAATTTGTGAGTGAAAGATCTTCAATCTGAACTTCTGAAACTATTGGCTTCTTCTTGACCATGCTTCTTTTGTTTTAGCGCCCAGTAAGTGAAATCAGTTATAATTGCTTTTGAAATACGAGGGCCATATCATACCAGTAGCTTACCAGATAATATGGAACTACTCAAAGCTTCTAATCCAGTAGACCCTTTTCATGACAGTAATCACTACTCAAGTGTGCAGAATCACACTGCACGTATAAATATTAGTCAAGAAAAAGGAATGAAGCTAGGGCCACTGCAATGTCATTGGATATGGTATTGAATCTGAATCTACAGTCAGAATGCAACTCTATGGACAAAGGACATCTGAATCTCAGAATAAGAAAGAAATTATTTTTTAACTCTGTTAGATGAAAAGTGCTGGAACAGAAACATGGAAGGGAGTTAGAAATTAGATATGCTTAGAAATGCTGAAAGAAAGTGTGTGCAAGGGTTTGGGTCATTCCTACCTTTCAAGAGACCTTCATGGTCCATGTAGAAGGATAAGGTGAAAAGGACAAGAACAGATGAAAATAAAATAAGGAGAGAAGCAAAAAGAGCCTGATCAGAGAGCAAAATAATATAGGCTTGAAGTTTAGGGATCAACGGTAAACAAATAAACAAACAAACAAAATAATAATAATAATAATAATAATAATAATAATAATAATAATAATAGTAGTAGTAATAGTAATAGTTATTACTTTCTGGAAGGGCTAAGCATCTTAAAGTACCAAATGAAAGCCAATTTAAAACACAAACTGCTAATTGTGTGCAATAACATAAAAAAGCAACTAGTTGTTGATAAGTCAATGATACTCCCCCTCCCTTCCCAAATGGGTACCCTCAAAGCTGAGACATTGCCGCTCTCATTGCCACCCCAGACATGCTCTCATTCTACTGATTTTAGTCCAACTAAACTGAAGGCTTTAATCAGGCACACTCTCTCAGAGATGTAAAACAAAGCATGGTCTTGCCCCCCCCCAAAAAAAAAGTTTCTCCAGGAAAGGTCTCAAGATGAAAATGCTCCAAAGAGGAAGGAGGAGGAAAAAGAATTATATGCTGGAGTTTCCTACATGGAGAAAGTTTTAGATGAGCAAATTGGGAGGGAAGTAGATATCATAGATTGAGAGGGGAAAGCCCACCTCTTTTATATATCCACATAGAAATTTGTTCATATAGAAATAAAGTAGGAAACAGGAAAAAAGCACATTAGTTGTTTCTTAGAACATTTTCACTGAGTTCTAGACAGACTCTCCATCCCCCTTTAAAGAAAACAGGGTTGATTAGCATTGTGAGGAGGAAGAGTCCTGAAAATTAAGCAGCAGATCTTATCAAAATATTTTCATCTTCAGAAAATCTGTAGGTGCCAGAAAGTAGTCACAAAAATCACTTGGGTGCAGAAGTGCTATCTGAGTTCATTTGAAATCACTTGCCAACATTCGAGGAACAAAAGAGATTTGGTGAAAATAAGTCTTCTGGCTTTTAATAAGCATTGCTAATGTTCTGGTTTCACTATCACCAGGCCTTGTAGAAAGCAATCCTCCTATTTTCTGTGACTTGAAATTGGCACCGCAACTGAAAATACCAGGATTCAGCTGATTTGGAGCCTGGCAAAGATAGACTGTATTAAAACATAAAGAGTAAAGGGAGAAGGAAGATAGAACAAATAAGATCGGTATAAAGTTTTACTTGTTCTCTTTCCTTTTCTCTTCTCTCTCTCTCTTTCTCAAGTCAGATGTTTTGTAGAACGAGTGCTATTAATGGCTAAAGACTTTATAGCTTATTCCTCTTGTAAGGAGACTATAAGTCTGGCAGCAGAGTAGAAAGAAATGACAGTATATCTCTTAATTATAGCCTGTGGCCATTGGCATGCTCTACGCATACGCTTTTACAGCTCTGAAGGACATGATCAGAGTGTGTCAGACATATTTCAGTGAATTAGGAAGAGAACAAATAAAGAAAGCATGCCAACTTATATCCTGTTCACTTTCCAAAGCTATCTGTCACATCTCAATGACTATGAATCTTAATTAGCCACATTTCACTGTCAGCTAATCATTTTCTCTTTTATTCTGATTTCTAATGTGATTTGTCAGTTCTTTAACACCCTGCATTAAGTTGTGCAGTCATGTTTTGGGATAAAAAACAACAAAAAGCCTTCTTTCTAGGGCTCCAGTGGAAGAAAGTGTAATATTTGATATCATAGCTTTTTTCTCTCGCACAAATAAGAAATTGATATTTGTAAAATAGAATGATACCGCCAGTTCACTGCTATATGTTCAACTCAGCCCAGATTTTATTGTTAAAGATAGTTTCCTAATAATCAGGACAAACAAAAACAATCATAAGAATACTTTAGTAATCAGTCAACATAGGCTGTTCTTAACGTTGGGAATTGGTTCTATGTCACTGACCCAATATTTATTCTGCCATAAAATGAAGCTACAGTGTTCTAAAAGTCTATGAAGATTCTCAGTCATGCAAGTCATGGTTGTCCCAAAAGTGTTTTTTCAAGAGGCAACTGGACTTCCTTGTTTTTTCTTTGAAGACATTTTGCTTCTCATCCAAGAAGCTTTTTCAGCTCTGACTGGATGGTGTGGAATGGAAGGATTTATATTCCTTTCAGACAGCTGGTCATTTACATTCTTTTAGATTAGGGTTGTCAAATTCCCGGCCCGTGGGTCGATGCGTCACGCACTGGCCATGTCCATGCCTGGTTTAGGGGGGAAAGTCATGATATGTCACGTGACGCTGCTGTGATGCTGCAAGTTTGACATCCCTGTTTTAGAGAGTCATTGAGGCCACTTGGATTTTTGTTTGTGTTCTCAGGATCACCTAAGTAGTGCACTTGAGTGTAGAGCCTTTTTGGAACTGCTCAAAGGACTATGTTGTGAAGCTGTGCACAGACAAAAATCCAAGTGGGCTCAATGACTCTCTAAAAGAATGATGTAAATGTCCAGCTGTCTGCAAGGAATATAAATCCTTCCATTCCACACCATCCAGTCAGAGCTGAAGAAGCTTCTTGGGTAATAAGCAAAAGGTTTTCAAAGAAAAAAAACGAGGAAGTCCAGTTGCCTCTTGAAAAAGCACCTGTGGGACTACAATGTTCTACTTTATCCACATGCATTTTTTTCAAGAATGCTTCAATCATTCTTTTTTTTAAGAAGCGAGATAACATTCCTTGCAGGCTTAAGTATGTTTTGGAAAGGAGATGGTTAAGTTAGAGTACTTCTGCTGGTGAAATGGGACCTTCCTTTACTCTCATATTTTGTCCTGTGCAATTCTGATACCAGGAAGCCTTTGACTGCCCTGGAGTAGATTTGGGATATGCATAGGGAAAATGTAGGTTTTAATAATATGTTTTCATCAGCAGAATAACACAATTATATTCAGCTGTAGGCTTTTTTACCCATAGTAAAAAAAAGAAACAAAGAACAGATGCTATCCATATTCATGTAGAAATTTTACTTCATTATTCCATTAATATCATGTTATTCCCAATTAGCTGTTGGTGGTTGCATGATATAAAGAGTCAAAAACATCCAAAGGAATATTAAAAATAAAACAATTAAAAAACAAGCAAATCATAACTACAACATTTTTCTATCAGCAATTGAGATTGAGGAACATGAAACAGTATTCACAGTGCTAAATACGTTGGCAAAAATGAGGATTCATCACAGGATCAACGTTTTTGATGGCTGGTATCTTTACCCACTCTTCATCCATTTTGTGCTAATGTGTTCTTTGAGATAATGTAACATTATCTTTGCAACTTTCATCTGTTCACATCTCATGAGTCAAGATAGTGTTTTTCAAGTTAACTAAAAACACTAGTGTATACTTCTGTCTTGATAGTTCATGAATGGTATATGGTATTTCCCAAGAAATTCATTTATTCAATCTACTAAATGAACCCAAATTACTTTTTATTTTGCTTTGAGTAGCCTGAATAATTCTTAATCATAATTAATATATTTTGGAATTGTGATCTCATTGTTTAAAAACAACTCCGGAAGGGAACAAGTTTGGAATGGCCATTATTAGAGCAACTCTGATATTTAAAACATATAGCTATCAAATTAACCGAGCAGTTTAATTAATATGATTTGGCACTACAAGATTTACACATTGCTCTTTTTTCAAAGTTCTGTAGTCAATTCTCCAAACAGCTTCATATAGCAATAGCACTTAGACTTATATACTGTTTCACAGTGCCTTACAGTCTTCTCTAATCAGTTTACAGAGCCAGCATATTGCCCCCAACAAGTTGGGTCCTCATTTTGCCGACCTTGGAAGGATGGAAGGCTGAGTCAACCTTGAGTCGATCAGAATCGAACTCCTGGAATGAACAGAGTTAGCTTGCAGTACTGCATTCTAACCACTGTGCCACCACGGCTCTTATACACATAATGCCAGACCTTGCCCTGCAATTTTAATAAAGCCCTTTTATCACTTTTATTCTTGTTAGCTATAAAATAATTGAATTTGGGAGGAGAGCAATTGTACTTTGAATAAATCACCCTACTGTTTTAGAATAGCTGGACATTTCTTTTTGTTTGCTTGTTTGTTTGTTTTAATAGCAAACAAGGGACTGAAGCGCCAAGTTACACAGGCTCACAATATATGGTTAATTTAGCAAGTGGTAGCAGTGTTACCTGTTTCAGTTCCTTGGAAGCAAAGGTGAAACAAATGTAAACCTTGAATGCAGGACCCATCTGTGAATAGCCAAAGAACAGACTTTTGCTTTGAAAAATCAAGAGAAAAAGTGGCTGTGGTCCTTAAAAGGATGTCTTTGATTTACATGAAGTAGTGATGGTACTGGAAGTTATAACACTATAATTGTCAGAAAGATTTAGTAGTTTCCATAGAGGCTATCAACACATCTTCAGTAAATCAGAAATATGAAGCTTCTCACTGGTTTTTAGAAATGTAGGCTTATTCTTCCTAAGTAATAACCTATTCCCTGTTTATTCTTCCCATTTCTGGGGGTTGACTAGCAGAAGGAGGCATATGTTTTTACTCAGTCTGTTTTTGCACTACAGACCAAAGAAGATTCTGGAAATTGCTAACTCGCCCAAAGTGCCTATCTTTCTTATCTGATGTAATGATCCCCATTTAAGAGAGCTCATCATTCAACATCCAAAAGTGATTAAATTCTCACTAAGAACACTGTGTTATCCTTTCAGATTTCAAAAGGAACTGGAACCGATCTACTTGTTTAGTTAAATCAGATGATGCAAAACTATTGGAACTACACTATTGAGTCAGATAATGAAAGATTATATTTCATGTATGTTTGGATGACTCAGCATAGAGGAATTTCAACCTTCATGGGGATGGTTCTGATGTGCAGATATGTTTCTATGTGTATGCATGTGTTTATATGTATACCTACACAGGGCTTTTTTTCGCCGCCGAAAGGTGCTGGAATGCGCCCCCCCATCGCGCTAAAAAAACCCGGAAGCCGAGCTCCGGCTCAAAAAAAGCCCTCTACCTACATATCTTTTACTCATAGCCTTCAATGGACCAATTTTAAAAATGATGATTTCATTATTTGTATATTTTTTAAATACATAGATCGATGCTTCTTTTGGTAGAGATTTTAAGCAACACTGGAAGGATAAAGAGGAGTAAAATGTAAATTCATAAAAATGAAATTAGAAAGGAGTTACTTGTAATGGCAAGCAGATAGCAAATGCCTGATATATATGTTGAGTAAGAAACATACCTGTAATCAAACGATCCATTATCTACCTTCTGATCATCAGGATCGAGGGGCACATCTTTATTTGCTCGCACTGTGAAGATATATGCAAACAATTAAAAACTAAAAGCATTGGTTCAATTTGCATATTTTGTAGACTACAAGCCTGAGAGCTTCAGTGCCAAAGTCCATGATGCATCAGAACAAAGATTTTGATGCTGAACAATGCTATGCACACCAGAAGGAAAGCTTAACCTTCTGCTTTAGCCAGTTACAGTGGTACTTATATAGCTTTGAGTCATTTTCCTCAGTAAATCAATGAACAGGTATAATGTTTTTAATTCATTTATTTAACTGGCTTCTCGTTATCTAGTGTTACGACTTATGTCGAGAACAGATAATATTTTAGACTTCTTTCTAGGGAATAAAGATATATATTCTTTCCAGCTGACTAGTGATGTTTCATGTACAGTAGAAAGATATTGATATTGAGCAAAGAATATTATACAATTTCCACATCATAATAATCTTATTCAACTTTCAGAACATACTTCAATTCAAGAGGTTTCTAGAGTTAGGGAGAGAATATGGCAATCTTCATATACCCATAACATATTATCCAAAATAATGCAGGAAAACATATACGATTAAGACCTTTTCCAATATACATGTATTTTTATTTAGTATTATTTTAACATTGTATTTAAGTATTATTTCAATGTGTATCCTGACTATACTGCAGAGTGCTGTCTAGGGGCTGCCTTTGGCCCAGAATGTGGCAACTCAAGCAGTTATGGGTGTATCTCAGTTCTTCCATGTAATACATCTATTGTATAAGTTGAAATGATTTCTGGATACAAGTCAAGATGCTGTTTGTGACCTATGAAACCCTTCATGGTAAAGAGCTGGGCCATCTGATGGACCACCTATTCCTCATTGTTTTTGTCCAAGGGAGGGACAAGTTTCAGGTTCCATCATTAAATCATCTGATGTGACCTAGAAGGCAACCCTCCTCCATTGCAGAGCCTATCTTTTCCAATAATACCAACCTGGAAGATTGCTATAGTCCTAGCCCTAATGTTTTTAAAATGGGTATTGAAGATCTGTTTCTTTTCCTAGATAATAGGTTAGGGGGATATATGCTTAAGGGATCTGGGTTTTTTTTTAATGAATATATTGGCTACGTCCATTCCTATGTTTGTCTTGCTAATTTTATTGGATGTATTTTTAATTTATATGCATCCAGAATTATTACGACTTGGTAAGCCTTAAAAATTGATTTCTAAATAAACAAAGAAATTAAAAAACAAGAAAGCTACCTACTTAAGGTGCTAAAGGTTGATACCAAATATAAAAGAATGAAAAGAGTAGTTAAAATGATTAATTCAACTCAAAGACAGAGATGAAAAGGAAGGATTCTTTTCCCAAAGGGAGAACATGATAATAATATTTTTCCAGAAAATAAGCTAACAGTTTTATAACCATCATAAATTCAATTAAATCGTAATGTAAATAATGAAATAAAGCATCCCTATCTAGCAAGAAATCCCTTTTATCCTGTTTTGATAACGTTAATTCTTTTTTAGTGTCCCAGTTGTTCAGCAGTTCTGGGAATAAATCTTTCTAGTGCTTTCAGATTAAAAAAATTAATTAGATTCTGAATTATATATTTCGAAATAAATCAAACAAAGAGCATTATATCAACGATAGCTATTTCTCTTACCTGGATATTTTCCTCCTCTACTCCTCTTAATAAAGCATACTATCAGCAAAATCAGGACCAGGAGAGCGATGGCACACATCAGTCCAATAAACCAGCCCTGAGTTGCAATGTCCCCTTGATTCTTAGTATAGGCTATTTGAAGGAGTTGAAAAAAGAAAAATTAATAGAATAGAACCAATCCACATTTTAGTGATAAATGATCAAGCCAGAATAATTTGATCCAGTCCCATTGATTCCCAGTGTTCATATTTTAGGACTGATGTACTCGATAACTACGCTCCTCCAGTTTGCGTGATTGGCATGTGTATGTCTGTGTGCACAAAGTTTTATTTGGTAGGTAACTGTACCACAAGCCAATGTCTAGCAACCATAGTCTAGATCCACTCCAACAATGATGAAAAATTGGGGAAGAGAAACATGTACAAACTTGGCTAATCAAGGAAGGATATATAAAGAGGAAGCGGGGGGTGGATGGGTAGGTGGGAAACAAACCAAAACCCAAAACAGCCGGATAACAGAATTGATCTCTCTTTACAGTAAAGGAAAATGTCTTTGATACCTCAAAGAGGGTGTAAAATAAACAGATTTTCTAAGGAAAAAAAAAATCATTCCAACACATCATTCAGTTCCCTGAATATTGTAAGTGGGATCAGAATCAGAACAAATTTCTTGTAACACTTGAACAATCAGGTTGTGCTCTTTCATCTTGCAATTTTGGTTAGTTTAATACCAAATCCTTAAGATTCAATGGCCACCACAATGTTACAGAAATTCAAAAATATCGGTTAAACTCTAGAAAGATTTATCCCTGCAGAATAAGTCCTGACAGTAGTGGAAGATTCTATCTTTTTTTCTACTATTGTTCCATTGGGTCTCCCCACCTCATTCCAATATAGTGACTGCTATATTATTGGAAGCGAAAAAATCAATGTTTTAAAAGAGGGCATCGAAACCACAGGGAATAGAAGCCTAAGATAAACCAATGTTCCCCTGTGAAGCAACTACATGTGATTCATTTTTCTCTGTAGCTCTTATTGACTTCCCAGTCCCAATGTATCAGTGTAATGGCTGGGGGTAAGCAATCTGTACATGACTGCCAGTTCCCACTAGTACAGAAATGAGTGGCACCACTCCATTGGTATGAAAAAGCTGTCATGATAACAGGACTTGCCAGATGCACTACAAGATGCTGATCACCCACTGAACTATTTCACTAATACTATTTGATATTACTATTTCATTTATATTAAAAGAAAATAAGCATAATACTGTATTATGGTTTGTCACCTTGAGAAGTTACACAATTCTACAACCTTTACAACCAGTGGTAACAAATGAGGGTGTTATTACAATGGGAATGCAGCATTTACATACTTGTGTCACACATACTCTGAGTATGGAAACTGTGGTAGTTGTGTGACAATGTCATCATGCACTTATTCTAATCTCTCTCCCCCCCTGCAGTCACTTATTTTTATATTCATCTGAGCTTTTTGAGTTTAAAGCTAATATATCTTCCAAAGTATATTCATGCCTTTAACATAGCCATATGTTTTTAACATAGCCATATGCCTTTAACATAGCCCGTATGTTGATGTACTCTAGAATTAGTTATCATTTGTCTCATTATTCTTAAAGGACCTATATTACAGGTTGCTCTGTATCCAACTCAAAACATTTTCCAAAATGCTACAAGGAGGAAAATCCTTTAATCAGAACTGAAATGGTAGAATTTAGTTAGATCAGTATTTCCCAACCTTAGTCATTTTAAGACATGTGGACTTCAACTCCCAGAATTCCCTAGCCAGCATATGCTGG
>JAOYMU010000263.1:46473434-46492077 GCA_025802295.1 Psammodynastes pulverulentus | reverse complement strand
GTGCACTGTCACTGAACCAGTAGCAGCGCCAGTAGGAAACCACTACTGGTATGTATGTATGTATGTATGTATGTATGTATGTATGTATGTATGTATGTATAAAATAAGGATAAGGAATACAAAGTTGGTTTATTTAATCAAGGTAAAATATATGTCTTCTTATCCGTGACTACCATTATTGGATTTTTACCAATTAGGACTGAATGACAATGTTTTAAGGTATTGTTTCTAGAAGAGATGAGGTATGGAAAAAAGTGTTTATTTTATATTTTAATTCTATTTGACTAATGTGTTTTTTGTTGGTAACCTTTAATGAATTTTGATTGACTATGATTTAATTATGAGGTTTGGGAGATTTATTTTAATAGATAAAGGATGAGATGTAGAAAAATATATCATAAAGTGGGTTCTGGGATTAAATTTAAAATAGTTGTGTTGTTATTTCTGGTATCCCTTAATGAACTTTTGCTGATTATGATAGAATGACAAGGTTTTAAGAGTTGTTTATAAACAAGGAGATGAGATACAGGATGAAGGGATGTCTTATTTTTCAAGAGAAGAAGATGAGTTGTCAAAACAAACTTTTATACTTAAGGGGAAAGTTATTTATATTTTTTTCTTTCCCCCCTGACCTTTATACCTTTTGTTCTTAACTTTTTGAATTTTCTATTAGTTTTCATTGATATATTTGTAATTTTTAATAAAATTATTATTTAAAAAGATAGTGCTAGGAACCATCTACAGAAGAACTTAGTTTTGTTGATTGTAGCAGTATTATTCAAAAGCACAGTTTAAGATTACCTCTTAATCAGCCAGCTTCAGCCAGCAAAATAATTCAGAGAAATAATTCAGAGAAGCCACAAAACAATTCTGTCATCTCATATTGCATAGATAGCATTGCATTGTTAATCCCTTCCCACCTTGTCCAATTCAGACAAGAACTGAAGAACATAAGGAAATAACACAAAATATGTTGCAATGATATATCTATACACTCTCTAACAATGAGGAAACACATGCCGATTTTAGAAGAAGGGAACAATGTGAAAGCAATCCTACGAAGAGTTTAGTGACACGAACAGGTGATACAAGGCGATATTCTGCAAATGTAAATTGCTACAGTTTTCAGATGACAATTTATGATCATGTGTAAGTATGAACATGCAACATATTTCTCTGGATCTCCGATCCATCATTTTGTAATAGCCAACACAATCCTTTAAAAAAAATAAATATTCTGGAACATAACTGCCAATAGTTGTATAAGCACATGCAAGATGACAATGAACAGCGCATGTTCATTCAAGCATAAACATAAACAGGCCAGTAACAATAGACACCTTGCTCTTTATCGATAGCATTTATTCTTTAAGTTTAAGTATTACAGGTCTCTGTCCTTGTTATAAGATTTCTTGGAAAATGAATTTGTTTCATTAAAAAAAACTATAAATAGTTTAAAAGCAAGCAGAGGACAATCTTAAGATTCTGGTTAAAAGTGATATATTTTGATAGTTGTATAATAAGGTCAGAGTGCTTGACATTGATGAAAGAATGGATATGTTTCTTCATGCATGCCTTCATCCTTCCATCTGAAGAAGCAGCACAGAAAAGCAGAAAGCTCGGAATGGGATGCATCCTCAAATGCAGGACATGGAGACTGAGATTCATCTCACCTGGACTTGTGTGAAAGGTTTCACTCGAGAAGACAGACTCATTGCCTTTGAGAAAAACCCGCACTATATACTTCTCACCAGGAATCAGATCACTCAGCTCCAGAAAACCTTTAGCAGGGGAAGATTTCACTGTTTTGTTACCTGGGAAACAGAAATCTCATATCAAAGGTAGCTAAAAAGAAAAGAAGAGATTATTGTGTGGTCAAGCATCAAGTTGGGCTACAATGATAATCGCTGGCTGGATAACATATTTAAGCAAGATGAACATCCAGAGTTTGAGACCCCACCCAATTCAAAGTTCAAGAGTTTGTTTACAAGAGTTTTATAAACCAGTTTACAGCACTGGCAGAATCAATTTTCTAGACATCTTTTCAGTAATCTAAGCACCAGCTTCACTATCAATCAGATACAATCAGATGGAAGATTCTTACACAAATGGTTCTGTGATTGCAACCAAATCTAGAAATACAAATCAAAATGAAACAAAAACAAAACTATCTGGAAAAAAACAGCCTATTTTCACACAGATTCTGAGACATTTCTAATTTGGATAGGAAGGAATTGCCATAGTTTTCTGCCACTTCCAAGTATTAAATAACATTCACAAACCTTCCTCTGAGAATACTTTCATAGTGGCTTGATGTGTTGTTTTTAAATGTATCTACAGTTTTGGAAAGGTTAAGTGGAAATATAATGTCTCTACCATACAGAGGAATTAGAATATGAAATCCATGTCCAAATAGTTAGACATGGATCTGTAAGTGCTTAATTCTATGGAAAGTTTATAAAGACTGGATTAGATATGTAAATAAATGTAAATCATCATTATGACTGCACTTCTTAAAGTGTTTCTGAGTAGCAAATTTCTATACATATATTTATAACTGCAGTACAAATTAACAAGTATTCCAAAGAAAGAAAGATAGCCTTTCCTTTGGCCCTGTAGTAATCATCTGAATGGTATGCACAGAGATATTTCAAACTGTGCACAAGACATTGCACAAATCTCTTCAACATTACATCAAATATTTTTATAGTCAGTCATGTTAGCTGCAGTTATTAGGGTTATATATTCAATAAATTCTATGGATAACAATTTTTTTTGAACCACCACAATGTAGTTTGCCCATGAGCCTAAAGTCATCAACAAATACAGAATTGTAAGAATTAATTGAAATAAAACTCTAAGAGAAAACAGCGACCTACAGCCCATTAAGTACTCTGCAACATTCCCATGAGCCCAATGCTTACTGTTGCTATACTCAACCACAAATTCAGTGTCAGCATCAAATGTGTGGTTCCAGGTGATGTTTGCCCAGTTATTGTTAGATGAAATTTTTACATTCCAGATGGGCGGCAGCTTTCCAACACCAGCTGGTGAACAGGTTAGAACAGAAGTTAGTAAACTAGATAATGTAGAAACAATGTGTTCCAATTGAAGTAAAGATTCTGGATTCACTAGCAATTTCTCACATAGGTAACGTGAAAAAAAATTGTCTGTCACTTCTTTGACCCTTAGTCAATTGCCTACAGACTAGTAGTTTGGAAATGGTGTTTCATTGAAGTAATATAGTCACATTCATGAAAGAACATACTTTGCTCTGTATGCATCCTTATTAGTACAGGACACCAATAAGAGGTCCTCTCTTCCTTACAGTGTAATGCAGACAATAATATTATCCATCCCTGCTTACCAGGGATCTTTTTAACTTTCATAGGAGGTTTGCTTTGTGCAATTCCATTTTCAATTTCAGTCACATATCTTTGCTCCAGGTTTGCCTCTTTCTTTTCTCTGTCCTGAGAACACAATAAAACCAAATATTGTGCATGTCCCAATGACCCATATTTTAGGAATTTAGTGCTAATTCACTGTTTTTTTTAGTTACAATAAACTAAATCTGTAAGCTATTTTTGCTACCTTCTGTTGGCTCCTACAGCTACTCCAAAGTAGGACAGATGTTCTTATGTAATTAAGTTCCCAAGCTGAGGGTATTTATGGGACATCCTTTTTCAGAAACAAAAGTCCTAGGGCTGGTTTTTTGGGAGGGAGAGGGAGAGGGAGAGAGACTTCCCTTTTTTTTGATAAGCACAGAACAGAACTATGTGAGAAACTACTATGCGAATGAGCCTTAATTTACTTGACTACTCAGGAAGGATCTCAAACAATTTAGCAATTTAAGACTTATCACAAGAGACTGAGACTCTTAGTGCAGTTTTATTATTTTAAAAGCATTGTTTGCACTTGGAAACCTAGATGAAACTTTTGACAGTGAAGCACTAACTTCTAATGAAAGCTAACTTGTGCTCTGCATGTTAGAATTCTTTTCAAATAAATGGACTGCTGATGCTGAACACTTTAATGGCTTGGCGGTAGCAGTTCCTGATAGTGTGTTTAAGTAGATTTATGAAACACAAATATATTCTGCTTCAACACTGCATCAAACCAAAGAAAAGTTCAGTGCATTTTAAAATATACCAGCTCTCTGATTTAATGTCTATCAAATCTAGAGAGAAAACTTTTTTGTTAATATTCTGCATAGGACGCACTGATAATCCTTTGTCCTTTGTTGATTTTATGATAAGTTTAGCTGGCTTGGCAATTTTAGTTCAGAAACATAGGCTGTTACTTTAGGCTGTTTTTCTATCAGTATTTATCTGGATGATGTTAATATAAATAGTAATTCAGTTAGATTTATTTCTGGATAGATATACATATAGAATAATAAGAGGTTATCTTGGAGGTCATCTAGTCCAACCCCCTGCTTGAGCAGGAGAGTCTATTCCAAGTATTAGTCTCTAGCTAGGATCAAACTCACAGGCTCCTGATTGTGAGGCGAGAGCTCTGCCTCTAGGCCACCGCAATGAGATGATTATATGATTATATGATTATAAGCTTTTTGTATAAAGTGAATTATTACAATCCCTCTTTTTATTAGCAGCACATTTTTAAACAATAAATGCAGCCACTATGTAATGTGACAGCATTTTCCTGTCAACTATATTTTTTTAATCTTCACAATAATATATTTCTGTTCCCAATAAATCTTCCATTTTGAAATGCCTATATACTGCTACCTTGTTCTAGTCATTACCACCACATAGTCATTCATATAACATATAGCTGTGGTTATTATTTTACTATTGTTATCTCCTGTAAGCCGCGTTGAATTGCCATGAGTAGGTGGCTTTATAATTTTTTTACAAATAAATAAATAAATGTCATTTCGTAGCCAAGGAACAGTAAAAAAAGTAATATAGTTGCACAGAGATCCACTCCAAATCATCCTGACTGAAGTTGCTTAATTATCAACGGTTCCTTGAAGAGATGTCAATAATTGGGATACTTCAGTCCAAGATGATCCTTGGTATGATATGCTATATTTCAAATTAAAAAATAATGTCATTTTGGTATTTTACCCATTGTAACTATGCATAATCTATTAGAATGCAAATGAACAGAGTCTGGCTTTGCGTGATATCTATAAAGGACATCTTTGAAAAGTAGAATCCAGATTGTCTGTGGCGGACTATTAAGTAATGCTGGAGATACAAAGTTTTATAGCAATAGCTCCGAGATTGTTCCGGATGGTCTTTTTAGCATTTGGGATCATTGTGAATCCTTAAAAACATAATCCAATGGTTAATATGCTGCTGAAAAAAATTACTATGCTTAGAGGAAAATCCTGGTTCTGCTTGTTTTAGAAATCATCTACGCTTTGATGTTAAGCTGGTATATTAGGCTTAAAGTATATGAAAGACCATGAAAGGGCTTAGGCAGGTAACATAAACGGAAGAGGAAAACACAGAAGCTCAGCCCGGTATTTGATACCTATTGTACTAGCAACAAGTGTGGTGATGATTGCTGGCTCTGTAGTGGTTGCAGCTTCTGTGGTGGTGGTTACAGCTTCTGTGGTGGTAGTGGGAGTAACTTCTGTGGTGGTGGTTACAACTTCGGTTATGGTGGTTGGGACAGTAGTTTCTGAAATGGTGGTTGCGGCCACAGTTGGAACATCTGTAGTTTGGTGAATGGTTGGAGAGATTAAAACTAGGAGAGGGAAGTGCAAAAAACTGCTTTTAAAAGATACTATGATTTCAATTCTCTGGCTTTGCAAATTATTTGTTGAAGCTAAACATGCAGGCATGTGAAGACAAAATGGATCAAGACACTCGTTCACACATGCTAACTGCCAAATGTAAACAGCATATAATTCTTCTAACTAAAGATTTTTTTTTCCCAAAAGAGAAACAAAGCTTGATTTTCATTCTTTCCTTGGCAGTCTTATAATAAGATTTCTCCATCTTAGTAAGACAGGACGGTCTGTTATGGGAGATGTTTGGAGAGTCTCAGATAAAGTGGCATGCAGAAAATGCTGAGGACAAGCAGAGGGCAAACATGCAGACTCCAAACAGATAGTTTTAAATGTTCTATTCACTGATTCAACAGATTGCTCTCTTCGTGGCCTTGAGAGCTTAACAGTGCCCCAGCCTCTGAGGGCAATTAATATAGACAAATCTGGAATGGAGAGAAAGGAATCACAAGGACTGTGGAAGGATAAAGAGAAAATGTATTGTCTTGTCCTAATAAAGCAATATGAGTAAAGCCAATAATACTTTGATTAGCAAACTGAAATAGCAAGAAGCTCTAAGGAAACAAAACAATGCAGAATAACACACTTTCAGTGATGAGCTATTCTAACTTTGTCTTATCATTTTAAGGAAATAAAATAAGAAAAGTAATATTGAATCTTTAAGTGGTCCTACTAAAATTTAAAAAAATTCCATTTTGTAATAAAATAGCCAGTTACTGCAAATTCTGAAGTAGTCCTCTAGGAAACCTACCGGTATTTATCTTTTTACATTCTTAATTAATTAGGATGATTCTTTTAAAAATATGCTAGGGATGTTATTTGGATTGTTATAAGCCTGACAGAAATATTTTGATATTAGTAATGAAACACAAAAGAATCCATACTATCATAATGGCAAAACATTTTTTTTAAATCTCATCCTATGTGTGGAAAGAGCAGTCATCTGTGTGTATGATTAATGCATTACCCCATGAGATAAAATGCATTAACAGAAATGATGTAAAAACAGATTTGCATAAAAATTGCATACGGCAATGCATATGTATAAATGTAAAATTTAAATAATTACCCTATTTATACAGAAATATACTAGGAATAATGGATGAGGGAGCACAGTCTGCAATTGAAGTGCCTAAAGTTGGTAAGCAATTTAGATCCTTACTTTCTCTTCTTATAAGACACTTATTTTCCCTTCTTCTATTTTCCTCTGAAATTTAGACAGCTTTGTAATTAAGGGGTAGAATTAAAGAACAATCCTCTGATTGCCAATCAAAGAAAGGATTACATAAATAAACCCATGCGTAACTTGTTCTGGACTCTGAGAACCTTATTCTTTATAATCTTCTTATAAACAAAGAATTTAGTTAGATCTTGTTGCCAACTGCTAAAAGCTGAATGTATAGTCACCTCAGAGGTTTCTGGAGAAGATATTTTTTAAAAATTCTTTTGTAGAGATATCTGAAAAGCATATTCTTCAAGTGGACACTATGATGTAGAAAATTAAATACATGAGTTCATTTACGTCCTGTCTGGAGTTGGTAAGAATGAAGTTGTCAAAGAGGCAGATCACAAAGGAAAGAGGAAATATAATTCTGTCTATCAGTGCCAAGGATTTCTGACAAGATTCAACATAGTCTATTATTCAGCCAAGATTTATTATGGGTAATAAAAGCAAAATAACAAGCAAATGTAGTTCCCTTAAAACATGCCATGGTAAACCCATTCTTCTCTATTGATGGAACAAAGAAACAACAGTTCATAAAAATGAGAACTCCAACATAAAGGGTTCCCCAAAACCACACACCCAAGTTTTGCAAGACTGTTAATAGAGGCACCAGTTAAGTATTTGTTTTTCTACTTAGCCCCAATATACTTTTGGAAGCTAATGTACATTGTCACAGTCAAAGAAGGGGTAGGACATACAGTAGGGACAGATGAAAATAGTGAGGGAATTTGGAGAAATTGCTTTCTGTTTTACAGATGTGTTTATGAAGTTTTAGTAGCTATGCTTTATTCTTATACATGTGGAACGTTAGTTTATGCTTCAGGACTAAAAAGTTTTGAAGAAACAAAAAAAATGTCACAATTCTGCTACATCGTTTTCAAAACCTCTGGATGTTGCCATTTATTTTGCAGGAAGCATTTTGTGCTAAATGGCCCATTGGTAGGATAAATCTTAGTCCATTAAAGTGGTAGAAATTGGCCCTAAGCAGCCAAGTCTCAATTAAATAGGCAATTAGATTTAGTAACTCTTAAGAAAACAGGTGATCCAATTTGTTATGGACCAAGCACAGCAAAATTAAATTAACCCAAGATACCTTGAACTGTGGAACTATAGAATTTTATAGTTGATAAGCTTAGTCCCAGCAGTGGGTTTGGAAAGGTAGGAAAGGGTTTTGTGAATCTTTTTCCTAAGTATTAGAAGTAACAGGAAAAACGTAATTCAGAGATTTTTCGTACTTTGCAAATTATTTCATACTTCTAAATTTAGTTAATGTGAAATTTCCATGTCTTTTGCTTAAAAATAATTAAATTGAATTATTCTATTCCTGTATATAGTAATATGAAAAGGATTATACTTTTTACTATTATAAACACAAGAAAAGGCACAGCTTGCTTTAGATATAATTAAAATGTCAATATGAGAATTCCACACCATTGTGTTAGTGCTCTTTCCTTATGCATATTTAAGACTATGGCAGCATGAACAAAGAATAGCATTTAAGGTTGGAGTTTTGCTCCCAGTCTACTCAAATGAGAAGTTCAATCCCAAAGGGTATGAATGAGGAACAAAACTATGCTTTTGGCTAATAAGATTGTAAACAAGTCCTTTTTAGTCAGCTACTGGTGAAAATAAATCAGTCTGAGCTAAAAAAAATATATGCTAAGAATACAATATGAAAACCATATGTACCCCCTGGGTGTGACTATTCTTGATAATTTGGCTCTATTGCTTTTTGAATACTGATAGAAGAGAATATTTGTAGCTGAGAGTTGAAATGTGGGGTCTTGGTGCTCTCTGGGTTCTGTCTGTTTTCTTGCAAACATTTCATTACCAAACTAGGGAACAACATCACCTTCTAAATAGAATGCCCATGGATATCTATGATTATTTGAAAACAATTGGGCTTCTTTCTCCCAATCTTCTTATTTTTTTAATGACAATTTAATACTTAAAAAAGCTTTCCTAACTTGATGGCTTTTAGAAATTTTGGAGTTCAACAAAATATCCAACTAACATGAGCATCTCTCACACACCTGGAGAACACTGGAGTGAGGAAAGCCTATGTATTTAATTAATCTTCCTGGTGATCTATAGTAATGTGATATCATGGGATTCTGTTAGCTTACCCCAAAATCATACAATTAAATGTACGATTAAAATTAAAATGTCAAGCTTCAAAATAAAAATAAGAAACTCTGAAAAGTCTCAGTTAAAGGTTTATTTGGCAACTTAAAACTCTATTCAATGTTGAAGAAATCCTGGTCTGATCAAGCAGAATCTGTCCTTGAACTAAATCTAATAGACTTTTTTCTTTCAATTTTGTGTTCAAAGATATACCCTAAGAATACGAAGGCAGTTACTTTCACTATATGAAAGGGAATAAATGCTAACATACAAACTATTGGAAAGGTTCAGCTGAAATCAGCATCTGTGTACCTTTTGGACCTTTACAGACTGTTGTATAGTCTTGAGCTATTTTCCTTCCAGATTGTTGGTATTACAAGAATTATTTCATAAATTCAATTCCCACATTCAGTTTAATAGAGAGAGAAAACCTCCCATTTTCAATCCTTTGGTATAATTTAATTGTCAACTGAAGATCTTTTATGTAAGAGAAGCTATTCCATTTCTTCAGAGTTCAATACAGGTTCTATTCCAAATGTAAGTTGCAGATAACATAAACAATCAAATTTTAAGATGTTCTTTTATATCAATTGTGGTGTAATTAATCAAGTTGTCGTCACAAGCTATGACAAATCTAATGTGTTTGTATTTAGCTTTTTCCCCTTGTATCTTATGTCAGCTAGCATTTGATCTCTTTAGATTCCACAAAAATCATTCTTACATAGAGAATGGGTGGGGTGAGCAGGAAAAGAGGAAGAAATGCATACAGAAAGAAAAAATGGTTGCAGAATTAAACTGAACATTAAACTGAGAATTAAACATTCTTTTGAGTTATTATGACAAATGAAGCTTTGGGTGACTTAATTAAAGGCATTTAACATTATCCTAAAAGCTAGTTGGACTGCAAATGGTTCCCTACCACTGAAGAATCAAAAAGTAGCCTATCCCTTTGAAGTGAGCAAAAACAGGTCCATAAAAGTGAAGTTGGATGAAAGACCATAACAAAGATGAACACTACATTATAAGTGAAAAAAGGATAAAAACTGCTGTGGATCTTACAACAGGATAAAATTATAACAGGCTGAAAATTTCCTCAGATCCTCAACCCGATATATATTGCATTATTTCTCCAATAATCTCTAGCCCAGAGGCCCCCAAGTGTTTGGACACCAGGGACTAGTTCATAGAGAGAGGATTTTCCATGGAGCAGAGGGGGCGTGGTTTCATGTGCTGCCTGCATTCTGCAGATGAGGCTTTGCTTGTTTGCATGGCCCAGTTTCTGGTGTGCCCTGGACCAGTGCTGCTCCATGGACTGGGGTTGGGGACCTTTGCTCTAACCCAGGGGTGTCAAACTGGTAGCCCGCAGTCCAGATACATCACGCACAGGCCACACCCACTCCAGCTCCATGAAAAAATGTTGCAATACATCACGTGACAGCACTAGCCAATACATGACTTCAACACATCCATAAAGCATATTAGAACAAGAAAGTGAGTTTTGTTTCTTTAATAAAATATGTGTTGTGCAAAATTTCAAGGGTGAAAATGCAACCATCAATTGTGATCTAATTTTGTGTCACTTATTGGTCATAAAAATGACCATCAAAATGTGCATTTATTTGAGGTCTTAAGAGGTCTTAAGATTTTGGGAAGGCTCTTCACAGTTTCCATTACTCATTGATTACTTTGAGCCTTGCATTATCACATCGTAACAATTAACCTTTTCAATGAAATGCTAATTCTTCAACAATTCTTTCAGTTAACAGTAACCTTTTCCTACATTTGTTTCATCTATTTTTGTTTCATTTATTACAGGGATGCTATTCATAATGTAGATAAACAATGTCATACAACTTTTAATTAAAATATACAAATATAAGTATAAGTAAAACAATGTATATAAGATAAGGTTTAATATATAAAACTTTTATCAATAATTGAACAAAAGAATCCTCATCTATTTTTAACAGTTCCTGTTAAATAAATCCATGTTACCAGGACAGAAAATAGAAAATGTAAGAACCTCTGGCAACAGTAAGTAAATCCAGAGAAAATGGATTACATCTCCTAAGATTGCAATCTGAAGAACCCTAGTGGATATGCTTTATATAGCATGAGTGAAATACAAGTAGAAGCATTTCAGATTTCTTTCTGACAGATGTGTAAGTGCCAAGAACTGGACTGCTTTAAAGCTAATTGGTTTCTGCCAAAATTTCACAAGGCAATAACCTATATTGTTAGATGTATTTTGGTTTTTGTACTGAAAGAGTCATGTACAATTCTCATTAGAAAATAATATGGTTCTATCCATCCATATGAGTAAGCACTCTAAGACCAGTGTTCAGAAGTAATTTAACACATGCTTGGGACAAACAAGTCCAACTCTTATTACGTAAGATATTCCTACCTTCCTGAATTTTGAACTGTAATCACCATAATTAACTTAAAACATGTTACTGTAGTAAAGTATTATGGGAGCTGAGAAGCTTAATACCAACCTAACTAGAGGCCACATTATGAGACTAAGACACATAAAGATGAAACACGTATATTAGTAAGATCACAGTATATGAACTCTTAGCAAGGACTGCCCTCACAACATAGGTTACTCAACAAAATAAGATTGCTATCATGGAATTATGTCTTCAGATAATAATTTGGTATTAATCATTATGATTTAACGTAAATTAAACCAGAAACACTTTGTTCCCAAAGCATGGATGTAGGGATTGCCAACTATCTGTTGGACTCATTTAGAATGTTGATGAAGCTTCATGGACAGCATCGCCAAACAACATTACAAAACCTGATAACTTTTATATATTACTTAAAGAAAATTATATAAACCACATTGCAGATTTGGCAGAATGGCGAATTATAGGCCTTGATTAGATTAGCAGAAGTGGCAAATCCCCTGCTGTGGAAAAAAGCAAAGTAAAAAATAAGCTGAAGGTCCAGACGGAGGTCTATGAAAATAAGAGAAGGGGATCATCACCCTGTGAGTTTAGGATTAATTTTCCCTCTAAAGCTAAAGCTGAATCAAAAATATTCCATTGTTTGCATCTGAATAAATGCATGATAGAAGGAACTCAGCTGTTAAATATAAAAGAAAAAAGGGCCATTTTTTTTATTTGAAATATATTCCCTTAATGAGCATGTACTCCAGGCTTAAAGATAAAGGGATTCTCTGATTAGATACAGAAAACTGTTGAATATGAGAGACAGACATACTGCGAACAGTAATGGACACTCAGTAGCATTTGAGTAGTTCTGACCTGCAGTGGCTGGTTCTAAAAGCAAAATCATATGACTCAGAAGCCTCCTTGGGTCATAATAAACCTTTAAAAATCACATATGGCAGCAAAGTTTTAAAGAAAGGGAGAGAAGAGTTGTGAGACCCCATGGGCTACATCCACCCTGGTACTCTTTTGTTCTATTCTGTTCTCTCTATAATTTTAGACAATGTACCTTTTATCAAAGTCTAATAGTAGGAAGAAGTTCAGATTTATAGTTGAGAAGCAAACAGTCTTAGCACTAGAGTGTAATGTGCAGACCCCAAAAAGCTGGATTTATTGCTTTCAGATACACTACAGGAGTGTGTTTAATGGCTGTGGTATAAGAGTTCAGCTCAAACAGGCTGCCACATACAACAGATGTACTGTTTCTAGTTCATTAGCTAAGAGTAAATGAAACCAAGGGACTCACGACTTTTCCCCAGAGTAAAGGTTTCCATTTAAGTTCTGTTATTCGAACCTCTATGTGCAAACACCATTTGCTTTTTCTAGTTGCAAAGAGCACAGAATATTGGTGCTTTGACTTATCTTAAAGGAACATAGCACAATGGTCCTATTTCACAAATATATAAAGAACAGGGAAGGTAGCGCTAAGTAGAAAGAAAACTAATAAGAATTAAGGATAGATCAGTCTTGTTCATTTGTTATAAGTGCAAGAGAAAAATACCGTATCTCTACTGCATAATTTTTAGGTGTTTGCATTTGATTATGGCTTTTTGATTATGGATGGGGTGCAAGGAGGTGGATAAATGGAGGGAAAATTAAGGAAGCTCAAGAGGACTTTAGGATAGGAAGCATTCAATGGTGTAGAAGCAAAGATACCACAAAACTGGCATTGATAATTGGAAGAACAAGGCATGTTATTTCTGAGATATTAAAGGAGGAAAATTATGACTGTGATAATCGTCTACCTATAACCTTTATTAATTTAAAGAATTTGTTAGCCCTGGGGAGATATTGCCAATTCTTTTTTTCCCCTATAGTTTATTAACTACACTGTTTTTAAAATATATTTCAAAGTGTTCAAAGTACTCTAACAATTACATTGAAAATTGCCTTATGACCATTTTGGAGGATGAAAAATGATATAATAAACATTGTTATTAATACAGGTATATAATTTTAAACCAAGTTGTGTTTATAATGAAATAAATAACATAGTTTGCTTTTGCTTTTAGTGAACTTCAGAAAACCTCAATAGTTCACAAAAACAAAAGTAGCTAATATATATTTTTCATTTGCTTATATGGATACTTTTGTTTAACCAATATAATAGCTAGAAAAGCATAAAAGTTCATTCAACTCTTTTCAAATCTTCTAAAATGTAATCATGTACTTCTAAAAGTCCAGCAGTGCCACGAGCTAAATGAAACCTTACATACTCATACAATTATTTAATTATTCAAAGAAAATTCTAATGGACTGTTAGATCACAATAATGACTTTCCCAGAGCATGTATATAAAACATACTTTTGAATGGCTCATTTAATATTTCATGAACTCTGATGGAGAGCTAAACCTATTTCCAAGAGAGTATTTTTTCCCCATTTGGCAATCAGAGGAAATTGAAAAGGAAATAGACCACTAATTTGCTCTAAATCAAACAACTACAAAAAGATGTATACATGAAATAATTCAGTAAGTGAGATAATAGTGCCAAACTGAATGAACCATAAATGTGAGGACTGAAATATAGTTCTGGTGAAGAACTGGCATCTTAATTTTTTCTCTCTCTCTCGATTTCTATTCTTAATGTATTTGATTTACCTCCCATTTCTGCTTACAGAGTGAATAACTCTCTTTCTCTCTTTCAATGTGCATTACATAAAAGGCTGATATAATGCAGTCTGGAATTTATATAGCAATATATAATATATATTTTGCAATTCTACTTCACAGAATCAGTGGATACTACCTTTTGGAGAAGAATGCATTCTTTAAAGATTGCTTGAAGTTGACTTTTCCTCAGTATATAGAGTAACATCTCACAGCACTATCTAACAAACATTTCTACTTTCCTTTTCTTTTGTGGTGAAAGAGGCGGCAATGACAAATATTGTGGAGTGGCTCTACTACTGTATGTATCAGAGCATTAGCAATTGAGATCTATATATCTGGCAGGTAATTTCTTCCTTTCTAAGAACAATATATGTGCAGAACAATAAACCTATACTTGTTGCTATAAGCCTTAATTCTGGCTTTCACACAGGGTACATTATGGAATAAGCATTCTTTATCTGTGACAAAAATATATGATGTCTGCTCAAAAAAAATATATACAGCCTGGGCTTCATGCAGTCCTCGGCCCCATTTTAAAACTCTGCAAGTGAATGCTTTTTAGCTGTGATCATACCTATTGTTTGTTTCAATATCCATTAAATGGGCTCCAGTAGATCACCCAAAAGGGAAATCAATTCTTGACAGAGGGGAAAAAGCTTATTGAGGCCTAAACTGGGAGCTGTCCTATATTTACCCATAAAAACAAAAAAAATCTGAATATATTGTTTCAGATCTACATTTTTCTCTCCAAGCCACAAATGCTGAAATTAGGCAAACTAGTTTATTTTGATTATTCTTTCCAGTCTGGTATCCTAGATAT
The DNA here is from genome assembly GCA_025802295.1 of Psammodynastes pulverulentus. Lineage (NCBI taxonomy): Eukaryota > Metazoa > Chordata > Lepidosauria > Squamata > Psammodynastidae > Psammodynastes > Psammodynastes pulverulentus. The sequence goes on along the minus strand of JAOYMU010000263.1, from coordinate 46,477,074 downwards.
GAAATGACTGACATTTCTGGGTCATAATCCCCTACATCTAGAAGAGATTGAATGGAAAAGCACTGCTTTAGATCACATCAATATTTACAAAGCGGTTCATATATCACTGTAATTTTAATAATTTAAATATACAGCCTTATTCTATGTAAAATATGTTGGCCTGAAGGACCTATTTTGAAGCACTTTTAAAAACAGCATTTTAAAAGAACATTTATCTTGTTCTATCAATTCTATGTCCCAGAACTGTCAAGCCTGGAATTCTTAATACTTTCTAGTTTTTACTTAACATTATTAAATCTGACCCTCCTATTCTCTACCCTTTTGTACAATCTAAATCAAAGTGTTATTTTCTGCAGTGTGTAAGGTCTCCCTTGAATGCAAAAATAAGCACATTTAAACTAATTTGCCTGCAAAGTATTTTTTAAAAAAATATATAATTGAGTTTATTCCTTTTTTCCTGAAAAAACAATAAAGAAATAATGGTTCTCTTTCTACCAAGAGGCGGGAGAAGGGGACAATGCATTTCATAAAAGCAATAAAAATCATGAAGAAACTGAAGAGTCTGAAATAAAGGATAAGTAAACATATTTTTTTTAAGTTCAAGATTTTTAATGTTCCTCAAGGGGTTGCAGAGAAGCTGTAGAAATGACTAAAGCTGGTATAAAATGGTGCTCCCCACAGGATGCAAGAAAATAACTTGAATGCTAGAAATCTGGGTGCTCAGAGTTTGAAATTCGTACCAAGAGGAGTTTGAAGGTAAATAGGAAGAAAAGGAGAGAAGATGAAGAGATAACAGAGAGGGACATCAGGGGGCATTTTCTGAAGGAGACTACCCAAAGAAGTGAGAAGAAAAACTAAAACTTAGAATAGGAAGAGATGTGAAAAGTGCAGAGTTGTGAAGACCTGGAGGTAATAAAAACAGAAGTGTAATTAGTATGTGTTCTAGATGGAAAAAATGAGACCATGAGATTACTTGTGAGGAAAAGGTAAAGGGAGAATTGGCAAAGCTGTATTTCACTGCTATGTGTTCTTCTGATGTGAATAGGTAGACAAGCTTAGCCTGTAAAGGGAATTATCCAATATGTCAGCTAGAGAGAGTACTGAATTTAAGAAAGCAAGGATAACCCAGTTAGGAAGGAGGCAGACTGGAACTGGTAATGCCAAGGAGCTGACTGGATTTGGAGGAATTAGCAATGCAATCCAAAAGAGCTCAAGTTGCCAGAAGTGAGATTTCTTGTAATCTGAAGAAGATACTGAACAAGCTTCAGGGCATCATGATTACAATCCATTGAATTCAATAGTTACAATAAATCTGGTTGCTTTTTGCATAGTTATTTTTAATGCAAGTAATAAAGTGGAATTGCTTGTTTTTAATTTTGGCTCATTTTTGGTTCATACTACAAGTTGACCTTGAGTTTTATTCAATCTTAGGGAAAGGAGGAGAGAAGTCCCTTAAAGCATACTTTAAGAGAGTTTAGGACAGTAGCAAGCTTGGATAAAGGGATTGGGATATGTATGAGATAAAACACTGACAGGAACTTGACTCCTGGGAGTTTTCCTTGGGGACAAAACAAGGCTACTGAAAAAGAGCCAAAGTAACTTATTTGCATACATAAAACTCTAGCTGGGATAAAGCAAATCTAGCTAAGGGAAACATTAAATTAGTCATAAACAGCAAATGGTTGAATTCAAGAGATAGTGGGATTGTTCAATCATAGGATAGTTATCCAGCATAAGTGATATGAATTAGACGCTCTGCTATTAAACATAATCTTCTCCCAAGAAAAACACCTGCCAGGTAACACAGGCTCAAAAGGAGAGCAACTACCTCTCTATAGAAAAGTAAGAAGAAAGTAGGCCATGAAACAATAAGTTCCAAGATTCTATGATTGACTCAGCAGATACAAACTAACTCTTTTCCAGTTGCAAACCTGAACTAAATCTTAGGATAGACTTTCATAACATGTTGTCTATATGAGGTTTTGGGCTACAGAAATAGAATTTCCATCCAGATCCAAGTTGGCCGTGCTGGCATAAATTTGAGAGATTGTAGCCAAGCACATTTGGATATCAGGTTGGAAAAAGATACCTTAGATGGAAAGATGTTGCCTACATTTATACACAAGGTAAGAGTATGGAGGCATTTCAGCAATTTTGTGACTAGACTACCTTCCCAGGATTTTATGGATGTTCTGAACTTCATCAGGTCCACAATACATATCCTAGAGTAAATAGGATGAAATGAACAGGAAAAATAGAAAAATGTTTAAATAAATATCAAAGTCAAGAAAATGACTGAATGTTGTGTTGCTTATCAGCATACAATAAATATATATATATATGTGAGATGGTTATTTTTAATAGATTTAGGACCAATCTTGCCAAGTCCAAACAATAAAAGCAGACTCATGATAAACTTTCAGTAGAAATAATACATTTTCTATATTTTATGCCCAAGACAGATCAATCTGTTACCCTTGTATTTGAGAGAGGGGAAAAAATCAATAAAGGGGAGAGGAGACTGAATTTAACAAATTAGGTAGGCAAACTAATAGCAATTAAACCAATTGTTCCAACAAAAAATGGCCAAAAAAGCTTATATAAGAAGCTTATATAAGAAGCAAATACAACTGAAACTATAGAAAAATGTAATTAATTATTTTCTATCTGAATGAAGCAATATTGAAAGTTCAAAAGGAAATTAAATTTTACACTTTTGTTTTTGCCCAAGTTATATTTAACTTGAAAGCCAGTTTAGTACAGTAGTTAAACCATCAGCCTTGATACCTGGAGATCAATGAGTTCTACTCCTGCCCTAAGTATAAAGCAGCTGGGTGGCCTGGACCAGTCACTGTATCTCAGCCCTAGGAAGAAGGCAAAGGCAAACCACTTCTGAAAAACCTTGCCAAGAAAACTGCAGGGACTTGTCTAAGCAACCCTCAAAAATTGGACTTTCGATTTCATTTCTGCAGTGTAACTGATCCAGAAGAGAGTCCTCAGCCAAAACAAATAGCTCAATTCCTATTTCTGAGGAATTATACTTCAGAAATTACAGAATGAAAGAAGCAGAGTTCAAAACATATGAAAAGGAAGCTAAGGAAGGGTGTATCAGTAAATATTTTGTGTGGGCAATGCAGTTTGCGGATACTCTTACATGTATTCCTCTTTTAGCTTTAAATTATAGGAATGATTAACCCTAACCCTAACTTTAATATTGCTCTAAGAACTCCATGGAATTCCTAGTTTAAAATAAGGACAGAACAAACAAAAATCTCTCATTCCTGAAAGGAAATCAAATATATGAAAAGAAAAAAAAAGCATCAATTTCTCTCTGATGATCTTGGAAAAATGATGCTATTCCACAAAGTTGGGCTTAGAAAAGCACAGCATCTTCACTATATTTTATAATCAGAAGAACCAATGTTCACGAAACCTTTCATAATATTGCTTGCAGAACCACAATGATTTTTTTTTAAAAATACGCCAGGAGGCTATCTTTTCTTTTTAGAAAAATGTTCTCAAGTTTGTAACGTTTCTAACTCAAGTTTGTAACGTGTCTATAATAGACAGGGCTTTTTTTCTGCCGGAACGCAGCGTTACTGCGTTCCGGCACCTTTTTCGAGTCCGCGTCACGTGACGC
>JAOYMU010000263.1:46417134-46427583 GCA_025802295.1 Psammodynastes pulverulentus | reverse complement strand
TATATTCATGTACACTGAAGAAGGTATTTAATTTCGTTGTACGAGGTACAATGACAATAAAGTGAACTAACTAACTTAGTGCCTGAACATGGGTATAATCTGGACTAGGCTGATTGACAACCATCGATTACTGTACCACTGTCAAGAAAAGTATGTGGCTGATAACTACCACAAGGATATTAATTTGCTTCTTACTGGAAAATTTGTCTAACTCTTTGTAAAAATAATTTAATAGGTTGTGGATAAATGCTTCAATGTCTAAAATAATTTTGTATCATAAACATAAATCTGACCTAGAATTTAATTCAAATTGGGAACCATTCTTTGAATATAACTCAAAATATGGATTTGTACTGCAATCAAAATTTAAGCTTTTTTATGTATAGAGACCATACTTCAGTTTTATGGCATACAATACTTATAGCAGAACAGATTCCCAATTTTGATACAATATATTGTATCTTGTAATTTTAAGTGGTGATTTATATTCTGTTCTTGATATCTATCCTTGCTTATAGCTTAGTAATGATTTAAATAGTGATTTAAAAAATCATTTAAAGTAATAGACAGTATTCAATTGTTCATAATTTACTAATGACATCCTGGAAAACTCTAACCACCTTAACATATTTATTCATTTGTGTTTGAATATTTTTTTGTTTTCCAATTTTTATTTGTGTTTGTTTATATGCCTTCTCTCAAAAGTAGTTTTAAAAAAAAAACATAAAAAGAAAAAGAAAAATACCTGAAGTGTTTCTGAAATCATCCGTCAATATGCTCCAGAGATTTTTTTTTAATTAGGTGCAAACATATAAAATAGCCTTGCTAACCACAGAAATATGGATAAATTCAACCACCTACTTTGATTTGACCTCTTTAAACCATAAACTACAAGCTATAAAGCTGGGTGTTCTAGTCTCGCCTTAGGTATGAAAACCAACTGGGTGACTTCGGGCCAGTCCCTGTCTCTGCCCAAATCATTTCACAAGATTATCATTGTGGAGAAAATAGGAAGACAAATGAGTATTATGCATGTTCATCATCTTGAGATAACTATACAAGCAATAAAGGTGGAATTAAAAATAAAAATGAGCCATGGGTTCTAAATCTTCCCTGCATATGCTCAGCATGAGACATGAGCTCCATAGCTAATATTTTTCAATATGGTTTTAGATTATGTGTAATTGTGTTGTGTATATATTTATTACATGAGGACATGTTAAGACTGGCTCCCAAAACTCTATGCTCTGGTTTTATTATTCATATTAGTAGTTTATAATGCATCTTTGAAAGAAAATAGCAATAGCACTTAGACTTACATACTGCTTTATAGTGCTTTACAGCCCTCTCTAAGCAGTTTTAGAGAGTCAGCTTCTTGCCCCCAACAATCTGGGTCCTCCTTTTACCCACCTTGGGAGGATGGAAGGCTGAGTCAACCTTGAGCTGGTGAGATTTGAACTGCCGAACTGCAGCTAGCAGTCAGCTGAAGTAGCCTGCAATACTGCACTCTACCCACTGCGCCATCTCGGCTCTATAAGCAGTTTGGGACAGAGATGGGGCAAATTGTCTTGGACCAGCTCTGTCTGCACCTCCAGCTTTTATTTGATTAACAAGCAACAGATACTATCTGACAACATGTCCTCCATATTGCATTTGAGAACATGGAAGGAGGAAAAAGTAGGTAGATTATTCCTTTGCAGTTATATCATAGTTGGCAAACTTGTCCCTTCTATATATGTTATACACGTTAGCTTCCATTAGCCTCTCTCAACTTGATTGTGTAAACTGTTATCCATGACATCTAGAGGCATAGTTTTTGTCCTGGTCTAAATTCTCTCTGTATAGTGAGTATCTACAAGGAATCATCTGATGTATTCAGCCTAAGATGTCATCACATCTTACATCATGGAACTGCCTCATTTTAAATACAATTATTGCCACCTGAGTCATGGGCAGACTTACAGCTACTCATCCAAAAGATAGCAGGGGGTGGTAGTCCAGGTGGAGGATTGCATGCCAAGATAAGTGAAGCACCTTCGTGAACCTCTTGAATGTCCAAATTTTCCTTTGGCCACAAAGGAGATTCTGAAATTATAAACCTCGTAAGAGAAATTGCATCTATTCATGTATTATACTTAAAGAGAATGATTCAAGAAGATTCTTTACGAAATGACCCTGGGATAATGAATAATGGCCAGAAAATTAGTGTAAATGAGAAATTAGACAAGATTCCAACAAATACAGAAAATCTGTTAAAAAAAACATTGAAAAAAGATAGACTAAAGGAGCACAGGAATATAAACTTTGAATAAACAGGTCCTATTTATGAGCAGATTGGAAACAATAAGCTGTTGGTGACAGTAGTGATGTCTGCAGGGGAGGAATCCAACATCTAAGAATCACCATTCTGGTCCAGTTGAGTAATCAAAGTTATCAACTTGAGTTTTTTATTACCCCATCCTAAAATATGCTTAGGAAAGGGTTCTTAGAGTCATAAATTATACACTTACAGAAATACAAAAATTGTCTAAGTTGCTGCCATGGAAGATGGTTGCTATTGTTTTATACTGGTGTTAAAACAAATATATAATGCTAAAAAGTCTCTTTTGCCTATTGGTAAGCTTATTAAACTGTAGATGAGCTTATTGCATGCCAGAAATGTTATGACCATTCTAAATACAAAACAAAGCCCTAGCAAACTAAACCATATAACTGATAAGGTTATAGAATGCACAATGAAGTCAACAATTTGTGTTAATGTATACTCACTTGAAACATGGAGGAATATTTTGTTGGAGATAGCTGTTCCGTAGTCATTCCGAGAAAAACACTGATATTCTCCCTCATAATCCTCTGGCCGCCCACCACTGCGGAAGTCAACTACCAGTGTACCTGACCAATGCCTCATGGTTACTCGAGGGTCCTTTGCAACATTAAAAAACTTCCCATTTCGTGTCCAGGAAAACCTGTAAACAACATTGCATCAGTCGTAACTTGGGTCTATTCAAGAACAGTGCCTCTGTTGCTATATGATGTACAGGTTATCTGAGATCTAATGACTTCCTACGCAGTAATGGATCCTGAGTCCTACAACTTGGGTTAAATATAATGCAAGGGTACTCACCCATTTAGTATTTTAATGGTATCAAAGACAATTAGAGATGAAATCTACATTTACACCATATCTACATTTGATGCTTATCAAAATAATCATGATATGGCAATTTTAAATCCCAGGATGCACTTAGAAGGCCTAGAGCTATGATGATTATAATAGAACCTTTATGATGCAAAGCTACTTCAAACCTCTCCAGAAACACTTTGATTATGTATACCTATTTGATACCCTTAGTATGACAAATGACATACACACCCTTTTAACAAAACACTTATTTTATACTGGAGTGAAAACAGTTGTTTCCATCTGCTCTAAGCCACATGATTATGAGTCATAGTGATAAGCATGGGTCTAGTATTAGAGAAGAAATTTTTCCATCTTTGCTCATCATAAAGTGGCTGCCAAAATAACTTAACCATGAATTCTGCATAATCTAGGCACAGCCATCCTTGTAGTGATGCAGTAATCATTCAGATATTTGTTTCTATACTACTCTTGAGAAAATAAACTACAATTACACTCACGTGGGTGTGGGGTTGCCTTTTGCTTCACACTCAATGAATATATTATCTCTTGGATCTACAATATAATCCTTTGCAGACTGCTTTGTGATAGTAGGAGGCTGAGGCACTGCAAAAGCATATATAAGAGAGGGAAAGAGAAAAAAATGAAGGTAAGAGAAAAAATTACCTTTCCATATACCATTTGAAATGCAGTTGCTTTTTATTTCACTCAAATTTTTTAAGTCTTGTGAGATGAGAAAGATGTAATGTACATTTAAAAATATTATAAAATAAAGCAAGGCTAATCTGAAAAAAAAGCACTGTCAAACTTGGTCAATATTTGGAGAATATCTCATTAAGAAAGCTGTATTGCTCTGTATTGCTGCCAGCAAACGAATATGGATTTATCTTGTTTAAAGGAGGTTTTACTTATAAACCGTTTTCTTATATAAGGGGAAGTCAAGAGTGCAGCATACATATTCATCACCCCAAATGCTCATTTTCCTAATTCTAGAGCAGGACAGCTGATCCTCTGTTTTTTTTTCTCCAGAAGTACAAGGTAGTTCCCAACTTATAATTGTAATTGTGCCCACAATTTCAATTGTAAGTTGAGATGGACAGCAAATGGTCACCATGAGACTGTGCCCAATTTTACTGTTTTTTTGCAACAGTCATTAAGTGAATGCATCAGTCATAAACTGAACGTAGTAGTCATTAAGCAAATTCTTCATTTGATGTGGGTTGGTTTGTTTTTTTTTTGCTGAAAACAAGAAGTAAAAATGCCAAAAGTCATGGTTATATGATCTCTGTGTGCTGCAAATGGTCGTAAATGTTGGCCACTTGTCAAGTGCCTAAAATGTAAGTAGCTTTTCTGAATCCACCACCTAAGCAACCGGTTGCAAGTCGACAACTGCCAGTAGATTAAAAACAACATACACAACTGCACAACTTTTGAATACTTTTCTCAATCCAGTAGATCAGGTCAGAAATTGCTCCCATTTTTGTTTAAACTACTTACCTGTATAGTGAAAGAAGTAATTTTAAAAACAAGCTGATCTTCCTTGACTTTTCTTGGTGACTTTTAAGAATGTGACCATGACTCATTCAAGCATTTCCTGTTCTCTTTCCACCTACTTTAACAAACTTTAGTCTGGTTGGTTCTTCCCTCTACTCCACCCACCATGGTTGTGGGTCAGAAAAGCAGTGTGAACCAACCAGCTAATTATTAAGCACATCACTCTTGTTTTTTGAACAGAAACTTTAAATAAGAAAAGAGCAGTAATTATATTTACATACGTATGTTTATATTTCGTACTAAGAAAAGTGTCACTTTTCTAAAAAAACCAAAAATACGGATAAAATATTTTCCCCTTCAATTTACTTATGATCCACTCTGGAATTCTGAAATTCAGATACCATAATTGTGAGGTTTTATATTTGAGGACTTAAGTTGACTATAAAGCCCAATGTTTTATTCCAACAAGTTAATACAGAATCTACTTCAGATTTGTTAACCGCTATACAGGTTGCTGCTATACCCAGGTTTCTTAAAATACAGAGAATGTTATTTAGGTGGGGAAAAAAGGTCAGAAAACAAGACTTACATGTATCTTGAATACTTGCTGTTAATTCGAAGGTGTAAGCACAGCAATAAAAAGAGAGAAGAGAGAGAAACAGGAAGTGTTAATCTAAATGTTTAGATCTAATATTAAATACCAAAAGGGATAAACAAAACATGCCATTTTAATGAATATTATTAGTATTAGCTTAAATATATTGCCCCGAGTTCCTGTGAAGAAGAATTAGAGAAAAAAAAGGTGGGGAATGACACAATTAGCAAAATAAATACATACAGATATGAATATGTTCTGACATCAATAAGGCAACTGAAGACTACTAATGGATAGATTTAATTCATAGTCTAGTTCATGGGCGTTTCTGTAGCCTTCTTCAGTCTAGTGCCCTCTAAATATGTAGGATTACAATTTCTTTAATTCTCACCCATCAAAACTTTTAATATCTAGCGCAAACCGCACAAATGCTTAAAGTATAGTATTTTAAAGATTTACTTATACTGTAAAAATTCTTTATGTGGCTTAGAGGTGCAGAAAAATAGGACCTTAAAGATTATTCCACATTCTTGTTTAGTTGGTCATATATTTGGTAGTTTTAAAAATGCAATTAGAAACAGCATTCAAGTGATTTATAACTCTTATGTGATGCATCCTATGCCACTGTGAATTATCCATCCTTCTTCACATGGGGAATTTACCTATGACACAGAAGTCTGCACTCCCAGAAGACCTCACCACAATCCTGGCTGTATATAGTCACATCTACACAATAACCATGAGAAAAAGTTTTAAATATATAGCTATCGAATACACATGTTCTACCTCATTTAATTTTAGAAAGATATTACATGATATCCTCCAGTCACTAGACAGAGTTCAAACTATTTGTGAAAAGGAACACATCACTTGAAGCTCTAAGAATTTTTTAAAAATTGATATAACAGATAAACCTGTATTGGTGAATTGGAAATCCCAATGACAGAACTTAAAATAAAACAAAAGTTTGCAATATTAACACAAATAAGTTTTTTTTAATTTTCCATGCACCATCATTGAGGTAAATTATTGCCTGTGCTAGTGGTTTGTTCTTATAAGCTAATTCAACTTATAGGGACATGCTGTGCAGATTGATGGGATGCTTCATATGTCATTCACTGCTGCTACTGTCCAATGAGTGTCCATATGTATATATGGACATGTATAGAGTGTGCAGAAAATGAAAATCATATTCTGCTGGTTAGAACCAAAAGGTTTTTGGCTATAAACTTCTATGGGAATTCCAGAGTGGTTTCATAAGTCAAGGAGGTCATGTTTGGTGGGTGTTGTTGCTTAAATTGTGATACATCACACCTTTTTTGTCCACCCACAGATATTTTTAGGATCTGCTTTCATTTTCTCTTCTTAGTGTCTTTCCCATTCTAATTGTCCTAAATTAAATCCCCAAGAATAATTGTGTTTCAGTCCATGTCCATACCAAATATGTATGGTTTGGGTCAGACATAAAACATACAACCAAGCTATATTGTACACAGTATGGCTAATTGGTTTGCCAACCTCTAATCCCATTCGCACATACCCATCACATTACCATTTCATGATAGACGTTCTACAGAAAGCAGAAAAGAAGTAAGAAATACTAAGCTAAAGAAATGGAAAGTGGGATATATACACACATTTACTTTACACCAACACCATTCACTATGCCCGTCTGTATGAATATTAAAAGATAATTGCTGAATTTTCTTAAAGCTTTCTAATTTTTTAAAATGATGATATAATGCCTATAAGGGAAGTTCACTATGCTTCAACCCATTTCTCCATTTTAAAAATGTCTATGAAATAATACATATCTTGTCCTCCCAAAGTCCCTTTGTTTGTTTATTAAAATATGGTTTGCTATATAACAAATGCCTTCTAAAATCAACAAGTTTTCTGATTCAACAGTTCAATCTTCAGATCTGATACGCTACTTTCAATGGTAGAAATATTCCTTAAATCATATCCCCATATCACACCTGTATGCAATACTAATCTCCATGAAGGAGGAAAGCTTCTGGGGTCAGAGAAAAAGAGATCATTTGCCTGGAGAGTTAGCAATTTGCACACTTATCACAAACCCACAGCAACTGTGACTATTTATATACCACCTGCTCAATTTATAAAACCTGGAGCCTTTCAAGCTTACAAAAAAGAGATGAATTAATTAGCTAAGTCTCTGCCATGAACAATGAGCGGACATGAGAGGACTGAGAAAGACCAAGCACTTTCTCTGTTAAATAAAAGGAAGATTAAAAATCCAATTCTCTAGCAGTTTGCACGAAGGAAAAGCACACGGTGGAGCCTGATGTCACCAAAATGAGAAAAGAAAGAAAATCTTTGAAATGGGTCCAGTTTGGGTAAAACAGATGTTTCCCATGTTCCTTAATGCCTTCCACTGATTTGGGTTGACCAGTTTCTGATTCACTCTATCTAAAGGTTCTGTGATTATAAACAATGCTTCCAAGTAGTTGTTATGTTATAATTTTTGTCCAGTCACTTTAATGAAAGATCATGCATACAATCCATATTAATACCTATTTTCTAGTAAACTTGCCAAAATGTCAGTAAATCGATGCAGACTGGTTGTTCAATCTTAAATCATGATTTTTCCTGTTTAATTTTGTCTGGGGGAAGTTTACTTGAACCTGAACCAAGAGGATTGATTAAAAGGTGGATTATAAATTAATCGGTCCTAAAGCAACCATCACTGAGAAACTGAAAAATATGGGAAGAGGGTTCCCCCCTGCACAGCAAAGTCACTGAAAGTATATTTTGAAATTGAATCAAAGCAATTTTTGATCACTATTTAGGATTCAGGTCTTCACAAGTAATGGTTACATTCAGAATTTATTGGGTACTTTTCCCCTTAATATATGTAATGCATCAATTTATTTATTTATATTTTTATTTATTTATCAAGTTTAGGAATCAGCCATATCACTTTCAGAATGGCCCAGGGCAGTTTACAGCTAAAAGCATGAAAACCATGTAAAAATACAATACATCAGTAAAATGGGAGCCATGTAAGAAACAAAGATAGAAAAGGTTAAAAGTGTGGCGGGGGTGGTGGCAGATGGACGCCTTCAAGGTCTTAACAACACCCAGGATTGCACACCACTCTGGGAGCCCATGTGAGTTGGTAGAGTCAGGTCTTCACACTGAAAGATCCATCACAAACATAAAACATGCTGCTCTAAACAAAACAGCTCTGCCTCATGAAGACTCTGGATAAATGAAAGTGGTACTTTTAATGGAATCACATGTTGCCTGACAGCTAAGCTCAGGAACAAAATCCTGAACAAATTCAACAAACAGTGAAAATCTGGAAAAAAAAGAGAAATATGCATGCAGGCAGTAGCTTATTAAAAACTTGATTTATATCACTTTATGAAGTATTGTTTTTTTAAATTGTGTTAGATACATTTATATTAATAAAATCAGCACATCAATATGAAATAAAATTGATGAATAAATGTCCTTATGATGAAGGGGATGCCCCATGACATATTTGCAACTTATATGAAAATAATGCAAACAATAATACCTTTTCTTTTACTTAGCTTTTCTCAATCTGGGATCAGATTTTAAGGAGTCTTACTTAATCCATCAGAAGATACTGGGTTTTTTTTTTTATATAAAAGAGTATCTCTAACACATTAGCAAAGTTCCAAAGGAAAGTAAACTGTACATAAAATATGCAACTGAAATTGTGAAAAAGACAATGTTATGAATTAAAATAGGCATCCTTCCTCTCTCTTTGATGAATATGGAATCCTGAAGACATGACTGAGGAGAAACAAGCCATAAGTAAATTTGGATTTGTTTTTTCAATAATAAACTAGTGTTATTTTTCTCATGTTACTTAATGACAGTTTCCACTCAAAAGAAAAAAAAGTATGAGCCTTTCTTGATCATTAGAGTGGTTTTCCTATAAATATTCTCTATGGATTAAACAACATTAATTCAATAGTGTTTTAGTGATTAGTAATTTAGCAAAAAGCTTCTTACTGGTTGGCAGCACAAAGAACAGAAAATACTTAATCTTTAGGTAAACCCAATAAAAGTAAATCCATCTTTTTCTCATTAATAAAATCAGAATTTTATATATGTCTAGGGAAGCATTTTTTCTTGTGGAGGATCATAGTGGAGGATCATAAGATGCCAGACTTTTTGAGGGATTGGCTCACTCTAATTTTTCATATCTGCTCATCAAGTTGGACAAGAGAGGCATGCCAGGTCCCATTTATTAGGAATTATCATAGGGCAGGACCTAGGAGGTGTGCATTTCTATAACTGTGCCTACCTCTAGACACCATACTGCACATTTTGCAGAACCTTGAAGACTGGCTGTTTTCCCAGAGACAAGGGCCAGGGGAGTATTTGATCACCCCCACTATTGCTGAAAGGTGTTTTGACTGTTGGTTGAAAATGGTCGCTTTCATTTTTTTATACAGCATATATTTATATTGTACTTTAATTGTTTTAGCCACCCAGAACCACATTATTGAGATGGGAATCTATATAAATCAGAATAAATAAATAAATAAATAAATAAATAAATAAATAAATAAATAAATTATCTGTATTGTATACAGGCTTGCATGTTTGGGTCTAGAGTCAAAAATGGCTGGGACTAAAACCAATAGGGTTTGAGGCTACTTCTTTTCTTTTTACACCAATCCCATCTCTTTGATTCCACAATATTTTACTTCATTCTTGAAGTTTATCATTTTATCCTATGTATTTGCCACTTCCTTCTCCATCTTTTCAATGCCTTCCTTTCTGGCTACCTCATTGCCTGAAACCAGGCTGAGGTCTGCATGAAATGGTATCATAGGGAACTTGCACTTTACAATGTACATTATCAATGGTTGACATTAGTCCATGGGAGTGGCAATATTTTATAGGTCCACATTGTCCAATGCATCTGACCAAAATCTAAGGCTGCAATGTAAACCCATTTCTTAGGAAGCATGTCTATTAATCACAGAAAGAAACTTACTTCTGAGTGAACATGTTTAGAATTATATTGCAGACCAATCCTACTCATTCTCAGTGAAGAATAAATCCCACTGAGAAAAATAAAACTAAAGAAACTTCATCCTAATGAATTAAACTTGTTAGGCTATATACAGTTGTTTATATAGAAAAAGTTTTATTGGTTTCAGATATAAAGTACATTGTTTACAATATGTTGAATTTTCTTATATCTTAT
>JAOYMU010000263.1:46307433-46318570 GCA_025802295.1 Psammodynastes pulverulentus | reverse complement strand
GAGGACAACCCACGCTTCCTGGATCCCATCGCCCACACCGAGAAGGAGCATATCAGGTAAGACCAATGCCCCTTTTACGTATGTGTCAGAAAATCTGTGGCATTTGAATATCTGTTGGAAAATTGGTCACCTCTTGCATCAGAAACTGAATGAAGGAGCATTTGGACCTCTGGAATCCTTTATATTATATTGAATGCCACCTAGCCTCTAAACAGTAAAATGGATTGGAGAGGATGTAGGTATCTCACAAAAATGAATCTTGAAAAGGAATATTGGAAACAAAGAGGAGATGAAAACAAATGATGCCAGGGGAAGAAAGCATTAGGAAGATTTTGCTTAGATTCATCACTGTATGTTATGATACCCATTTGACCATGAAACCCTGTTGTTTAATGCTGCTGCTAACAGCACTGGCTTGTGCAATGTTCTCCTCTATCTATCCAATATCACTCCCAAATCACTGTACCTTTTCACCAGACAAAAATGTTTAAATATCAGTGAGATTGAATAAGATCTAAAAGGGTAACAAATTTAGAGGGAGAGAATGAAAATTACAAAATGGAAAGGCTGAGATTTCAGAAAGTCCTTCCTGTAACAAAATGTAGTCATAGTTTCAAAGTCTGTTCCATGTTATTTTCTCTTGTAAAATCCACGTTATTAAGGAGAAGTGGCACAAGGCTGGAAAAGTTCTGACTGGAGCTGTAGATTTAAATTGTTTTGTGCGTGCATGCAAGCATGTCTGAGGGTCTGCATTTATAAGGAGAAAGGAGATGTCCCTAAGGTCCACTTAGAAACACAAGCACATAATTTCACTTTGGTATAACTAAAGGTCCTTCATACATCTGTTAAGCAACTCCTTTTCATGTTTTACAACCTCCTTACATGTAGTATTAGTATATGAGAAGATTTCTCTGAAAAGTTTTGAATACAAAACATGATACATGCTCTGTGTGGGATCAATAGAAAATAAAATAATTTAGAATCAACTAAATTCTTAATATATATCTGTTGCATTACTGGGCTGAACTGAAACTCCTGAATTATCTTTCCATTGAATGTTCCTTTTTTTTTTTTTTGAATCTGGCATTTTAGTGCAACCTGAGTAAGTTAAAAAATAAAACCAAAGCTAAGAAACGATTTTGATATTTTTCCGCACTGTAAAGAGACAGAATTGGCAGGCACTATGTGGGATTTGCCTAAACTGTGCTTAAAAAGGAGGAGGTGGGAAAATAAATGTTTACAGATGCTTTAGGTGGCCTAAATTTAGTGTTTCTTCCTCTTTCCTCAACTTGGACAGTAGCTAATAGCATGCATGCTTACACCACATCAGCATTTTGGATGCCAGGTGTAAATCTTATCAACTCTTACTCTGGTACCCAACAGCTTCTGAACTGATTAAAAATGGCAGCTGTTGATATCTGGGCAAAGTGTACCATTTTCCTTCTCACACAAATAGGTGCTTTCACACTTCATTGAATTAGTAGCTGTTGCTTGATGGCTGAGTTCCAAGTCTGAAGAGTCCTTGATGGATTAAATACTAAGAGAAACAGTGCTGACCAACAGGTCCTGAGTTTTATTGTAATTCTTCTGTTCTCTAGTTTTTTTGTATTTCTCATCTTTAACGCCTGATGTGACCTGTAATCATTTCTCAGTCCCAAACGGTGCAAAGTTTGTTAAGCTGCCCATGATTCCATTACGATTGTTTATTATTCACAGCAGAACAGGACCCAGACAGCAAATTGCTTTGTTGATTTTGTGAAGAGAATCGATTCTCATATTCTTAGTATACCTGACATATTATTTGTCATTGAAAGATTCCACTTTGGCTGTTAGTAAGAAAGGGTGTGTTAAGCAGGTTGGGGCAGCACTTTACATTTAGTCTTTAATCTGTGATTTGCTCCACTATAAACTTCTTCAAACGACTCTTTCCTGAAGTTAGATAATCAAAGAAATGAAGTGGTAAGGGCAGTCAGTCTGTCAAAGTAAGGATGGGAGAACTGCAAAACAGTGATTTCATGTAATGTGTTTTCTCGGGGATTAGTAATTAATAAAATTCTGTTTCAATTATACTGCTCTAACAAACTACAGGAAATCTGTGTAATCAACTAATTGCTGATCACTTTCTTAGGAAGGAAGTGCTTCTCTTGTAATTAATCTTAGAGTCTACTGATATTAACCCAGTCAAGAAATGATCTTGTCCTATCTTCAGGCAAAGAGAACGATCCAAGTTGCTTGCATGGTGCAGCCCTCAGGGGAATCCTTAATAGTCATAGGCTGAGAAGCATCAAGGGTAAGAAATTCTCAGTCATTGAACTTCATGCTCTGCCATCTTTTTTCTAGCTTCTGGAATCTTCTAAGATAGTGTCATTGCATTATGCTGTTGTGTAAAATCTATTAAATTGCAGTCAGGATTAAGCAAAGAAAACAAAATTTGCAAACTCAAGACAATATGATCTGAAAATTTAATCTATATTTCCTCTGAAGAATACCCATATCACCATCATGATGCTAATGGTCAAAATGACTGAAAAAAAAGTTATTTCCTAGATCCAAAAAAGATTGCTAGCTTCCAAGGCAGTTTAACCAAATTGTATGCTTAAACCAAATTCAGAGTACCTGGCATTATCTTTTTTTTTCCAATCAATTCCTACAATCCCTGGGAATTGTAGGTTTTTATTTTTGTTTTTTTAAAAAAGCTTATGTAAATTGAAGTACATTTTCCATTTTTTAAATTTCAATGACTTTTCAGTTAACATTGCATTGTAAGTCACCCAGAGGCATTGTCTGAGATGGGCGGCCATAGAAATTGATTGATTGATTGAATGAATGAACTCGCTATTTTTACAAATGAATAATCTCCAACTGGCCAAAGGCTTTGTCAAATTGATATGTGAAAGTTTAGACAATCACAAACATAGTAAACTATTATCAAATTATTTCTCCATTAATTTCTATGAAAGGGATAGTTATATACAGGGCTTTTCTTCGGCGGCGAAAAGTGCCGGAACGCGCCCCCCATCGCGCGCTAAAAAACCCCAGAAGTGATAGCGCACGATTGGTCGAGACGCGTCATGTGACGCGGACTCGGAAAAAGTGCCGGAACGCAGTACCGCTGAGTTCCGGCCGGAAAAAAGCCCTGGTTATATACAATTTTATATATTTCATTATAAATAGTAAACTAGGGCATTATAGGGGAAAAAAACATTTCTATTCAGATGATTTCCAGTATTTTAGGTAGACAAAATCTGTGTAGGCAATACAAAGTAGCTAGCAGGTAAGGATAAGTGAGATGCTAGCATGGAACAAAAAATGTCAATATATTTGTATACTATAAAAATAGCAATAAATGAGTTTTATTGAGAAATTACTAGCTTGATGCCAGTTGTGATTGGTATGGGTTTTCCCATTTCAGCCTCTCCTACCAGTAGATGCTATAAGGTCTGGTCTATATACACAGTGAAAATGTCAACATGAGTTGAGGAATATCAGTATCATTTTGCATCAATAGCAAAATACAAACACTCTACAGTATATGTGTACATAGAGGCATTCTAGAAGATAAGCAATCCTAAAGTAAAAACTAGAAGCAATTTAGATATTGGTGAAATTCTTCTGAGAGATTCAGACAACAGTCAATACGTTCTTAAGCAGAAAAGAAGCAGCCAATACCTTTCTTTGGACTCATGGCTTTACTCACTGTTTTGCCACCAGAGAATCCAATATACTGGTGAGCTAAAGAAAATAAGAGGAAGTAGAAAACTAAAGTAAATTTATTTGGAAAGAAGATTATCTGTTAATGGGACTTGCCATTATATTGTAGCTGCCTGGCTAGCTTAACATTATCATATAATAACTGAAACATAGAGTTGGAAGGGACCTTTGAGGCATTTGGTTTAACCCCCTACACAGAATAAGGATTCTCACCCCAGAGAAATGCTGTCCAATAGTTGTTTGAAAACATCCAGGGATAAAGCACCCAGGACTCCCACAGACAGGTTGTTCCATTACTCAGTAGCTCTCATGGGTCAGAAAGTTCCTCCTTATTTCAAGTTTGGATCTCTTCCTGAAGCCCTGGGAATTCCTGCTATAAAAACTTAATTTTGTAAAACATTATAGAGAATAACAGATCATAAAGCTGTGGGATGTACTCTGTGCACAGAAGATTAATTCATAAAGACAACTGATGCATATACAACACAAACACAAGGATGGGCTATCTCATTGAGTCAAGTTTAGCGCTCCCTCTTTGTTTCTTGTTATATATAACATGGTTTTCCAATCCATAAAACATTTCATAATGATAGTCTAGTTCTCTGTCACGGATCTACATTTGTGGATTCCATGAACATCCTGTGCACATGATCAAATGGACAGTGTCCCATGTAAATGCTGGTTCAAAATCCCAGTACAGTACAACCTCTGGTCATGAACACTTCTGACCACGACCAAATTGGGTTTCAACCACAAAATCCACATATTTTTTTGTGTGGCCGATTTCCCCTTCTGCTCCATTTTTTTGTAAGCACCAAATTTCCAAAATTAGGTTCGGGTCATGACCAAATTGGGTTGCAACCAAAGTTATGGAACAAATTATGGTTGTGACCAGAGGTTCTACTGTACAATTAATTTGGTGCTTGGGACCAATTGGTGGATTGCTTATACTCATATTTATCATGCTCCACCAATATTTGCCATACAAGCTTTTGGTATGTAAAGACTGAATAACAGGAATTTAGCTGGAGGGATATATTTATTTAATAGATAGAGAGGAATGGGAACCTGTGGTCTTCAAGAGGTTGCTAAGCAACAGCTTCTTTTACTGCTGGCCCATAGGTCTCCCACTTCTGATGAATAATAACAGAAATAGCAACTAGCAAATAATGAAATAAAAAAAATTAAGAAAGGAAGATTTTGCAGAGAAGATTCAAAATCATAAAATAGAAAAAGGTACAATTTTTTTCCTGCTTTTCTAAATAGTCCATAGTAACTAGGTGCTTTATTTTTTATTCATTCATTATTAGTTTTAGATGCTGCCCAACTTGAAAATTGCCCTCAGGATTACAAACTCAAAAGGAAACATACAGGAGAATACAGAAGAATGGTAAATGTGGAAGATTAGGTTACATCAATGATGAATATGATCATCGTTATGGTGAATTGCTTAAGAGGCATTTAAGTCTGATTTCAGCACAGTCATTCTGCACTTATTCTTAACTTTTGGGAGTGCAGCAATTTCTCCCCTGTTGGTTATTTATTCATGCTAGAAATGTACTTTCAATAAATAAGATATCTGCTGCAGAGAGCTAAATATTGCTTTAAACCAAGAGCCAGGTTTCATCCCCACCTGACCAGAGCAAATTTTACAGGATTCTCACAGTGCTGCAAACAAAGCAACTGGTCTGCCATCATTGATCTTTATAAGAATGCCTCTGGATCCCACATATCCTGACAGTCATTCTTAGGAACTAAATAAAAATGGTGGGGAGGTAGGACTCATTATTTTGAAATTGCCCACCACTGCCCAAAAAGTAAGCAGAGGAGTAGAAAGCATCCCACCAAATAAAAATAATCTCACCCAAACGAAGTGTGAATGGGTGACAGCACTAAGGTTGTGAACATCTGAAATGTCTCCATTGTCCTCAACAGGTCATCTCTGGTCTAAAGGGAACAGATATTATGTTCTAGGTATAGACACAGGAGTCTTTGGCAGCCCTTCTTGGAGATGCTGGGGATAAAACCTTGCCTTTTTGCACGTGGAGCATGTTGTCTGCTGTTGAGTTTTAATCTGTGCCTCAGAAGTACAGGGCAATTCTTAGCAGATCTTTGTTACATATATAGACATGTATAATGATTAGTGAAGAATGATTGTAGCATTCAGACATGATACCAAAAGTGTGAGGAAGATTCAAATATATCTCATAGATGAAAGTCCCCAATATATATCTCTGCACCGATCCTGGGATATGTTCCCATGCAGAAATGCAAAACCTGGACAATGAGTACAGTATGGCACATCAGCTTATATGCTTTCCTGCAAGTCAAGGCAAATTAATTGCATGTTTCATGCCAAAGCTACCAGTTCTATTGGAATGTCTGAGTCACTCCTTATAATAGAGTTTAAAATAACATGACTTAGTGGCTGAGTCTAGAAAAGCCGAAATTCATTATAGGATATTTTTTATTTTATTTTACTTCATTTCGTCCAATGCCTTGGAGGTTTAGAGGTTCATCTGTGCACTACTTTTCCAAATAGAAAGACAACCAGAATAAATGCATATTGAAAGTAATAAAAGCCATTCTGTACCCAAACTGAGTACAAATTAACAATTACTAGTGCTGTCTAATGCCTCTCTGCCCAAACATTTTCATTTAACAGCCATTCTTTTATCTTTAATGCTCCAGTTACTTTTTCTCTTCAAGATATTTATTGTAAAGCTGCTCCTTTTTTTTCAATTTAGCAGCAGGAGGAAAAGATTTCATCCTGCTTGCTGTGCAGAGAGTGGAGGAAAAATGAGAAAAAAGGAGAAACTAATTTTAGTCTCATGTACAGGCAATGTTCTCCTACAACATCCTTAGAGAGAAATAGGTTCTGGGACCATGTTTGCCTCTGTATATATTACGGACTACTCTGTTATCACTTAAAATAGAGCGCCATTGCCTGAATGGCACTAGAATTGCCACAGTTTGATTTCTGAATCTTCAATACCAAAATGGAACTAAGCTGCAGAGCCAGCAAAACTAAAATCCATCTTGAATCAAGCTCAACTGGTCAAGACTTCTCAAACAATTTCATGTAATTTATTGAGGAGGTTTTCTAGTGCATTCTTCCAGGATATGTTTTCAAATTCCTGGTCTAATTTACAACTTTTGTATTTTCTCGATGTCTCCCATCTACATATTATGAGATCTGATTCTGCTTCATTTTCTGAGATCAACCACATTTGGTTAGTTGCTGTCACTCTGTTAGATGTGCTGCTATTTTATAATACAGATGACAGTCAGAGTTTATAGCACCACTCCTGTTGAATTGATTTCTCAATTTTATTTTTTCTTCTGCTCTCTGAAATTTGAAATAAACAGTATGTGATGTGTAGGATTTTTTTTAAATGACTTGCCTTTTTTTCTCTCCTCATTCTTTTTTCTTTTGCCTGAACTTGGCTTGACCTTTTGCTGACTGCAACAATGCCTCCAGTATACCTATTATTACCTCCATTATTGAAAGAGGAAGCATTCTAATCCTGTTAAACTATTTTTATTTTCTGCTTCAGAATTATACTCATTGACTACCGTAACTCCTTTTGTTTTCTGCTTGGCTTGCTCTGTGATGGAGAACCAGCTACAACTGTTTGTCCAAGAAATTCATATAAATCTTGCTTTAGATGCCTTGCTGTTTTAACTAAGAGATGCATTCTGTTCTTACTTTATCATGAGTAAATAGTTAACTGCTTTCACCTATAACACTGAATCCAATGCTTTAAATTTTATTTTCCTGTTTAATATGGACTATCAGGGGAAAAAGGAAGAGGCACCATCATTTACAAAAACTAGTTGAGGTGCAAAATAATGATGTGCCTAATTCCAGTAGAAATGAATCTGGATTTTCACTCATTCTGAATTTCAGTATACTGACCTAGTAGCATTCATATTTCTATTACGAAAAAATGTGCATAAATGATATATTACTGAAACATATGTGTGAACTGTGGTAGTTATTGCACTACGCTCCATTTTAGCCTGAATCCAACACAGAAAAACTCTAGGCCAGAAGTAAGGCAATCTGAATGATATGGAAATATCTAACTAGCCTTGCCTCTTTTTTAAACTCTTCAGTTGTGAAACATTGTTAAAGAGCTCAGCACACTGTGTGAAAACTGGTGTAGTTTCCAAAATCTGTGAAAATATGTTTTAAAGTACTACCTTTTGGCACTTCTTAAGAATTCTAAAATGGCTTGATAAAGTGGAGAGAGGGAGGAAAGGAATTGGATTCTATGGCTGACAGGTCTGTCCAAAAGTTATAAAGACCAGTATAATCAAACAATTTTCTTTTGCTTCTATGACTTGATGAAAAAGATAATACTAATAGAAGAGAATGTATGTAGCTCCAGGTTGAACAGTGTAGTCTTTGGTACTCTCTCAGCTGGGTTGTTGGCTTGCAAATATTTCATTACCTGACTAGGCAACATCATCCGTGCTAATGAGTGTGACATTTGCTCTCTGTTTATGTATATAGTAAATTGCCTTGCCAGTGGGGGTGGAAGTGGGATTTTCTCATTGGTAATTCTTTGATTAGGATATTATTTTCTGCTTGATTGTTTGCCTGGTGTTAAGCCTGCTTATCTGGATGTTGGCTGCTGGAAAGGATGTATTCTGTATTTTCTGTCCTTCTTAGCCTTTTTATTATATCTTTTCAATGGTGGATTATTTCTATGTGTTTATTGTCTGAATGCCAGGCTTCCCTTTTATTTTTGGATTTAACCTGGTCTAGGATGCTCACAGTTTCCTAGCTGAAACTATGGTTTAGTCTATTCATGTGTTGTGAGATTAAGAAGTTTTCAGTGTGTTTTCTAGGGTTCATGGGTGTGTTCTGCTTGTCTTTTCCTGTCTGTCCTATATTATAGTCCTTACATTGTATGATATATGACTCGATATAAAGAGACAATCTCAAAAAATAAGAAGGAAGGAAAAAGACTAGAATAATCCGCTCTAACAGCCAACCCCCAGATAAGCAGACAAACAATCAAGCAGAAAACTATATCCTAATCAAATAGTTACCAGGGAGAAAACCATATCCACATCAATTCTGGAAGGACAAGCTACTACAGTATATACAGTATAAACAGGGAACAAAGCCCGTAGTTATTCACACTAATAATGTTACCTAGTTGTGTAACGAAACATCTGTAAGTAAACAATCCAGTTCAGAAGCACCAATGACTGCAGAATCAGGATACTAACTACAGAACATGAGATAATTATTTTGTTAATTCTTAGTTTAACTTGAGAGACAATCCTCAGTTTTCCCATCATTCATCTTCAGGATCATTTGTAACATTACATCATAGAAAGATGCGTAAGAACAATTAATCAATAAAATAGTAATAGTAATTCTGTCCACTTTGAAAATCTCCATTGATTGGAATGGTATAAGGCTCCTGCTTTGAGCAGGGAGTTGGACTAGAGGACCTCCCTTTCAGCCTTATGATTCTATGATTCTTTAAGATTTATTCAAGGCTATACACAAGAATCTGGTCAACTAAGGTTCAGTACTAAAATGGCACCACTAAGGGTCAATGGAACTCAAGAGGGGCAGTTGTGGGAAAGCAATGAGGGTAAACAGACGATGTCCTTAACTCTGCCCTCCCCCCTCCCACAGCTCTGCAGGCTGTTGTTTACTTGTTTAAAGTTTCCATTATCTTTTATGGAAAAAAATCTGATAATTAATTTTATATTTCTCTCTACCAGCGATCGTTTCCAATCCATTAATGAAGGAGCATCATTATTTCTTTCAATTATCCTTTGCCTTTGCACATATTACCTCAAGGTAACTATCTGTAATTTGATATAGATATTCCTCACTCCAGGATCCATTTCCACTCAAAATTTCACTACATTCTAATTCAAAACAAATAAAAAAGGCATTGACACATAAGCAAACAAAACAAAAATTATTACAATAATGTAATTAGAAAACCCCTACATCTAACTCTACAGAATTTGACAAGTTTTTTTTAATGTGCAATCTTCAAACATCCCTGGACTTTTTTAAAAAAATGTTAATTATATTATTTTATTGCTAGATAATGGGAGCACTGTAGACTTCCTGATTTACACTTATGAATCTGGACTGATTTTGAGTTAGCTACCCCCACAACAAATGCCAGACAAATTGGGCTACTTTCTTAGCTGAAGATCCAACCATGAAAGGGGTTATGTGATCCTTTCATAGCTCCAATAATTACATTTAAAGAGAGAGCTTACATCAGGATCATTTGCATTTAATAAGCTTGCACCAGGGAAATTTATGTGTCAAAGAACAAACACTGGGTTATTTGCATTAAAAAAGAGGTTCTTGTCCTATTTACTTTAACTATTACACACATTATGGAAAATGTGTAGGAAATTTTCATATGTTAAGAGATATTGTGAACATAAACAGTTATGATATTTCAAATGATTGTTTATTTAGAAAATCTGTAAAAAAACCCATTGTATTTGAATAGAG
This sequence comes from Psammodynastes pulverulentus, assembly GCA_025802295.1. Classification (NCBI taxonomy): domain Eukaryota; kingdom Metazoa; phylum Chordata; class Lepidosauria; order Squamata; family Psammodynastidae; genus Psammodynastes; species Psammodynastes pulverulentus. The sequence goes on along the minus strand of JAOYMU010000263.1, from coordinate 46,308,348 downwards.
CCTTGCTAACATAAGTAGTAAAATCCTGATACTGGGAAAGATTGAAGGCAAAAGGAGAACGTGACGATGGAGGATGAGGTGGTTAGTTTCGTTGATGCAATGAACATGAATTTGGGGAAACAGTGAAGGACAGGGGTCCTGGCCATGGGGTCACAAAAAGTCAGACATGACTTAGCAGCTCAACGAAAACAACATAGTATGTTACCAGGGAGGTTTTTGTGCAATTCACATGTTCCTTCTGCATGCACTGCATGACTGTAGTTGTCGTGAATGCATCATTTGTAGCCTGAAGTACTGAGCCAGAGGCATCAGCCAAACTGTTGGAACTCAGCTAGCTCAATTCCTCTACTCTGCAATCCACCCACCTCCCCAAAAGAGATAAAAATGCCAAAATTCACTGAGCCTCAAATAATTACCAATTTTACTCTGGATGGGACACTTAACAAAGCATGTTAAATGAACTGTCCCTTAGAAGAGCTAATTTATAACCAATGCTTTCCTTTTGCTTCAAGGCACAACATGAGATAAGAAATCAACCTATATTGTCACCTTTCAAATGTCTAGGGGCTATTCCTATTACTACTAGAATGGTCATTTAGTGTGGAAATTAGAATTCTGGCAACACCAGGAAAACACCGGATTGTTATTGATAATACTTCAACAGTTTACATTTAGCTCTGAACTAGGAGTGAAATAATTACTACAAAATGTGCTCCACCTTCCACCTGTTTTTAAATGTGAAAATTGTATTCAGAAATATTTGAATAATTTTGGTTTTATGGGAAAACATGACTTAGACAAGAACACAAACATGTCTCTTTTGGCTACATAAATATGTACATCTCTCTCTCTCTCTCTCTCTCTCTCTCTCTCTCTCTCTCACACACACACACACACACACACACACACACACAC
>JAOYMU010000263.1:46262227-46277083 GCA_025802295.1 Psammodynastes pulverulentus | reverse complement strand
GATTAGGCTAGAAACAACACCAGAATGTTTCCTTCCTGCCTTCCTTACAGGATTAGCCCTGTAAAGTGGAAAGAAACTAAAGGAGATTTCTTCCAACAACTGGTTTTCCAAACTGCTTAGAAAGTTAACAACCGGTTCTTGCGAATAGGTGTGAACCTGTTGAATCCCACCACTGCAGCTTACTCATGGGAAGAAGGACTTTGTGTCTGAGGAAAAAGGAAAATGGATGAAGTGGTTTTACAACTCCTTGAGCTTGCCCCAAAAAACAAGGAAAACTGGTGCTTATCCGAAAAGCAGAAAGGAACCTGAGGCTGCAGCACAAATACTTTTCAAAATACACTGATGTTTATCCCGTAGCAATTTTCTGTAATTACATTGACAGTACCTGACAAGCTTGTGTCATCAGCAGAAGGAATAAAGTAAGAGTCGCTGATGTACTGATGTTCCTGGATTGCTATTATTTTCTTGGGTCTTATTTTTTTTAAAATTCTTTAAATTTCTTTCAAGAAATGTCTTTCTCTGAATTTCAAATCATTTCCTGCTTTGTATATATGAGTTGAAATCTGCATTTTATGTATTTTGGCCTATGGTCTTTAGATTAAAACAGAGATGCAATAATCAATAGATTTTTCAACATCCCCTGTAGGGGCTGAATCTTCCAAGTCTCATTTTTGTTCATTTGCTGTCAAATATTGTCTTCACGATATACAATTTGCAGATAGTTTATTGTAGCTCCTATAAAAACTAACACAATTTTCACTCAATTACATTTTGCCAAGTTTCCATTTCCTACCCAGGGTCAATACTGTGTGATTCTTATTTCTTATTTAAGAATTTGAACAGTTAGGGATTTTTCTAATCATCCCTTTACATTTTCCAGCAATACAAATTGTACATTGTGAGCAAAATGTTCTGAACATTAAGAAGAATTAATAGATTGGAGAGAACGGAGCAGAATGGAGAAACTTTGTTTCATCTCTCCAATGAACTACAAAGGTGATAAGATAGTACAAGTAACCCTCAAATTACAACAGTTCATTTAGAGACCATGCAAAGTTACAACGGCACTGAAAAAAGTGACTTATGACCATTTTTCACAGTTACAACCTTTGCAGCATCCCCATGATCATGTGATCAGAATTCAGATACTTGGCAACTGGTTCGTATTTATGACTGTTGGTATGCCCCAAGGTCATGTGATGTCCTTTTGCGACCTTCTGACAAGCAAATTCAATGGGGAAGCCAGATTCACTTAACAACTGGCTTACTAACTTATCAACTGCAATGATTCACTTAACAATGATGAGAAAAGTCGTAAAATGGGGCAAAACTTACTTTACAAATGTCTCACTTAACAATAGAAATGTTGGGCTCAATTGTGGTCATAAGTTGAGGACTACCTGTATTTCCTCCCTTTCAGCCTATTTCACAGAGTTCTTATAAATATTAAGAAAAATGAAGCAACTATATAGGTTGTACTTCTTTAATAGTAGAGGAGGGTAGAATGATTATTAAGTAAAAAGAAAAATTAGAAAATGCAAAAAGAATACACACACACACACACACACACACACACACGTCTTGGCATATTCGGGTCTTTTCCCATGTAAGACCGAGCATGTCTTGGCGACATTTTGACGAGGTTCCACTTGTCAAAACGTTGCCAAGACACGCTCAATCTTACATTGCCAAGACACGCTCAATCTTATTTATATATATGTTTTCATAGATTTTCACGGGTATAGATATGCAAGTCTTGGTATATTTGGGTCTTTTTCCGTGTAGGATTGAAAGTATCTTGGCGACGTTTCAACGAGGTCCCACTTGTCATCTTCAGGCTGGTGCTTGTGGCTTTTTCCTACATGGAAAAAGACCCGAATACACCAAGACTTGCATATATACATATACACATACACATACACATACACATACACATACACATACATATACATATACATATACATATATATAAAGTTTACATGGGACAAGACCCGAATATGCCAAAACCTACATACCTACACCCGTGAAAATCTACAAACACACACACACACACACACACACACACACACACATATTTTGTATTAATAGCTCCCTCCTCCTTTAATTATAATCTTCATTTTTCCTAGCTCTCTCTAGCACCCCTCTAGAGCCCAACCTTCAAAATCCCCATTTACCAAGTTTTTCTCTAATTGTTTTTCCCTTGGGCATATTTCTTATAATTAATTTTAATTTTTTCATTTTTTAGAATAAAATTAAAAACAACCCACAGGAAAGGGAATTTCAAAGTCTTATTTCAATGCTATCTGCCCTGTTAGTCCATTTATAACTTTCCAAAATCAACATTCTAATCACCCTTTAGCTAGTTTTAGTAGGAAGTCTTTAAAACTTGCATAAAACTTTTCTCAGGAAGGATCAAAGGTGATTTAACCTATGTGATGAAACTTGCCTTTCTGAAGCTTCCTAATGTCCCCAAAACTGTTAACAAGCGATTTCTGGAAGTGATTAAGAGAGGAAGTATGCAAATTAAGTGTTGGTTTGAAGGCTCTGAGCCATGATTTGAGCAAGATGGCAATATCTCAGTTCCTATAACTCTAAATCCTCTGGAGCAGGGGTCTCCAACCTTGGCAACTTTAAGACTTGTAGACTTCAACTCCCAGAATTAAAGTTGCCAAGATTGGAGCCCCCTGCTCTGGAGAACAAGGTTTTATAAGGTTTATAGTCTCCTCATGGGAACACATATTGGTGATCCTGAGTCCTCTTCCTTATCTGGAGAGGCATTCTGAGAAACTGATCCCTTCATCAACTCCTTTTTTTATGATAGACATTTGATCCGCTCCCTATGGAGCCATCTTCAGTTCACCATTGCTTCCTTGGAAGTCTGCTTCCAAGATTATTTGGAAAATTGTTAATATTTGTTTTTGCTATTTCAAAACACTCTCACTCAGCTTTATGAAAGAGATTTCAGTTTTCTTCTGATTCTTCTTCATTTGCAAGACTGGAGAAGAACTTCCGTAGTTTACTGCTCCCAAAAATATATATTGATTGGAATGTTACAGTAAAGTTAAATATGGTATAAGGTGGATATTGTAATTTTTACAAGTCATGTTGATGGGCTTAGATTATTGTTTTATTTGCTAGTGTGATATGCTGTGAGTGAGGATCCCAGATTCTGGTCCTTGGTTAAGGCAAGGAAGCTGACCAGGTGTTTTGGGCCCAGTCACTAACTCTCATTCCTTAGCCTGGGATATTAAAAACATTTATCTACTAACTCACACTGTGCCAGATTATTAGACTATGGTCTATATGAATGATATTTTTGGAGAACTGTTGCAGTTGATAGATTTTATGTGGTAATGGAATACATTCAGATCCATAGTTAGCTGTGAAACACAGTAGGTTACCTTATTTTTCAACATTTAATTATTGGGATAGAATACAACAGAATACTATTTGTTGTCCCCTATTCCTAGCTGGAACTATTCTATGATCTACTATTCTGGACAGTGAGAGTTTAATTTCATAGGCCTTGAATAGTTAGTCAATGGTTGCATATAGAGACTAAGGCAACAACTAATTAACAAGAACAAATCATGACACAAGAATCAAAGTCTGCAGCCTTAACTATGTATATAACAGAATAACAAAATAACAGAGTAGGAATGGACCCTGGACATCTTCTAGCCCAACCCTCTGCTCAAGCAGGAAACCCTACACCATTTCAGACAAGTGGTTGTCTAATCTCTTCTTAAAAACTTCCAGTATTGGAGCACCCACAATTTCTGGAGACAAGTCGTTCCACTGATTAATTGTTCTAATTGTCAAGAATTTTTTCCTTAGTTCTAGGGTGTTTCTATCCATGTTTAGTTTTATCCATTGATTCTTGTCCTGCCTTCTGGTTAGTCCATTTCTAACTTTCCAAAATCAACATTCTAATCATCCTTCTGCTGTTTATAGTAAGAATCTCTGAAATCTTTAACACTTGTATGTTTTAGCCTCCAGTGCCCTAATCATCTTTGTTGTCTCTCACAATCATCTTTATTGTCTTCATCTCTGGACTCTTTCTAGAGTCTCAACATCTTTTTTATGTCATGGATGCAATATGTGATCTTAGCAAGGCATTACAAAATGGTATTAACACTTCATGTGATCTTGATTCTATCCCTCTGTCAATGCAGCCTAGGACTCATAAGAAGATGCTTTGGCTATTTTGGTAATTGCAGCACACTGCTGGCTCATGTTTACAGTAAGTGATTGTCCATTAGGACTCCAAGATCCCTCTTGTAGTTACTTAGCCAGTTACCACCTATTTTATACCTGTGCATTTGGTTTTTCTTGCCTAAATGTGGAACCTTACTTTTGTCACCATTGAATTCCTTTTTGTTAGATAGGCTCCCAGTATTCAAGTCTGTCAAGATCCTTCTGTATCTTAAGCATATCTTAAGATGACACCAAGTTGGCTACTGCTGCCAGCTTGGTGTCATCTGCAAATTTGATGAGTTCCCTTTCCCTCCTCTCGTTTAAATAATGCCAATATTATTACAGAAATCCACAGCCCAAGGGGAACATATTCTTCTTAATCCTTCTATATGTTATATGCTATCATCTGTCAGCAGTGATCCAATGCATCTTTCATTGGGTCACAGTGGAAAGCCTTGTGAAAAGGAATAAAGGGACACAAATCTGACACTAGACATGACTAATTCCTAAAACCATGGAAAGAACATTTCAGTTTTTAGTATACACTGTCACTGACCTCTAGGTATTAATCCTTCAGAACAGGAAATATTGAGACCATTTCATCCTGAGATATCTTGGGTTAAAATTCATTAGACAATTTAACAATATCTCACATACTAAAAAGATTTTATCACAAGAAACTTGTTTATCTGCTATCCAGTGTGAGACCCCTATTTTATATTTATCTACTGCTTTGTTAATAGACACTATAATTATTCTCACAATCTCTCGTATCTCATGCCATTTTCTTTCCTTTCTTTTCCAACAATACCTCTGTACATTTTATGTTCTTTTCTCAGAGCAGTACTTGATACAATACATCTGATGAAATGGATGGTGATCTATGAAAGTTTATGTTGTCAACAAATTAGTCTTTAAGGTACCACAAAGCTGTCTTTATCTTTCTTCTGTCAAATATCTTTTTTTCTAAGTTGTTTTGCTTTTGAAGACATGACTTTTCTCAAAGTGCTGTCACTGCACAGCTATGGTTATTCAGAGTAAAACTTGTTAGAACAAGTGTAAAGAAGTGCCAAAGATGCTTTTTTAAGAGGTAACTTGACTTTTATTTCACTTCTCATCCAAGAAGCTTCTTTAGCTCAGAGCTGAAGGAGCTTCTTGGATCAGAAGCGAAACATCTTCAAAGGAAAAAGTCTATTTGCCTCTTTAAAAAGCACCATTGGGACAGCCATCATCTGGATGTCTGAGAATCTCCATAGACAAGTGTCAAGATACAAAAACAATCACCTTATTGATTTAATGAATCGTAGAAGGTTCTGGAGACACACTGTAAGGTGTGGACAATTAACCAATAGTGTACACTGGAAAATGCTTGCACACATACTTTTCTGTAGAGGGGTGGCGAAGAAATGGTCACACCTTCACTACTGCTGGTTCTGTTGCTGAGGCTCTCCAAAATTCCACAGAACTCAGCTAGAGAACCACCTGGTCAAGTGAGGTACACTATAAATTTCTCTTCGAATCTTTAATCAGTTCAGAAAGAATTTTTTTATTTCTGACAGCAAACAATATATGGTTATTGGGAATCATCTATAGAATACAGTTTGAAACAAATAGAAAATTAACTTTATTTCCCAAATAAATGTGTTGGGAACAGTTAGGAGTTAAGAAAGAGTAGAAAACTAGAAAGAGCTAGAAAGAGAATTTTGATACCATCAAAGAGGTTATATCTGGATGGGGCAGTATGTTTTCATCAAAGATCCCTTCCATATGGGGAATTATTTTTAAATTTTTAGGACCCATATGTTTGAACACCAGGCATGGTAACTTGAGCACTTCTGAACATTGTCCCTATAGCACATTGGCAAGATATTGTCCAGGTGAAGGAGGAAAAGAAAGCAGAAGCAACTTATCTTTCCATTTTGGCCTAGTCTTCCTGATGTGCGTTCTGTCCAATTGTACGAATGGTTCCCAATCAGCACTGACTCAAACTGGTTAGGTATTATGAAAACTGAAATTTGATCCCTGTAGAGAGCTGGGGGAAACCATTCTAGTTTATAAAGGCTTGTTTTAATTATAGGAAAAGAAAAAAAATGTTTCAAGTATTATGTGTTGAAAATACCCATAGTGAAAACAGTTTGCAACATAAATACTTGGGATTTATGATCTGTTGGGACTACTTATTCCAGCAAAATTGCTTTTGCTGTTTCCAGTGGTTTAATAACTACCTGTATGTAATCAGTGACAAGGGAATATAGTATTAATCTCTGATCCCAGGTCTTAAAAATGTGTTGTAGTAAAGCAGTAAAGCCAAGTAAGCTTTCACTCACATTAAACTTTAGTTTCCTCTTCAGCCTGAACCTGTCAGATCTGAAAGAGCCAAGTTAGCTACCATTGGTGGTTTGTCTTAATCCAGAAGCAACATGCATTATAAACAAAGCATGTTCTGACATTGCTTCAGACAATAGTATTTGGTCCTCCATATGAAATAAGAAATATATACCGTATATATACTGTATATATTACAGAGGTGAGTATTTTAACCTTGGAACTTTGGACAACCTCAGATTCTTTGTACTCTAATCAAGTCATATTTGTTCAAATCTTTCTTTTTCAAGCTTCATTAGCCTGTTTTTAAAAATTAAAATAATTTATATTAAAAACATAATCAGCCTACAGCAGGGCTGTCAAACTCCTGGCCCATGGGCCAGATGCATCACGTGCTGGCCACACCCAAGCCTGGTTTAGCGTACGTCATGTGACGCTGCTGTGATGTCGTGAGTTTGGCATCCCTGGTCTACTCTAGACAATAAGTTTGGCAAATCTAGGAAACAACTTGCAATTAAATTTGTCTCAATACAACCTTGTAGTTTCATTGAACCCAAAGAAAAATAAAATTAAGAGCTCAATCAGTTTGAGTCCCAGATATTTGCACTATAAGGGATTACAGAAATCTTGATGTTTCTCTCAGTGACAAATTGATCAAACAGTGTTGTAAGATGTAAAGCAATCAAATGTATAAGATATGATGGAGCTTTCAGCAGCCAATGACATCCACCAGCATTTACATTTGCTATTCCATCAGCTGTCTTGCTTCTTTACTAAGGAAAGCAGGGTGTCAAATTAAGCTAAAGAAGCTGTCATAAAAATGAAAATTAGTGACCCAGCACAGTTAGTAATGGAGCTTGGTTAGTTCGTAAGCCCAGCTCCAGTGTCAATATAAGAGTTAGCTTAAAGGCATTCTGCTTTATATATATATTTAATGTAGAACAGATCTTTTATGTTAAGCAGGCTAGGCTTTGTCACTGAAGGTAAAAGTTAGTGTGATGAAGCAAATTAAGTGTTACATTAGGCTGCAACTGAATTTACTGTCACCAGAAGCAGAGAACATGTGGAGGGAATACGGATCTTTGGACAAAGTAATAATTGTTATCCTTCTGTGATGTCTCAAACATGTGATGCAACATGTTAACCTACTATTTAACTAAATCAGAGGTTCGTCAGGGCAAAATGGAACTATTGCTTTAATCTCAGTGTTGTCTTCACCAAATCAGATGACTGATTCATGAAAGTCTGTTCTGCCTCACATATTTTTATTTCTGGTGCCAGATTTATACAGTTGGGACTTGCAGAGTGGAAAACTGATTTGTGTTCCTTACTAAAGCAAGGGACCATAAAACACTTCAAATAGAGCATAAGCCAGTAAACATGCAAACATGTAAACAACTAATATATGCCAAAAATTCCCAATAGTATAACCAGAGGTGATACTATATGGATAAGACAGGGACAACATTCAGTTTTGGAGGACAGGTAAGAACGGCAATGAGCAGAATGATAAATAGATGCACATAACACATGTGGGCAGGGTTAAGATATTACGAGAGTAGACAATTTTCTTTTTAAAAGCGTGCTAAGGTATTTTAGGATATATGCAATCCTGATCCTGAAAAAGGCAGAAAATTACTGATTTGGGACAATTTTAACACTGAAATTTGATAATGCCCTTAAAGGAGCTCTGGGTGTGCAAACAAACAAGCAACTGCCCCCTTCCCAAATCAGGGGGAATGGAGTCCATATATACAGTTAAGAGAAAGCCAGAGGGCAAATTTTCAAGGACAGCCATCCTTCCACGTATTCCTGGATTTGGGGAACTATAACAATATTTTTAGCATCAACATTCAAAACCATCTCCAGGATAAAAATGAAAGAAGGGACCATAAACATGATCCATTGTTACTGGCAGGGAGTTCACTGGTTTAGATCAAAGGCCTACTGTGTCTGGTCTTTGTTATCCCACTGTGTCTAAACTGAATTTCTATGAGCCCCACGTAGAGGACATGAAAGTAGCATCTTCTCCCATTACTGCTCTGATTTTGATTTGGTATTCAAAAGCATTTTGTTTCTTAATCGGTAGTTTCATGTAACAATAGCTACAGCTCTCCTCCCTTAATTTATTTTACTTCTTGCTAAACCATATATTTTACTTGGAAATATTATCTCCTCCCTCTGAGATCTCTAAACTGGAAATTATTCAAGCAATTGCTAATCCATCTGGTGCTCTCTTAGAATCAGGGCTTTTCTGCAACTGCACCTGTTGCCTATGAAATCAGAAGATGCATTTTTGTGACTTTTAAGAAACATACTTATAGGGAAGCATTTCTGGTTGTTTTTCCTTATGGGCTTCTTAGATGTATCTGTGCAGCAATGTAAAAAGCACCTTTATGAAGTTTATTTTATTTAGAAAATTTATATTGCTGTCTATTCACAGATATGGCCCCTGGGCCTTGAGTTTGACACCGTGCCCTAAGGCAGAGGTCTCCAACCAGTGGTCCGGGGGCCACTAGTGGTCCGTGAGAAAATTTTGGGGGTCCGCGGTGCACCCAGGTGGAGGAGCTACTCCGGGATGACCAATGGGCCAGTCCTGTGACTAGAGCTCTGGAAAGAGAGATGAGAGAGAGAGATGAGAGAGAAAGGGATACAGAGAGAAAGAGATGAGAGTGAAAGAGGGAGATGAGAGAGAGAGCAAGAAAGAGAGAGATACAGAAAGAGATGAGAGAAAGATGGAGATAAGAGATCCCAGTGTTTTGTTTTCTGTAGGAAATGGGTCCAAATGACTCTTTGAGTGTTTAAGGTTGCAGAAACAGGCAGCTAAGTGCCTGAAGGACCCCATCCTGACACTGGGAGACCAGGCACTTCAGCGGGCAGCGCACTGGATTCACATTAGTGGTCCGCGGGATTTAAAATTATGAATTTGGTGGTCCCTGAGGTCCAAAAGGTTGGAGACCCCTGCCCTAGGGGATGGATCCCACAATATTCCTTGCCTCCCCACTCTAGGATCAGGTAGATGTGACTAGCAAGAGACGGTCCCTCAGATAACCTGGTCCCAAGCCATGAAGGGCTTTAAAAGTGACAAGCAGCACCTTGAATTGCATCTGGAAGCAAATCAGCAACCAATGCAGCTCCTGCAGGAGATATGATATATATGCACACTGAGATCTGCACAAAACCATGCGGGCCACTGCATTTTGCACCAACTGGAGCTTCCGGATGTTCTTCAAGGGCAGCCCCATGTAGAGCCTGTTGTAATAGTCAAGACAGGAAGTGACTAGGGCATGAGTGACAGTGAGTAGGGATTGTTGGTCCAAGAAAGGTGTAACTGACACACAACCCGCAGTTGCAGAAAGGTCCTCCTGGCCACAACCACCGCCAGCTCTTTGAGCAGGAGTTGAAAGGAGCAGGAGAACCCCCAGATTACGCACAGGGTCTGTTTGGGATAGTGTCACCCCATCCAAGACCAAAGGTGGCAATTCTCCATGGGCCAAAGAACTCCAAACCCAGAGCAACTCAGTCTTGTCAGGGTTCAGTTTCAACCCATTGCTCCCTATCCAGCCCCAATAGCCTCCAGGCACCAGAAGAGGGAGGATACGACATTGCTTAACTCACCACGAGCTAAGACATACAGCTGAGTATCATCAGCATATTGAGCTCCTGAACATTAAAAAAAATAATTCTAAATTATTTTGGTTTACATGCTACCAAGGTTTACCTCCTAGTGATTGAGTGGACAAACGCTCACCATCTTGATCTGTTTCTAGTAATAGTATAAGCTTTTACAAGGAAAATACACAATTAATCCATTGCCTTTCTTTTACTTCCTTCAACCTTGATGAATAGTCATTTTTTTGTAGTACATCTCTTCTTCACTGGTGGTCATGATCTCAAGAGAGCAATTAACTTTTATTGATCTGACATCAACTAATTGGTTCTTCTTACAGTCCATTCTCCTTTTAGTAACTTCTCTACATTCATAATTCAAAGGTTTCTATTTTTATTGTATTTTTTCTTTCACAGCATTTATTAAATTGAAAAAACAGTTGTTGTAAGCATTATTATGTTTATTGTTATAGAAATACCTTCATCTCTCATGAATTTGACTAAATTTATTGTTGCTTTCTTCTCCAGGATTCCTTTCTTTTTTACTTTTCCCTCACATCCTTTCTCTTTATATATTCTTGAGCAATAGTAAACAAAATTATTACCCATACTTCTTCACCATCAATTGCAAGCTCGTTAAGTACACAGATTGATATGGGCTTTTGTGTTCTTAATATTTAACATTATTCCACTGTCATGTTCACTTCCTTTCAGTTATCAAACTGGGGTATGGACATCATTTATTTTTCTGCTTCTCTTTTTTCTCCCCATAGCTCCTCATATTCTCTTTCACATAAGTTAGTTTTACTGTAACTTTTCCTTACCTAGATAGATCTTATATTCTGACTGCAGCTCTTTAGGTCAAATCTTGCTGGCACATCTACTCTCTTTAATATTCACAGTTCAACTCTATATTTGACACCAATAAGTCATGGTCTCTTCTTCACCTGAAAATAGCCTGACTGGATTGAACTTCTCTATCTTCTGTTTCCACTAAAAAAATGGTTGATATTTTAAAGATTATTTTATCCTGCCTTTGTTATTTTTATAAATAATTCAAGGCAGCAAACATACCTAATACTCCTTCCTCCTTTGCGCCTCATAGCAACAACCCTGTGAGATGAGTTGGGATGAGAATAAGTGGCTGGCTCAAAATCATCCATATGACTTTTATGTCTAAGGAATTGCTAGAATTCATGGTCTCCTGATTTCTATATCCTTGTCTGATGTTTGAATTTATGTTAATTTAAGCAGATGTTGGAAATGAAAAAAAAAATATTTTGCCAGTTCTACGATATTAAATGTCTCACATTTTCTGTATTGGCCACTTCTTCTTATTACTTTAGAATCTTTCATTTGTCCATTAGTTTATGAGAATCAGCCATTTGTATTACAACCTTTCATGTTGCATGTAACACTTCTTGCAATGCGCCATAAAATTTCTCAGTGATTTCCACTGTTGCATCTATAGTGGATATACTTTTATAACATTGATGTTCACTGGAGAGCCACTTATTTTAATGGATACAAAATATGTAATTTATTGGGTATATCCAAACATATTTCTTGGCAATGTCTTTCTTTTGAGCTATAGTGTCACTCCATTCATTTATATGAATGAGTGACATTTGATTTGAAATGGTCTATTCTGATCCATCAATGCTATTTATTTCTGTATAACGTAGATCACTTGATTTTTGCTTTGATAAAAAATATCTTGGTTCAAGCCTCACAATTTTCATGTGGCTATTGTTTTCTTTTTAATATTGGCACTGTCAGGGATCAGACCTCCTTGAAACTTGGGTATGAAAAACTGGCTCGAAGTGAAGTTTATGGAATTGCTGCCTGGCTTTCAATCCAGGTGTTCTATCCAGATGGTGGTTACCATGGCCTCTGATTGGTAGATTTTCATTTCTTTAATCCTATTGCTCATCTGGGAAGACAAATACCAATTAGCTTTTTTTATGGACAGTCTTTGATGACATGTGGCTTTCACTGATGGTCCTTTGGCATGAGTTGCCCATTGACTTTCCACTATACTTGAAAACTCTCCAGCACATGAAAGTCTAACCTGTGGACTCACAAAAAATAGGAAGAAAAAGAAGTTTCATAATTGTTTTTATCTTTTGGGATAGAATGGAAAACTGGCTAAGAAAGATAAAAATAAAAATAAAAACAGGCTAATCTAAATAAATAATTCTACTTGCTCCATTTAAAAAAATAAGCATGCACAGCACAATTATAACTTATGTAATATGGTAGTCCACGGTTAATATTAGGACCAGCAACTCCTTTGCTAAACTATGTGGCCATAAAATGGAATATCACACAATCACAGCAACTTACAACAGCAGTGGCAGCGGTTCCTGTTGCTGCTCTTAGGCAAATCCCATGTCAATCACAGCAACCTGCAGTCATCTGATTGCCATGTATAACCATTGAGACATGGCTCATTGGAAACTGGCACTCAAGATTGCAAATAGTGATCTCATGACTGCAGAGAGACTGCAATAGCTACAATTATGGGGAATGCCATCATTCATAACCGAACCGTCTCTGAATGAGGACTACCTGCAATACCCAGCTTTGTAGCCAAAGCCACTTGCAAAACAACTGACAACAAAAGCACATATACAATAAGAGACAGAAAGATTTATTCAGTCAGCATCACCACTGATAGAATAAACAGGAAACAAAACCCACCTCAAAATCTGAAAAAAATAATCAAGTAATTGGGAAAACCTATGCAACTAAAACCCCATTCCTCAAGTTCTTCTACACCAGAAATTTATAGCTATAAAGATAGAAAGCCTGTCTACATAAATGATATATTATCACAGCAACGGCTGAATGATGCTATAAGTCGATAGTGTGGCAATCCTTCTAGTCTTTCCAAGTGCAATGGGACAGTGAATTTGGCAAAAAGCTTCCAATTATTCTTAATACTCAGAAGAATTTGTGTGCAGAGAGGTGTTAATGAGTTATCTCTGGAAGAGAAAAACAAGTTGAACAAAAGGCAGAAAATACAGTTGGTTGAGTACAACCCTAAAGTAGGAGCATATAATCAGCTTCCAACTGGAATCAGTCTGGCAAAGTATCTTTAAAATGCATACATATGATGATTTCTCCATATAGTCACTGTTTTGGCTGTAATATGTAGAATTGAAAAAAGAAAAAAAGTAGTATCCTGGCAGCTGTGAAAGGGAGCCTGGAGGCTTATAATGTTATAAACAGATGTCTTTATGTAAACTACTCTAAATGTTACAGCTGGAGGTTGGAGAATGCACCATAGGAATATTGTTTTCAATGGCAGAGCTTTACAAATGTGTTCCACTTCTCAGTATTCCAAATCATGTTAGATAATAATTACAAATAAAGAAATTTAGTTAATCTATTCCCATACCCCAAAATAATTCAGGGTTATAGAATACTTATCTCAACAGTATCATGTTAATGGATTCCATAGATTACTTACCACTCCATGTAGAAAGGCCTTCCATGTGAAGTTTCCATTTCTTTAATCATGCCTCAGATCTGTGTTTCTAACTTTTGGCAATATTCACCGCCCAGAATCCCCAAGCCAGCATGCTTTACCAGGGATGTTAAACTGGCAGCCTGTAGGCCATGCCCACCCTAGCTCCATGAAGGGAAAAAACATTGTGAAACATCACGTGATGGCAACATGACGCCACAGGTTTGACACCTGCGCTTTAAGCAATGTTGACTTTATTTTTGTGAGTCATAGAATTAAGTTTTGTCTTTATATAATGCTATTTAGGAACTGTCTTGGCAGGAAACTTACCTGAAAATAATGTATAGCCAGGGAGAAATTAATAAATACATTTAAGCAAAATAGCACCCATCTATTTTGGGTGCTCTTCAGTTGACAACAAATTGCAAATACATTTGTTTCCCCAAAAACACAAGTTTAAATTAGAAGATTGAAGATGACTTGCTTTTATCAACATTTCCAGTCTTGAATTGTAAATGGCTTCCTCCATCACATTTATATTTATTTGAAAACTTATGTCCTACTCCTTCTGTCACAAAAATTCCCAGAAAAGCTTAGAGATTAATAAAGACAATGTACTTGTCACCCTCAGGCATACAATCTACAAAGACATATCGCGTAAGAAAAAAAAAAGTGAGAAAGGAAAAAACAAGCAGCCATACTCAGCAATCTGGGTTAAAAATAGCTGGTCCAAACAGTTTGGAAAACAGATCCCAACAGATCTGTCAGAAATAACTCATTCTTCCAGAGGGTTAACGTCATTGCCCAGAGGATCATTGGTTGCCCTCTCCCCTCCTTGGAAGAGCTTTATAGGTCCCACTGCCTTAAGAAAGTTCAAAACATTATCAAAGATCCATCTCATCCTGGGCATCTTTTTTTGAACTATTACCATCTGGCAGACGGTACAAGATAATAAAAACAAGGACAAATAAGCTGAAGAATAGCTTCTATCCCAGGGCAGTAACTCTATTGAATTCTACTATATAGTGCAATATTAATGCAGTATCAGGGGGTTTCAATTCAATGTGAAGGATGTGTGTTTGTGTTTATTTTTATAATCATCATGTACACCAGGGCTGCCCAAAGCGTCGATCGCGATCGACTGGTAGATCGTGATCAGAGCTTGGGTAGATTGCTGGAGTGCCGGTGAGGAGCAGGGGGAGCATGCGCAGAAGGGTGGGGGAGCACGCGAGCATGCATAGAAGGGTGGGGGA
>JAOYMU010000263.1:46217813-46235392 GCA_025802295.1 Psammodynastes pulverulentus | reverse complement strand
AGATCAGTCTGACTGCTTAAGTATCTTTTAGAGAGAGACTTCATATGGCTGTGTGTTACAATTCTTAATGTTTAGGAAAAGGGAAATAATATAATTCATAGACCAATTCGTGAAATAAAATAACAGTGAAAAATGGCCACACAAAAGCCTAAAGAAATTTATTTATTTATTGGATTTATATTGCTGCCTATTCGCCCATGGCAACTCAAGGCGGCTTACAAAGTATAAAACCACATTTAAAACAGTAAAACTAATAAGAATCAAATAAATTAATATTATAAAATCACCCCCCACCTCCCACCCCAGAGACAGCAGATCACACAAGTCATTTAATGGGCTCCACCCCACTCTGGGTTCCCCAGGTCTGCTGGCAGAACCAGGTCTTCAGCGCCTTGCGGAAGAGTGCTAGAATGGGGGCCATTCTGATCTCTGGGGGGAATGATGTTCCAGAGAGAGGGAGCCACCACAGAGAAGGCCCTTCTTCTTAGTCCCACCAGGTGTATCTCCCTCACGGCTGGGACCCGAAGCATTCCCTGTCTCCTTAAATTAAATTACTTGGATGAAATAGATTGACAAAGTTTAATGCTGAAGATACATCGTCAAAGGTAGGGAGTTTCATGCTTATAGAACTAAGGTTGTGACTTGAGAAACTGTTCCTAAAACTTTGCCTATTAGTGGCATAATATGAAAGTTTGTTTTGAAACATCAGAATGGCATAGACTAGTATAAAATATCTAAAATGAAAAAATTTCAGGTCATACTAATCACTGGAAGCCAATCCATTAAGATATAAGCTACAAAATGACAGAATGTATAACTATTAAGTTGATATTGGAGAATTGGAATCCTCCCCCTTGTTCACTAAACAGTTATTTTTTCTGGCTTGTGGAAATTGTCAAGATTGGATTGGACAGCTGGATTTCTGAGGTAGCCATTGCCTCCTGGACTAATCTTGTGATTTCCATTTACTTAAAGGAAGTTGAAATGAGCCTGCTAGAAAGAAACCTTTTAGTTCCAGTAGTTTCTGGAATTATCAGAAATCTTCCTGGTCAATTCCAAGGAGTATTGGGTGATGCAAAATTATTTCATTTATTCCAGTCTGGAGTTAGTCTGGAAACAGCCCTGGACTCCACAATAGATAATGTGCTGGGAGAAGTGTGTTCTTATTGGTTCTCCTAAGTTTTGGTATACTTCTGTACCATGATATATTTCTGTATTATTGATCATGATGTAAAGAGGTTCTACTCTTTCCTAAATATATATCTCAGAAGGTAGTGCTGAGGTACTTCTCATAGCCATTAATTCATGTGTTATCCCAAGTTTCCATCCTGTCCCCTTGCTTGTCATCATTTGTATGCAAACATTGGCAGGACCATCTTGGTGTTTTATATGTGTTGGAAGTTAAAACCCAACCCTCTCCTAGAAAAATGACATATTCTAGGAAATATTAAAAAGGCAGAATATTATATCTCCCTGGATGTGAAAAGGAGAAACATGTTTTTAAAGACAAAGCAGCTCCCTGCAGCTCCCTGCCCCCCCTTCAGTTCCAGGGTGATGGGATTAAGACATGGCCCTTAGGACCTGATAGGATTAGCCCTCTACCCATCTCACCACGTGGCACCAGGGAAGATTACATCATCCAGCAAGATTCAACCAAGCACACAGACAACCTACAAAGCTAGCTATGACCTCTGACTGCAACCAATCAGAATACTCTTCCTGTGCCCCAGGAAGTTCAAAGCCCAGAGAGGGCATAAAACCTAGGGACTCTCAGCATTTCTTCCCTTCTCCGCACAGGAACCCATCCTGTTCACCATTAAACCTTCTTTCCAAGCAACTTCCATGAATCCAGTGTCTTTTCCCCCACTTGGAACTGAACTCAGAAGGATATTTCTCCCAACATATGGAAGCATTTTCAGTATACAGATGGTACTCAATTCCACATCTCATTTCCATCTCAAAAAGCCTACGTAGTATAAACCAACATTCAAGTTGGATGGGTGAAAGAAGCAGATTAAAACTTATTGCTGAATAAGATAGAGGTATTTTAGGTAAGGAATTCAACTATTCTGGATGGATATTTTCAGCTCTTAATGAAGTTGCATTCTCCCTGAAAAACCAAATGCACACTTTGGAATCCTTTTGGATTGTGGAATTTCAGGCATTAGCAATGATCAGGAGTTTGTATGGCAATTGTGGCTCCAAGCTTGCCTCAACTACCTACATTCTCATGTTTTGAGATTGAATATTGTAGACCAGGACTGTCAAACTCCCAGCCTACAGGTCGTATGTGTCACACGCTGGCCATGCCCACCACCGGTTTAGCAAAGGGAGGGAAAGTTCACGTGACACCATTGTGACAATGTGAGTTTGACACCCCTGTTGAAGAGGGCTTTATGCGACTTGTCAATTTCCATTCTACTATTTGTTAGCCTCTTTGAGTAGGTTACATATTTTAATTATGGTAAATGACAGAGAGGATCTGGCTTTTCTTATTGAAATTAGCTGTAAACAAGAATAGCTTGTCCCAACGCTCCTCCATTCTTAAAAGTTCTCTCTTTTTGTTCCCTAAACAACAGCTTATTTAATACCATCATGATTCCTTTCCTTAGCATTAATGCTGCATTTTGAAGTGAACTTAGACATTTTTTTTTAAAGTAAGCAAACAGATCAACTAGCCCCTTAAGAGCAAAAAGGAAGGATGGTGAAAGGTGGGGTGGAGTCAGAGATGGGAGAAGTAACGTTAGGAACAAATCTCTTAGAAACTTGTGCTGTCTGCCAGACGGAATAATAAAAAGATACGGGAATTAGACCAAAGCAAAGTATCTAATCTTCTCTAACTTCATGCTATCTACACCCTTCTCCTTGCACTTTAAAAACATGATTGTACTTGTAGTCTATCAGGGAATGTAAAGGATCTTGGAGTAACTACAGACAAGATACAAACATGAGAAGACTGCTTATCTTCTGATCATCTTGCACTCTAAATAGTTCAGGCAGACAAATGCAAGGAAAAGAGAATTCCCCTCCAGAAGCAGTTTCTGTTAGTAGAACTATATGTTAACTAATACCCTATAAATAAAAGTGAAATACCACTCACCCATCATCACAAAATCCCCAGAACCGTAAAGGCTACAAACTTGAAATTTGGCATGTATGTTCCTCTTGGCTTCTAGGTGCTCGCTAAAAAAAGGATTTTTCAAAATGACCATCAGAACATTAGTATTTCCTATATTATTATTAACACACTCTGATGCTAAGGAGTTCTACTCCCCCTCTCCACCTGAAAATAAATCTGTTCCAACTGCAGTTGAGCTAAGCCGCACCCAGCCTCCTTGCTGTCTCCTTCTTGCTCACACAGCAAATACTGCTTCACTTTCCAAACAGCCCTCAGCTCTCTCACACACTGACAGGATGCTAGCCAGATGAATACCGATGGATGCTGGTAGGCAGAGGCAGAATTTTTTTCCCCTTATTTCCCTCCCCAAAAACTTGCCTGATCACATAGTTTCGTAGCGAAGCATGGGTGCCCTGCTAGTAATATATATAGTTTAATTATATGATTTAACCAGTTCATTTTTGAAAGGCAGGGGATAGGGGAGACGTGGATAAGGAAGACATGATTTGGTAGCAGTACATATGAAAAGGACCTAGGTCTACTTGTCAAGCCAAAAATTTGACCAAAAAAAAGCTACCTTAGGGTTCATTGGCAAAAACATAGACTTTAATTCACAAAAAGGCATTCTATTCTGCTCTAGACAGGAAACTTTGGAATACTATGTCCAGTTTTGTGTATGATAGTTCAGAAAGGACAGTGACATGAGTGACAACTTGGAACAAAGTTATTAGCCTTCAGATATCTGAATGGTTATGGTAATGGACGTATTCTGTCCTGCTCAGGTAGATAGGAACAGAACCAATGGTTTTAATTTACAAGATTTAAGGGGAAAAAAATCCTACTGTATGAATTATGAAATATGAATGGGCTGCCATGTAAAGTGAGGTCTTTCACTGGAGGTCTTTACACATAGTTCATATAATAAATGATCTTTAAGATACTTTATAATTCTATGAAAGAGACTGAAAGAAATGTATGAAAATTCCTTAATTCATTCTCATTATAATACAGTATCTGACCTGATCATGACAGTTTCGCATGATGACTTTAGGGATTACACAAAGGACAATATGAGAACATTAATAGCCAGTAGTATAAATATAAATGGAATAAAAGGTGTACATAGAATCTTAATAATTCAGAGTGTAGATGGAATAGCCATTTTTATATATTTTATATCACGTTACTGGACAGATCTCTTATTGGATGGGAAAACCCAATCAGAATGTATCTTTTCTTTTTGTGTACACTGAGAGCATATGCACCATAGGCAAATTCCTTGTGTGTCCAATCACACTTGACCAATAAAGAATTGAATTGAATGGAGAAGCTAGATCTGGTTCCAGCATCTATCCATGATTACCAAATCCATGAATTCAATTTTATCAAACAAATGCCAATAGACTCAGTGTTGAAACATGTGGAGCTTACAGTACCTTGGCATCTGTTTGCTAGGAATGAAGAAAGCAATCTTATATCAAGGAAGATCATTGGTCTACCTGATTTAAGTCTATTGACAACAGCCAATTGCCAGATTTCATAGCAAGTCTTGCCCCACCCCATAAACATGTCAGAGATTGAATTGCAAACATTTGACCCTATAGTATTCATGTTTTACCACTGAGTTATGAAGGAATTAACAATGGACAACAGTTTTCTCTTAGCATCTCTGCCATTATATATTTCCAAAATTCTACCTGGAAGTGTCATGATAAAGACTTCTCATAACATTCATGCTGCAAGAACATAAATGTTAATAGTATTTACTTCAGTATAAACTTTTCTGCAATCTATAAAGCACATTTGCACATATTTCAAATTAATTATAACTAGCCAAGTTATGAGATTCAATTCCTAAGCAAGGTAGGCTGTATTTTGTCAAACAGATATGCCCAACAAATTAGTTTTAGCATGAAGTACTATTTTAATGCACAGCAGTAACTTGTGCAGAGTGACAATATAGGCCTTGCATTTTATTATACAAAAACAAAGAAGCTATGACCAGTGGGGACCCATTAAATATTTTATTATAAAAAAAAAGAAGGCATGATTCTAACTATGCAATGTACGATTCTGAAATTCTGGTCTTTCTGATTTCTGGAATTATTCTGGTATTAAAATTAGGTTTCCTCTAACGGAAAGCATTTCTTTTTGGTTTTAGCCTATATCACATTTCTGTATATAATTCAATGCATTCGAAAGTAGCCTTTCACCTCATTTCCAAGGCATTTATTGTTCTACAGCATTGTCCTAATTATTAACAATTATTTAAAATTCAAGGATTAGCATTTCTAATTGAGGATTTATAGAACATCATATGTAAATATAAGGAAGGCCAGTCTTTAGCTTTCAGTAGATTGCCTTAATTGTAGATACAGTGTGAATGGTAGGAAATTGCTTGACCGGGATTGGTACAAACAAAATTTCTAAAACTTACATGTTCTGTTTTGCTTTGCTTTGCTTTGTTTTTATTCTACAATTTCACTTCTTTTCCAGTTTTGTTCCACTCTTCTTCTGCTTCTTTACCTGTTTTACCTCCTTGTGGAGATATTAACCTTGCAGTCTCTGCCTTTATAAAACTACAGAGCTAACAGCCTGGGTCACCAAGTGGTAAAGGCTAGCACTGGTACGGAAAGAATGCGAGGCAGACCATCATGATGATGGAAGAGGCAATATGCACGTCATTGTCAGTGTGTGAAAACTGTAGCTGTCCCAATACAGGTAGTCCTTAACTTACAACAGTTCATTTAGTGACAGCACTGAAAAAAATGATTTATAACCATCAGCTGCAACAGTGTATTAATTTAGCTTGATAACCAGCAGTAGAAAAGAGGACCTGAGTAAGTATAGTGCAACATTACCTCCCTCAGATACTATAGGTTTCAGCTTGAGTAGTAGCTTACTGTATATACAAAAGCAAGTACTCAGGGTGGAATATTGGGGTCCAATTGAGCTCCTGATCTCTCCTCTCTCCTAGAATGAAACAGTGATCCCCAGCTTTGGATTTCAAAGTTGGCGGACTTACAACAGTTCATTTAATGACTGTTCGAAGTTAAGCAGCACTGAAAAAAGTGACTTATGACTATTTTTCACACTTATGACCATTGCAGCATCCCCATGGTCACATGATTTACATTTGGATGCTTGATAACTGGTTCATATTTATGACGGTTGCAGTATCCTGGAGTCACGTGACCATCTTTTGCTAACTTCTGACAAGCAATGTCAAGGGGGAAGTCAAATTCACTTAACAACCGTGTTGCTAATTTAACAACTTGCAGTGGCAAGAAAAGTCATAAAATGGGACAAAACTCACTTAACAAATTTCTCATTTAGCAATCTGGGCTCAGTTATGATCATAAGTTAAGGACTACCTGTCTCCATCACTTTGGATTTGATCATGTGTTTTAAAGATGTTGCGACAGTCATAAGTGCGAGGACTGATCATAAGTCCCTTTTTTCAGTGCCATTGTAATTTCAAACCGTCACTAAATGGATGGTTTTAAGTCAAGGTCTACCTGTATAACAATTGAAACACATAAAATAAAATAAAAACAATCAGATGCTTAGGGCATTTGCTAAGGTTGATTAAAATCTAGGTGTTGTTTTATACCTAGACACAAGTTGTACTTCAAGAACTGATGTGACTTTAGGTGTGCCTATTTGATAGGAAATTATCATGCTGAAGGTTTAAAATGCGGCGAAGTTTTTGCCATGAAGCTCCAGTGCTGTAATTTCTATTGGTACTTACCACTACCAGTATAATAGATGTTGTGCTGTACTGACAGCTTAGATTCAGACAAGCAATTCCCACTGATTTGGAACTGCAGAAGCAGTTGAAGGTTTTTTCTCCTACTATGTGCTTGCTGAAGTTTATATTACAATAGTTATGATGTTAAATTTGCTGCTGCACAGTGCAATGTTTTTTGACATTTCTCAGGATTGTGCTAAGAATTCCTGCTTGGTGATATTATCTTTGAATTAACGATTAAGACTATATATATCACAGAGTTCTGCTGGCACATCTCGAGTTTGAGAGGAGATATGTTGTGAATATAAAGATAATTTGGTAACATTATCTCTAATGCTTGCTAGTCATTTGTTGAAGCAGTGTTGACTCTTAATTTGAAGAAATATTTGTCGATGTACAAGGACAGGCGAGATCTGAAAGTTAGTGATTCAGGTTGTTTTAGGTAGTGATTAAGGTGAATTGTTATCAAAAGAGGAATAATCTCTACACATTAAACCTTGTCATGCATTCTTATTTTAGTGATTACAGTTTGTACCATATTCTATGGCTGTATTCCTGAATACATTTATAAAAGAAGCTGTACTGATCTCCTTTACATGCTTTTTGTGCCAATAAGACTTCATTATGTGCCTTTTGGGGATCTATAATCTGAATGGAACACATTCATATGCTGGTTTTCCTATTGCTTTGTATTGTGAGTTGGGTGGACAGCCAGTGGATGCAATCTTCCCTTGAGCTGGGATTACAGGGAAGAGAAAATACATATCTTCATAAATCTAAATATTTCCTGGAAATTGCTGCTATCAATTTGTTTAAATGGCATGATTCATACGTGTAAATATTCTAGATTCACTAAGAAGGGAACTGTCTGGAAGATGGCTAGAAGGATGTATAGATGGAATTACAACAAAAAAACTAAGGGGAAAAACATATGCTTTGTGTTATCAATTCATAAACAGGATCACTGAAAATCATTGAAACAATGACTTTCGAACTTTACGGGGAAATGTGCAGAATACATGTTTAGAAATAGATTTTGGTGATTCTCTGCCTTGATATGAGGACTCTGGAAGGATCCTTCTTCCTTTTGCTCAGATTTTCTTTCTACTCCTTCTAAATTTGGACTCCATGCCAAGAAATCTTTGTTCAGTTTGCTTGCAAATAATTTTCTGCTGACAGCCCAAACTTTTTAAATATAAAGTGGAGCTTGGTTCTCTTCCTTTGATTTTTTAAAAAAAATCTGTGTTTTTAATACAATTATACTTTAACTGCCATTTTTACTGTTTTTTTATGTGATTTTATTGTGATATTGATTCCTTGTTTGTAGATCAGAGGGGTTTTTTTTTATTGTGGATTTTATTGTTAGCCTTGGGCCTTTTTTATAGAAAATCAAGAGTATAACATATTGTTGAATAAACTAAACAAGAACAAAAAATCAAGACATATAAAATATCAAGAGCTTCCTTCCCTTTGCAATCTTGGACACAGATGTTTTTGGTTTATCACTGACCACTGGCCTTGCAGATTTGGGGAGGTGGGAGTTATATTCCAGTAAATGAATCACTGTTTTGGATCATTCATTGGCAACTTTAACTCCCAGAATTCCTCAGCCAGCAAAGCTCTGGGAGTTGAAGTACACAAGCCTTAAAGTTGCCAAGTTGGAGATCCCTGTTCTAGGAGACAGGAGAGATCCATCAGGAGCTCATTTGGACCCCTATTTGTGGATATTCCTCCTTGAGTCCTTGCTTTTGTATATAAACTACTATTCAAGCTGATACCTATAGTAACTAAGGGAGGTAATGTTCCACTATAGTTACTCAGGTCCTCTTTTCTACTCTCATTATTGAGCAGTTGTATCCAATTCATACACCTTTGCAGCTGGAAAGGACTGACTTGCCTAAGAGTAAGCAGTGAGCAGAAAACTTCCTTAGAGAAATTTCAACCAGTGGGCTAAGGTGCCCAGTGCTCCAAGATCATAGTTTTTGCTTCCATTGGGCATGCATACAAGACCCGATTAAAAGAAAAGTACATAACTCCCTCCCACAGAAGTGTAACTCTGATTAATGCAAATAATAGTCCAGCTATGAAGTTACTAGAATACCCCCTCCTGTGCATTTCTTGGCATTAGAAGTGCATCCTCCCTTTCAAGCTGTTCAACTGAGGCTAGCACAGGGAAATTCTGCATCTAAGGATTTAATATGCTTTGGTCTCATTAAAATTCATTCCATGATCCCCGCTTTCACAATACTATCTTTCAGTCACCAGGCAGTCTTTCTGGTTTCTACAAGTTTGAATTCATAAAATATAAAAGCAGGATGGTTTCTCACTCAGATACACCCCATGCAGTTTAACTAGATGTCATGACTCCTGGCTAAATTATAGTTAAATGTTTATCATCTCCTCCTTGTCTACAATGGCAATCCATCGCTCTTCCAAAGACATTCCATTGATCTTAATCCCATCCATCTGTCTTATCCATTCCCTGCCTTCTTTTGATTTCTCTCAACCTCGCCAAACATGGTCGCTTCTTCTAGTTCAACATCTGCTTGCATTATATGCCAAAACATTCAGGTGTCTGTTTGCTGATTATTGTCTCAAGTGTGCAGTCAGTTTTTATTTTGTTCAGAGCTGACAAACCGGTTCATCTTTCAGTCCATGATAGTTAACCACTGCCTGCAAATCCACAATTCAGAGGCACTTATCTTCACAGTTTCACAGTGTGCAACTTCTACAGCCATACATTACCAGACCTCAGTGGATAATCAGTGTGCATGGGGGTGCCATTTGGGAAATCTGAAAAGTACTTTTGTGCTTTTCAAAATGTATCTCTCTTCCCACCACATAATTGTAAACTTGGTCTATATATCTGAAAAGATAGGGTGCCCGGATGTCTAAAGGAGGTACTTTGATTTTCAAATGAAGTTGAGTTCCAACATCTCCCTCTGTAGAGATTCATCTCTCCTTTCTCACATCTTTCAGCCATATTTTAAACTTGCTCTTAAAAATGTAAAGAGCGACTGCATCAAATTGTTTAGGGAAAAAATGTGAACTTGACAAAATGTCAATATTTTCTGGAGCTTTTTGCTGATTGTTAGTGACAAACTCGGGTCTATTTCTGAGGATAATGTCTAAGATGGCCTTAAGCAAGTCTTGGGTTAGAGCGCTTCTTGGACCCAAACAGTGCTTTCCTTGTCTCCAAGGCAACCAGTTTGTAATACTTCCCCTGAGCAATGGTAAAGAAGGAAGATAAGATAAGGTTCATGTTCTGTAGCAATTAGATGGTGGCCCATCAGCTGTAACTGAATCCTACTGCTATTAAATTTAAACTAAGAAATAGGAAAAGATAATTTCATTCTTTGGAGGGTTATGAAATGGGCAGCTGAGCAACTTTAAACTTAACAAGATTCCACAAGTCATTCTCAGGTCTGCTCTTAGCAGACAGTACATTTCTCTCAGCGCTCATCTACATGCCCTTCTAAAAGTGGTCTAAAGATCTCTGTGGCCAAATGAGCTTTGGGTGGATTTTTCGTTCATTTGTGTGTGTGGAAAATCTCATGGCCAAATGCTAGGACAGTGATGGCTAACCTTTTCGGCACCAAGTGCCCAAAGTGTGCATGCATCCCCAAAATGCAATGCATGTGTGCACCCCGCCCCCTGTGCATATGTGAGTGGCTCCACCCTGCAACCCCCCGTGCATATACACATGATGCCCCCATGCACCCCTCATGCGCAGGTGGCCCCTGTACAGGCCCACCCCTGCGAATATGCGCATGATCACCACACATACAGGGCAGAGACCCAAAGACCAGCTGGCTGGCAGGAGGCATGCAAGCGCATGTGCAGCGGAGCTGAGCTGGGGCAACGGCTTGTGTGCCCAGGGAGAGGGCTCTGCATGCCACCTCTGGCACGCGTGCCATAGGTTCACCATCACAGTGCTAGGATATATGCAGGCAGTCAGGGTTAAGAGGACAAAAACCTCTAAGGGTTTTGGAAGTACTGCAAGCTAGCATATAAAATGTCAAAATATTTAAGAAAAAGGAGGAGGGTGAAGGAGAAGAAAGAAGAGAGGATGTGGTAGTAAAAGAGGTGGTGGTGTTGTTTCAGGTTCTTCAGGAGGTGATACATATGAGAGGGACAACCAGACAAGATTGAGAAGGAAAGCAGTGGCCTTAGCAACAGGGCAGCCTAGGCAATCCAAAGTTGAGGAAAAGAAAGGAATTGAAATCCCCGCTGCAGATTAGGAGAAAACTTAGAAGAAGCATCAGAGGCGAAAAGAGTCAAAGTTGTGCTGGAAAAGGCAGCTTTTCCAGTACCATTGTAGTGCAAAACCAGGCGGTGGAGCTTGAGAGCTAGAGAGAGTAGAAAGGATGTGTTCTCATCTTTTCTCCCTTTTGTTAGAGTAAAGGTTTTTCTGTGAGTGGCAGAAAAGTGATTAACATTCCAAAGCTGACACTTCAGATAAGCAGCTGGGGGGAGGAGGGAGGAGGGAAACTTAGCAGTTTGCAAGGAAAGAACTGTTCAGGTTTCTTTAGGACTTCACTTTTGCTTTTAGGTATACAGTGCAGTAAACATAACATTTCCTGCTTATCATCTCTGCAGTCACTTGTACAGAGAGTTAAACTACATTTTGTTACTGTAAACAAATTTAAATAGAAATAAGTAATCTTTAGTTGATCATTTGGCTCCCTGTGTGTCGGCCTCATTTCTTACTCTTACCTTCTCTCAAAGGATACATTATCTGGCTTCACCTCATCCCCAGGAAATTGATGTGGTGTTCATAGTTAAATGCTAGGATATTGAAGTAATGTTTTTCATTTTCTCACACCAGAAATCTTGCTGTAAGCATGATTATTGGTATTTTGGTAATGGCCATGGTGAGAGGCTGGAATCTTCCCAATCCTATTAGCCACTTCTGGATGCAGCTATTCATCCTCTCTCCTCTGGTCATTAAGCACTGTCTTCCATGGAAGCCATCTTGGGTCAGCCTGCTGGAGTGACATGACATCTGGGTTCTTCAGGCAATTTCCTCAAAGTTTTTCTTGAATGTATGAATAACTACAAGTTGACATCAAAGGGCACAGAGCTTCTTTGCATAACCATGCTTGATGTCCTAGTCTTTCAACCAATACTAAATATTTTGGTCTCTTCCAATGGTCATAGCGGAAGATTTAACACAAAGATCTTCTCCATCTTCCTAATGCAGGAATTCCCAACCTTTTCTATACCCCACACCCTTAGAACGATTCTGATATATTCTCTCACCCACTTAAAAATAAATAATTATATGCATACGATTATACATATACACTATAATTTTGAAACTTCTAAACTCAAGTTTTTGCACCCCCTGGAATATCATCTCACACCCCCCGGGGGTGCTAGCACTTCCAGCTGGAAACACCTGTTCTAATGAATAATCAGGTATACAATATGCTTTTAATTTAAGCTCTGAATTAATATAAATGTACGTCTTCTTTTACCCTATATTTGGATATCTTTCCCTTTTTTTGTTTGTTTTGTAAACATACAAATAAAAAGATAAAGGTTTCCCCTTTCAAGTCATATCCAACTCTAGGGAGTGATGTTCATCTCCATTTCTTAGCCGAGGGAGCCAGCGTTATCCAAAAATATTTCTGTAGTCATGTGGCCAGCATGACTATACAACAAGATGCATGGAATACTGTTTCCTTCCTACCAAAATGGTACCTATTCATCAACTTGCATTTGCATGTTTTCAAACCGCTAGGTTGGCAGAAGCTGGAGCATGGAATGGGAGTTTATCTCATTGCTTGGCATTCAGGTCTTGAACCCAGGCTGTCAACTTGATAGCTCAGCATCTTTAACTACATGGCCACCCTAAAATTTGCCAGCTTAGCAGTTCCTCTTTATTGGAAGGAGTTGATCCTTTATGCCCACAGTTCTTTTTATCTTGTACTGCAGGAGCTACAATATTGTGATTAGCAAATTAATTAAGTCCTGTATATTCACAAATCAGTGGTTTGGCATAGGGAAAGCATTATATCTGACCCATTACCATGCAAAGAACCAATAAGAAAGATACCTGTATCTAATTCAATATATCTTCTTGCTAGCACTTGCTTCTTTCTCACTACATAGAGCAGGAGTGCATACCTTGATTACCTGGGAAGCTGTCTGCACTAGACTGTGTGACTTTCCCAAAAAAGGTAGGGCCAGGGCCCATTTGGGGGAGCATTGAGGAATTATAAAGGTTGAAATAGGCACTTAAGTATCTGCAAAGTTTAAGACAAGCATTTTGGTTCTTAAATCCTCAAACCTCCCAAAATGCAAGAGAATCAGACATGTTAGCCCCACCCATCTGAAAACAAAAAAGGCACATTTTTTGCATCCTGATGTAGAAGAAAAAAGAAGACACCAGAGATATATGGTATGCAAAGTTTTCAAAGACACAGGCACTTTGAAGAATGTATTTTCAATCCAAAGCCCAACAGACTTCCTATTTACTATACATAATTCATTCTCTTTGTTTATAATATGAAGCATCTGAAGATCCAAATGCAACTTATCAGAGAGTCAGAGTGCTTCACCATTCCAAATGGGTTTTGCCTGGCCAAACATAAATTGCTAGGGTAGAACTGCTACTGATAAAAACACTCAGCATAGCTATAATTTGTGGACTGTTATATGCAGGGAGCCTCTTTATGCAGAGATGACAATTGTGCTGCCTGTCAGAAGGAAAGTTCATTTTCCCCAGATTATTAAATAAGGCCATTAAGAACAAGACAGATCATCAGTTTTATTCTGGGTTAGATCCTCAGCCAATATAAATCAGAATGATGGGGCTGAAATCTATGGTAGATGCACTTACATTAGCACATAATTGAAGATTCAGTTTTGATCATTTCTATGCAAACCTGACTTTGACCATGTCACTAGATTTGGACACATATATGCATCTTGCCCTTTACAGTAATAGTGGTAGATGATGAAAAAAACAACAATTAGCAATCAATTACTTGACCAATATAAAACTGAGGCAAGTAAAACAGCTCCATTTTGCAAATGTTTTATATAATGAATAGGGGAGGGGGATCCAAACCCATCCAATTTATTTGATAGTTGTTCTAGAATCCAATTAACATTGAACACAATTAGTGAAACTTTCTTAAAAATGTCAGTCATTAATAGTATCATTAAGTCGCATATTGAGGTTAAGAAGCTATGATAATAATGAGATTAAAATGTGAAACTCTTTACTTCTGTTTACTCAGTTTCTTTAGTGTGAGGAAAGACAAGTAAAACAGTTTAGCAAATCCATGTCAAGTCTCTCTTTTTTCCAAGGTCATAAGGACAGTAATTTATTTATTTTTTGTCTCCTCTAACATTTGGATGGACAAGGTAGGAAAATCAAGTAGTAGAGATGAATCAAGTGAATGTATGCAGAGTAACACCTCCCCTCAAATGATTAGTTAAAACTGCAAAGAGAGAGAAAGAAAGAGAGAAGAGAGGAGGGGAAGAGATTCTCTTTAGGGAGATACACTTTGAATTTTGTACATAACATAGATTTCAAACTTTGTGGCATTTGGATATCTATGTAATTATTAATTTAGTAACAGTTTCAAGGCTAAACTAATTCCCAACTAACACTCTTAGGAACAGTAAGAATTCTATTTTATCATGTGTGTTCTCCTTGCATGGATAGAACATGTTTCTTTGTGGGCAAATATATATGCACATCAATCTCTGCATTATCAAGAATTGGTGATCACTAGATCCTCAATCGTTGCATTAGGCAGTCAACCTTGGCCTCCCACTATCTTCAACCTCCACCTTTTAAATAAAAACACCATCTACTGATTTAAATTGGATCAGAGCAGATTTATCCAACTCTGGATCACCAAGTGATCCAGCAGATACCACTTGCTAGTGTTGTGGAGTTTCATAATTGCAGTGGGAGATCACAACATCTGGAGTGTCCAGGGTGGCTTCCAAGATGACTTAAGAAGAAGGTATGCTCAGTAGAAAGCCAGGAACCAGAAATGATAGTAAGGCTGATTGGGCTGATGAGAGAGCTGGTGGCAGAATAGCCGCTGGTCATTTGTTCAGTGGCACATAGCATTGGATTGAAGTGCCATCAATCAGCTGTTGGAGATTTGGCATCACAATAGCAGAGCTAGTGGCATTTTTCAGCCAGGCAGTATCAGAGGCAAGTTTGCCTACAAGGATCCCAGCAACAGCATCCTCTGCTTGGTGGTAAGGAAAGAAACATGTAACAAATTCTATGTATAGTATATCGCATGAATAAAATATATTTTAATTAGTGTCTTCTTTTAGTCAAGCCTTAACACCAGATCCTTGACACTACACAAAATCATTCACCTTTGTTTAAAAAGGAGTCACTTTTCAGATACATTAGTGGAGATAAATTGATGGTCTACTCATTATATTTATTTTGTAGAATTCTGCTTTATAATCTTCCATCAATCTCAGTGGAGTAAACAAATGTAAATGCTAAATTAATTCAAGGATTGGTTTTATTAGTGAGTGAATTGAAAGGAAAAAAATAGATGTCACAATCTTGCCTATAGAAACTAATTATATTTTGGTCTCTTCAACTTGGAGTCCTATTTTTTTATCTTAGTATTAAAGTTCTGCTATCAGAGTTGGTTAGGTTCTTCTGCATTTTCTCTTCTAGTTGCTAAAGTGGAATGTATCTCTGTGTAGATAGACTTCATAAGCACATATATACCCAAACACAGGGCTTTTTTTCGGCGCCGAAAGGTGCCAGAACGCGCCCCCCATCGTCATGCTAAAAAACCCGGAAGTGATAGCGCGTGATTGGTGGAGACGGAACACTCCGAAAAGGTTCCGGAACGGCGTTCTGCCGAGTTCCGGCTCAAAAAAAGCCCTGCCCAAACATAAATGCACATGTGAATGTATGTGATAGGTAGGAACACTGGCTTTGTTCCCTTTTTTGCACCCACTCTTTGTTGGGTGCAAAAAGGGAGCCCATCTGCACAAAAGTCTAAACACAGGTGACTCCCAAGAATGTAGACTCTGATGAAAGAATTCAGAAAAATAGGGGTATAACTTTCCTACTTGAGGTCCATATGCATTAAAAATATGTGCTTAGAAGTTCCTGATTAGATGGAACTTTAAAACCATGGGCATCAGATTCAGTAAGCGGTTGTGTGGAAACAGCAGATGCAATGCTAGGCTTTGTTTTGCTCAAGCACCCATGTAGACTGGAAGAATTAGACAATAGTATACCAGTCTTGTAAGAGAATAGGAAAGAAAGAAAAGTTAACTCCAGCTTTTTGGCTTAAATCAAGCTCTCAAGGTTATTTATAGTCACAAACACAAGGATCAGTATTGATATTGGAAATGCAGACAACATAAGCTCTGGTGGCTTCCCTTCCTTTGGTTGTATGGCATTCCTATTTGTGTAAGAAAATACATTCTTTGCAGGAATATCCATAAATTATTTAGCCGAGGCAAGCTGTCAAATCACTTTTGCAGTGAACATCTTTAACAAATATTTTCTGAACCTGGGGCTATAGAGCAGCACATAGGAAAGATGGCATAGCAACAACTAGACACAGATGTCTTGTGTAAAACAGAGACAGTGGGTATATCCTTTTTTGTTGTTGCTTTCATTTTCACAGGGAAAAAAAGCTTGTCAGGTCATTCTTTGTATCAGGGTTAAGAATGCTGCTGAGACCTCTTGTTTTGATTAAGGAGGAAAAAGTTGTATTTTTATTTCTTATTGCTTTTAAGTAGGGGTGGGCAATCAGAGGTCCTATATTTAAATTGTAAATACACTCTAATTTTAAATGCCATCTGCAACAAGTCAGACCTTTGCTAAGAGAAATCATCCATGTCATAGCAGATAAGGAGGAAGAACGGATAGGCAGGAGGGTTTTGGAAAGAGAAAAGGAAGTGTCAGAAGGAAAAAGAGAGGCATTGGAACATAATTCACAACAGAAGAGTTGGGAAAAAAGGGAAATAGAGGCAATAGATCGATGAACAATGCTAAAAAGGGGGCTAAAATGCATATAATGTATAAAATACATATAATGTATCCAATAATCTGAGGGAGAAGATGAATGTGAATATTTTTCTTCTCCAAATATTAGATTTGTATCACCCAGTGAATTATCATAGAGCATACCAAGCAAAATGAAGCAATGCATAATCAGGGTATGAAACTCATTTCCACAAAGTTTCACACTGGTTATCAGTTTGGATGAACAATGGAAATATTCAACAGAGTAAACTCTATGACTAATGAATACAATGGTATATAATAGTAGAAAGCCTGTCTAGCACATGCAGCTCCTAACAATCTATTTCTGCCCCTAGAGTTTCCTACGGCCCCATGGGTGGAACTTACATTTTGGACATTGTTAAGCTTAAGGCACCAGGCTTTGCCCCTTAATGATTTCCCAATCCCAAAAAGCAGATCTGAAAATGCCAGCCCCACTGGCATCACTGGCCCATCCCCTGCCGTCCCCAGTAAGGGTAGAAGGACAAGTGGATGCCAGTAGAAAAAAAGGACACCAATCTCTAGTACATAATATCACAAGAGCATGTTTCTGATCATGTTTTTTTAATGGTGAACCAGTGGTGGGATTCAACAGGTTCATGAGAACCAGTTGTTAACTTTCTAAGCAGTTCGGAGAATCGGTTGTTGGAAGAAATCTCCTTTTGTTTTTTTCCACTTTACAGGGC
>JAOYMU010000263.1:46060820-46074018 GCA_025802295.1 Psammodynastes pulverulentus | reverse complement strand
CCAGTTTTTTGGGGTAAAATTAGGGGTCTCGGCTTATACTCGGGTCGGCTTATACTCGAGTATATACGGGTACTTAAGAAGTAAAAGTGAATCTATCTATGATTAGAACTCAATTAACTAAGGGACCCAACTGTCTCAATCATTTTCTCAGGATTCTCATTGTGCAGTAGTAGCTAGTTTTCATATTTTTAGTACCACCAATAACACTTAATGAAGGTTAAGCCAGGCTAATCAAAACTGACTGTATGTGCCACAAAGTTGTACTACCATAAGACATACATCTTATTTTTAAGCCATTATTGTGATGTAGCTGGAGCAGAGGTGGATGCAAATAGAGTGACATTAAAATGATACCTCTGCAATGTCACCCAACCAACCTCCCTAAATTCCATGGACTTTATTTAACAGAATTTAATCTTGAATAAATATTTTTGAGTTCAGTGGGATTAATTATCCCAGCCAAAAGTTGTTTTGCACCAGCTCATATAACTTAATGGAAACAAAAGAAAAGAAAATTCCTAGCTAAATACAGCTGCTATCATTTAAGGAGCTCAGGTAACAATTGTCATATCTGTTTATTTAATTTTTATAGCTGCCCATCTCAATCACATGACTCTGGGCATCAAACAACTCTTAAACAGTTAAAACAATTAAAAACAGTATAAAATAAATATAAAGCAGCTGAAAAAATTATCACAATACAGCCCAGTACAGCAAAAATATGTGGTAATCTTGCAACTGACTTCTGCTATCATATCTAATATAATAATTATTTATATATTGCCTGAAAGACATCCATAAATATTAATAGACTTCAGATTTGAAAAGTCCTTCTGAATCGCAAACTTGGGAACATAATTTTCTAAGGCAACCATAGTGAGGAACAGCCATTTGGATATTTGCAATCTAGTCCTTGTGCCTGGAAACATAGTGGAGATCTACATTTCGCCTGGACTCTTTTAAACTAGAAACAGTGAGCCACTGGTGCCCTGATTGATAGTATCTTCTTATATCCTGTTTTATGAGTAGAATGTGATAACTGCTTTATCTTATTCTGCTGGAATTTTTTTTCCTGAAAATGTAATTGTTTTTCCCACTCCTCCTCTGGAAATAATATAGAAACTAAAAGAAGTGGCACCTACCCAATAATTTAACCTGATTTTTTACTTTACCCAAGAGATATGTCTGTCTGGTGGAAATCTGAGATGATGGCTAAGAGATAATATATTCCTCTAAAGTATCCTTGGGACATTGGATGAAAGACTGAATAAACAGGTGCCTAGGGTACCTTGTCATAGTCGTAGTCTCTGTGGTAAGATGTTCTGTTTCTTACTTATATTTTCCCATGGTAGTCTCAGTGTTCTGGGACAAGCTTCTCTTGCGGATATATTTGGTCTCCTCCCTCATGTTTCACAAAGCAGTAAAAAAACCGGTGTTTTTGTGGTCTTGGCATCATTTGGTGTTCTTGGATAAGCATGGAACGTAAAAGTTATATTTTCTAATTGTGTGTTTGGTTTAATTTTTGCTCAGTGATTGGATTGATTTACCAACCTGTAAAATAAGTATATAAACATTATTATTGCTGCATTTATATTTAAAAATTAGCAAATTCCAATTGAGCATAAATCACAGCCCTCTTCTTTGGCTATCTTTATGTGGCTCATCTGTTTCCGCTCATTTAACTGTCACCTAAGTGTCAAATGTTCATGAAATTCTGAAATTCAGTTCTACACTTTGATATAATATAAAACATTTCTTGGGTGTATTGTTTCATGAAAAATAATCCTGTCACTAGAAGGTTATTTTTGGGGGGTAAAATGTAAACTTTGTGATTTTGTAACATTTAACCAAACTAATACATGATTCTCTGCTGGCTCAAGTCTGTCTGTTCCTAGCCAATCTTTTACTTTTTGGCTTGCAGACACCTGAGGCCTTTCCACTAGAGCTTATTAATTAATTCCCTACATGTAGGAGCTTGCTGTAGTCAATTGCTTTTGCAATCTAGTCCTTGTGCCTGGAAACACAGTGGAGATCTATGTTTCGCTTGGACTCTTTTAAGCGAAGAACTGTGAGCCACGGTGCCTTGATTGATAGTATCTTCTTATATCCTGTTTTACAAGCAGAACGCGAATTCGCTTTCTCTTGTTCTGCTGGAATTTTTTCCCCTTTAAGATGTAATTGTATTCCTCTCTCTTCCTCTGGAAATAATTAGCTTTTTACTTCCAAGGAAAGATACACACACCTCAAATTTAGTATTTTTCTTATGTGAAACCAAATTTTATTTTTAAGTACAGGAAGCAGTGAGCAAATATGCACCATGCTTTATGAGAGCAAGTTTGGTACTGTGGTTTAAGAAATAAGCCAGGACAAGCTTTACTAATGTGCAAGCCTCAAACAATGGACACAATTCCATAATAGTATAGTATCTCTTGGATTGTTCTGCTATTCCATTTTACAGTCTTTCAAAATGTGCTATATCCAAAAGACATAGCACAGTTGACTCTACTTTCCCCATGCTGTTCACTAATAAGGATTGGAAAATAATGCTAAAATTTTATTTATTCTGGAAAAGCACTAAATTAGCGGTTGGCAGTCTTATTAAGCCACTATATTTGTACAGTTCATCTAATCTTCTGTGGCATTCATGGCAAAATGTATGACATTCTCTGTCAATCTTCCATTCAAGCAATAACTATACTGAGAGGTGATTAGTTTCATTAAGGCAAGTGCAGGGATACTGATGCAGGGATAATTTCTCTTGCCGTGAATGTGTCCCACATGTTTTTACCAACACTGGAGAATAAAAGTTAGGTTACCCCACATATTACCTTTCTATAACAGGTAATGAGAAGCTGGGTAATATTAATACTCAGAACAGAAGACACCAATGTAACCAAATAGCTTATGCTGGTCTTGAGCGTTATAAAGATTTGATTTATACAAAATAGTTCAGTGCTCCTAAGAAGCACGTTGTTCTAAAAAAGAAGAACAAGAAGGCAAACATGTTTCTGGATTAGAAATGCTTTTTCTAAGCCCAAAGTTTAAGGTTAGACATTTTTTAATCTCTGTCATGAAATGTCATGACTATAACATAACCTTCTACATTTTAGATCCAGCGCTATGTTTGCTGAATATATCTGCATATACTTACATTTTCAAAAAGGGATGTTTTCATATATTTGGATATAAACTACTCTTGCATTTAAAATTAATTTACTGGGCATTAAAATCCAGCTCTGATTTTCTTCCACTGGGTTGTTCTGATAACAGATGCATAAAGCTGTTTGGATTTACAAAATATTTCATTAATATTATTTAGACAAGAAATGTGAAGACTGTACAATTTTGTATACTTTGTAAACCAGTAATTGTATAATGAAAGATACCACAAATCCATTATCCAATTAAAATTGTATTGGGTGGCCAAGATTTTATTCTTGCGTGGAAGTTTCACTTAGTTCTCTTTTTAAAAATAAAATGAAATCCAGAGTTCAGAATTCTTTCATTCTTCTGTACCAGAAGTTCAGTGGTAGGCCATTGGCTCTACTTAAAAATAAGGAGACTGTTGGTTCTACTTAAAAACATTTTCATACAGACTGATAATGTTTTAATATGAAATCCTGTCTAGATTGACTTCATAAATTTTATTCAACTCAATAAAGCCTACTTTTAAGTGGACACTTAGAAGATTTCCAGAGGAAGCATTTAAATTAATTTGTTCAGAATAAAGTAATAAATATTTTCAGCACTGATCACATTATTGCCATCACTTAAATGAATAGACACATTTTTGATATCTACAGAAAATATTCCTTTTCATTCCCATCTTGCCCACTTTACTTTTCTGTGATGCAGGCCATTTTGGTTTCTGCCTTCTCCTAAATCTTCTTTTTGTTTTATCTTCTAGGCCAAAGAAGCAAGAGAGGGAGAACTGTTTAAAACCCTGATATAGTTCCAGGGCATCAATCAGTTTATAGGCAATGAAATATATGTGCAGGTCTGGAGGTTGTTGATGGGGTAGAGTATTTTGTGATAAATATATTTATTGCAGGTTGTGTGAAAGGTTGTTCCAATGAGTGGTTTTTAGTAAGGCAATAAATGGCCAAGAAAATTGCTCCAATTGCACTGCAGTGCATTTCAGGCATTGAAGTTAATGGGGTTCTTTTCTATCCCCTTGCATTAACAGAAGGGAATGACAGTGGACAAGGAAGACCTTCTCATTTGCAGCAAAAGCCACTTCTTTCACGCATGGCAGATGTTTGGATTTTTAAAAAAAAATAATGTATTGCATCCTTTAAATCCAGCTAGTAATACAACTGGACACTACGAGGTACATGAAGCAAATATGTGTATATGATGAAACGAGGTACATACATGAAGCAAATATGTGTATATGATGAAATTTGTCCTTAAACATAAAATTAGAATATCAATGACGATCAAAGGGATTGAAGTGTATTCAAGGTCCTGCACCAAATCTCTCTTTCTCACATTCAATGATTTAGTGCAGACAAGAGGATAAGGTGATCAATGGATACTAATCATGATAGCTATCTATCACCTCCAGTATCAGAATCACTATGTATGTTTGAACAGCTTCTTTCTGGAGAATTTGAACAGGAGGGTGCTATTGTATTGATGTCTAACTTATTGGCTTTCCACCTGGGTAGCTGCTGCAGGAAACAAGATATTGAGCCAGTTAGGCCACTGGTCTGATCTATGAGGGGTTTTTGTGCTTTGAGATAGAAATAGAAGCTTATTACATGAAGAAAGTCAATTAGTGAATGCTCTGCTTTGAGATATATTTCAGTGCTTCAATGAACCACTCTGTATAGAGGAAAGTAGATAAAAACCAACAGTGATTAATAAATATATAAATAAAAGAGTGTTTCAGCTATCAATACCAAGAATAAAAGCTTGCTAATGGACATCTAAGTCAGATCTGTGCATAAGGCGAGGCTTATGTGTGGGTTCTCTTTGATCAAGCAAACTGAATGGGAGAAAGCAGATACATTTCTGATGCTGTGTCAGGGCCAAGAAATACGAAAAGCATGACATCAATAGAGATTCTTAAGTTGAACCATAACAACAGATACAGCTTTCATCGAGTCATGATGCCTTGCCCTGACTCAATGGGTACTGAGGTGGTGGATGTTTGGTGACAACATTCTGATGACTTATTCATGAAAATGTCATGATATTTGTACTTCTGTCAGATACAAGCAAGGTCAGTTTGGCATCACTGCAATTTGCTGTGAATGACATTGCCAGTCTCCCTACTAATTCATTATAGACTGAAGTTATTGGGGTTTTTGGTACTTCAATAACAGCAAGAAACATACATAAATCTTAACTTGAAATAATTGAAGGTCATTATCATAAGGATGGAGTATAAAACTGTGATTGCCAGTCTATTCCAGTAATTAGGGAGAAAAACCTGACATGAATCAGATTGTTTTATGCCTAATATAGAAAGATACAGTATATCTTCAGGAAAATGTTTACACAAACTTGATAGTACAGCTTTTTGGTGGTATGTATCACCAAAAGGATCAAAGGGTCATCATTCATGACCCTTTACATGAATGATGTACATTCATACAGTACATTCATGAAAGAAAGTAGAATGGCCACAGACTTATTTCATTAGCAATAGGATCCACTAAAATGAGAAGAAAGGTTTTGAGAGCTAAAAACAAGTGTCATTCTGATAACCATGTATTTCTCCTCCTCCTCCTCCTCCTCCTCTGGTTTCCAATAATTTAACCCAAACCTTGTTGATTATGCTTCTAATGTATATTCAGGCAGTGCTTGACTTATTACCACAGTTGGGACTAGAATTTTCATTGCTAAGCAAGGAGATTTTTAAGAGAGATGCAGTTGATTGCATGACCATTTTTTTGCCATGACAAATCACTTCAGAATCGTATAGTCATTCTGAATTTGGCTTTCCCCGTTGTCCATTAGCTGTCTGGGAAGGTTGCAAATTGTGATCACATGGCCCTGGAATATTGCAACCATTATAAATACATGCCAAGTTTCTGAATTTGGATCACATGACTGCAGTGACTATAAGAGTAAAGACCAGCTCCACTGTAATTTCAAATGATCATTAAACAATGGTTGTAAGACAAGGAATTCCTTTATGCAGAATGAAATAGTGATCCATAAAAATCTCATTTTAGGGAGAAGAATCTAAATAGTTGAAGAAATGATATTTTCTTAAAAATATTTACTTCAATCAATTTACTAATTTACTATCTTGCTTAACCTAAACCAGAGGACATTATATACTCAATCATGATCATTATTTCTTGTTAGTGATGTGCTGATTTCTAAACACAGATAAATGCCATAAGAAGTATGGCAGATATCCTTATAATATATTTGTCATGAACTCTTAATTTATTAATGGCTCCCGCTTAGTATTTCTGCCAACATTTCTCTCCAACACTTTCTGAGATTAAAATATTTGGAACATCATCTGACTTGAATAGATAAGACTATTCTATACAGTAGAATTGATAGAGTACAATAGAAATTCTAGTGTAGGTGCATCCAACTCATACCTGCCTTGGACAGCTAATAATGTGTCCTTGCAGGATAAAAATAATAAAAAATAAAGTTTGTTATTTATATACATTAACTATATTATGTATTCTGTATGCACCCCAAAATAATTCCTCTTCACTGAATGAGGCCCAGGCATGCTCTAGTGAGTCTTATTAGAATTAATCAACGTTTTCTGTTATATTATAAAATCATGTATGATAGAGAACGTTGTTAGGCAAATCCTAAATTATATTTTATTAAGAATGTGTGGTTATATATCACATTGGTTTTATTCTTCCTTCTTCATTTTCTTCAAACCTGAGTTAAATCAGTATTAAACATTCAAAAGCAAGAGAATAGTTCCTAGCTCCAGAGAACTCTTTATGCTTTTGTAAAATTCAACAGTGACTAAGTTTTAACAACCTTAATTGCTGACAAATGATTTTTTAATGAAAGGGGGCACTCCTGATCCACAGTCTAATGGGCCTCAGGCCTTCCCATGTCCTGTTCTAACAAACAAACAAAATATTCCAACTGGTTTCTGGCCAAGATCCTTATCTTTCATACTATTTTCACTCAGCTGATAAATTGCTTTCAGGGCAGAGGGGAGTATGAGGAGGGATGCAAACTGAAAGCAAACCAGTTGGCAAATCAATGCTAAAGCTAAAGCTGAATTCAAGAGCTGAAGTCTAGAAGCTACAATCCTGGCAGCGGCAGATGATGAAGGCAGCAACAAGCCTAGTGCCAATTCTTGGGCTGAAATGAGTGTATGCCTTATCATGGTTTTCAAAAGAACATTTCTTTCTAGTCCTAAATATGAGCATCAGCAAGAGATCATTTCACAGTTGCTCTGAATAGAAGCTTAATGTTATTTAAAATCCCCCCCCTCCAGTTCTTTAAAGATGTCTGTGGAGGTAGGGTGGTCAGAACAGTCAGTCTGTTACAAGCAGCATAGTGTCAGTGGGATTCAAGGCCTGTTCACACCCTCTGTAGAGAGAAGTTCCCTAAAGATGGGTTCCAGTTCCAGCACGAGTCTGAAAGCTCGATAGACAAAACCGCTGGCCCCGGCGATGGACTCAGATTGGATCCTCTCCATTTTGTATGTTCATTATGATCTTACATGTGCATCTGAAAAGGATGGTGCTCATGTTGCAAGAACAAAATACTTCTTTATTTTGATAAAAGTGGCTAGAGGTATGGATTTATTAATACTGATTGCATTTTATTTATGATGGTTTTATATTGCTTTTTAAGTTACTCTGGAGGACTTTTTATCTGGAACTTAGAAGATACATAAATTATAGGCTGGAAGCCAAAGTAGATGATAAAGTACTGCTAGCATAGTACAGATAAAGTATTGCAGAGCAGTATGATAGAACAATGCTGGCCAATCTCACTGAACAGCTTGAGTACTCTATTTTGAATCAGCTGAAGTTTCTGAACTATCTTTGAAGGTAGCCCCATGCATAATGTGTTGCAATAATTCATGTGAGAGGTTACCAGAGCCATAAATAACAACAGCAAAGCTGTATCTGTCAAAATAGGTTGCAGTTGGTATATCAGCTTGTAGTGATAAAAAACTAGCAAGCAAAAATGAAGACACCTGGGAAAAATGCACTACAGAGCTACTATTGAGCTAGCAGGGTAGAACATAAAAGGTAATGGAAGTCATAAATGCTTTCAATATTTCTAAGAACTCCAGGGTGGATTATCTAAAGTTGCAGATGATTGTTTTATTAGCAAAATATGCCTTTGTGTACAAGGACTGAATGAAAAGTCATGCCTCCAGTGTTACAAGTCATCAACCAATGGCAGTACTGATATGTTAGAAGCTCTAATGCAGGGCTGTCAAACTCCCGGTCCATGGGCCGGATGCGTCACGTGCTGGCCATGTCCATGCCCAGTTTAGCGAAGGGGGAAAAAGTCCTGATACATCACATGACACCACCCTAATGACGGGAGTTTGACACCCCTGCTCTAATGTATTAATTAGTATCTGTTGTAGGACATTGCTATGAGCAAAGGTTAGTTTACTATGAAATGGAAGCCTGTAGGTGAAGAATCATGAGTATGCTTTAAGCAATGCACTCTGATTAATTTTTTTACTGCTGAAGCAATCTTTCCAATTGAAATTCACCATTGAATGTACTTTGTTTATGGTGATGACTGTTTTGACATGAATACTTTGTGTTGCTGAACCAAAAATATATATATGTAAAGATGGTAAAGTGCGAAAGGCTGATTCGTGTGAACCATGACTGTAAATGACTTTTGCATAAGAAAGGTTCACAAACTGATTAAGAACCATCCACAGATCAGTCAAAAATAAATTGTTGTCAAACTTAGTATTCCACTTAGCTTAGGCAATGTTATTGGTGTTTTTAAATGTTGAAAATTTGTGCAAGATGAGTTCCTTACGTATTGATGGCAAAAATGAAAAATGCAAGAATTGAGATTTGCCAGTAATTGTTACAGGAATGAAGATGAGAGTTTTTCTTTTGCATAGGGTCATCATTATGATCTGGAAGTAAAAATCCCTGAAATATCTTCACAAAAGGTCACCTGTAGGGAAAAAAATTCAAAACCCAGGATTTGGCAAAAAAAAAACATGGCTAAAGCTTTTTTAGGGGGAGCATGCAGATGATGTTATTCACATGGATTTCCTTGAATCTGCTACCACTGTCCATATACAACACTACACTGTAATACTCAAAGGTTCAAAATAATGCTTACGCACTTTTTGGAAGCACAAGAAAGAGATTTTACCATATGACAAGGTCTCACAGCTCATTAGCCACCCAAGAAGCAGTTGTGAAGATGGATTTCACCATCTTACTCCATCTACCATATACTCCAGATGTGGTGCCATGTGACTTTCCCCATGTCCCCAAATTGAAGGAACATCTTTGTCAGGGTTCTGACGGATGTCCTAATTAAACCATGAGCCTCAAGCCAATTTTCAAAAGAAATCCAGTTATTTATTAGGAGCAACATGTCAGCATGTCAGCTCTGCCTCATGTAATTTACATACCACCTATGATCCTGTTTCCCCCCTTCCCCCCAGGTTGTGTCATAAATCACATTCTCCAATGGAGCACTTTCGTGGGCTGTAGAGATCACGCTTCTCTGGCTGGTTCTGGTAACCTGGGATACAGCCTTGAAAAAGGTATGTGTGGAATGTGCTTCTGGTTCTGGCTGCTGTGCTGCTCCTTCAGTTTTCCACTCCTACCTATGGCAACTCAAGAGCAGGCCAGGAATGCTTTATGAGTTGTCAATCTTTGTGGGTATTTTTGTGGGTATATTTGTGTTTGACTGAAATGAAAAGGTGGAGAGTAATGTTAGGACTTAACTGAACAGACAAAGTGCTGCATTCTTTCATGAAGGATTTAAGAAGCTTATCCATCATTAGCAGAAGTTTGGAGCATGTGGTGGCGCAAAATAACAAAATAATTCATTTTAAGAATTACTTTCCTATTTCATTTATGAAAATATTCCTATTTAAAGTTATGAAAGTGGAGACATTACTTTTCATTCAACCCTTATACGTTAATTAATAATTAAATCAACCAGTCATTTAACAACAGTCTCTATGAAATTTGGCATATGTTATAAAGATTGTGGTGTACCCCTATAATGAAGTTTCAGTTTCCACTGAAATTCTCTACATAAAATATTGCAGTCTGAAATGAATCTGAAGCAATGAGAATAATTGTGATATATATCTAAATAAACACATCAACATAATCAACAGTGTTATAATAAAAGCTTGTATAGCAATATTGCTCAACTAAACCCTTGCCTTAAATTTGCATAAACATTCATTTATGTCATCTTCAGCCACACTTTAAAATGGGAAATAGTCTAATGTATTACTTGAATTGGCGGTTAAGACAGCAAGATGGAGAAGAGCTAAAAGTCATAGACTTTTTGTTGTATAGAGATATCAACATGGTCTAGTATTAAACGAGAACAACAAGAGAGATACCTATTGTTTAGGCATTGATTACAGTTCTATGGACATTTATTTGAGAGTTAGCTCTACTGAACTTGTTTTTAAAGCTAGCCCAATACAGCTAGCCCAATACACATCTTTTCAACATAAAATTGATTTTGCTTCAACAACTTCATTCAAGGCCAAACTATGAATTGTCCAATCTCTTTACATTATCTGTTTTTTTTTCAAAAATGCAAATTAGGGGAATTCATAATTAATGGGATCAGAGCAATCATGGATGAAAGGTTTAACTCTTTTTTCACTACTGTACTCCTAAAGAAAATCCTTTTTGTTTAAACAGAACTCTGAAAACAAAGGATTATTTAAACTTTAATTCTTTCAAAAGGCATGAGTATGCATT
This sequence comes from Psammodynastes pulverulentus, assembly GCA_025802295.1. Lineage (NCBI taxonomy): Eukaryota > Metazoa > Chordata > Lepidosauria > Squamata > Psammodynastidae > Psammodynastes > Psammodynastes pulverulentus. The sequence goes on along the minus strand of JAOYMU010000263.1, from coordinate 46,063,111 downwards.
CGTGCTTGCCTTGTTAATTTAAAATGTATTAACTGTGTTTGTAGATGTAAGAAAATGAACCACACAGGACTGAAAACATTGGGGAAACATCTCAAAGAACTAGCTTTCCCCAGGCCTGGTATCCTCTATAGGTAATGGACTAAAATAAACATATTGACTGGGAATTCTGGGATTTGTAGCTGACATGTGTCAAGGACACTAGGGTTGAGAAAGGCAGTGTGAAAGTCAAGCTAAATAATGCATTATTACTCATCAGCTTGCTTAGGAGAAATGTAGGTCCTATGACTTCAGCTCTCCCAAGGAATAGCAAGCTGAATCTGGATTTAGTTCCCTTACAGTTTTACCAGGGTCAACAGATTCTCCCTCTGATGCTCTTGTTAAAGCTAAACTGGTCTAAATACCTTTACTGCAAACTGTATCTAGATTACCCAGTTTCATATTCCCATGCTGAGAATTTTGTGCCATTCGTTAAGCTATTTAAACAAGACAAACAGATTTCAGAAATGTTTGCCAGAAATTTCTATGGCATTCTAATTTTTTTCTTGACTCCTGCCTTATTTAACACATGCACACATGTGTGCATCCCTTCCCCATTGCTAATTTGATTTAATTTCTCTTGTTGAAATCTGCTGTGAAAAGTGCTAAATTTTCTTCTCTGAAAGTGCTTCTTTAAGAGGAAATTAAATTAATAAGAACTGTTTATGTTTAAAGGCGATATCTTAGCATACTTAAACTCTCTCTCTCTGATTATGCAGAAGCACCAGCAAAAACACCTCCTCTGCTATTTGAAAAATGGTGCCCATTATTTTGCTTCTGATTCAAAACAGCAGGAGGGCAGAGAATTGTGTTTGCGGGGAGGTCCTTGGAAATCAATTTGGCTTTTTTATTTTTTTTTATAAAGAAAATGGAAATACTGTAGAGTGGTACATTTAGAAAACATCTCAATAAAGAATAAGTCACTCTGAATAATAGTATGTTCCTTCCATTCCTGTAAGAACTCCATTCTTCCATAGAATTCTTTAGATTCATTTGCAGATGTGTTTCTTAGTAATGATATGACTTTCCCATATATATCTCTGTATCATAACTTGCAAGCTCAATTCAGACTCTCAGAATGTGGGTTGAATCTCCTGAGACTGGCCTTGGGACTGTGTGCAACACTTAGAAATGGGAATGGATGAGAGCAGGGAGTAAGTCTCGTGTCTTTAGCTGTTGGAGGATACATGGTAATTAGGTCTTGCTTTGCCTCTCTCTATCATACAGAGAAAAAGAAGAAAGCAATGATGCTGGAGATCCATCAAACAGCAACTTGGAAAAAAAGCAATTCAGAGTGTGTATATGTGTGTATATCTGTCCCAGCCTTTTCTTTTTGGTGCCTATAACTTTTAGGTGGATGGGCAGCACCAAGCATATTCCCTTCATATCATTCTCCATTCCCTTTCCTTGTTTGCTCATCGCTGCCCATCAGCCACCCAACAAAGCCACCATGATTTTTTAAAAAGATTTCAAACTCCTCCCCTCTTTGAAGCTTTCATGAGAAACGTAATAATATGCTTTCTTGTTTAGGGATTGAATGACTAGATGGGGGGAACATTGGACTGTTTTATTTGAGCCAGTATTGTAAAGAGACAAGGGTGGGGGAAATGGAGGAACGACTCTGAGGAAGAATTGCCAGCATTCTATAAGTGGCTTTATAAAGGATCTTCATATTATTACTTGATATATCAAAAGTGAAAAACCACTGTTTGTGTTTTGCAGTGTCAGAGCTCCTTCCAATCACTGTGGTTGAAAACTGGCCATATGTTTCCTATCAGCCTCTGGGTGGTACCTGCATGACAAGGTAATCCTCAAATTATAGCCATTCATTTAGCCACCATTCAAAGTTATAGTGGTGCTAATCAAAGTAACTTATCACTAGTCCCCACAATCAGGATTAGTAGCATGATTGCAATTCAGGCTCCTAGCAACTGACATGTATTTATGATGGTTGCAGCATTCCAGGGTCATGTGTTCACCATTTGTGATCTTCACAGTCAATTTCTGTCAAGCAAAGTCTGTGGGAGAAACTAGATTTGCTTAATGCTGTGTAATTTTCTTAACTTGATGATTTGCTTAATGAACATGATAAAAAAAAGATAGTAAAATTGAGGGTGATCATGTGATGTCTCCATTCAGTGATGGAAGTTCTCATCCCAGTTGTGATCATAAGTTGAGGACTACCAAATTGTAAATACAATTATGTTTTATGTAATTTTAAAAAATGAAGAAAATCTCCCAGAGCACCTTTTCAT
>JAOYMU010000263.1:46017157-46030158 GCA_025802295.1 Psammodynastes pulverulentus | reverse complement strand
TTTTTAATAATTTACTGATATATAAGTTCTCTCTCTCTCTCTCTCTCTCTCTCTCTCTCTCTCTCTCTCTCTCTCTCTCCCCCTCTCTCTAATTATATATATGTGTGTGTATGAGTGGGTATATGTGTATTCTAAAAGTAAAAAAGGATCATTTCTGCAAAATGATTCGGGCAATACCTAAATGTTACTAATTTCTTCTACTGTATTAGACAAATCACATCATAAATACAATGCATTGATATTCTTACCTGTTAGATTTGGTACAAAACCAAAAAAGTTTTTGAAAGTTCAATATCTGAAATTAGATTTAAAACAATACAGTGGCTGCTATACCTATAGTACCAATACAACTTCTGAATTGTTCATTGCATTGGCATGATGGGGAAAAAATAATATTCCCATTTTTTCCTGCTCCATTAATGCTAGTAGTTATTAAGACTCAGAATCAGTCAGTGTTAATACATTCAAATAGCAAGCCATCAATTTTGTTATAACTAGTTTCTGATGCCAATGCAAGCCTTTTCTTCATCAAGTATTCTATATTTCACTTGATCAATATTTACAGATAGCTTGAAGGCAAATTACAAAATTACTGTATGTGAGGATCCATGTTTGAGGGATATGCTGTATGTATAATTTTGTTTCCAGATGCTTGTATTCAAATGTTTAAAAGACTCTTCAATATAGCTCTGTTTCTAAGACTAGTGGTGACAAAATGGTTTTAGAGTGCTAAATGATTATGTTTTTGAAATATAATCCAAGATTAAAAGGGAGTTTCTTAAATTTTCCTACTTCCAGGAATCAGGAGACATTGTAATGAATCAAATTCTGAAAGCCTGTAGATCATAAATTAGAAGACTGTGTCTCTCAGAAAAAAACTGCTATTTTTATGGCAAGAAAAACATATACATGCATATACCATGCAATATTTTCTTTATGTTGTCTTTAATCTTTTGCAGTATTATTATAACTCTCTTCCACCTGTTAATAAAACTAACAGCATTGTAAGATTGCTCATCCTAATTTTGGATAAATTTTGGATAAACTTTAAATAAAATTTCAGAAAAGAGGAAAAGAAAAAGCGCATGTGTTTTGCACAGAAACTGCAGATAATTATACCACAGCAAATGACTTGAACTGGTTGTATTCTTCTCCATAGCATTCTTAGTGAGACAATTAATCCAATCTTGAATGAGTAATTGTTCCTAAAGAGAAAAAACACAGGGGAGGTTTACTGGAAAAAAAATTGGAAAGAAGTGTGATATTTAGGGGAAAAATGAAGAAGATACTTTGGAGCTTACAGGAATGCAAATATTACACTCATCCATAATGCAGCAACATCTGTAGTGGAAATCATATAGTTGTCATCCCAGAAAAAGATGTGGTTGCTTTGAAGAGTTGCAGTGCCATTAGCTGCAAGCCCAGAAAAGCCTCAGATTGCACATTTTCCTGGTACGTTCCATCCCATCTGTTTAGAATAATATCATGAGAATATAAAAAGATGCTGACAAAAGAAGGGCCAAAATGTTGCAGTACCTCCATCCCAGCTCTTCTAGAGCTTATCTATACTTTTAATGTCTCCATTTTATTCTGAACTTAAAATTCAACTAAAAGGGACCGGATAATCCATTTCTTCAATGGATCTCTGAAGCTATAACCTGATTACTTATTAACATGCCAGTGGCAGACCCAGTGATTCTGGGAAATTTTCATTCAGCCTCCAACTTTCCATGTGAAAATTTATTTCTTGTAGTTCTGGGTTTTTGGTGTGTGTGTGTGTGTGTGTGTGTGTGTGTGTGTGTGTGTGTGACTTTAATTATGGAACAGATCTATTTTGGTGAGCATTATCCATCTATTTCCATAGAAGCAAATTTAAATATAAGGTGGGAAGTCCATAGAAAAAACCAATGGTAAATTCAGAAAACTTTTCTGACACAGAATTTAGTCTGAAAATATTGACCTAATTAATGTATCTGAGGTTGACCAGGTGTTTTTTAACAGTAAATCCGGAATAGAATTTTTATATTTAGAAGTCCAGAAGTTCTGTAAATGAGCCATTCGGTGTATCTGTTCTAGATTTTTTGGGATAGCAGTATTCAGCATTATGAAGTAGTAAATTATTTATAAGGTAGTTCTGTTATAGTATTTTATCATTACCTCAATTAGCAAAACCAACAGTATTGTAGATAATTGTTTTAAAATTAATAATTTATCTGATAAAATTAACCTGTATCTACTATCTATTTAAAAGTTATATGCACAACTTAAGATCACATTATATCATAAAATAACCATATGAATATTAATCTTCATTTAGTCTATAAAAAAAAGGAGGGGAGGGATGGGATGAAATCCACCTAATAAAAGTAAAATAAAAGTACCTAACTAAAAATAAGTGGATTTATTTAGCATTCTATATCCCCAAATAAATGTATTTCTTATAGTACTAAATGCACATATGAAAATGCAGACATATATGCATACTTACCCATCATATTCTTTTTATAATAAGCAGTGATGCAGAATACAATAAAGAATTTTTAAAAAGCTTATATCAAAGAAATGAAAAGATCTGAGATAAGAAAAGGAATAGAAAGCATAGCTAAAAGTAGTTTACTTTGATATTGTTCACTATAATTCACCATATCTTTCTATATTTGCAATCCATTCTTTCTTCTACCATATACATATCTTGATTCCTAGGCTATCCTTTGTTCTTTAATCTTCTCATTCTTTTCTTTTTGAGGATATCCTTAATCCTATCCAATCATAACTTTGTTGATCTTCACCTTCTTCTCTGCATTAGTTTTTCTTTCATATGGTAATTTGATTTGATTCATTCTCTCTAGATGACCAAGCTACCTCAACATAGTTTCTGTGCTAGTCATTTTTGTATTCAATCCCCATTCATTCAACACCCATTCATTCCTGACCTTATCTCTTCTTTTATTACACACACATTTTTACCCCATTCCCACTGCATTCAATTTACTTTTATGTTTCACCTGACATAGCCATCTTTCACTTCCACATAATAAATTGGGCAGAAACAATAAACATAACCATTTTCCCTTCTTTTGGCAAACAAGCATTCCTCACAGCAGACTACATGTTATTCATTATTCCTCTACCAACATTTGTGTATCTTAATTTCTCCACCTATTTCTCTATCTTTAGTAAACATTTTAAGTTAAATAATTTTGTTCCAGTCATTTTGTTGTTTATGAATAAGTTGCAATTCTTCATGCCACTTTCTCTGTCAAACTTCACTACTTTGATCTGTTCAGAAGTAGATCATGTAATCAACCAGATGTTTGCTGCATATACTTTATGCTCTTACCCAATCTTATGGCATTGACTGAATACAAAAGCATATGTACATTTATGCCCCTCAGCAATATACCTCTGACATCACTGAAAGCATTATTTACATAGCCATAAATACTTTAAACAACCAAGGAGACATCACATATCTTTCTCTGATCATCCTTTTAAAATTATATTAATGTCTTCCACATCTATATATGACTAAATTTAGGTTTAAACCCTAAGAGTTTTTTAACTCTCAGTGAACTCTCATTAGTCACAATTCATATTCACTTTTAGTTCTGAAAAGCTCAGCAATTTCTATGCACTCTCTTGATTTATTCCACGCAACAATTAATATCAATTAACTGTTTCTTTTCTCTCTACTGGATTGGATACATTCATGTTATTGCCCTTTCGTTTCCTAAACCCATATCTGGTTTTTACATTGTTATACTTCACAACTATCAGCAATATAAGAATTCCTAATTTCAAATGTACACATTATATCAATGCATACTCTCTGATTTTCATTTTAGTTTTTTATTCACAATAAAACCTAGGTCTTCACTTGCCTTGCATGTATTCATCAAACCAATGTCCTACGGTCAGGCCATTCGCATTTATTCAATATTCTTTTCCTATCTCTTAGCTTTATAGGGACACAAAATTATTTTTGTCCTTTCACATGATTTATCCATTCATACTTTTTATTATTGTCACCTTTTACATTATAAATCATAATCTTCTATATGGTTATCACCAGATGGATCCATTAATATTAGCCTCCACAGATGAAATTTTCACGTGATGCTTTTTAGTAGATAGAAAAGATAGACATGTTCACTTGAAATGATTAACAATATTGTGGTATCAGTAGAAGAGATAGAATTGTGGTTTGTTTTTGCACTGCATGATTATGTTTGTGTGTGAAGAGGTTACTGATCTGTTTTAACATTTATGGAACTTCAGGAATTTCCTTCCAATGTAGTGGAAAAAAAATCCAGATATATTTCTTTCCTTGCAGTCTCTTGTTATGAATGTTAATTCATTTTATGCTGTACCAGCTTATAATGTGTGGATCACAGTCACAGACTCTTACCTCAGAGAAGTTTAATTTTCTCAGCAGGATTCAAAATCAATCCACCTAGGATTGTGAACAATTAATTTTCCAAATCCACAAACGGTCAGCTTCTGAGGGAAACAATTAGCCAGTCAAAAATTGTAATTGTCATTTCACTTCTGATTTTAATTTGGATAATGAACACTAAATGGTTCCTTCCCCCTCCCTTTACTCCCCTCTCCTAGATTATTTTGTTTTAGGTAACAAGATTTTGCCTTTAGAAACCTATCTGGTAATATCTCCTTTCACCAGAAAACTCTGGGCAGAGCCTGGCTGGCGAGAATTGCCATTAATTCCTATTGTAGCTTGCTTGTTTTCAGATATAATTTCCAATAAAAGTTTTATTTAAGGGAATTGACTGCTGGTGTTTGTGTACTCCATTTTGTCACAGTTTGTTAAGCTTGCCTGCTCATTCTTTCAGTTGGCGGGAGGAAATATTGTCACTTAATCTTCATCTCCATAATATGATGATTTTCCCCCTTTTTAACTTTGCCTTACTGTCTGCTTGCTGGTGCACCTATTACTCTCTGCAGTACCGTTTGGATTCAGCTAGGGTTCCTAATGAACTCATGGTCTCACGCTAAATTGCATCTCAGTGTAGAATTTAATTTAGATTGAAAAAGGCATTTGTTAGACACTGAATACCAACTAACTTGTCAGTGTAATATCTATTGGACATCCAGCTACGGCATAGCAATTTGGCTAAATACAGCCTGATACATTTGGGACTTCTGAAAATCAGCCAAGAATTGGAATATATGACAGAATCTTGTTCTACATGAATATGCAAAATGGTTTGTAGGCTTGACTTTAATAAGAACCCTGCATTCTGGGATGTATGACCTCTATATTCTGTTCTAAAGTGGAGGATGATATATTTCATTCAAACTCATCTGTAGCTAATTAATTGCTCACCAAGCACTTCATGGCGCATCATTCAAAAAGATTCTGCAAACTTGGCAATACTGCAATATTCATTGTCATGCTTATACATTATATTTTCTAAGTACAATCTGTTGATAAACAATAGAGAGAGGGAGAAAGGGAAGATGGGTGCAAAGTGCTACCCAATGAAAAATAAAATAAAACTTACCAAATCAAACTACATTAGCAACAAAAGCTCACAAAAAGCGGATACACTGACTTTTTAAATTCAGTGTATCCACTTTTCAGTATCAAAATCTCCCAGGATATTTTATATAACAATTAAATCAGGATTGTCCCTCCCCTCTGAAAAGAAAGCAAATATAGTACTAATAATAAAAGGCATCTTGGGTGCAATTCTAAAACATCTGGAGCACCATTGGAAAACCATCAGCATTGACAAAACCATCACCAATCAATTGCAAAAGACAAAGTTATTTGCAACAGTTTACATCACAGAATGATACCTTTAACATTATTGAACAACAACATCTGCCACGTCCTTGGGAAGGACTTGATAGCTGGATAAAATGCTAATCCAATTTAAACATCTGGCTAACTGTACAACCAAGCATAATAATAAAAGAAGCTGAAGAATTGGTGGACCACTTAGTTACCTGCTGCAAGAAGATTGCAGACTGAATACCAAACAATAGCATGACAAAGTCGCAACAGTGGCTCAGTGGAATTTCTGTATCACACATCTCACCTAAGTGATTCTGGGGAATTTACATGTATTGTATTTGTATTTAATATTTCATTTATATTTAACTCATGGTATTGAATCAGGCCAATGAATTCTGATCAAATGTGATTTCTACATAGGATAAGATGTAGCATATTCGTTAGAAAAATAATTTAATATTATTCAGTGTGGTTCACTTCTAGTGTTTATGTTTAAGATTATGTTCTGCAGCTGTAATCCTAGGCACATATTTTTAGAAAGGAAGACAATTTATCTAATTGAAGTAAAGAGAGTTTTCGGATAATGATATTCATACATGCAACAGTGTCCAAAAGCCAATGCTTAAAGAAAAATTGAAGTATAAAGCAAAGAAGTGGTGAGAGTTATAAGAAACTCTTTCTAAAACAATCTTTTTGCTCAATAAGTGCTTTTTTCCCTCTGCAGGGAACCTATATACCATTGCACCACTATCTTGAGCTTGTTTCATCTTGTATTATTTTTTATTATATTTCTTTGAAAATACTTTTGATATTTTGAAGCATTTCCAGAAAAAAGACCAGAATAATTTACAGTACTTCCTCCTGACCACCTGTGGTCATTCTATATGCTATCCTGTGTTGGTTGGATACTCTTGATACAGCAGATTGTTAATAATTAGGATCAGCTTGCAAGTCTGACTGCTTTATCTATATTAATAAACATGATATATATTTTAGGGATCTCTTAAAATCTGTTCAGCAATATTGATATTGTGTCAATGGTATATAAATTTGACAAATAAATGAATAGGATTCAAACATTGCTCTGCATCTTAGTGTATCTCTCTTGATTGGCCTTGAACTTAGCTGCAGTGATTTATTCAATACACTATTAAACCATAGCTTGCCATGTTTGGTGAACCTAACTAGTGACATAATATCAGATTAGATTGGAAAGCATTGTTTCTGTCATAACTCTGCTATCTTATAAATAGAAGTGAAATTAATCCCTCTTTCCAAACCTTCAACAAATAGTGGTCATGCAAACAATTAGTAGTACAATAGTGCTGTAAAAATGTGTGTTTCCCCACCTTAGGAAAAAAAAATAGTGAGTACCACAGTGTACCAGAGCAGATACTAAAGCTTGAACATTTTTCTTAGAAGTTGGGACAAGTCATTATTTCTTTGCTACATAATAGTATTGCATTAAGAGGAGAGCCCAATCTTAAAATATAGCATCAGATGGAATATGAATAGGATGAGCGCATAGTAGACCCCAGCTACCAATAGTTCATCATCACAATGGTCCTATAGTTGGGCTTATTTTAGTCACTCTGCCAGTTGCACTTTGATTGCAAATGTTTCATGTTAATTGGATGTTATTTCTTTCCCTTGTGTCCATTGAAATATGCTTCTCTATTTCAGCCAAATGAGAAAGTTATCTCTTTAGTTCAAGTTATTAGGCTTTCAGACTCTGCAAGTCCCAAGTGCAGTAGCCAAATATTTCTCATCGTTTTTATTTTATTTTTTTAAAAAGAGGGTTAATTGATTGCCAATTAATTCAAATTAGTTCATATTTAAGTAAAGTCAGACCTGCCAGCTGAGAAGAGAATTAGGAGAGTTTTTATTTCTGTAAGAACTAGAGAATGATCGCTGCCTCTATGAGCTCATACTTTATGAAGTTTTCCCTATAAAACAAAGCCTTCTGGGGCAGTGGAATTTATGCCGTTATAACTCATTTCAGCTTAAATACCCCAAAGATTTGTTCCAGTTAATAGAAGTTAGGATAAATCACAGATTTGTTTTGCTTCTCGTTAGATAAACAGACCCAAGTGCCATTTCATCTGAACACAAATATGGTGGGTGAGTGGCTAACATGAATGGTGGACAGACTTTATTAGTTCTGCTCCTATAGTTAATTGATTGCCCATATGAGCATCTAATGAGAAAACCATTTGGTGCAGTACCTGAAATTTTAGAATTTAACCTAACCTAATTCTTTTCTTGGCCATAAAATTCACTGGATGTTCTTGGGCTGACCACCATCTCTCAGCCTAAAGCTTTCAAGTTCCGACAACCTTTCTATAGATTGTCATGTGAAAAGAGAAGAACCACATCTGTTCCCTAAAGTGTATGTATCTGTATGTTTTGAGAGAGAGAGAAGGAAACTGATAGGTTCACACATTGCATAAAGCCACATGGCTTATTTGGCTATGATTTAGCATATGGTGTAAACTAGCAATTATAGTTTAATGATACATTGGAGTCTATTTCATTAAGAATTAGTACAAACAAGCAAATTGGTATATCACAGTGACTATATTTGCATTATATACTGATCTATAGTGCACTTAACCATGGCTCACTTGGTTATTTTGGGGGGATTTTTACAGTCTATAAACCACAAACTGACCATAACCAAGGTTAGCTCAACAAGGCAGGTTATTTTGTGTTTATATGAACATAGTCACTATGTGAATTCAATCTTTATGTAAAAATGCTATTAAAGGTTTAGGAACATGGCCAATAACAGAGGCTGTGACTCAGCAATGAAGAATTTCACAAGAATCACTAGTTTGCATTCAGTAAGTCAATAATCTATATTTAAATCTCCTGAGACTGCAGGAGACAACACAAAAATTGTTTCAAATTTACTCACATGTTTTCTCTGGCTTGGTCTTCTGCCCACTACCACAGCTACTATATTGAACAAGATATCTGGTATACTGGCAAAGTAAGTATAGAAAATAATTGATGAATAAAAAAAAGTTAGAGAATAGTTAGCATTGCCTTTTCTTCCACTGCATTTAAAAATGGAAAAGTACTATCAAGTCTTCAAACTGCATAGTATTGTATTATTAGTTGGGGAAAAATGCAAATGACCTAAAGATCCTATAAGATTTTTAAGGACTGAATGAACTCAATTCCACTGTATTCATTTAATCACATAGCACTCATAGTGGATTGAAAATGAACAGGTCATTTGTTCCTACCTTCCAGATAATTTGGGTGATACCTACTGCACCACCAGTATAGATATGTCAAAAAGAGTATCAAGGGACCTAAAGATTAAAAAAAAATACTTTATTGCTTAATTGGGCTATATATTGTTCTTACGTGTCTTTCCAGTTGCAAATTTTACAGTGGAATAAACCTTAAAGGAGGAGTTGAGCCATACTCAGCTGAAGTTATTATATGTGACAGAATGGAAGGGTTTTCCTCCATGGAACTGAAAAAAGTTTAGAGCTGATTATTGCTAGCAGAGATGTAGTTAACTATTTCATTTCTTTGAGGTTCATCTTCTGTGATTGAAGTTTTTTTTACAGTAAATCCAACTACTATTTTCATAATAAAAGCTGGATTTACAGAAGCCACAGAACAGTTTTATTAATGTCCCCAGAGAAATATGGCTATCCTAATTTATTTCCTGCAACAAAATTGCAAAGATAATGAAAATATTTTTCAAGACTACTTACAATGGGGAAACTATTTCCAGCTCATTGTTGTTTTCTTATCATTGTATAACATGGTGTTGGTACTATTTGTAATTTAACTTCAGCAGTGTCTATTCAATTTTCTTTTAGTTTGATACTTTACTTGAAAGTTTTAAGACAACTGCTTTATTTCATTGCTGACACTGAAATGTGATTTTTCCCACCACTACCGATCAGTCAAAATTTTATTATTTAACAGCTAGCTGGTCATCAGTTTTTTATTTCATCACAACTAACCAAACATTTATGTAGAGTTCTGGGATTTAATCATTTTTTACCTGTTCTGACAGAACCAAGAAACAACATTCTCAAAAAGATCATATTATTTAATCTAAAACTCAGTTAACCACTAAAAGAAAACATGAATTATTTTCTGCTACCTAATGGCCATCTGGAATTTTTTAGGTAAGATATCATAGCTTATTGATTTAACTTTCCCCCTTGATGAAAACTTTTAAAGAAAAAACTCATAAAATATAACAATTTAGTCTGATTTTCCGAAAGACAAATGTGGAATTGAAGTGAGCAGGGTAATTTAAAATATTTTGTGTTTGTTAATAAAGTTCTAGTCTCTCAGGTCACAGAGGCACAGGGTCACATGATCAGAAAATTTGGAGGGGGGAGGCAGGGGATGTACTGCAGCACAGCCAAGTTATAGCAGACCAATTGCAAACCATTCAATCACTTACTCCCTTGGGCTTTTGCTCCATGAAAGGTTGAATTGTCAATTATATGGAAGGTTGATCCATTTTCTAGCTTCAGCTAGCATTGGTGGCTGCCACTGATGTGGAAGTTTTGTGGTATAGAAATGTCTTCAACAAATATCAGTCTCAACCCAAGGCAAGAAGGATGCAGGGAGGCACCTTTAACTATTCATTGAGTAAGCCTTGGCATAACTAATCATTTCCCAGTTAAAGCATTTGGCTTTAATTTACATAATTTCATCAAGTTTTACTCATTTTACAATCTTCAGAACCATCTGCAAGGAAAACAACACTGACTATAAAGGAAGAGATATACTATATACAGTGTTCTTCCACCCCCAAATCAGCTGTATACTTGACTTCCTCTGGTTCAATTAGAGATAGTGTTGCAATTCCTCAAAATTAGCTAAATCAAAGCTACATTGTCTTCTCCCAAGTGGAAAGGATTTAGGGATTATGACTGAAAAGCCAAACTCTTTCTCTAGGCATGTACTGCCATTTAAATAATGGATGATAGGGTTAGCATGACTCACAGAGATATTTCAGAAAACTAATTTTCCAGATGCTATTATCAACCATCATAATCATAGCAGTTTAAGATGCAGCAAACCAACCTTCACTTTATTTGATTTTATGTACTGAATATTAACTGCATCATATCATCTCTTTTATTTAGTCCTGTAATAGCAGTAAGAGATGTGGAAGAAAAACCAGTATTAATTACTCATAGAACATTCGGGAGCAAATAGTCAAAGAATGGTTAGCGAATTGGTGGAAGGATTTAAATTGTTAAAATGCTGCCTTACTCCGAACTAGGAACTAAAGAGAGCTAAGGAAATTGCACAGAAGTAAAGTACTTTACTGCTGAAATCATTACACACAAACTGCCCTTGACAAAGTTGGTTTGCTCATCTACTACTGTATTCAAAAGAGCTATAGTTTTGACGTGAGACTTATTAAAGACATATTTGATAAACTGAAAGAAGCAGCATTGTCAGTAATAGTTAAGGGCAGTCATTGTCCCTGTCTAATTCAGCTATTTTTGGTCTCCCATGTTTTAATATTAAGGGTCTAAAGGCATTGGTACAAACTGATTTGCTATTGTATCTGGCTGTGTTATCTTTGTTTGCCATTTCTATAGTAGATTTCCATTCTGACTACCGATTCATGAAATTTATCTTTATATTTTCAGTTGCTTTGTTTTTTACAGACATGTATACAAAGATACTGTTTGGATTATGTTTTCATATATTGATGAAGCTTTTGTCTAAAAGTCCTTTCTTTTCCTTTCTCATATAAATTAAAAGAAATGTTTAGTGTTCATTCTCAATGAATATTGTTGTTTTTCTTCGGGAGGACAATATTTTATCAGTTCCCACAAATAATGTCCTTATAATTCAGTTCCTTCCATCACCCACATCTCCTGTAATGATTACTAGTTCTCATTATTTTGTCTGGAGTTATAGGATTTGGGAAATTTTTCATTAAAAATAATGTGTTGCAGATACTGTTGTAGTGGAAATGTAAAACATGTCATTAATAAAATACACATGCTTATGGATTCTAGATAAAGTATCCATTGCAAATATTTTCAATGAGAATTATATTTGTGGTAGAATCATATTTTTTAAACAAGTAAGATTAACAGTTATTAATTGGATGTATTAGCTAAGGCCAGCCTCACTCATCTATTTCTTAACTGACTGGGGGGAGGGGACTTTCCAATTTAATTCTACTCTGTCCAGTTCTGAGTGGTGTATTAAAGGGAGATGGAACTAGTTCAGAGGAGAACTACCAAACTACTATAGGGTTTGTAAATTAAATCCTTTGACAAAGAGCTAAAAAAGTTGGATTTGTTTAGCTTCCAGAGAGAACTGAGGGAAAATCTGATAACAGTCACACAATTATCTAAAGTACTGTTGTGTACAAGTAGGGGCAATCCTGTTCTTTGTTGAAACTGAAAGCAGGTGATGAATAGATGGATAAAATTACATACAATATTTTACACTGACAGATCATTATGGCTTTTGTTCCAAAGAATCTGATGTCCTAAATTTGAACTATATGAAGTCATCAACAGAAGAAAGCAAGAAAATAGTGATATTGGTGGTTTATCTACCTTGCTTTTGAGGATTTTCAATTCAAGCATTAGAAGTAGTATGCTAAGACTGATGTACATATCTATATCTGTTTACTTAAATCAATTAACTACACGGTTCTATATAATTCTATTTCTACGCAAGTCCTATTGAATTCCGAGACAATATAATATAGTAAGTGGCAGGCCCATTTCCTCCTTCACCATTTTAATGTGTTTTGAATTACCATTATTATTTATTTTTACCAACGTGCTTGGTGCATACAGTCCATTAACCACAAATAAAATTGTGTATCTTACTTTGATTTTAAATGGAACTCTCCCTTAAAATGATGTGTGTTGTTAATGACCTTGTTGTTAAATAACTGGTTCTGACAATACATTAAGAGTGAATTTTTATTATGTTCCAATACTTTATTTAAGAAAAATATTTTTTTTTAAATTAAGGTATTGGTTAACCAAGAAATTTTATTTTAGTTAACAATTTTTACTGGATTTTTAATTTGCATATTATCAAAGTCCAATTACCTTTTTAAGATACTAAAATATTTGTATGTACTCCACCAATACCAGTGGAAATTATTTAGTTTTTGTTAGGGTCTTGAGTACTCAATAGAATAAAGAGCACCTAAACTGAATAAATAAATAATAGGGTGCATAGGTTTGTACCAGTATTAAAATATTAGAAT
>JAOYMU010000263.1:45984869-46004479 GCA_025802295.1 Psammodynastes pulverulentus | reverse complement strand
ATAAACTCTACAATTTAATCAAAAACCAAACTGAAATCTTTTAGGTGGGGGGAGGGAGGGAAATATCAAAAAATGTACAACATGGTTGCATAAGTATGCAACCCTTAAGATACTTCATTGAAGCACTTTCTGATCTTATGGCAGCATTATGTCTTTTGGGATAGGACCTTATCAACATGGCACACCTTGCCTTGGGAATCTTTGCTCTCTTTGCAAAAGCACTCCAAATTTGTCAGATTGCAAGAGGACCTTCTGCACACAGCCCTCATCAGGTCATCCCATAGATTTCCAATTGGATTCAGGTCCAGGCTCTGGTGAAGTCATTCTTTTGTTGATTTAGAGATACTTATTGGATCGTTCACATGGTGAAAGTTGAAATGCCTCATCTACAGCATTTTAGCAGAGGCCTAAAGGTTTTTGCCAAACATGACTGATATTTGGAACTGTTCATCATTCTCTAAACCTTGATTAAAGCCTCAGTTCCAGCTGAAGAAAAAGAGCCCCAAAGCATAATGCTGCCACCTTTGTGTTTCACTGTGGGTACTGTGTATTTCTAATATGCAGTGTTGTTTTTGCACTGAACATACCATTTGGAATCATGGCCAAAAAGTTCAATCATGGTCTCATCAGACGAGAATACATTTTCCTACATGCTTTTGTCAAACTTGATATATTTACAAATGTATCCGGGCTTGGATGTTTTTATTGTTAAGAAAAGACTTCCATCTTGCCACTCTATCCCACAGCCCAGACATAGGAAGAATATGGGAGATTGTCACATGTAGTATACAACCAGTACTTGCCAAACATTCCTGCAGCTCCTTTAATGTTGCTATAGGTCTCTTGACAGCCTCTTTGACCATTTTTCTTCTTTTTTCATACATTTTGGAGGGACATCCAATTCTTGACAATATGGATAGTGCCCGTATTTTTTTCACTGGATAATTATCTTCACTGTGCTCCATGGTATATCCAATACCCTAGAATTTTTTTGTACCCTACTCCTAACTGACATCTTCTAACAATGAGCTCCCTTTGATGCTTTGTAAGCTCTTTGCAGACTATGACTTTTGTTGTAATAGGCAACTGAATAAATGTCATAAAAATCCTACTAGAGCAGTTGAACTTTATATGGGCTTGATCAGTCATTTTAATTGATGGCAGGTGTGTACTATTTACCATCAGCTTGAATATGATTCTGAACACAGCCACATCCTTAGATAAAAAGAAAATGTGTATGTTTATGCAGCCATATTATTCTAGTTTTTTATTTTTTTTATTCTTTTCCCTTAAAACATTTTAGACTGTTTTTTTATGCTGAATAAAAGATGAAAAGAATTGTTTTTTTAACATCTCAAAAACCTGGCACTTTAATAGGGGTGTGTAGACTGTTTCGAGGGGATGCAATGGCTCAGTGGCTAAGACGCTGAGCTTGTCGAACGGAAGGTCGACAGTTCAACGGTTTGAATCCCTAGTGCCACGTAACGGGGTTGTCACAGCTTCTGCCAACCTAGCAGCTCGGAAGCAAGGAGAGAAATAGAAAAATAGGGACCACCTTTGATGGGAAGGTAACAGCGTTCCATGTGCCTTTGGCATTTAGTCATGCTGGCGACATGACCACAGCGCTGGCTCTTCGGCTTTGAAACTGAGATGAGCACCGCACCCTAGAGTCGAGAACGATTAGCACAAATGTGCAAGGGGAACCTTTACCTTTACTTAGATTGTTTATATCCACTGGATCAGCCAGCTTGTCAACAGTCCAATTCTGCTGGCAAAATACATACCTGTTGATAAAACAGTTTATTCCATGCTTTAGAATACGCTCAACCTTCTCCTTCATTTTCTCCTTTTCTGCTTGTTCTATTTCTGCTACCTTTGCTGTGGAATCCACTCTTACACGGGAGCCAAATATCTACATCAAATGAATACAATAGTTATATTAACTAAAATGTCAATTGTTTCAATTATATTAAATGCATTATGAAATCCACTTACCTTAATTTTATCAGTATCCATACCAGTATTGGCAATAAGTATCTTTGCATTTTCAATTCTTTTGGGCTGATTAACTCCAATTTTTTTATCCAACAGAAAACCTGAAAATAGTTTGCAGGGTAAAACAAAACATGATTAAGTGAACTGTTTTAAATCTATATACTATTAAAATTCTCGTGCATGTCTGATATTTATTAATCTTCAATTGAGCAAAACACTGCATCATAGGACAAGACCTCAAATGGGCTAACCTACAGAATGGTGGAACCCATTATTCCTAAGGGAATAAAATCTGAGAATGTTTTGCCACTTCAGTGCCACTGCTGTTCAGCATTACCACAGTGCTGCCTCAATTATGGCTCAATTTCAACATTCCCTGGTAGCTTACCACAAGTTACTGGGGAACCTGGAAGGAACTGATACAATTACTGATGCTCCTTCTCACCTTCCCACTAGCAAAGTCCTTGCTTGTGGAAAGCTCGCAGGGAGAAAGTCAATGAAGAAATGGTGTTCCCTCTGCCACTCCATCCGCACTCACACCTTGCCACCCACTCACAGTCCCTTGCTCCCTTCTCCTTAACTACTTACCTGCTGGAAAGGGAGAAAAATTAAGCAAGGAAGGGAAGGAGGATAGAATGAAAAAAAGAGGAAGATTTTTGACACTCACTGCCAGCTTTCCATAAGCAAACTCAATAGAGAAGTTGCCAGAAAACCAGAATTCACTCCTGCTCCCGATTTTTTGCTTATCCATAGCCATACTGTTTGTTTAGATAAGGAAATATCTCTAAAATTTATTCATTTGGAAAATTTATATTGAAGCTTGTTCGCTCATGGTGACTTACAAGAAATATAATAACAAGCCATGGGTATTCTAGTGTTTAATAAAATTGCAAATTCAGTTTCTCATTATACATCCTATATAATCTTACTGAAGATTGTTTTTTCTCAACAGCCTTCCAAGAGAGTTGTACGTCATGTGTAAGAATTTGGAAAGGCCAAATCTGCAGTTATGGAAACTCAAATATCTATTTTTCAAAGTTACAGATTTAAGAAAAGCCCAGTATATATGTATGTTCCAAATCATACATAATCTGAGAAATATATAAATAAGAGAAAATAAAATTTATGCAAATTACATAATATTAAGGATCCCTCAAGAATTTGCTTTTACATTTTTATATTTTATCAAATAATACTGCTATGTTGTTTCTTTGGTTAACTGGAACTTTTAACAATAATCTTTCTACTCAAATCTGCAACAAGCACTGCCATGTTTTATTTCAGATACATCTTGCTCTATTCATACAGCTAATCAAAATCATGGTCAGTAATACAATACCTTCATCCAAGTAAGAGTCTATGAGACTTCCTCCTAACTTCTTGATGACATGAATAGCTTCTAGGTTCCCAGATCCTTTCAGCCTAAGGACAGCATCTACAGCAAGTTTTGCAAAATGCTCCTTATGATGAGTCAGCAGTTTTGAAGATAGTGTTGTTTCTGCAATGTTCATTAAATCTTCATGAAATTTGGCTTCGTTTTTACTGAAAAACAGGGAAAAAACCAATCAGGACCACTAACAAAAAATTACTTTTTAGCTCCAACCCTCCCTACAAGATATATATGTAAACAGAGAAATCTCATTCTCCTTTTCCCAAAAATATATTCATATGGCTAATTGTTTTTAGAATATAAAAAGTAGCATTTTAAAACACAACAAATAGCAAGAAATCCCACAATAATTTTTAGAATTCCAATAGACTCCTGTTAATGTGACTTCTCATTCTTGCACTTCAAAGAGGGAGTTTTAAATAAATTGCTCACAGATAACTGAATTCACTGACAAGATATTGTTCCCAAAGGATGAATTTTGCAGTACTGAAAATCTACAAACACCAAAGCATCTATTTATATACATCTATTTATTGTATTTAACAATATAGTAAATTGTTGCATTCCCAATTCTTAATATTTCCAAATAGTGAACAATCTTCTAGAGAACAAAAACATTCAGGAAACATCCACTGTACATGGTAACAGTAAAAAATTATAATGCATCGAAGAGTGAAATATATAGGAGGAAAATGGTAGCTTGCATCTGATTAATGCTTGCGTTAGTTTCCACAGGTATATACACTATAAAGAATTCTGACTTTCAATGTATTTTGTTACAGTATCCTTTGTTTACAATCTTACCATAACATCGAAGAGCAGTTAAGTTGTAAGCACTATTTTCTATAACCGTTTCTTATTAGATATAATTTTGACTTCAAGCTTCATACAACGTTACCTTGCCTGTGGCTATACTAACCCATTATCCACAGCTGACTTCACCAAGGCTTCTCTGGCTGCTCTTGTGGCTTCTCTCCAACCAGCAATAATGGTCTGAGGATGGATTTTCCTTGCAATTAATAGTTCTGCCTCCTATTAATGAAATGTATTAGCAGTATAGTTTTGTTTCCATCCTGAACTTATGCAAGCATATCAATTATTTTTCAATTCTACTGAATATATGTAGTACTGTACTGTATAAAATCCAAACTTTAAAAATCTATTGCGAGTTTTCTCTTTGCTAGGTACATTTCAAAAATTACACTGGAACTAATTGTTAATTGATAGCATCTATCTTTATAACATAATTTCCAATATAATATAATAATTAGCACTACCATTTTTTTCTCAATGATTTCTCCTTAGATTATATAGTCCCTGTTATAAATTGTCTAGCAGAGAACAGTTTTTTTTACATTTAAACCTCAATGATTTAGGAGCTATTTTTGAATAAATGTTGAAAACTGGCTTCTCAATAGTTATTATTTTTTTATTAAAAACAAAGATATAACAACTTACTCGTAGCAATTCAGCTGCCAGAACAGTTACTGAAGTAGTTCCATCACCAACTTCATCATCTTGAACCTTGGACATATCTGTAGAAATAGTGGTTTATAATTAATAGCTCCCATTTGTTACAAATCTGAGGTTGTTGATATTTCTCCTGGCAATCTTAATTCCAACTGTTGATTCATCTAGCCCTGCCTTTCTCATGATGTGCTCTGCATATAAGTTAAATAGCCAGGCCGACAGTATACAGCCTTGCCGGACTCCTTTCCTAATTTTGAATCAATCAGTGGTTCCATATCCAGTTCTCACTGTTGCTTCTTGACCCTCATATAGGTTTCATGAGACAAATAAGATGATCTGGTACTCCCATCTCTTTAAGAACTTGCCACAATTTGTTGTGATCCACACAATCAAAGGCTTTAGCATAGTCAACGAAGCAGAAGTAGATGTTTTTCTGGAACTCCCTAGTTTCTCCATGATCCAGTGTATATTGGCAATTTGATCTCTAGTTCCTCTGCCTCTTTGAAATCCTGCCTGTACTTCTGGTAGTTCTCGATCCACATACTGCTGGAGCCTAGCTTGTAGGATTTTATGTTCACACATTCATAATGTGTATATAATATCTATGTTACAACCCTTGTA
This sequence comes from Psammodynastes pulverulentus, assembly GCA_025802295.1. Taxonomy (NCBI): domain Eukaryota; kingdom Metazoa; phylum Chordata; class Lepidosauria; order Squamata; family Psammodynastidae; genus Psammodynastes; species Psammodynastes pulverulentus. The sequence goes on along the minus strand of JAOYMU010000263.1, from coordinate 45,999,003 downwards.
TTGTTTAAGAAGAGAAGCATACAAATGCCTCCCCCAATACTGTAACATAGCATTTTTAATCCTAATTAACTATAGAAGTCAGTTCTGCCCAGGTGACAGCTGAGAATCAGTGATGTCGGACAGTTTCTGGAAAGCACCACAAATCTCATTGTGAAGCATTTTATGTTGCTCTTAAATTAGAATTTGGGCATGTGGATTTCCTAATATAGCTTCAATTCAGATGATTGCTCCCATCAATGAGTCATTCTTCAGTCACAAATGAAAAGAGAAAGAGGTAAAGAAAGAAGCTTGAAGTTAAGAATTTTACTTTTGTGCTGTTTTTTATAAATTTCTTTTATGTCCTTTATTTCACAAGTGCTACTGTTTAATCTAGACAATTGACTTTGGTAAGGGCAAAAAGCAAAGAGCACATTTTGGTTGCCAAAATTGATTTCCCTTTGTCTCTAGCAATGAATCTCCATTTCTTCTTCTGGAGATTCATATACCCAGAGTATAGTTTTGAAGTTCTATTAAATTGGTTTTCAGCCAGCTTTTGATTCACATTAGCTCAAAATGTATTCATGGTATGATTCAATGTAATTTAATTTTTAATTCATAATTACATCTTTAAATATTATATTCCACTCAGAGTCTTAATTGTGGGAATGAACCGAGAATCTTGATAACACAGTGCAGTATATGTATATACACATAAACTGGTGAATCTATTGGAAAAAATAGAGCAAAATTCTCTTCTCTGTTTCTAATAGAAAAATGGTTGTACCTGGAACTGATCGAGAAGCCACAGTTCTTCTGATAAAGTTCCAATTCTGGCACTGAAACAGGAAGCCCAGCGCATATTGATTTGTCTGATGCTAAAGTAACATTTCCAAAATTCACTGTTTCTATCATGTTGGCACACCTGAACTGGTGGTTCTGTTGCCATTAGTCAAGCTGTGATTGGAATCATAAAACACAGGGGGGATGGTCTGTTCACATAGTTGTTACATCAATTGATGGCTGATTTAAAAAAAAGAGATATTAGATCCCTGAAAAGAGAAACATCTGAAGGCAGCACCTTTTCCATTTTCAAGACTGGGAATAGATCCAGCCTTAAAAGGGAGGACAAACTGTTCATGAAAGGACAGCATTGGATGTGCAATCAATATTATATCTGCTGAACATGAGAGTTTTCTTTCCTATTCCATAAATGGAACTGGTCAATTAATCCAACATTTTCTGCTGATCTAGCATAAGTTTTTCATCGGACATCTATATTTCTGCTCTTCTGAAACTCAGGATTATTTCCTAAGGTCAAGAAAGGCTATATTTTATTTGTCTTGAAGGGGTAACAGAAGACAATCTTCTATTGGATGTCATCCTCTGCTTAGGAGGCTGTACTGTACAGCACAAGCTGTTCTGTCTGATCTGGTTTCAAGAAAGTCCATTGGCAGTTTGTGGTGGGACAGGAGAGCCAGCAGAGAATAGAGCTCATTCTGTTATTCTGTTTTCCCCTGTACAAAGAGACTTATTAAATTAAATAGAAATTGATTATTTTTCTCTATATTAATGAAAATCAATAATGTTTGTGTGGGTGATATCTTTAATACTGTTTGGCTGTTCAGACTTAAGAAGAGCATATTCTTATGGGGGGAAAAGACAGAACAAGATAATCAATGTTGAAGAACCTGAATCAGTGTTATTGCTCCTCTTTTAAAGCAAGGGCTAATAGACTCTCCCTTGCTAATAAGCACTTTATTTGAAATAAACCTAAGCTTGGGACTTGGGGACCTGATTTCAAGCTCCTCCCTGGAACACTCAACTAAAATAGAATCTGTCTCCTGTAATGAATAGCATATAGGTTTACTACCAATACTAATCAACAGCTTAATAGAAAACCCTTTTAACACTGACACAGTATGAACAACCCAAGCTGTCCTTCCTTTGTACTGGTTTCTCCTTGTTCTCTTGACAGTCATAGCAAGGGTGATTTTTGGCTCTGGTTTTCTCCAGTTCTTCTGCTCATCCCAGTTCTTCTGGCCAGGGTCTGCTGAATCTGCCAGCTTCTTTCACTTGAAGTCCATTTAGTGACAACTAAAACACTCGATCCCTTGTCTTCATCCCTGTTTCATTAGAGAGGGGACTCCTTGTTGTGCAAACTTGCTGCCAGGAGAAATACCTTTGTTTCCTTCTTTCTACCTCTTTGCTGCCTCCCAAATCACTTCTCTTTTTCTTCTGCTTCCTGGAAGGAAAAGGCTTGCTTGCTTCTCTAAATGTTTCCCTTTAAATTCGTTTCTGCTTGTTATTTCAATTTCACAACTTCCTTTTTTATATATAATTTGATACTTCTAAATTATATTTTAAAACTCTTCTTTGCAGTATTATCCACTTGCTCTTTTGGCTTAAATTGCTATCTAACACATTTGTTCTCCCCCACACTTTTCTATGTACATATAGTGCTCACCCTTCTGGGATTCTCTTTACTTATATTCCTGTTTTGCTTTACCTACCTTTCTCCTGTGTGATGCGATGGTATCCAGGAGAAGCATGGGTTGACTCTTCTATTCCTAGCTCTAGACAGAGTGTGCAAAACTGAGGACACACCTCCTCCATCTTCCCCAGTTTCGACTCTGTCTTTTGCTCTGAATAGACATAGTCTTCCGTTCTTCTGGAACGGCTAGGTGAGTGTGAAAGTTTTTAGATCGTGCAAACAAGAAAATAAAATCAAATATTACGAAGATTATGTTATACAGAGGTTAAAGAAAGATGGGATGGGGGATGGGAGGAGTATTTCCTGTCTTATTTTGAAACCGGCAGAAAAATATATTTTTCTTTGACCTCAGCTTCCTTTTAAACTTTATTAGAATATCTCATTCTTCCAATTATTCTGATAATCGATATTTGACTGCTTTGCAGAAATTAGATTCCTGGACATATATGTAACTCTCCCCCTTCCGGCTTTTGCTGTGAAAAGTAAAGTTCGTGGAAGGTGGATAGCAGAAGTCAAGAAGGTTGGCATGATGACAAGAGCAGGGACAGTGCAAACTGCTATGGATAGTTTGCATGTCTATCCTTGATGTCTGGGCTTGATTTTGTTCAGGTTTGTCTGTGCCCATTTGCAAATAAGATTAGGAATGCCTTTCGTCTTACAAATAAATGGCGAAGAACAGCAGACAAATAATTTTTGAAGTTTTTAAATGATGAGAGAACTGATAAAAACACCAGGCCCTGAGATGAATAGCTTTCTGAATATGGAAACATTTGCTTATGTAGCTATCAACAGAGACGTCTATTAGCAATTTAAGACAGGCTGTTGAAAAGAGATCAGAATCGTTTTCATGGTAACTTCTTTAATTTTTAAAAAAATAGATACAGGGTGTCTTTTTGTCTTACTTAATCCTTCATTGTCTTTCCCTAAGCCTTCCCAGCATATAAATTCCAAAATATGAATGTACAATGTTAAAAGTAAATAAATGTAAAACTTTAAAATATAATGCAAGTAAAATGCATGGGGTAGCTAAGCAGGAAAGAAAGAAAAAAGGAAGGAAAAGAAAGAAAAGAAAAGAAAAAGAAAGAAAAAGAAAGAAAGAAAGGAAAGAGAAAGAAAGAAGGAAGGAAAGAAAGAAAGAAAGAAAGAAAGAAAGAGTCATCCGCATACAATATCTATTCTCAGTAATAATTTAAAGCAGGCAGGTTCCCGCTAGTGGTATAAGAATCCACATACAACCTTTGCTGATATATAGCATTTTCATGATTTTTTATTCACATTACAGTTGAAATTAAACCCAGCTAGTGGACAGAAAAAAATAGTATTGGATCATGCAGATGTAGAACTGATATTGTGGTAGTGATAAGATGTTCCCTTCTTTTTTAAAAAATGTTTTATTTTAGAAAATACAAAACAGTAAAACAAACACACATGAAACAAAATGAAAACATACATTCAAACTTAACAACAGCAAGGAAAAAAATAGTGTACAAAAAAGGAAAGGAAAAATGGTCAATTAAATTTAACATTTAGGATCCAACCTGGGTGGGTGCTAAAAGAAAAGAAAAAGCAATAAATTTTCTTCCCCTTTTACATACATACATGACACTAATCTTCAAGTCCCTCTGTTAACCATCTGTTATTATATTTAGCACATAGAAAGTCCACAAATGGTTCCCAGTCTCTTATTAGCTGTCTATCCATTATCCCTAATCAAAGCAGTTAATTTTGCCATCTCTGCTAATTCAGTCAATTTCAAAATCCATTTTTCAACAGTTGGCATCTCTTTTTCTTTCTGATGTTTGGCAAATACAATCCTCGCAGCCATCACCATGTGAATGACTAGTAGCACCCCAAATTGTTTTTCAATTGACTTGTCCATCATAACTAAAAGAAAAGCTTCATGTTTCATTAATATGTGTATCTCAAATATTTTTGCATTGTTATTGTTATGTTTATCCAATATGTTTTCACATATTAGCAAGACCACCACACCCGATAATATAAACCTGGATTTTGACTATATTTTCACCACTTATTAGAAACCCATTTATACATTTTTCACTAGTTTATCTGTGGTCAAATACCAATGATACATCATTTTATAAAAGTTTTCTTTCAAACTATAATTTAATGTAAATGTTTCCCTTCTTCATTACTTGCAAACAGCATGGAGTGTGGTAAACATTATAGAACTGTCAACTTCAGCAAGAAAGAAACACTATTCAAGAATAGTGAAGTTAACTTCAGCAAGAAAGAAACACAACTGGAAGCATCTGATCTAAAGATCTGTGGTTCATTTGCATATTCTGAGCACCAGACATTGTCCTGTTTGAGGTCCTGAACAGCATCTGATATGAAGTCCTATAAGTATCAAACTCTCTCCTAAGCTGTGTTAACTTCTAATTTTCTTCCAGTATGCAGCTTTCCCTTATCAATTCAAGAACAGTGATTTATTCTGTCACTGAAACAACCTGAGGCCATAAATCTCATCAGGGTTGCAACCTTATCTGTCAGCTTCGAGTATGACAGACAACACTTGCAATCCCCAGTGGAACTATTTGAGCCTCCCACTTACTTCAGAGGAACTGTGTGGCACTTTTAGAAGGGAAGGGAAGGGAAGGGAAGGGAAGGGAAATTCTCCCTTTCAATTTTTTATCCATATATTTAATTTCTTGTTCTTAAAAAAAACCCTCAAATGATAGGGCCAATATGAAAATTTTAAATATTTGATATTTTCTTGATCATTTTTCTAATGTTTCAGTATTGTAGGTTGCTTTTTTGTATACTTTGAGCCTTTACAAACTTTAAAACTACTTTAAAAAGTTGTGTGTGTCTGTGTATGTATAGGAGAGATATGTGCCCATATTGCTTCCTTTACACGATGGTGGTTATTTGCAAAGACCTAACTACCATAAAAAAATGATAGTGTACATATTGTCAGTATAATTAAGAAATACAATGGCTTGTTACTTGTTTGTGCCTGTAGTATTAAAACAGTGCTAGTCTGCAGCCACATCCTCCAGGATCTCACTGTTTTGCATAAAAGCAGTTTTAAAGTTAATAAATATTTTGATGTAATCAGCAGCAAATAAGAGTGAGTTAGAACTTAATATTGTTTTACGTGATTTTAAAAATTGTTTATTTGTTTTTCTCTTTTTACAAGTTCATGTTCATTTATTTTAGGATTAATGACACATACTGTAGTGGTGACACTAATATAAATATTAATATTTAGAGAGTTGTGATTTTCAATTATTTCTGAAGCTGATGTGAGTCTAGCTTTATATATCCAATTAATTATTTAATCAGTGAAAAATTAATTTTAAGTTGTATGACAATTTAAGTCCACTGTTTATTTGCTAACATTTTATTTTCTAGCCACTATGTCTTTTTCCACTTTCTTCTTCTTCTCTTCTTATGTAGTAATTTTTTTTGGTTCCGTAAATCTGTCTCTCTCTTTCTCTCTTTTTGACTCTGTGTGTGTGTGTGTGTGTGTGTGTGTGTGTGTGTGTGTGCCTTCAAACCTGAAAACAGCAGTGCTGACTTGAAATTCTGGTAATAAGGACCATAGAAAGTAAAACTATCATTACTCAGCTGTTGCAAATCCTAGGGTTGAAAAACATTTCTCATCCCCAAACCACAGAAGAGAAATAAAATCCAAAACTAGCATCCCCACAACCATATCCTTCCTTTATGTTGTTGTGTGTGCTTGCTCACATCTGCAGCACTGACTGCAGAGTCATGAAGTGCCATTCCCCTGAAGGACCTGGAAGGCAGGCAAGAAAAGCCCAGGCTCTCAGAAGTAGAATGAAGCAGGAGATCCCTTTAAGGGGAAATGGATTGCAGACAAACTGGCTTCATAGAATCTCAAAAGTGTTGCAAAAAGAAATACAAGGTATACAGGAGTTTCAACTACACCACAGCTGGGCCAGAAAGAAATTTCCTCAGTTGTTCACCACTGGCATTTGGGGATCGGAGAAACCCATAGCTATCTTCAAATTGGTACAGCTTATTTGTGTGGGGGGGGGAGGGGAAGTAAGCATGTTTGTTCATGAGGTTTTTTCCTCTTATTCTTCAGAATCAAGTCTTGTTTATGCATTCATTTCCTGTACGAGCAAATGAACACAAAAGTAGGAGTGTGGGAATCACTCAAGGTAAAGCATTTGGGAACTAAATCCGGGAAGCTGGCCATAAGCACAGTGAAATCATTGCTGACCTATATGGGCTGAACTGACTGGCATTTCCCTATTTTTATTTTTTCTCAGTCTTATAAAATGGGTGAGGCTTCTAAAATCTCCCATTTCCTGCAGTAATACTCAGAGTTGAGTAATGGGTTTGGAATAATATTTTCATGCATATAAGTTAAGACTTTTTCTATTGTTGCTTGCTTTTTTCTGTAGTGCAGCTGTAACAACTAGATAGATCTTGAGTGCATTTAGTGTATCTGTTGAGCATAACTATAATTTCATCTAATGCTGCAGTATTTTGACATAGCAAAGGAAGGAAACTTATTATTATGCTTTCCACTCTCCAAAGCAGCATGTGTATTGTATTGGTATGGACCATTGAACATCTATTAGATCATGCCTCTGACAAAGTGGCAATTTGTGATGGCACGTTTCTTTCTTCCTGGGCCATTTTGAAAATTGTTTACAAAGTACTCTTTAAAAATATTGTTCACTTCTTGGTATGTTCAATTGTACTGCTTTAGATGCTGAGTCTTCTTCCTGCACAACAATACACAAGCAGGTAGGGCTATTCAAATTCATTGTTTTGCAACCCCAAAATTAGTAATTACTGCATTTAAAGTAGAATAGTAGACTTCCCACTGACATAAAAGAATATAAATTCACTATTTTACAGTTATATCAGTCACTCCAGAAAACTTTCAGAAGAGAAATGATTGAATGCAAATCAAGTTTAAAGTTGAATTCATTGCTGGTTTTTTAGTAGCAGTTAAATGTTTCTTCAGTATAGAATGCAAACTGTATTCTCTGTGTTGAGGCATCTCTGAGCAAAGAGGTCAGGGCTTCCTGGATTCCTATGAGGATTTCCTCAAGACCTTCTTCATTGATTTTGTCTAGCAACAGTAGCAACTTCTAGTAGCAGTTGATCTCTGCCTATTTGCCCTATTATCTCTGTGGCTCCTACTCCCTGGTTCTTTAACTGCAGCAGCCTTCTATGTACTTGTCAGATATCCAAACTCATTAAAATGAAAATTAACTATATTGCAATTTCCTAACAAACTCCATCTGCAACAAAATTTAATTCTATGGTTTCTTCCAATTCTATTGCAACCATTAGGTTTGGTGAATATTCAGATCTTGCCTTAACACATCTCAAAATATAAAGTGAATCAGTTGGGGGCTGAGGAGCCCCTTCCTACTCTTGTCATGTGTAACTTCTTAGAGAAACACTCTTAGATTTTTTTCCAACACTTTTCTCATAGTGATCTAGTTAAGTAACTTTAATTGGCATTGGATGAACAGTCTATGATGAATTCATTAAGCAAAGCCTAGAGGTATTTTCTAGGCTGCTCAAGGTTTTTGTTGAATTATTAAGCATCTTACTTGACAGCATAGCATATAGAATGTATTTCATTATGGGGGTCAATGAAGTTCATTTTCATCTGATAGACTTGACCTCTAAGTTAGCCTAAGCAAGAAGTATATTGTACGTAACAGGATTCATTCCACTGCAGTTAGAAAGCTTTAAAACACATCCCTAGGAGGCAATCTATGCATTTAAAAGGTCATGATAATAAGTATCTGCTTAATTTGGAGACTCAACAGTATAGTTGTTATATACTGTCATCTAGATTAAGATCAATGTGATGCTTTGTGGGATTACTGCTCACTCTTTCATTGCAGACTTTAATAAGAAATATTATCCAAAAGAAAATAGTGCTGTTTTGTGCAATGTTTGTCTCAAAATATTTTATTGTCCATTCCAGCATGTGAATGTGCCTTTGACACAAAGCACCCGCACTCATTCATTGTCCTTGAAGCTCAAGTCAACATCAGTAAATCAGGGCAGGTGACAAGAATGACTGCTGACTGAAGGAATAGTGACTGAAGCCTAGGCCAGTTTTGCCATCTCTAGCATGCACAGAAATGGGCAACTCGTCATATTCCACCCTGCTGTCTGAATTTGTGCTATATGTTAAAATTCTAACACTCTCTCTCCCCCTCCCCACCCCAACATCAGATCAGGTTTTCCCTATTAGGATATAAACTCTAGCTAGAGTATTCCAAATCTTATGACAACAAATAGTGCTGCAGGAATGTTTACAAAGAGGGGGCTAATAAAGGAGGATGAAAGGTCATCATTGTCACTGTCATCAGTAATACTAACACTATAATATTTTAAATCATTACAGCACAAGGTCTCTGATCTGGGGTTCTCCAAATGTTGGGTAGTTCTTAACTGACAGAAGATGTAATCTGGAAAACATGTTGAAAAAAGCAGAAGGATTTAAGTTGTTTGGAAACAATTAGTCAAGTTACCCACACTTAACTTAAGCATACACATTTTAATGGGAATTAGGGAGAACTTATTTTTGTTTCAACTAATTTTGTATTAACCAGCAGAATGCCTTGCCTTCAGAAGTTGTGAGTTCCACATCACTAGAGGTTTTGAAGAAGAGACTTGACAGCCACTGTCTGAAATGGTATAGATTCTCTTTGTGCAGGGAGTTGGACTAGATGACCTCCAAGGTCCCTTCCAACTCTGTTATTCTATGTTTGTAATTTATCTAATATTAAATTTTGAAAGTTTTCCCTCCACCCTTTGGCTAGATATAGAACAGAAATTTCTCTGCAGTGTTACTGAGAAAATAGAAAAATTTTCCCCTAGGCAAAAGAAATCTTTTCTTTATTGTGTGTTACCTGTAAATAATCTGTTTAGGCCATAAATAATGAATCTGTCTTCTTTCCCTATTAAAATGAATTGAGAGTTTAGAGATTACAAGATATAGCAGAAGTTTGTTTTTCTTGGTTGTCAGAGAGAAGATATATGTATGGGAGGGGGGAGAGAATTGCGATACAGTGCTGTCAATCCCAGGAGCCTTTGTAGAAAGATCAAATTACACAATTGTATTTTGGCTTCTAGCCCCTTTTTCTTGCATAAACACTCATATCAGAATTCTAGTTCATACTTCATCCTCTGAATGTTGTACATGCTGAATTGAAGAGAAAATAGGAATAAAAGAATAGTGGAAAAATAGCCAACAGGGAAAGTGATGTAAGATGCAGTGTTATTTGAGGCAAGCAGATGCTGGTTTAGTGGATAAAATATGGATTTTGTTGATCAGCATTGTAAACCAAAGCTGGAGGCAAAGATTGCTTAGCACATAATTATGGGAGCATTAGAAATTGCAAAGAATGACTGCATTTAGGAATCATGTGGATTTTTTCCCCCCAGAAATTGTTGTGATGGAGATTCTCAGTCATCCAGGTCATGGTTGTCCCAAAGGTGCTTTTTCAAGTAGCAACTAGACTTTCTGGTTTTTCTTTGAAGAAGTTTCGCTTCTCATCCAAGAAGCTTCTTCACCTTTTATGGTTGTCTGATATTTGATCCCCTCAAGCATTGCAATATTTGGATATGCGATAGGGAGATTGGGAAATTGTACCTACCGTATATACTCGAGTATAAGCCGACTTTTTCAGCACATTTTTTGTGCTGAAAAAGCACCCCCTCGGCTTATACTCGAGTCAGAAAAAAATGACCCCAGAAAATGCCGGCAGACGCTCCGGAGACGTTCGGGAGGGCCCAAAAAGCGCATGCGCAAGACGCGTTCTGGGCGAGCTCGGAGAAAAGGTGCCGGAACGCGCCTTTCGGGCCCTGCCAGAGCCGGAACCGAACGTCTCCGCCGCCGCCGCAGGTGGGCCTGAAGGCTGCCCAGTGGCGTACCTAGGGGGGGCGGTGGGTGGGCTGAGCAGGGGACCTCTCCGGCCGCCGGAGCTAGCGACTTCCACCCGGGCTCCCTCCGCCGCCGCCGCTCAGCCTTCCCAGTATGGCGCCGCCTGGCCTTTTCCCGCCTCTCCGCGCTCCCTCGACGCCGCAGGAGTGGAAGCTCCGTGGCGCCTCCGCCTCCCTTCCCGCGAGTGTAAAAACTTTGTTGGGGCGGCGGCGGCGGCGGAGGAACGCGGCTGAGGCAGGCGGGGTGCGCGGAGCGGCCGCCCGCCACACCAGGACCCCGCCGCACTATGCCTCAGCTGCAGCCCGCCGCCGCCGCTCAGCCTCCGCTCAGCCTTCCCAGTACGGCGCCGCCCGGTATGTTTCTCAATAATAGGAATTACTTTCTGTTAAAAAAAAAAATACATTGTACTACTGGTACTGTTAGGGTGATGGGAAACGGGACAGGAAGTAGAAAAACACTCCGCACAGTTTTATATCTTTGCCAAACACTGAAAGCAAGTTATGAGGATGAACCCCGGCTCAGATCGCTCAAATCCGAAACAGATGGAAGGCGCAACCTCTCCTCAGGCTCCCCGCGGCCTCGCTCGCTCTTCCCGTCGGGGGAAACTTTGGCGCCGCGCAGCTGCCCCCCCCGGCAACCCCGTGGATTCCTGCCTGAGGGACGGGGAAGAGAGTGCGGGGACCCGAGTTCTCCAGCAACCCGATTCCCCACGGCGGAGCGCGCGCGCGCGATGCTCACCTCTCCGGACGGCGCGGTCCCTCCAAACCCGGGCAAAGTCGGTGCGGCGGGAGGCGCCCCGCTCTGCTCGGGAGCTCCTGGCTTTGCTGTTGCAATCCCGTTTCTCCGCCGCTCTCGGCGAGTCTCTCGGAATCGCGGGGCGGCAGGGGAGGAATAAAAACCGCACCAACACACACGCGCTCGCACTCGCACTCGCACACATACACACACAAATCGGCGCTTAACTCTTCCTCCTCCAGGCGCAGCGCGCTTGGGACAGCGGCTGCTTTGCAAAAGTCGGAGGCCCCGGAGGAAAGGCGGGCGACTGCCCCGTTTTTAACAAACCGAATGGCCACTGCGGATCTGCTCTAGCGTCGCTCTCTGGAAAGTTGGGATTTCCTCAAGGCTTGGATGTGTCACTCACGGTGCACGTTGCTATATTTTTAGCGGGAGGGTGGGGGATTCTGAATCCTCATAAGCAACCGTAACACCCAATGCAAGAGGAGTCAGTCAATACAGGTAGGTTAAGAGATCATCTGTGGTATTGGGTTGGAGACCTTGAATTCACACAAGACACTAAACCACACAGTGGCAGGTCGTTTGCTTTTAGCCTGTTGTCTGAACCTGGAATTATGATTTCCAAATCATGATGTATGGGGTTAGTGTGATGCCAACCCAACCCTGAATGGTTTATTCATAGGTTAATCATAGCCGAGCAGATATGTGTAATTGAACACATTTTAATATAAAGTCAAAATATTTTGTCAATGGGTAGCAGGCGTACATTTTATAGGATGTTTGGTCTGGCTTGGCTTGGCCTTTGAGGTTGTTCCTCAATTCTATGCCAATTTCCCCAGAGAGAACATTTCACAGAATTGTAAATCTTTCGTATTTAGCATACAATGTCAATGTTTTACTTTGGACAGAAAGCCAGGAATGAAATTGATTGAAGCTATATCTGTATCACTGCAGAAAGTTGTCATATTGGGAAGAGTTAATCGGTAAAAAGAAACCAGGCCATCAAAGAACAGGATGGCTGGACACCATCAAAGCTCACACCACCCAGAACATAGAAAACCTCAAAGAAACAGTGCAGGATTGGAAGCTGTGGAGAGACCTGGCCTATAGAATTGCCAAGAGTTGGACATGAGTGAATGAATTAACATCATCATCATTGTGTCTATATAGTTTCACACTCCCAAAATGTGAATTCTGTACTGAGCACAGCACTACATAATTCTACATGTCACATCAAATGATTTTTCTCTACCTGGCACATTATCTAAAATTCAGCTCCATGTGTGCATGTGTCTGTATAGGTGTGTATTTACACAGAAGGAATCTGCATTCTACAGAAAGCAAGAGGCAGGTCTGATGTACAGCAGCTTATTTTGTTTGCTTCCAGAATTGTTGAGGGTTAATCATTTGTCTTTTGCTCATAATGCTGGATATAATTTTATAGCCATAATACTCAGCTATGAGTAATTCATTCACTCAGCCAGATGCTTCTAACCTGATTTTTAAGCTGCAAACCTCTTAGTTACAACATCCATTCACTTATAGAGCTAATTTACTGTTTCTCTTTGAAATAAATGTGTTTTTAATGTAATTTTATTGGTATCTATTATTTTTGAAATTTACCAGTAGCTGCTGCATTTTGCATTTCCCACCCTAGGCTTATACTCGAGTATATACGATATTCCACTTCTATTGTGGAACTTTTAAAATAAATTTTTCATTCTGTTTGAAGCACATTCTATCTTTCTTTTATACCCATTTCAATTCATTTTGTTAAGATTTTTTTATCATATATTTTCATATATAACTTGTACTTTCTCTTCCTATAATCTTTCTACCTTTAGCCTAGCTCATTTCACTTTCCTTCCACCTCCACTTTTTCCAGATATCTGCTCTTGATATAATCAACAAAATAGTCTGTCCCACATTCAAAGTATTTTAGTTCCTCTATACCCTTCATTGATTATGTCAATCTTTTATTAAATCAATCATGCTTTAAAATATTCATTCCTTTGCTGTGCATAGGATTCAAAACTAACAGATCTTCTTAAAGCAAATACTTTGCTATTCCCCTTATTTTTCCAATGACTTCTGTACATTCTCATCTCATTCCCAAATACCCATTCATGTCACATAGAAAAATAAATATTCTGTCGGATTGTACTCTTTCTGAACGTTGCCCATTTCTTTCCCAAAACTCATCTCTGATTATTCTATTCCCATCATTCACTTGAGCATAAGATGCAAATATAATCAACCCATGCATTCCTACTTTCACACAAACTCAGAACCATCTTGATGACATCAGGTAATATTTTCTCATGTACACTTTAGCTTATCTATAATCAAACCCGCAACATCGATTTCCATGATATATTCAATTATTTCATTTTATACTTTCATTCAGTTCTATTACACTACTATTCTTCTTTTCTTGGCTTAATAGAAACGATTATCTATTTTTTTCCATTCCATTTATTTATTCATGCTCTTTGCCATACTTTCTTTTTTTATTCCAAGAAGCAAAGTTTAATATGTACCCACAAATATTAACCTCCACTATTCATCATGGTTTATTCACATCAGGTTTCCCCATAATGCTTTTTAGTAAGATAAAGATATAGATGAAAAGCTATATTAGACCTTTGCCACGTGAAACAGTTAAAAAGTATTAGAAATTACCACATGAAGTCTCACTGATGATAACTACGGATTCTTACAAAATTTTTAGGGTCAAGTTCAAAATGCTAATAGAATTTCAGTCACCTCTGTCTGCAAGTCACCCAACACAAACCTAGAATGTGAAACAAGGGTTTTTACTAATCTATAGAAAGCCATGTCTTGTGCATCCTGATTAGATGAAATTGCTTTCCATTATATAAATGTACTTTCAGAAAATACTGCAGCGCTAGACAAAAAACATGATTCTCTTAAAAGGTTCTATCCATCTCAACTATCAATCAAACTACCTGAAATCTCATAGGTTACCGGGGGGGGGGGAGGACTCC
>JAOYMU010000263.1:45954882-45976005 GCA_025802295.1 Psammodynastes pulverulentus | reverse complement strand
ACGGCATCTATGTGCCATTTGGTGACCCCAAGGAATAGGGCCTTCTCTGTGGGGGCGCCAACCCTCTGGAACGAACTACCCCAAACGCTGCGTGTGCTCCCTGACCTGAGAGTATTCCATCGGGAGCTAAAGACCTGGCTCTTCCGGCAGGCTGGCCTGGGATGACCACAGGAGATTTTAATATGGAATTTTAAAATTAGACGTAAAACTTAATTAGATAGGTTGTTTTAGTTGAACGATACTGTTTGTTTTGCTGTAAACCGCCTCGAGTCTTCGGAGATGGGGCGGTATATAAATGTAATATATAAATAAATAAATAAAATACTTGATGTGATGCATGTCAGGGTGAGAAGTGAAGGGCAATTAAAGAGCTCCAAGACACTCCTCCCATGTAATACAATTTGTGCCCATAATTATAAGAAAGATGCCTTTTTTTAATATCTTCAGCTTCAACTCAACCAAAACCAGCATTGATGCAGGTGGAAAAGAAGGGTCAGAGATGTTACACTGGTTTAGTCTATTGATTAATGAAATCATTCCAGCCAGACCATATTTCAATTAATATTGTCAGAACCATTGTGACTCTAAATTAATTTTAATGCATCCATAACAGCTAGAGGTTCATTTAAATATAGTGTCCAATATTATAATATCATAAAAGAAGCAGCCGAGACTTGGGTAGGAATATGTAGTTGCCATAGCAACTTCATTAAGGCTTTGCCCTTTAGCAAATTCACTTAGGGGATGGTTCCAAGAAAATTGGAGAAGCTCCAAGAAAATTCAGATGATCGCTTCAGCCTTTGGAAACCAGCAGCACTCATCAACAACTGAAAAGCAGCTGTGTATGATTGTCAAAAGCCAAACTGTACTGACTTCAGTATGTGCCACTGGTTTGCAGATGACCAGTTTAGCTTTGTAAAAATTGTTGCTCAAAATAAAATATTCTGGGTAACAACTTTTATTTTAAAGAATTTTTTATAAGAACTTTTTTTAAAAAAATACAAATCATCTAAAATATGCCTCTTCTCATTCCACAGAACCACTACCAAAGATCTATGATCACAACCGACCTTTCTTATGTAGCTATCTTTGCCTAAGGCAATAATATGGAGATCAGCTGGAAGGCTCTAAGTTGAACAGTGTTTATTCAATGAAAACTTCCTATGTAGGAAAGCAGCAGCTTTATAACATTGTGTATTCTTCATCGTATAATAACATACTATATGGAAATAATCTAATAGGTTCAATGGAACACACGTTAAATGGTGAGATCGTTGGATGGATGTGGAGAGGAAGAGAAAGGGAGGGGAGGGGAGGAGATGGGATGGATAATTTAGCTCTGGAAATTCTTCTCAGAGATGCTTTGCGGCATACTGGAGTTCATAAGAAACACTTGTCTTTGAAGTAATAATGCAAACACATCTTTTTTCTTTTTTTACAATGATTTTGTAAGTTAATCCTCAATATGTCCACATACACGTATATTCATAGCCATATCATTTCCCTGGGAAGATATTGAATTGTGAAAAAATTACCAATGTGCATAGAGGCTCTGATCTGTTTTCTGCTTTGGGTATGTTTTTTGTGGGGGAGGAATGTTTGAGGGAGTTTTCTCAAAGACATTATTTCACTTATGAATGGAACAAGAACATTTAACTCTCCAGGAAATATTCACAAAACAAAGTGAACTTAATTGATCCAGGGAATTACACTTAAACAAATCCAGGTGAATTCAACCTTTAGGTCTACTGATTAATTGATTTAGCTAGGGTTTGAGATTTACATGACGTATTTTTCCTCCAACAATAGTCAAACAGGATCAGGGTGATAGTTCAAATCAACAGTGAATTCGGAATGGAGTAGTAGAATTTCCATTGACTGGAACAGATGTATTAAAATATGAAAAACGAAAAGGTTCAGGCATTCATAAAGTAATGGAATTTAATAAAATGTTTCTAAATGACCAAAATGGCCCCCTCTGCCCCCCCCTCTCTCAGACACACACCATTGCTGATGTCTTAATTTGGGATCACAGCAGAAACTCCGTGTGTTTAAAGATCATGGGGTTGCCATGGTACTAACCCAGTGGTTGGAAGCTGTAGCAAAGCATACAGATTAGGAAGGCTAACAAAGCTGAGGGAAATTTAGTTGCCATGTTACAACAGTGTGTGAAATGGCACACTGTTTCCATAGCCTTGTTTGTCTTTTTTCCATATTTAGTAAGTTTGTAGAAATACCGTTTTTTTTAAATAGTCACATTCTTTTTACTAGAAAATCAGGATGAAGAGTATTTGTTTGTATTTATGATGCCTATTTATAAAAGTTTAGAATTTAGCAAGGAGTCCCTTTTTCCACCTTTGTTTCTTTCCTTACTCTTTAAAAAGGGTAAAATTGATTACTACCCCATTTAGTATCTTCTGTTGCTACAAAGATTTACCCAAGCTTTTAAAATCCAGTGTATGCTTACCTATAAGTACATCCCCCCAAGGGTGCTGGGCTTATTTTAAAATAAAGGTTGAACTGATGTGTCCATGTGCATATGTGTGCATGTGTGTATTGGTTTTAAAAAACAGAAATGAAATGTGTCTTTATAAGTGACACAAATGGACCACACTTAGAAATTGTGCTATAAAGAGGCTGAATTTTAAAAATACAAAAAATAAAATTTATTCAAATGTAATAATCAAAATAATTTTTGAGCCATGGTATTGAAAAGAGGCTAAACAAAACATATGGGATATATTAGACTTTCCAAACCATAATAAATAACTGGTTTATGCATATCTACAGAAAGAGGGAACAGAGTGTCCATATAAATATACAAGTCTGTATACTTATATGAACACTCCATCTCGCCTTTCTGTAGATATGTATACAGGTCTGTATATTCCAAGAAAATAAACTGTGATGCAGCGTTGGCTTCTTCTACTACCCACACATTAGAGAATGGTCCTTTTGACTGTGAGAGGAAAGGAAACAAAGAGGAAGGAAGTGTTCTCTCTTTTCTGGGTTGCCAGGCAACAAGCACCATGTAAAGAAAGCTTCCTTCTCCTTCTTTCCTTCCCTCCCTCCCTGGCACTCCTTTGCTTTTAATATGCTTTTAATATGCATATATATGTGTGTGTGTGTGTGTGTGTGTGTGTGTGTGTGTATGTATGTATGTATTCTTATGTCAAGAAGATTCCCTGGATTTTAATTTTGCTTAACACTCTGCATATCTAGTTGACCAATTCTAAATTAACTGAATGGATGTCTTTGCAAATATCTTATCTGAACATGATTTCTGTCCTGGAATCATTTACTTGAAATTGGCTGAAACCCTGAATTGAAAGGTTTAACTCAACTTATTCACATTCCTTTGGGTTCCGTTCAAATCTTTTATATGAGAAATCCATCTCTTCTTGTACTGGGATATATCAAAACAGCAACATTATATTTTTCATGTGGAACATAAATTAAGCATAGATGGGAAAAACTGTTTTACATATCTGAAGGCTTGTTAATTCAGATTGCATGGTGGAAAGAAATTATGGATAACTACTGTTTATATATCTTGGCATCTTATTAATATAGTATAGACTGAGAAATTTCATAATTTGGATCTGATTGCAAGTTTGAGTATTTGCATCTTCTAGGAATATAAATCATTTGTTTACCTCATCTAAGCTTATCTTCTTACTGTTGTTTTTGCCCCGTCTCCCTTTACCTCTTTGATTCAGTGAAACATTTTTTATTCTCTAAATATTATACTGGTTTATATATTTGGAAGAGCCAAATATAAAAAAAACATGATGGCAAGGTTCACACATCACAGTAAAGAAATAAGTGTAGTGTTTTCTGCTACTAAATTATGATCAATGCATTCAGCTACAGTTCCTAGTGAGTAGTAGCACACAGAATTAAGCCATTTGGTTAACTAAAATTACAGTACTACAGAAGTGTGATTCATCAATCCTTTCCTGATATGCGAGGAAGGATATATTTTATTTCAAACATGGTGCCAAAGGTATTATTGCCACAAATGTATGCTTCTGTCGGCAGTAATCACAAATGACTCATCCAATGTAACTGCAGTTTCATTACATAGATATTTTAATGTTAAACAAGAAGGTGGTCGTTAAGAAAATGTATTCAAGATTAACAGCTAGGTAGCAGAGACTTTGATAACCACAGTTATAGAACAGTTGATCCAGAACATGTAAGAATTACTCTAGGGGTAAATCCCCTGCAGGATTTCCAATTCCATGACTGCCTTTTTTCAATCAGATTTCCAATTCCATTGCCAAAATTAATTCATGCATTTCAAATTCAAAGAACACACCATTTGAACTAGTAATATCTGCCTTCCAGTAGTGCACACACTTCAATTCCAAGAGGCAGAATGGAATGAGTTTCTTACTTCTGAAGTGATTGCAAAAGGCGAGAAACTGATGAAATCAGAAAACATCATTAGAAACATCATCGTGCCAAACAGATATATTCAAAATTCGGTGTTTTGTGTTTCTTTCTCTCTTGGCAATTGTTTGAGGTTATGATGGATCTCTCCAGGGGTACTTATGACTGGATTCTGAAGTTCTGACAGCTGAGCATCCCTCCCTGCAGTCACATGACTGCATTCGGGGCACTCAGCAAGCAGCCCACATTTACGGTCATTTGCAGTGTCCCCAGTTTTTATGACCACATTTTATGATGCTGGAATTTTCAGCAAAATTAGCCCATAGTGAACAATTTGTTTACTTAATAACTATGGTTTCTCTTAACAATCATGGTAGTCACTTTATAACCTCAGTATTAGCTTAACTACAGCAGCAAAAAAAGATCATAAAATTGGGTCAGTCACATCAGCCATTTTACAGCTGTCATAGTTTATGACCATAATGGGCAGGTTCCTTTAGGGACATAAGTTGAGGACTATCTATATTAAGGCCTGCTATTTCTAGGCACTTAATTAACCAGTCATGTGGCAGGGAATTGAATGCTTTCTTTTAATCGATCCAAGCTGCACTCAGGTTGGTTTTCCCTCTCTTACAGTTGTCCCAAAATCCTCTAGTGAATCAGGAGCTAGAGTGCTTTGTCTCTCTTTGAAAGTTGCAATTTGAAAGTCTGTTGGTAAGCAGCCAATTGTCTTGTAGTTGCCTGCCCCTTTTATTGGATCTTATCAGATAGGTTTTGCTAGATATCAATCAGTCTTCAGTTTCACCTCCTTGCATCAGGATATTAAATGAGTGACACTAGACCAGGGGTAGAATCTAGCCAGGTCTGCCCCGGTCAGGCGATCCAGTTGTTATGGGAAGCCTCCGTTCCGCGGTGCAGAATAGGAAGCAAAAAACCTATGATGGGTCCTCCCACCCGTCCTGTTTTTTACCTGTGCTTTATCTCCTGAAGCTGCTTGTTACTGCAAACCCTAGCTGGGGTCTGGGAAGCATCACACATGTGTTTTTCCAGTGCTCATGCACGATCCCGAACCGATAAATGGTGCCAGTTACATCCCATTGCTGCACTAGACCCATCTGATGCTTCAATCAAAAAAATGTGCAGTTCTTCATGAGGTGCTGACCGATTGTTGCAAGGCCAATGGCAAAGAAAATTCTCTTCCTGGATTTTGCCAGTTGAAATTCTTTAACGCACAGAGTCCATAAAATATCTTCTCTGCCTGTCCAGGTGGAATGGGACAATGTGATGTGGATGAGGTGGTTCCTCGGGTAACTGGCCCCATGCCATGTAGGGCTTTAGAGTCATAACCAAATTAAGATATAGACACATTTTGCAAATATAAAAGACATCCCTATTTCTATTTTTTCTTCTGCTTTTACTTTTTTTAAGTAGTGGAGATAAAAGCTAGGACAGATATTACCCAATTTGATCCAAAATATTCTGACAGCCATTGGAGTTAGAAGAGCTAACATAAATAATGCATACAATTTGTAACAAACTGCATTACTTCCTACTTCATGGCAACCTGATCAAGACAATTATGCAAAGGAAGGAGGAAAATTAATTCTCCCTATCATTTTCCTTGTCAAGAAAAATCCCTCCTGAATCTATACAATGTGATAGTTTGTTTGTTATTGTTGTTTTTGTTTGCTTTCCAAAGCCGGCTATGAAAAAAGGATCAATCTGTCATTTCCTTTGACATAATATTCCCCCCTCTCCCTCCCTCCCTCTCTCTCCCTTTCTCTTTCTCTCAACTTTTTTTTATTTTATTCCCAAAATTAAAATACAAACTCCAAAAGAAAAAAGAGAAGAACAAAACTAAACAAGACAAGAAAAAAATGCACAAAATGCATGCACATTCCACCCCTTTTGCGAAACAGATACAAAGTTTATAAACTTCTACCACTCTGTTTACTAAGAAGGATGGAAAGGGAGGGTGCAAAGGGCACCCAGGAAGCAGATGGGATGTTCTCCACTCCATTGGCTACCTCCAATGTGCCATATCCCCATTTAGGGCCCCAGGCTAATTGATGTAGCCATGTCTTCAAGGCCTTTCAGAAGGCCAAAAGGGTGGAAACAGATCAGACCTCGGGGGCAAGAGAGTTGGAGCCATAGCACAAAAGGCTCTTCTGGATTCTGCCAACTGAAATTCCTTGGCTGATGGGCCCACAACATGCCCCTTCTGCCAGCATGAATGGAGTGGGCTAATCCCACTGGGGCAAGCCAGTTTTTCAGATAGCCTGGACCCATGCTATGAATGACTTTAAAGATGATAACCAACACCTTTAATTGGACCCGGGAGCAAAGTGGCAGCCAGTGCAGCTCATAGAACAGTTGATATAAAGGGGACATCCTAAGGGCCCCAAGAACTGCCCATGCAACTGCGCTCTGCACCAGCTAAAACTTCAAGGGTAGCCCCATTTAGAGCACATTGCATAGTCCATGTGTAAGATGACCAGGGTTTGACTGATTTGAGCTCAGGGTCTCCCAATCCAGAAAAGGATACAACTGGCACACAACATGAAGTTGTGCAAAGGGTCTCCTAGCCACTACTGCCACCTGCTCATTGAGCAGGAGTTATAAAATTGTGTGCTGCAGATTATGCGCTGCAGCAGAAGACATACTTTATCACTGAGTTTGGCTGTGAGATTCACCTAGCATCATGTTTTTGACTGAATTATTGTAGCTACCCTGGAACCTGTTCTTTGGGTAACGAACATAATCAATTGAAAACAAGCAAGACCTATATCTGTATCACAGAATTCAATGTGACACAAGTCTAAAAACCTGAAGAACCAAATGAGACTGAGGATTATGTCAGATGAAATCCAATGATTCTGGAGCCAGAAGGCAATAGGCTGGGAAAGGATGTTATAAGCTGATCACATCATGAGCTATAATATAACAACCTCTTAAAAGCTAAAGACATCCTAACTGCTATAACAGAGGAGCAGAATAAAATATTAATATAAAGTTTTAAAACCATGTTAAAACCCCTGGGAGGCCATACATAGGTACCAGCCTGGGGCAGAAAATAGGTCTGGACTCTAATTCAATGCAAAGCACAAATCCAGTGTAGAATGAGATAATACGAGCTGTTTCTTAATCTCACTTGACAATGAACAGAATGTATAATTTGTCCACTGTCTAATTTAAAATTCTCCATTGAGCTCTGCCTCCAATATGTAATTTAGGATCTCAGTAGCTCAGCTGCACTGTGTACCAAAAAGGGGGAAAGTTAAAGCTGCTAGCATTTGCCAAACAAATAAATCTCACATGCTTGTAATGTAATGGTGGGAATGAAAGGGAGAATACTGGCTTCAGCAATCAGCAGATCCATCCACAAATCAGAGTAACCTTTGCAATTGGTTCCCCCAATTGCAACCCTTTGAATAGATGGCAAGGCATGGGGAAGAGGAAAGAGCAACAGATAGCCTAATCACTACAATTACCCCTTATTCTCCTAATGTTTTTAGTATGTGTGACTGCAATTTTCTATCTCTTGTAAACAACCAGCTGTAGTGATCCAGAGGTGACTGAGGCATGAATGATGGTGTGTAGGGCATCCCAATCCAGGAATGCACACACTGGTGTACAAGATCTATTTGTGCAAAAACCCTCCAAGACATAGCTGCCATCTGCTCTTCATGCAGGAGCCTTACATCTAGGAAGAGCCCAGTGTTGTGCACTGATACTGTTGGGGGGTGGAGCAATACCTTCAAGAATCAATGTCAACAAAATCCAAAGCCACTGGATCTTGATAGGATCTGAACCTCTTCTTCCCAATCTAGATCGTCACAGTCTTCAGACAGGGAGACAGAACCTCAGCAGCATTGTTTGATTAGACAAGGGTTGAGATAATGTATGGTAATCTGCCATTAAAACATTATCACTTCTCCTTCCCAAGTCATAAAGAGTCATGTCTTTTCCTGGAAATGTATGGTTGCCACTTTGCAGCTGCCACATGTTCCAGGGAAACTATATCCTTGTCTTAAAAAGTGCCAAACAGATGCTACATTTGCTGTCCCTCTGAGCATTCTAGACCATCTTTTTTGGAATAAAATCAAAAACATTGCTCAAGCCATTCTTTTGGGCCTTAGCTAATAGCAGTTGGATGTATGCATGTGTGTTTATATTTTGCTTTTTAAACAGTGATGAATTCTGGAAGCCTTCTAGAGGTTACTTAACATTAAAAGCAAAATACTTAAAACAGACAGCATATGTTGTTCCATTCTAAATGCAATCTCTTGAAATATGGTTCCTTTATTTTGAGAAATGCTGCAACTAGTTCACACCTGAACAGTTTTGCTCCTAATAGCCATATTGTATTTTGTCCTATTTGGACTATCGAAGCATAGGAAAGAAAGCTGAGAATTTTCCTCTTAAATTTTGTTTAATTCTGTAAACGTCAAGGACCCTTTTCTAATACCTCCCTTTTATTTCTCGGTGGCTTTACTTTGATTCCATTTCAGACAAAATCTAAAACTTGAGTTTGCTGATACAGGCAATCCTGCACCCTGAAGTCATTATACACAGCATTACTATGAATACAAGTAATATGAGTGTTGAAAAATGGTAATATTAATTTAATAGATTGTATGTCTGCTTCCTATAGTGCTAAAGAATTCCTTTGGGGTTTTTTTTTCATTATATCCACAGTTTATTTTTTAAAGACTACAATCAACAGTGTTCCACATTAGAACAAAAGATTGCTGTGGTCGTTTGCCCATTTCCAATTTGCAGACTGTCAACACCTGATTGTCTGAAGGACGTTAAATCCAGCAATGGTAAGGTGCTAAAATGACTCTTGAAAATTCTTATTAGCAAAAGATTTGTTCCAAACTTGGCACTGGATATCTTTTTAGAAAAAAATTGTCAGTATAAAATATTACAGTTTTCCCATTACTCTTCCATCTTATTGTCTATGGAGATCCTCAGTCGTCTAGGTCATGGGATGTCACAAAGATGCTTTTCAAGAGGCAACTGGTAAAAAAAAAAAATCCAGTTGCCTCTTGAAAAAGCACTTTTGGGACTTCCATCGTATTCTAAACATAATTAAACCCAAATTCACTGGTATTCATTGATGGCACTCAGTGCAAGATTGGGTAGACCCTCTGGGTGTTGGTACATTACATTTCTCATCATCTTTAGCCATTAGCCATGGTAGTTTAGGCTGGTGGAATATGGAGTTGAACAGCATCTGGTGGGTCATAATTTACTACTTCTACCCTAGATGTGCTCATCACATGCTGGTGAAAAGGCTGTCCCCTTCTCTCTTGCACTGTTGGCAAGCCAAAATAACAATTCTGGGCTAACATCTAAGAAAACAGAATGCATGGTAAATATGTCAGGAATACATTTGGAGCATTCACTTGCATTGCACATACTATGTGATCAAGGTAATTTTCTAAATAAGAATCAAATAGTCTGTGTGGCTTTTTAAAATTTATTTTAGTCAAGCAAAAATACTATTAAGCGTTCTGAAAACATGGTTTAAAAAGTATTCATATATTCCTTCTGGTTAGTTAATTAGTCAGTTAGAAATAAGAGTAGTTAATCACATTAAAAATATTCACTTCATTGTCACCTCAGATTTGAAAATCAATTCATCAATAATTCTGTCATCCGTATTTTATGCTGCTTGCCTCTAATAAAGTTTATAGTTACCATCTTCTTTGCTGCCCTTAGTTTGCATGATATAGCAGAACATTAATTTTTTTGACATCAAGAACTAAATGTATTGTTGTCTTTCTTAAAGAACTCAGGATACCAACCACTGTATTCTACTTCTGCTTTTTATCTCACAACAAGCTCGTATAGCATGTAACTTAAACTGGATGTAATGCCTAGCTCCTAGTTACAAAATAAGACAGAGTTGAGGCAGGAGCGTTTGAGGCAACAAAACAGAGAAAAAATGTTATTTGAACTAGAGTTGGGAGACACAATTTGAAGTCACTTTAAAGGTGAGTGGGGAGTGCCATCTGTTGTGCCCTCCATAAACAGTCACCTGCCCATTCTGGCCACTAACTTAACAGTGCAGTATGAGTCCTACATGGAGTAGTAAGTATCAACCTATTTAGCAAGGAATCATGTGCTTTTCTATAAATTATGGTACTAGGCAAAGAAATCACATGATTGAATACACACCTTCTAAAATTGTATATTGAAAAACTGCAGAATAATCACCCAGGCTCCTAACAAGGCCATTCAGTCTTCATTTCTGCCATCCTATCCCCCTACGGATTTGTTTCTCTTTAACTGTTAGGATGTTGAGGAAAATATGTTTTCCCATGAAGCCAATGTGTTTCAAGAGGGCCTTGTTTCCTCAGTCTGTCCCAGTTTAGAGCAATTCACAGCACAGCTGTTCCCAGGTTACGATGACTGACCTCCCACTCGCTCCTTCTGCTGCCTAATCTCTTGAGAAGGCAACGCAAGCTGCTCTCTTTTGCACTTAAAGTTGTCAAGCTCAGTGGAAAAGAGACAGTCTAAACTTTTTAAGCCCATACTCTTGTCTTCTTATTACCTTCCTTAATTTGTTAACTGAGCTGAACTTATATCTTTCCTTCTTTATGACCTATTCCTGCTGACAGTTCTTTTAATGTACTTGGGCCAATCAGTCTATTTGCCATCTGCTCCATCAATGGAGCAGCTTTGTGGTTGGAAACTGTCAAGAACCAAGAAGTCTCCAAGGATTGGCATGGAATTTAGCCAAACCTGGCATCATATTAGAAATGCATACAGGAAGGCAGAAATAAGAGAGCCAGTTATTATTTTTAAAACAAAAGGCCCATTTGGGTTACAGTTTACTTCCCTATAGCTTCTCTTCCCTGGAGGTTTTGTAGGTTTATTATGTCTGGGCTTTAAAAATCTGGTCAACCACTTGGTTTTTCTATAGATTTGTGCTTCTATCTAGTTGTTACCTGGAGTTTTGTATTCAGGATCTGGTACCCCTGCTTCTTTTTGCTCCTGTAAAGTCATATCCTGCACTGGACTAGTTGATATAAAAGCTGGAGATCTTAATTGGCACTAAGAGAAACAAACATAAAGTGAACATCTGTATTCAAACAAAGCAAATCAAAATAATGCAATTATGGTACTAGGCAAAAGTCATCAACATATTGTTGTCTAGATAATAAGCAACCTATTAAAGATTATATATTTCTTTAAAGGTATTCCAGCAGGTTACCTAGAACTGACTGTGAAGTTAAGGTGGCAGCATGCTAAAATTATACAAATTCCCATCTTCATTAATTGTGTTGGCAATGTTCTAAGTAAATTGGTCACCAATCATAAAACAAACTTTCACAATGAATCCTATGGTTGGTTTATTGTCTATATTTCCTGAATCACATTAATTGATGTGACATAAAAATTGACTCAGTTTGTTTATTAACTGCCAGGTTTGTTATTATAAAAACTATGGAAAATTAAACTATATTTTCCCCTGTACTGGTATAATTTAAGGTTGAAGAATTGCTCTGGCCAAAATAGTAATAGAATAAAGAATTTTGAAAACTTTACAAAGAAGCTAATGATTTATTAGTTTTGTCTTGTTTCTATAAGAAACAACAAAAATATATGAAAAAATTATGGGATTTAAGTGCTGCATGTGATTTAGATGAGGGGCTAGAAGGGATGCTTATAAAATTCATATATGACACGAAGCTCAGGGAGATTGTTAACCTCTCAGAAAGCTGGCTGAGGGTTCCAAAGGATCTTAATTGACTTGAATATTGAAATTTATCCAATAAAATATTGTTCACTGGCGAGAAATATAAAGTTCTACACTTAGTCAGAAAAACCCAGGTACAAAATAGGTAGTACCTGCCTCAAAGTAAATATTGTGAGAAGGATCCAGTTATCCAATAGACCACAGATTATGTATGAGCCAAAAGTATGCTATACCTGCCAAAAAGTCAATATGGTTTTGACTGCATCAAATACAGAGATATAATATTAAGATCATAGGAAGCAATAGTACTGCTGAATGCTGTATTAGTCACACTACACTGGAATCTATGTTCAGTTCTAGCTGACACAACATAAAAAGGAATCTGAGGAATTGGAAGAAGTGCACAGAAGAGTAACAAAGATAGTAAGGGATTTGGAGGCTAAACCCTACAAAGTACAGTTAGAGGAACTTGGTTTGTTAAGCCTACAAAATAGGAGACTATGGGGAATCATGATTGCAATCTTTCAATACATGAAGGGGTGTCACAGGGCAGAGAGTGTGGATTTCTTACCTATTGCTTCCAAGAGTAAGATGAGAACAATTGGAGGAAAGCCTTAAAAAGGGAGATCCAAACTTGAAATCAGGAGACATTTCCCGACTGTGGGAAGTATTAAATAGTAGAACAGTCTGCCTCTTGAAGTCATGGATGCGTCATCACTGGAAGTTTTCAAGTAAAGATTAAACAGTCATTTTTCCTGGGTGGTTATGAGGATTCTGCATTGGACAAGGGATTGGACTAGAAATCCTCCAAAGCCCTGTCCAATTCTATAATTGTCCTGATTTTTGTGAATGTCTATGCAAATTTGTTACCAGGGCATCATGTCATCCATTGCAAAAATGCCAGCCTTCCTTTTTTGCTTGGCACAGTCCCAATCTTGGTCATCCTCTTCTTCCAAATGAATATTAGTTGAGAATAAAAGTCCATGCATGTACACTTAGCAGCAATTGTGAGTTGAATGTAATCTGTTGTTTGTCATTCTCTGACTTGATATATCTGAATTGGATTATTTCTTCCAAAATTCTACAGGCCAGACTGACTGGAAGAAGGCACCTAAAGGGTATGTTGGGGAATAGCAATAGCCCTTAGACTTATATACTTCTTCACAGGGCTTTAAAGTCCTTTCTAAGCAATTTACAGAGTCAGCATATTGCCCCCAGCAGTCTGGGTCCTCATTTTACAAACCAGGGCTGAGTCAACCTTGAGCTAATCAGGTTCGAATTGCTGCAGTCCGCAGAATTAGCCTGCCATATTATGTTCTAACCATTGCGCCACCACTGCTTTTGAAGTCAATGAATTGGTGCATTAGTGAAGATGGCAGTTGCCAAACTTCTACGTATTCATTAGATCAAATGCACATATGAGGAGAAAGCAGGGGCAGTCATCCCTACCCCTCACTACCCCAATATGCCTTGGCGTGATGGCTATCATATCTGGGCTGTAAAAATCAGATGACCACAGATAGTAGCAAACAGATTTTATTTATTTAATTTTTTATGGCTGCCCATCTCATCAAGTGACTCTGGGTAGCACACATTTTTTTAAAAAATAAACGCAATTGCACTAATATAAAAAATTAAAATATACTGTATAGCAGACATAAAATACTCTCAATCCTTGCTGTAATCTAGTAGTTTTCTAATGTTTAGAAGACCAGATATAGTACCTACTCATTAAAGATCATGTCATCTTGTATCAGTGGTGGGATTCAAAATTTTTTACTACTGATTCTGTAGGCATGGCATGGCTTGGTGGGCGTGGTTTGGTGGGTGTGGCAGGGGAAGGATACTGCAAAATCTCCATTCCCTCCCCACTCTTGGGGGAAGGTTACCACCTGTTCTCTGAACTACTCAAAATTTCCGCTACCGGTTCTCCAGAACAGGTCAGAACCTGCTGAATACAACCTCTGCCTTGTATATCTTATTTTTCAAAGTACTTTCCGAGTAATGAATATTTTAATTTTTTTTTAATTTTTAAAAAAATATTTATCCTGAGTATTTTTTTTAAAGGTAATATAGACTCAGTTATACTTGGTTTATCTTTGATATCCTGATGTGAGGGTGGATGATTATATCTGCCTCCAGTGTCCTTTTACATTTCTAAGGAGGCTCCTTGCAAAAGCAAACCAAAAATACTATGAACTACTTTATAAACATACTGCAGTTTAAACAATAAGACAACTTTTGACAAGTCTGTTCATCTTTAACAGAACAGCTGCACCAGGTATGGTTACCATCTGTCAGCTACCAAATTCCAGATAATCCCCAGATGCAATAAAGTATCTCTTTATCTTTAACTTTAGAGTTAGGCAGCATTTTCAGAAGTAAAATCCTCCCCATCTCAAATGTTCTACAAAGTTGCACTTGTGTGGTGAAGCTTCTTTGAATCCAATTTAATAAAATCCTACCTAAACACAACCATATCAGGAGAGATCAGAAAAAAACTACCTCAGATACCCTGTGTTTTTTAATTGATGACATGAATCTAAATAGATCGGTGAAGTGATAGAATATAACATGCTTTACTCTCTTCAGAGTGCAAGGATGTTAAGGGTAGTAAAATTCTGCTATCAGGCATTAGAAACACCTTTGCCACAAGAATTAAGAATTAACTTTATTAATTAGTGTTGTTGATCTGTGACTCAACTAGAAACTTTGCAAATTATTACTGAATAACTTTACCAGTGGGTTTTTTGGGGGGGAGGTGGAGTCAGTAGTTTGAAATTATTCTATCTCAATACTGTCCTTGGCCTCAAAGTACTAAGCAATTGGCTCATTAATTACAGGCCAGAACCCTGTTGGAATTAAAGACTTTTTCCCCATTAACATCTAACCCAAACATTTAGAGCAAGATGCTATTTATCCAGATATATGGTATTTGCATATGTCCCTTTATGTGCCTATTTGCATATGTGTGTGTGGACCAGGCTATTGGGTGATACCTCATAATTGTGCTACAAAATATTCTGAAATAATATTCTTCAATTTTTAGTTTCAGATAAAACAGATACTTAGTTTTCTTTCCTGTGTAGTACATAGATGAGCAAAAGTTCACTTAACCTGTGTCAATGCACACAAGTGCATTGATTTGCTTGACTTTTGCTACTTAGCACCAATTTTCACTCATTTAGCTTTTCCCTGCCGTTCAGGGCAGACATTATATAATCCTAAAACACTGAGTGATTTCTTGAAATTATAATGCCAATTGGATTTGCCTGCGATGGTGACTTCAGCAAATGAAAACTGTTATGAAAAGTCATTTGAAATATCTGTGAGTTAGATATGCTTATTAATTAGAAGTTATGCAATGAATGTGACACAGAGGGTAGTATATAGCTACCAATTTGACTATAGTTATCCCATCGTTGTATCTAAATGTATTTTACAGGAAGACTGAAAAAGAAAGATGCTTCAGTACTGTCAGATTCCTGAGAAAAGGTTGGTAGTTATTGGCTCAGCCTTAGTTTAAAAAAAAAAGGAATTACTTTTATCTTTTAACATTTTCTCTAGAACAGAAAACTGCCGAACAGTTCTATGGAAAGATATTAGAATATCTGTGACATTGGGTAGGCATCATTATTATATAATAAGCACTAGCATCCTCCAGAACATTTCCACTCCCAGAGCACAACCAGTGTAGTTAAGGACTAGTCAGGAATTCTAGAAATAATTTTAGGAAGGCTAATGCTGGGAATTAGGAATTTTCTGCTGTTCATCTGGTCTTACTTTCCACAGCACAGTTTGTTAGAAGTCAAACATCTAATTTAAACATATTTAACAAAACGATTAAGGCACCAGACTAGAAACCAGAAGATTATGAGTCCTTCTAGTCCTACTTTAGGCATGCAAATCAGCTACAGGACTTTGAGCCAGTCATTCTTTCTCAGTTTAACTCACCTCACAGAGTTATTAGGGTGAAAAATAGTAGAAGGAAGGAATATTAGATATATTATTCACCTTAATTTTTTTCTAAAAGTAAGGGCATAACAGGAGGATGGGTACCATATAAATTAAATAAATAATAAAACCTAAAAAAACCATATTGGTGCACTTTCTTTAGGATATACCTTCTGCAGATTTAAATAGCAGCCATCACTTCTAGAAGATTCATTGGGACTGCAACTCTCAGATGTTTCCAGTTAGAAGGATGCAGTTCCAAGACAACTGGAAGGTGCCATATTGAATAAGATTATCTTATAAGATAGCCTCAATTGAAAGAAAAACATTCTTGTTTTCATCTGACATTAAAATCCTAAATATTTTTCTCCTTTACGCTGTGGGAAAAGAAGCCACCAGTGCGTACTTACATTTTCAGCAAAGTGCTTTGTGAAGTAATACAGCTAATAGAGGTCTTAGCCTTTTGCAAATTAAAGACTTCCAGATGTTTAAGACCAAAGAAGCTTGAGGACATGGACATGCCCACAGGTTCAGCCTTTGGCATACTAGCCTGTGGAGCTCCTTCCTAAGATGATCCTGTATTTTTAGCAGGGAGATTTGAAGATTTAAACGCAATTTGATTATAGCCCCAAGCATTCCCAGTTTTAGTTTCTATTCAGATCTCCATGTTAAATATATAAAGATCTTGAAAGCAACTGGATGTGGAGAGTTGTGAGAGTATAGATAATTCATGTTGCCACCTCCTGCATTCTGCAGGTGAATGCTCGTATAAGGGATAGTTGGAATACTGCATCCAATTTTGGTTGCCACGATGTAAAAAAAACATTGAGACTCTAGAAGGAGCAAGAGAAGAGCAACAAAGATGACTGAGAGACTGGAGGCATATAAAAAATGTTTGTTGGAATTGGGCATGTCTAGTTTAATGAAAAGAAGGACTAGGAGTGACATGATAGCAGTGTTCCAATATCTGACAGGTTGCCACAAAGAAGAGGGAGTCAAGCTATTCTCCAAAGCACCTGAGGGCAGGACAAAAAGCAATGAATGGAAACTAATCAAGGAGAGAAGCAACCTAGAACTAAGAAGAAATTTTCTGACAGTTAGAACAATTAATCAGTGGAACAACTTTCCTCCAGAAGTTGTGGGTGTTCCATCACTGGAGGTTAAGAAATGATTTGGACAACTATTTGTCTGAAATGGTATAAGGTTACCTGCCTGAGCATGAGATTGGTGCAGAAGACCTCCAAAGCCCCTGTTGTTCTGTTCTGTTCTCTCCTGTTGTTCTGTTCTATTCTATTCTAAATTCACAAAGCCCTAGGACCAACCTCATCAGCCACCTTAACATCGGAAAATCCAGTACTCAAGCCTCTGTGAGAACAGTATGGAAGGAAACTCTCATTAAAGTTTGGAGAATGTGGACTTTTTCTTCCCAAGTATTTTTATAAGACTGATAAAAAACTGAAAATGGATAACTCTCTTCCCACTACTTTCTGATGATTTGGTAAGGCAAGTTCTCTCCTGTCATGTCAATTCACAATTGTTCTAAAAATGGTGGGAAGCTCTCTACTTTCTTCAGCATTTTGTCATCCAGCTGAGAGAAAGAGCTTCAGCAGAAGTAAAGAAAGTGGGATTTATCCTCCCTATATGAGTTGCTGGAGAAGTTATTAGTGGGTGTCTGTGTATATGCATGCATGGGTGTCTGGAAACTCTGCTTTCATCCAAAGAAAGAAAAAAGACAAAGGATCAATTGTGAAGAAACTGCTAGGCTCAGGAAAAAAATGGGTGGGAACAGTGAAGAGAAGGCACTGAAAATTGGAGGACCGAGAAGCAGACAAATAGACAATTGTGAAAGGTGTGAAGAAGAGGCAAAGCAGTTTTACAACAAAGAAATCAACAAGCACCAAAGTAACAATCTGAGAGGGCGAGAGAGAAGTAAAGCTTTTTATCACTTGATTCACCCAGCCTAAAAAAGAATCAGAGAGAGAAAAAAGCAAAACACAGTATGTGCTGGGGCCTGGAGGATAAAATTGAAGACTGAAATTGGAAACAAATTAGAGTTGCTGAAGTGATTTTTGTGGCACTCAAAAAACGCAGTCATGAATATTAGCAGAGATCTTGTAGCAGTTTTAATTCAATACATAAAGGTACAAGAAATGTATTTCAGGACTCGGTAAATAATGCAGAAGGTTAAATTCAGGGGTTTAGGTAACAAAATAAATTATGCCCAAGAGAAATAAGTACTTGGGTTTAGAATTAAAGGTATATTTGCATATAAATAAAGCCCTGCAAGGGTGTGGCATATTCCTACTCATAGTCTTACCTACATTTATAATATCTCAAATGAATTTATGACATTGCAGCATAGAAGAAAGCCTACGTTCATTTTATTTTATTTAGCAATAGCACTTAGAGTCATAGAGCTTTACAGCCCTTTCTAAGCAGTTTACAGTGTTAGCGTATTGCCCCAACAATCTGGGTCTTCATTTCACCGGCCACAGAAGGATGAAAGGCTGAGTCAACCTTGAGCCAGTCAGGACTGAACTCCTAGCAAAGGGCAGAGTCAATTTGCAATACTGCATTCTGGCCATTGCAATACCATGGTTCTTTTTATTTTATTTGTTATATTTATATAGCAATCCATCTCACAATCGAGTGAGTCTTGATGTATTGTAGCCATTTAAAAAGCACTTTGCAGCCAAAACTAACCAAACAAAAGCCAACCATTTTAGACTGACAGCAATGTCAGCATTCATTCATTCCAGTGAAGTTATTTGGAAGCTTTCCAGATTGTCAAATATTTGAAGAGCTTTCACATAAAATGTGGAGCAAATTTATGTTCCTCTGAAAAAGAGGACCAAATGATAGTTCACATTACCAAAAAAAGATGTTGACTAAACATTAAGAAAAAAAGATTTGTTACGAGCAATTAAGTAGCACAACAGATTAATTCAGAAATAGTGGACTTTTCTTTATTAAATGCCTTTAGATAAAAGCTGTGTTAAATGCAAGCATGACAAATTTTCCTACATGAGACGGAAGTTCCTTCTAATATTACAGCTATGTGAATAGAAACCTTGCTATCAGAACATTCAAGCCTTTGGATTCTTTTTATTTGATTAAACAAAAGAAGGAAAATACATATAAAATTCATCATAAAGTTTACCCCTCCTAGTGTAATTGAGCTTTGTTGTATTTAGGTGAACTACAGTATTTTGGGTTGACATTTTCTTCTATTTAAGAGACAATATATACAGTTCTTTTGTAGCATTTTATTGCTAGTCAAAGTGGGG
Source organism: Psammodynastes pulverulentus (assembly GCA_025802295.1). Classification (NCBI taxonomy): domain Eukaryota; kingdom Metazoa; phylum Chordata; class Lepidosauria; order Squamata; family Psammodynastidae; genus Psammodynastes; species Psammodynastes pulverulentus. The sequence goes on along the minus strand of JAOYMU010000263.1, from coordinate 45,956,658 downwards.
AACCTAATTCGCCCTTAAGTTCACCCTGTTGCTTCCAATGAAAGCCAAATTTGCAGTTTTCCATCTGGAAAATTCCTTAGCAGAACTGTATGTTATCTGTTCCATACATTCCTTATAAGACACCTTTGTAACCAGAGCACTTACTGAGTTGACAGAATCACCTTTCTTTCATCCTATATAGGCTGGGGGGGATCAGTTTTTAGATCTAGTATGTCATTTCTGTTCCAAGCATTCCATGCCAATCAATAACTAATTAAAGAACAAGAAATGGTAGGTAGAAATCAGTAGAAGTTAGCAATGAAACGGTTAGTTCCTCCACAGATCTGAATTTGCATTAACCATGTTTAATTTATTCATAAAACACCTGGAATTTGTAGCAAGCAGCGAAGTGCCAAGTTTACAGAAAACAGGTTATTGAAAATAATAAAAGCCAAAGTGAACTGCAAAAACTACCCAAACTATTCTCCAAAGTAAGCAAATGGGCAATAAAATGGTAAATGAAATTCAGGATTCAGAAGTACCACATTGGGACAAAACTTCCCAATTCTGCACTGAACTAGGTAAGGGTTATCAAAAAAAAGAAAAAAAGCTTGAGGTTTTGATGGAATTCAAAATAATGTTATTGGACTGAAAATGAAATAGCTACATTTGTACACCTCAGGAAGGTTATCCTACTTTAGAAATGATCTATCAAAATGGCCCAAATCTTGGGCATACGATAAAAAAGCAGTTTATACTACACTGATAATATAAGACTGACTGATACAGAGACAGAAATAATTTTTTCATTCTTTTATCACACAATGTTTAGTCATTCCCAAAAAACCACATTGATTAATTCAAAGAAAGGAAATTAATTGGAGTTTCTCACTATAAGGTGTGCTGAAAGTAAGGACAGTTTTGATGGAGGAAGGGCATAGTAATAGGAAAAATGGCTACATTTATGTTTTCTGATGGTGTTTTTGGAAGTATCTGGTGACTGTGAAAAACACAATGTAGAATTCAATAGTACTTTGGTGTAATTCAGTGTTATATTCTTAAGCCTGGACTCAATTTCCTGATAAATAGAAATACTAAATCCATAGGATAAATATTTTGCATGACTGGAAGACAAACCAGTTTCAAATGTTCAAATTGAATGCTTAATTAACATGGAATAGGAAGGGAAAACTGGTTAATTTTCATAACTATTAGATCGTCAGAACAAAGAGATAGGTACTGTAAGTAGGAAGTTTTAAATTAACTTGTAATATATTGTTTTCTAGTTTTAGGAAATTATGAATTATTAGGTGATTACCTTCGCTGAAGACTTTGTTACTTCTTACATCTGGCAATCTACAGATTTTCCCAGTTGAAGTCTTTAGGTACTTGACAATATAAGACCTATGATGCAAAACAAAACTTCCCACATTTATATATTGAACATGATTGCTATGGCTGATATAGTGATAATTTTATTTCATTACACTAATAATAAGCATTAATAAAAATACTATATTTCTTACCACTGGAAGTCAAACTAATTTGTAGATGAATTCTAGCTTTGTATGTGTCCTAATCCATAAAAAAGTTTAAATTATGTCATTAGTAGTAGATATTTTGCAGTTTCTCATGTTTTACATAACTTAGTAATCTGTGAAGAAAATGTGAAAATGTTGATCAGGCATTCATCTAATATTTGATTTTTCCAAATTTTTTGTTTTTAAAAGAGTTTTATTGGTCAAAAATATACAAATTCATCGCTTACATAAGTAGAATTTTCAATTATCAAATAGA
>JAOYMU010000263.1:45935996-45947741 GCA_025802295.1 Psammodynastes pulverulentus | reverse complement strand
AATAAGACCGTGTCTTATATTAATTTTAGTCCAAAAAAACACACTAGGGCTTATTTTCGGGGTATGGCTTATATTACAGCCCGTCCTGATAATCAAGGTAGGGCTTATTTTCGGGGAAACAGGGTAGTTCAGATTTCCAAAGATGCAGGTGAATCAGAACATGCCTGCTGATTTGGGATTTTGAAATCTCATTTTCACTATAAAAATATTTTTAAAAGCATAATGATAGTGTACATGTTTCAGGAAAAGAACCACAGTGTGTACAATAACTTGTAGGGTGGAAATGTTTTTAAAATCTCCAAACCCTAAAAAGTGAAATGTGTCACAAACTAATAAAATACTGTGTTTTACCTAATTGACTTAATGTGAAAACAGGGCCACATTTTCAGAAAAATAAAAATTACTGATATTGACAGGTATGTCTATCTTCATTGTAGAAGTGAGAGTTTCCATTGTCCTTAAAAGGACTATTGCTATGTTGTTCCCTTAACAGGCTGGTCATTAAAAACTAGAGAATAATTGTCCAGTCACCAATCTCAATTCTTGAGAAGGCAATGAGATACAAAGGACTGTGAAAGAAATGAACTATCTGGACCCTTTTCAGCAGTTGTGGGATTCCAAATCTTTTCCTATCAGATCTATGAGAGCATGCTTTGCGCACACACACGCACTTCGCAGCACTCAATGACTGCCCTCAGTGTCAGTGCTGGAGAGATGAGCTGTTGAGGCGCAGCAAATCAGATGAGCTAAAAAACAAGGGAATATAGGACAGGGAATGGCAGGGGATGGGAGGGGGGGCCCAGCCAGAGGTGGTATTTGCTGGTTCTCCGAACTACTCAAAATTTCCACTACCAGTACGCCAGAACCAGTCCGAACTGGCTGAATACCACCTCTGCTTTTCAATCAGAGTTTAAACTCACGATAGGAACAGTGTTAGTTGCTCACATTTGTGACCTTTGATAGGGGGATTATGATCCTATTCCATAACGTTGAATACACTAACAATGGTATCTTTCTGGTATACCTGTAACAACTAAGATTCGGAGTGGTTCCATTCCATTCCTTCTTGACTGCATATCTCCAGTCCATTACTTCAGGACTTGGAGAGATCAAATCCTCAAGCAAGTCTAATGTGGGATGCCACAGAGCTTGACCCTCTTACCTTATTTTATTTAACATCTGCCCAAATCCTTTAGGGGAGGACTCTGAATGGTACATGTATACCATAGGCCACATGGGAGATGCAGCAGAGGTTTTCACCTAGTATTTCAAACTTTGACAGTTTTGATGGAGAAAATCAGTTTGATTTTAACTCAAACAAGATGCAGTGGTTTTTGATACAGAAACTGACTGAGTGGAGATAAAATAAACTTTACCTCTAATGTGATTTAATCTACCAGAAACTGCTGTGCTGAAATTTAGGAATTTCCTGGATTTACAGCCCTGTTAGAAACCATAGTGGAAAATGAGCCAGGAGACCTTTTGCCTGACTTCATTTAGTGTGCCAGTTGCAATCTTTCCTGGTACATGAGGTGTTGGCAATGGTCAGTCATGCCCTCGTCATCTCACATTTGGATTACTACCAGGTAGCTGCCAATGGTACAGTATGCAGCTGTCCATATGTCAATCGAAAAATTTGGGGGAAGCTCACAGCCTAGTCTACTAAGTTAACATTGCAGTGGAAATATGGCTATCATTGTTATGTCCCATGCATGTCCCTAGCAGTGTTTACTAAACCAAAACCTGATTCAGAAATGCTTGTATTCTGTACATTATTGTCCTATCTTCTCCAATTGGCAACCAGTGCACTGGAGCAGGGATGGAGAAGCATTAAACAAAATGACATTTTCAAACATTACCAGAGTATTAGTACAGCAAGGAATTATTACCCAATCTGGTTATTATTATAAAATGGTGCGAAGAATTTTTCATTTGTTTTTATTCTTTGCTGTTGGAGACATGGAAAAGAATGAACTGCCCCTTGGTTATGAGCACAGAAAATGAAATTAGGCATGTCTAACTTAATCTTATTCTGTTGGCTGTAAAATGGAGATAACAACAATTCATCTCATCATTAATTTGCATATTAAGAGGGCTATATCTTCATAGGTTCCATAAATCATAAAACTGCAACATGACCATACCTCAATGGTACAGAACATGCTTTGTATGCAAAAGGTGGTGCATTCAGTCTTTGGCTCCCATAAATAGGATTTCATATTGTCTGAAATCCTGGTGAGCTACTACAAGAACTGAGCTAATGGATAAGTAATCTCCTTTGGTAGAAGGTTCCGTGTGATGTTTCTTTATTGGAAGGATCCGTTAACAGAAGACGGGGATGGTAGCTGGAGAAAAGGACTCATAGTAGCAATATTCCCTTTGAGTATGAAATATCCTTCTCGGATGAGTTAACAAAGTTCTAGGATTAGTAAATTTTAGGTTGCAAGTTAATGATTTCAGTGATGATCCATGATGTGACTACTACTGATTTTGTATTGGTTTCATCTTTACTTGCTTCTATGATTTAGTAGCCAATTTAATGGTTATGGATTTTAAAAGCCACAGAAAAACATACCTAAAAAATGAACTAAGGGAGCATCAGCCCAAGATATTTTGCAGGCTTCATTGCACACAAAGGAGTGGTACTGCTCTGGAGGATTAGTTGGTTTTATCTCCTTTTGGGCATTTGGAGGTGGAGGTGGAGATGGAGTCTGCTGGGCCACAGCTGCATTTAATTTAAAAATGGTATCAAAACACATTAACGCAAGAAAGCTTTGTAAGGCATCTTTTGTTCTGGTGCTATTTTACTGGCAGAGTCTAAACTATTACTGTAATTGGCACAGATAAAAAAAGCTACTTTTATGTGGAAAAGCAAAACCTTTTTCCTCTCCACACTCATTCCACATCATTACTAGCCTTCACTTTTGAACAAAGGTGATTAGAACATGAACTTCAAGAATCACCATCTGTTTTCAGATTATTGGGGTGCCCTTTGCTCATTGTCCCCGTTTAACAAAGCAAATGTATCTGCCTGGCAACACAAATATGTATGCTTCAGCAAGAAAAATATGACTTTTTTCCATAAACAAACTAATCTTATTACCTGGATATCATCCTGTTGGAACTTAGATATACCTATGAAGGGTGGCAAATCATTTAATTTGGTCCTTAATTTCATATGAACTAACAAAATTGAACTTTGCAATTTAATAATATGTAGATAGCTTAGCCATCTAGTTTTTGCAATATTGCTTTTTGCTTTAAATCCATACAAAAACAGATAGGATAAATTGTTCACAAAAAATTAGCACAATTTAGAAAATTTTCTTCAAACATAAGCATATATGCAAAAATGTTCATATTTCTGATATAGAAATTAGTCTGGCTACATTTATAATTCAACATAGATACAATGGCACATATTAAGATTAAACTGATTTATTATCCCTCTTTTTAGGCCTATTTCATGAAGGAGAGATAGATCCTTTGGCTAAAGCAATTTAGTGAATTTGTTGGATGTGTTTGGATGGTTTCAATAAGAGAATATAATCCTTTATATGTGCAGATAATATGTAGAAAACAAAGAGAATCATGAGCTAGAAAGGGGCACTGGGACCAGCCCACCTTCAGGCAGGAATCCAAACTAAATTATCCCTGATAAATGACTATGGAGTCTATATTTTCACACACCAAGTGATGGAAGTTTACTACTGATTTTATAAATGCTTCTACTAACTGCTTTTAACATTAACAGATGTTTCCTAACATTCAAATGCTGTCTTCCTTCTTATAACCTAAGACAGTTGTTCCATACCAAGTACTGCAGGGTGGGAAAAAACAGTCTTGGCCTTCTGTGGGATTCTCCTTATGGCAATACTTTTCAAGTATCTTACCTTCTCTCAGTCATCTGTTTCACAAGTAAAATACCCTGTTCCCTCAGTCTTTCCTTGTAAAATTTAGCCTCCAGAGCCCTGAACATTCTTCCTGTCCTTTCCTGTATCTAATAGGTTTTTTTTTCCTGGTCCCAGAATCAGGCATGGTATTTAAATGGGGGTCAATAGAAAAAGCCAGGATGAAGAGATGGAGCCTTTATATAACAGGCACCTAAAAGACAACAAATTTGGCCCTTAGAGTGGGGACATTCCAAAGTTTGGGCATTACCACCAAGCTTATTCTCAGCAAACATCAAGTGATGAACACAGAACATGGCTTCTTCCAATGATTGGCTGTACTGACCATTTTATAACTGTAGAGGTAAATGTGCCCATTAAGCCATTTCTATCAGATGCGAAGCATCGACATCAGATTATGTCTGGGTAGCCATGGTGAATCAAAGGTTAAAGATCAGAAAATGTGGGGAGAATGAAGAACAAAACAGTAGCTGGGGTTGGGAACAGCAGATTCAAGGAAAGAAAACGAACAAGAGGACTGCCGTGGTCTGCAAGCTGTGTGCTGGGGAATAATGAGTCAAAATCCACTTTAGTGAGCCAAAATCCACTTCCCTCTTGTCCCTCTACTGTAAGCACCAGAGGCCTGCATCTCAGCAATTTTCAGCAGAAGCAGGCCCAGCCTGAAGCTGGGGTATCCCAGCTGACAGTAGCTCATTACCAACAAAAACAGCAGGCTGTTACAGCTCTAGCAAGAATCACATGGTTCAGCCATTGAATTTCCAGTCACATCGCAAATGCTTTTTCTCCTTCGCAGACTCCAGCATGCAGCACCATAGGCTGAGTCTTTTGGACTGAAGATAATCATAATAAAAAACTCTTAAAACCTGGAATCTGAGCCTATGCTTCTCTGAACAGAGGCGGCAACAGATTGCAGGCAACCAGCAGTAAATGTGTGTACTACATGAGAGTTAATGAGAAGGTGTCCTTTCTGAACACCGTTGCCAAGAGAGAGCTTTGTCCAGTTCCTATTGTAATCTGTCCATTGATTTTAATGGCATCAGGAGCCAATACTCAGACCTAAATAGCTTGTTTATTCTCTGGTCTTTCATCTTGGAAGAGCCTTGAAAGGTTTTACAGATCATCTCCTTGCATCTTATTATAAAGGCAGATATTTCTTGGGGCCATTGGCTATGGCAAGTTTAATGTTTATTTGTGAAATAGTAAAAAAAAAAAAAACCTATAAATGTTCCTTACACATGGGGGGAAATTTAACTAGAATGATACAATTAATTCCTGCTTCTACAAAATGTGTGATTCTTTTGGATTATATGATCAACTGGAATCATTACAGGGTATATAAACTTATTGTTGAAAGAACATGGCTTTCTTCAACTAAGAAAAAAAGCTAGCAAACTGAAAATTATGGCATTCTACAAACCAATTGCAGGGGAGAATTCCTATTTGTAATGTTGACATTATGTAGAACCACATTCAAATATCATGAAACCTCAGTAGGTGATTAAGGGCTGGCCTATCTCACAGGGTAGTTATTGTAGGGGCAAATTTGAGGAGATGCTACAAAAGCTGCCTTCAGATCCAAAAGAAGGTGGGATATAAATCATATATATGTATAGTACGTGTACTATATTCAGATATATTATAGCCATGGCATACTCCAAGTAACAACGATGAGATCCCCACAAATACAAAACTAAAGCTAGCCCTCATCTTGAAATGCTGCTTTTCTGTGCAAATGGAGGACAAGGAACTTCCCCCATTATTGACAAAAAACAGTCAAGAAGAAAGATGGTCTTATTACCTGATTTTACATGTAGCCAAGGGACAACTGAATTTCTATAGCTAAAAGATGGGAACTGGCTTGGTAAAACCATTTTATTCTAGTGTCTATCTATCTTCATGATTGTGTAAACTATTTTTCTGTTATGGAATTAAGAAAGCATATACCCAGGAGGATGAAAGTCACACAGAAAGCAAAGCCAAAGGGCAAATGTTGAAAGAGAGATAAAATGCTCTAGTGTTCTCAGGTTGAAACCAAAAAGTCTCAACCTGAATATGATAACTGAGCTCCAGCTAAGGCCAATCAAGGACTCTATCCTACTATAATTATACTTTGATGTTTCAGTCTTATGGTTGACATGCTGACTTGCTTTCAAGATTGGTTATGAAGAATTACTTTAGTTGATCATTTTCCATTTCTATTTGAGGGCTGAACTGGCCATAACCTTGCTTCTTGCTTTCAAAAGAAACATTTGTATCTGAGAGTAGCTCATCTTGTGATCTTACCTTGGAGGGATTCATATTTTTTAAGATGAATAGTTTGTCCTATATTCCCAGAAAGTATTCAAACACAGTCTTCTGAACTAATGCAGTCCAGAATAATTGTACATCAATCTGACTGCATGCTTTGCTTCATTGGGGGATGGGAGTGACTGTATACTTCCTACTTCACATGTTGAAGAAATACCAGTTACAAGTGACAGCAGGTCACATGCAGCAGAATATTTCAACTTCAGTTTTTGTATATGTTTATTTTAAAAAGATTCTGAACCTTTTGATGTGTATTTTTTGGTTTGGTTTGGTTTGGTTTGGTTATGTGCTACCCATCTTGTCTGGAGGCAACTCAGGGCAGCTCACAATTATTAAAACCAGAAACATTAAAAAATAAAACAGAAATCACAATAAGCATAGTTATACTAAAAATTTATCATTAAAAGTCAGGCGGGGGGGAATAAAGGAATACAAAGACCGTGAGGGGAGGTGGGTTCTTCTCTCAATCTACTAACCATCTTCAGAATGATACCCTGCTGTTGGGGCCCCAAGCCCGCTGGCAGAGCCAGGTCTTCAGACCCTTACAGAAGGTCAGACGGATCTGTGCAGATCTCACCTTGGAGAACGTATGAAGAGGTGTGGCTCTTCTCCCGGATCTCACACACCAAAATGTCTTTGATATGGGTTTTCTCTCTGTAGGGATATCCCATAATCACTCTCTGGATTCAGAAATCTGTTATAGGAGGCTCCAGACAAACAATCTCCACTTTACCAGTTCAGTACGTGCTTTTCTGCAATGGCTTCAGGGCCAAATTAGTTGATCACATTTAAAAAGACTTACAGTCAATGATATGCAGGCAAGAGCTAGAGATATATTTTTTTAATTTGTATTTTGCGATCTTCTCTTCAGGGATAGGATGTAAGAGGACGTACCGGTTATATCAAAACTATGGACTGTGGCTCTAAATGCTTTGAAGTTCTGAAATCAGATAAATAAGAATATTTATTCACCTTCATAGCATGCTAGAAAAGATATAAGGTGGAGATGGAGGAAGCCAATTGATATTCCTACTCCCTCGTATAAATGTTAAGAGTGCTCAGTTCCTCTGTAATACTTCAAAATGAACACTCTACCTCTCTTCAGTTTATTTTCTTCCCCTCCATGGTGCAATCCATCCCAGTGGTTGAGACATTAAAACAAGCTCATAAATGCCTCCTCTGATTCTTCCTGCTCAGATGGGGCTCCCTGATTCCTCTCCCTGAAGCCAGTCTGTGGTGCGATGCAATAAAAAGTAAATGACTTTGCATGCTATCTCCTGGCTTCATTGGCTTCTAATTAAGAAATAATGAGGCAGACTCTATTCTAGACTGCGGAACTAATAAATGACGACCAACATGTCTCCTGTCCCAGTTTTATGTTAGCAGTGGAAATAATCCTGGCCCACTCAGGGCTCTCATTTGTGTAGGACAGATTTTTGTAACTTGAAAGATTATCAGCATCCCAGTGAAGGTTGAAGAAGAAGCAAAAACAAGAAGGGATCTCAGTGGGTTTTCTATACAGGCATGTGCCTTCCTCTTTCCTCCACACACAATGCATATAACACTCTTTACTATTTTATTGTCCTTGTGATCCTGGAAATGATTTGTGGAGGGTTAAAGGATTTATGTTAATTAGACATAATAATAACCTGAGGTAAAATGTGGTTAAGGAAATGGCTATGGCTTTTGTTTGTACAATTTACCTCATATTTGTTTTTTCAGTACTTACTCTATTTAAAAAGCTCATTTTCATACCTATTAGCATGAAAAAAGTGGTAAGAATTTAATGTGTGATATCCTTGTATAATTCATAGAATTTTAGAGGCACTCTGGATTCCATTGTTTTCCATTAGCAGCCATCTTACCTTTTTCTCATTATCTATTCCTCTTTTGGGGGACTGGAGTCAGCTTCCCTTAAAATTTACTATGAAGGGGAAAACAGAATAGCTACATAGTGTGCTTTGAAAGACTATGCTAGGAACCCTCTGTCTGGAAGCTGCATTTCCCCAACATGTCTTTTGGGAGATGTAAAAGGTCTCCTGATTAATGAAACCCCACAGAGTTAGTTCATTAATATATCAAACAACACGCATAAAAGACTTCCCTGGATTGGTTAAAGATGTTATTTAGATCACATTGCAATGTGGATTGCAATGTGGTATCAATGTCAACTGAGATTTCTTCTGTTATTTTAGTACTAAACTTTTGTAGCTTATCCCCTCACTCCTCCTTCACTCATCTCTCTCTCCCCCAGCTCTATCTATGCATGGTCCTTGGTATTTTTCAGGGCACTGAAGCTATTTGCTTGTATAATCTTTTTATTATTATTTTGGTAATTTCTATTATTGGAACCATATTTTTATAGGCTTTTCTTTTTTAAAAATCCTATAGGATAAAAGGCAGTTTGGGAAAAGACCAACTGCAACAGAAAAAAAAAAACCCTCTAAATGGAAAATATTTCTCCACTATTTCCCCAAGTTACCGCTTCAGATAAGCAACCATATGAATTGAGGGGTGAAATTCTGTTCGCATGGAATAAGTAATTAGGTTTGAGACATCTTAGAAGTGGACAAATTCATGGAGAAAAGAACCATCCTTTGCAGTTAGCCAAATAACTTAATGGAACTACAAAGTAAAAAGATATTAGACCTTGAAAAATTGCATGCAAAGGTTGGCAAACTTCCTAGAAACAAATAACCTGATACTATTGCAAAGAGAATGCTGGGCTAAAGGAGATTTAGCCCAGATTTATTTATTTATTCATGTATTTATTTATTTCTTATTTGCCACACATCTTACCATAGGGTAACTCTGTTACATAGAATCTAAAAGATAAAAAATTAAAAACATTAAAACCAAAGACAAATGGGGAGGGCAGGGGCAGAAGACAGGGGAGGTGGGATCTATTATTACTCAATCAGCCACCTCCATTGTGCTGTTCCCCCACTGGGGCCCCAAGCTGACTGGAAAAGCCAGGTCTTTAGGCCCTTACAAAAAGATAGGGGGGTTGGGGCCAACATCACATTGAGGAGGTAAGATATTCCGGAGGGCAGGATCAACAGCAGAGAAGACCTTCTTCCTAGACCTGCCAGCCAGAATAATTGGGCTCACAGGAGCTGCAGCATGCCTCCTCTCCCAGCATAAGTGATACAGACCAATCCCAGCGGGATGAGACGGTCTCTCCAGTAACCTGGACCCATGACATGAAGGGTTTTAAAGGTGTTCACCAATACCTTGAATTGCACTTGGAAGCAGACTGATAACAATGCAATTCTCGAGCAGTGGTGTTACAGGGGCCTTTTTTGAGGGCCCCAAAACTAGCCTCGCTGCTGCACTTTGCACTAACTGTAGATTCTGAATGCTCTTCAAGGATGGTTAGTGGTATCCCCAGGGCTTTTCCTTTTAAACTAGTAACCTAGACTCTTCCTAGAGAAAGCTAAATAGAAAGGAATATGGATTGATTTGGATAGAATTTTCATTTCTGCTCATTGTCCTGGATTGACCAGGATAATCCCAGTTTGTGAGGAAGAATTCTGCCTAAAAATCCCATCTTGGAAAATCCTGATTTTTTCAAAAGAGATACACCAATACAGAGAAATTTGGTATGCACCTGTAAGTAAAATCCAGACAGTGCTCTCCAGCTAGCTGAGAACACCGCATTCTATATTACAGCAGCAGCAAAAGCAAAACCTAAGTGACCAGGAAAAAGAGAAGCAATAATGTGTCTAGCAACAAAATCCAATCTGAAAATGTGTTAGGTGTACTGGGAGTGCTGTCTGTGTATTTTGCTAGGCATGGCTAGATTTGTGCAGGAGCCAAAAGGGAGCCTATGCTATTGGTATTGAGCAACCACTATTCACAATCTGTACATCCTCTCTTCCTTGCTTTCAGGCAGGGGTACCTGGTAGGAATTTAGGAGAGAATAAAGTGCTAGTAGTTTTAAAGGCTTGCTCTGCCCATGAATTAAAAACTAGAGCCATTGTCTCTCTTTCATAAGGAGACAGGATTTTTGCTTTCTTGGTTTTGACTATAGAAAAGAGACAGACGCTTTTAAATAGTGGACTGGTTATTATTCCAATTTACTGTACTTCCTGTTTTGGTATTCTTTTGGAGCGTCTGTTCAGAAATGGGTTCTTTAGCTGTTCACCCATTTCTAAATCATTCAATAGACTTTTCTCCTTCATTTCCTCTTTCTCTCTCCCTAACAGAAACACTTAGATGAGTGCTTCCAAGTCCAGTCATCTGACTACAGAAAAAATTGGGGTGAACAATGGATTATATTGTCTTAACCCCTCGTGCTTCTCCAGCAATTCCTAGTTTTTGAATTGTGCAGATCAACATGATTGAATAAGGGGGAAAAGAATCAATCAATTATGGAGTGCGCTGTTGACTCACTCTCTTTAACTGTTGCGCTTTTGAATTTAAAAAAGGGTAAAGCAAATAAATCTATTAATTATACTGACAGCCTAATCCTCCATATGATAAAACACAAAACAAGATTTATTTGTTTGCTTGTTTATTTATTTAAGTAATATATCTAATCATCCGTCTCATCATGGTGACTCTTGGCATCTTACAGATTAAAACCAATAACAAAATAGTCTAAATTATATACCATCCCCAAAAGCCCACCACTCTTATATCACATGCCTGAAGTAGAAAGAGAAAGCATACCACCTATTATCAATAAGATCACAATTAACAATCCACAATTGAAAAAAAAGGCTCATTCAACCACGTAAGACTTTATGTGGCCTTGTGAAAATCATGTGGGGCTTCATAGGTGATAAACAGCACTCTGAATTATATCCAGAACCCCAATGGAAGCAACTGCAGCTTGTGGAATAGTTGTAGCCTATGGTCATATTGTGAAATATCCAAAACTGCTTGCACCACTGCATTCTGGCCCTGCTGCAGCATCTGAATCTTCTTTGAGAGCAGCCATGTGGAACATTTTACAGTAATCCAGCTTGGGAGGTGATTAAGTCTAAGGGTAATAGTGCTGAAATGGCATCGATCATGTTTTCCAATGACCTTTAGTGTATTCATATGAGGATAGTGCATCCATCCTGATCCTCCTTGACCTTTCAGCAATATTTAGTATCATCAATCTTGGTATCTTTCTGGACTGATTCGTGGAATTAGCAATGGGAAGCTCAGTGTTTTGGTGGTTCTCTTCCTTTCTCTGGGACCCATTCCAGTCAGTGTTGGTAGGTGGAAAGAGATTGAATCCAAGGTCCCCACTACGCCTTAGAGAGGAAAAAGTACAACTCAGCCTGGTTCAATGTAGTTGCATGGAGCATTATTAGATACTAAAACCATGAAACTACAAATATAATTCAGAAAACAATGGTCAAATGTTGTGATGTTAAAGGAATAGAAACTCCTTCAATCACATAAATGTATTTTATTAAAAAGTATTTTTAATATAAATTTCATCCGTATATTTCCTTTTCATGGTAATATTTAATCTTCCTTTTTATTTCCAAAAGGCATATCAAATTAGTTAATATATCTTAAAACGAAT
>JAOYMU010000263.1:45913368-45926019 GCA_025802295.1 Psammodynastes pulverulentus | reverse complement strand
GCTGGGTATTCTGGGAGTTGAAGTCCACATACCTTAAAATGACTAAGGTTGGGAAACACTGTGCTAAATGAAGAGTGGGTGTATTTCATAAATGTTGCTAAATGAGGAGTGGGTGTGAAAATTCAATATTTTTCCTCAGTAATTAAGAGTAGTGTTTCCCAACTCTTCTCATCTGGTACCCAAACCTGTCTAAATAATTTAATCATATAGGTTTTTTTGCTAACAGGCTCTGTTGTCTAGGGAGCTACATCTGGCGGCCTTAGGCAATGGACCTTTTTTGCTGTGGCATCTGCATTGTGGAATATTCTACCTCATAAGGTAAGGACAGCCTCATAGCTTCTGAAGGTCCCTCAAGACCTGATTATGCCAGCAGACCTGAGGATCCTGCAGGACAGGTGAAGTAGTGGGGTGGCTGTTTTTATAGTTTTTAAATCTTCTAGTAATTGTTAACAATACTGATTTTAGATATTTGTTGTTTTAGTTTTGTTATAACCTGCTCAGAGTCACTTACTTATAACATGGGCAGTTATATAAATTAGAAAAATAAAATAAAAATGTAACAGCAATTTGTTGCTGCCTTTATCAGAGGTGACTTTGGAATTTCTTCTCCTAGATGGGATGCTTGTTTGTATGACTGCAGTCTCATCATGCATATTAGTTTAGTAAAAACATATTTTTAAAGTTTATTTAAGAAGTAGATCTGGACTTCAGATATCTTGAAGTTTGAAGGCAATACTAATGGAAACTAGGCACCATAGAGAGCTTTTCTAAATACAAGGGCAATTTATTAGCTTTTACATGATTTAGAGATTTGGCATTTGTATTGAGAACTTGTGGATCTAGGCCATGTTATGCTTGCAAAAGTTCAAATATTGGCCCAGCTAATCATTAACTATATAATCAAATTTTATAGAGATATGAATCTTAAGAAGCACAAATATGCACAATACATTAGGCAATTATATATTGGTATTTGCCAGTATTTTATATAATCAGGTTTTGAAGATTGTAGAGATAATTATTGATTCAACTTTAGCCACTGCCCTCAGCTGAGATTTAATGGGTATAATCTGTAACAAAATCTCCAAAGTATAACTGATCAAATAAAAAGTAAATCCAAAAATAACTTCACAAAAGAACATGAAAAATGTAATAACAGCAAGAAATAAATAACTAGATAGATATATTCAAATGTCAAAAGTCCTCTTGAACAATTCTGGTTTTAATACTTTCCTAAAATCATACAGTTTAATCTTCTGGTTGATGCAGGACTGGACTGTCATAGAATACATGACAAATGGCCATCCTATTTCTATAGTGGTACCTAAAACTTGTTTAATAAGGGCAACCTTGGCTTGGGGATTTAAACTCTCAGAATTTCCCAGCCAGCCATGAGGAATTCTGTGAGTTAAAGTTAAAAGTCCACACATCTTAAAGTTGCCAAGGTTTAATTTAATTTAATTTAATTGGGATTTATAGCCCGCCCCATCTCCACAGCGGGACTCGGGGCGGGTAACAAACAAGTAAAAGCACATAAATGAAAGTACTAAATACAACAAGTACAATATAAAATATATCAATAAAATGCAATAAAATAGAGTTAAAAAAGTTAAAAACCCTACACCTAAAAGAACCATAAAAACCCGGGGACTATGCATAAAGCTCAGTTCTATCTTTAATGGGATCTAGAAAAAAGCAACTCATATGCGTAGGAAGAATTTCAAATAGCTTTCTAGTGACTTTCACATATGAATATAGAAAGAAGCAGATTCTTTCATAGATATACAATAGTTTTTCATTAAAAGTGTCTTCACAGAGTACTCTGCCCACACCCTCTTGGCATTTTAAAAATCTGTAAACATATATCAGTTTCACCAGGCTTTTAATTGTTAAATTATGGTGATTGTTTTAACTTTTTACATTGTTTCTGTTTATAAATGTTGATAACCTCTTTAACTATTCACCAAATTAGATGAAATTGGTAATAGATTAAAAGGGGACATGCAAAATATTTTAGTACAATTTATTTTTCTTAGATCTCTCAAATTTTGCATCTCTGGATTTAAAAGGACAACATTGGTCCATTTGTCAATCTAATAAGCCTCCTAATTCGTGAAGCCTCAATAAAGCATTTCTTTAGCTCAGGCTACTTTTGTATTCTTTAATTATCACTCAGGATTCAAATCAGGAAGTAAAGATAGTCCTTTCTTATCTGCTAGTTAATGAAATTTCAAATCACCTGTTCTAGATTTGAGTTTATGTTTCTTCTCTGGGCTGAAGCATTATTACAAAGAAATAGATCTAATCTAAATGAAACAATAATTGGGTTTCATCTCCATCCCATGGGTGGGATGAAGCAATGGATACAATTGTTCTCAAGTCCACATTTACCAGTGTAAATGTGCAATTATATTTGGGAAATGTTCCATCTTCTAATTCTGTATTAAGACTTACATAGAAAATCACACAGCACAGTTTTCTTTGTATCAAATGTACCATCTAACACACCAGTATATTAAACCAAAATTGTTAGTTTAAGTCAGCTGTTGCTTAGCTTTCCTGAATTGCTAACAACTGGGCTTAATAAATAGAATTAGAAAGAATGAAGGCTAAATCTACAACTTTTTCAAGTTGGAAAAGGGAATGGAATCAGGATGTGTGATGGTAGATTTGTTTTCTTTCCACATACAGCAAGGATTTTTTCCCACCCTGAGCTTGTAACTCAGGTATATTTAGAGAGACCACCCTGGGAACATTGCCCTGAACAACTAAAAGTAGCAATGCTCTTTAATCCTTCAACTCCAGTTATTAGAGTCCTTCCTGACTCTGAGCACTTTGCTCTTAGCAAACATGGCATCACTAAGCACAGTATTTAATCTTCTGGTTAAATTTAATCATGTGCTTTAGCTCCATTGAGTAAATGGAGCTTAATTCCCATGTTTAAATTAAATGCATGCTTAAGTAACTTCCTAAATGAAGGCTACTATCACTATGAAGCAATTTTTCTTTGATCTATGGTACACTGTCAAATAAGTTAGTCAGGGCATATATAGAGGATCAGCAGTGGCATTTTCCTTTTTTGCCATTTGATGCACCATTCCTCAACTATCCCTTTTCTGTACAGTCCTTGCCAAATATATATTATATTTGCCTTTTATTTAGTAGGAATTAATCTAAGCCTACACATGCTTAATATTTTTTGAAGAGAAAGCATACTTGGAGAAAGTAAATTGAGTATAATATCCTATCCTTACCTGATGAAGGACAAAATAATATTGGTGATCATATTTAGCAATCTAGGTATGGCTGTCTCTCTTCAGTTTGACTCTCTCTGCTTTCATCTGGAAATGAAAGAAACATTGACTGAAAAGCAATGATAATCAATAAGCTTAGGTCATGCCGATGTCTTATCAGGGATCACATATCAATAACACTTTAGATTTATATACCGCTTTATCAGTTGCAGTAGTGCCATAAAATGGGGGGGGGAGACTAGCCTTGATGTGAAAGACATAATCAACAGTATGAAATTGTATCTGAGCAGTAGAGAAGTCTTTTAGAGACCAAGGTCCTTGGGGAAGGTGGGCTGTAGGGAAGAGAACCTGAAAAGCCTGTGTAGAAATTTCATCTGTGGTTTTGACCACAGCTCTACTTCCATTAGTCTCTCATACCATCAACTAGTTAAATTAGACATGTAGCTTCCACTAATATCTTGCAGGGCCTTTTTACTTTGACACAATAGTTAAAGCTTAATTCTCCTCCATATTTTTTAAATTAATACATAGTTCCCATCTAGCAAGCAGATATCTAAGATAGCCTTCACAGTAAGAAAAGTATACATTCGCAGTGTTGAAATTTGTCAGGAAGAAGGCAAAATGGACAATAGTAGCTTACAAAATGAATTCCAAGATTCTTAGATTGTGAGATATTCAGTGACACAAATACTCATAGGTTTGATAGACCTTCTTATTGTTGCTGTTGTTTTTATCCTTCTTTGGACTGAGTTCCAGGACATGATTTTCTCTAGCTTAGTGACTACCAATGTGTCAGATTTAATTCTACGACTATGCATTCTGGGGAATTAGAGAAGAATCCCATCCACAATTATTTTGTGATGTACAATCCAATGGTGTAAGTGTTAATATGAGGAAAGGTCTCAGAGATAGGCCATTTGAAATAATCTGGACTTACCAAAAGTCATTAGTCTTATAAAACAGCAAAGAACATAAGAACTGAGAAAAGTTTACTGTAACATACACTACTGCATCCCACAGCTCCTTTCTTGTAATGTTCCTTATTAATCAAAGAACTGGTGCTGTTTGCTTGTTTCTCTTTCCTGTAGCCAACTGGAATGAGCCTCTAAGCGGCTGTCAACCCCAAAGGGAGAAGAGGGCTGATCACAATGTTTTCTGAAAGGCTATAATTTTTCAGGAGATCAGAAAGAAAAGTTAAGAATCACCATTGCAGCTAATATAGGTTAGACGGACCTCAGATGGCTAATCATCATTTTAAACAAAGAGTGGGAAGTTTCCCCCTCCAACTGTAACAATTTTTTTCTGGGAGCCCATGTCAATGCTGGATAGAAGCAAAACAAAGAGAGAGAGGCACAGCAATCACCCTGCCTCCCATCGTCTTATACAGATGGACATTCATATGTAGCCTCCATTCCATTTTCCCCATTTCTTCTTCCAATGTTTTCCCTTTTTTAATATCAAGTCTTATTTGTAATTGCAATGAGTGTGGTTTTCAGGCTGGAGGGTCATAATAGAGTAGACTAGAAATCTACCTCCTTCTATATATATGGCATGAAAGCTTTGGAGAACGAAGAAGGGGTAGGGCTGGGAAGTTTTTATTAATGTCAATATAAACTTTGTAAAAGAAATAATTGCTGTTGCCAGAGCTAGGATCAAATTGGGTCACTGTGAGCTAGACAGGAGCCCCTCTCAGCCTCCATCAAATCTGAAGGCAAGAAGTCCTCTACTTCAGCTTACAAGCAAAAATAGTTCCCTCCAATACGGAGCCAAATATTATTTATCTTTTTATCCTGCTTTCTATCTTTCTATTATAAATAAACACAGAGGTACTTTTAATTAGTGAGAGGATCTTTATGATATTTAGGGAACAGTGGAATGTCAACACAGCATGACACTTTCAATTTTTGATGAGACTGACATTCACTCAGCAATGTGTTTCTCCTTCTTATCTATTTGGGGATTTTAAATGTAATTACTGCACCAGGGCTGTGTGCTGAAGAAGTGATATGGATGGTGCAGGTACAATGCCTAAATAAAAAAAGCCAAGAACATCAATATTTAGGAACCATTGCTTCTTAGGCCAGATTTTGCTGCAGGGAATAAGAATGTGCCTTCTACAATCCAAATCATATTTGGCTGTATTTCTATTTTGCAGAATCTGATCAGTCACTGAGAACTGAGCTCATACAAATCACTTTGGCAGGCTGCACAACTTCCTTCAGACTGATTGGCTGGTTTCTGAGTGAGTTGCTGAAGGCAGCCCCTCCAAAAGTAAGAGGAGCTAGGAGCTTGGGGGCAAAATAGAAAGCTAGGAAAAAAAACTACTTTCAATTTTGTTTTAAATTGAATGCAATTAGTATGATTGGTATTCAATAATGAATCTTTCTGACACTTTAAAAATTATCACTTATTGTCAACTTTTGAGGGCAATTGTAGAGTGCAACCATGGGCATTAACAGTAAGTAAAAACGATGAGAAAATAATAACACACTGATTGCATAACACAACTCTGTCCTTATATATTTACATCCCAATGTTTGACAAAAATATCCAAGACATGGAACTTGTGTTATGACATTATGATGCATGTTTCTTGTAGGCTCCCTTGCTCTTTTTCTGGACACTTCAAAATTCAGCAGTCAAGATTTGTGGAAATGGAAACAGCCTCAGGGCTTCCACTAGTGCACGCTTGGGGTATAATGCTGGCCTATGGAACTGCCCCCCCCCCAAGAACTGGAGGGCCTTGTCCGTCTTGCCAATGACATTGGATGCCTTGAAATACATAACTTCCAGCATAGCTGATAAAAGGACAACGCAGCTATTTCATATTTCCTTGCTTATTGAATTTTAAATGATGAGGGGAAAGAGAGGGGAAATAGTGATACTATGGAAAGCCTGAAAATTGAACATAGTAATGCATTCAACTTCTTCACTACCATCACAGTAAAAATCTATGGATGTGGCACAGTGATTCTATAATGAAAGTGCCCCCTGAAACCACCCAATTAAGCTCATTCCAATGACCCAAAGCTCAATTCATTCAGTGTTACAGGTATGTTTTTATGAGTCTTGTTAAGTAACTTCTCTGAAGTGTGGATATTAGATCTCCACATGTATAAAATGTTATATGTAAGACTGCCTTCCAGGTGAACTTAATGATTTCTTCATCTCATAACATGAACTGAGGATGCCACACCAGAACCAATTATAGCGAGGACCAGAAGATAAATGTTCACATCCCTATTAGTATGATGCCTAATGCAACAACTTCCATTAAACAAACAATGGTACAAACCAATTATTCACTAAAAGTTAATAACTGGATGTCCATGCAACCCTAAAACAAACAAACAAAAATGATGTCACTTTTTAACAATGAGTAGTTTCCCTCTTGTTTCATTGGAATAGGCCAATGATATTCTTCACAGACTTCTGTCATTCCATTTCAGTGAAGGGGAAAGGTGATGGAAGTGATCATCCAACACCTCTGAATCGCACAATATTAGAGAAGGTTGCCCTTGACGTTTTGTTGTTTTTTCAGAAGTAAGTACTATATATATGACCCCTGTGGAAAAATGCTTATTTTCTTCAACACTACCACACAACAACACAGAAATAAAGACTAGTTTGCTTCTGATATCTGAACATCACAATTTAATTGCCATTGGATATGTGTAAATGGATTGTGAGCTCCATTAATTGTTGGCACTAAATTATCCTTTGTGTCCATTTTAGTGCAGTTTCCTTTAGGAAAGATTAGCTGCACTCCAGAGAACATCCTCAGAAGAGCTGAAGGCATTCAAAATAATAGCTGTTCTCTACAGAGCCGAATACAGGAACATACCATTGTAGCCATTGCTTTAAGATCCCAGTGGAACTAGGCTTGTTGAAAATATCCAATACATGATGGGCTCTGCAAGCACCCTATTTCTAACAAACAACAATCTAGAATACCATGTCTGGCCATGGTGTCCATCATACTTTTAACTTTTTTATCAGACAACTAAGTTCTGTGAAGAGCTTACGATTACACAGGTAGTCATGGTCATCAGAAGCAACCCCTTTCAGAAAATACTTCATTAGAAGGTTCTACACACTGAATGCAACAATAAATACTAAGGACTGATGAAATCCTGACATTTTGTTTTGCCCTTTCACTGCGTAGTTTTTAAATTTTAAAAAGCTAATTGTTGTTCCTACATATCATTGTGATGCAAATAGTAATTGTAAAGCCAGGGTTTTTTTCACAGTGCTTTTAAATATGTTTTTGTTTGTTTGGGCTTTTCTTCTTATTGTCTCTTTTCCTTCCAAACAGAATATTTCTGCTGCCTAATAGTACAATAAAAGCATTTGGTTAACATAAGACAGCCGTCATAAAATGTTACGGTAAATATATGCAACAATATATCATATTTACATCATTGTGTATACATAAAAACATAACAAATATATTAGAAAATATAACAAATATATTAGAATTTGGTTGTTTGAAAAAGAAATCAAACATAAGAAAGCACAGGCAATAATGAGGTGGCATCACAGTAATTAATATTTTAATATATGTTTTATGCCCTACCTCTGTCTCTCCTTTCATAATATCTCCATGGAAAAGTAACTGGTTAAGGAAATCAACCTCAAACGTCACTCTAATTTGAGGACCTACCAATGTCAAGTCAATACAATGTCAATACTCCCTTAAAGTACATATATATATTTACAAAAACAAAAATTTGCTGTGCCATTAATGCTGTGGTCATAAAGCAGGTCATCACATGGCTGTACATAATTGTCTGCCTTTTTTTTTTTGCAGTAATTGTTAAGTGAACCTATTGTTCACTATTGGCAATTTTCCTGAAAACAAGAAAGCAGTTCTGATTTCCAGCAAAAGTGTCATAAATTGCTATGACATGACCATGGGACATTGCAAATAGCCATAAATGCCAGCCATTTGCCAAAACCCAAAATGCAGTCACATGACCGCTGAGGAAGCAGCCATTGGAACTTTGAATCCAGGCCATAAATCTCTTTTTCATAAGTCCATCATAAGTTTGAATGGTTGCTAAACAACTGTTGTAAATCAAGGACTACCTGTACATTATCAGAGACAGAACTTCAGAGAGAATCTTGGATCACAGATAAGGCAAGGCAGAGCTACATATTTGTTATCGTTGAAATACCTCAGGTGTAGTGTGAACTTTTGGGAATATAAACCTTAATACTTTCAAGAGTAGTTAAATGCTTAATAAAGGATCCATTGCTCAGGAATACAAAGATATTTTGTAATGAAATCAATCATAGGTTCAAATTATTGATTGATTCCAGTTACCAATAATCAAGTAGCAAGTATTAAACTAGAAGGATAAATAGCCTGACCTTGTGAATTCAAGCATCACAGCTGGAATAAACATGAGTATCATTTTTTAAAAATTCCTTCTAGCCTCTCTTCTTTGGATTTCTTCTCATTACTGATGTCCTGTTTATGTTTGTCTGAAATGGCTTTCTGCCTCACCTGCATGCCGGTGTATCAGAAAAGCTACAAATCAGTGAAGGTCCCATTAAAGTCAGCCTGGACTTGCCTCCATGAATTACTAGCTTGAAAGTGGTGCCTTGATAACATCACTAATCAGGAAAGAATAGTCAGAGAATGAACTGCGTGCTGTGAATTATAATAGCGGCAAAATTTTATAGGACCTACTTATTGGGACTTATGGACCACTATGTAGCTCATGGGAGGAAGAAATTGCACAAGGGGTATGTTTTCGACTGCCAGGTATAAGTCAGTTCTAGATGTTGTCTAATAAGAAGATGACAAAATGACTTTCTGTAACCTAGTTCTTTTTATGTTCAGTTCAGAAGTCTGTCATTGGCTGGTCAGGTGAAGGTGGATGCTGGAGGATACAAACATGACGAGCATATTAATACAGAGTACTCCTAGAGTTCTATTTAAATGTCTTAAATTGAAGAGAAATATTAAATGAATAAGAAAAAAATTAACTAGTTTGATTTAGTGAAATAAAAGACCAAAGGTTACGTTTACAATTGTGCAAAATGTGAAAGAATGAGGTAGCCTGGGAATATCAAATAATACCATGATATTATTACCATTCTTTAACTTGGACTACAGATTGTATATATCACCCTACAACTGGATCACTTCTACTTGAGGATTAAGATTCCCAGAAAGGGATGTATTAATCTTTGGTTGAATACAAAGAGAAATGTATATTATATTACAGCACAACTATACGCAGCCCACTAAAATGATGGGGTAAGTGCAGAAGAAAATTAAGTCTGGATTTATCACCCATTGCTTCAATACTAAATTTTATTGTTATGAAGGTGTATCTACCCAAATGTATCCATGGAGTGGTAATAATTTCTATCAATTGCAAGATTTAATCTCTAGCAAAACAAAGATGAAATCTTTTGAGACTCTTTCATTGGGATGGTCAAACCCACTTTACTTTTTTCAGTAAATTCAAATAAGCAATATTGTTCAAAACAAATTACAAAAGAAAGT
The DNA here is from genome assembly GCA_025802295.1 of Psammodynastes pulverulentus. NCBI lineage: Eukaryota > Metazoa > Chordata > Lepidosauria > Squamata > Psammodynastidae > Psammodynastes > Psammodynastes pulverulentus. The sequence goes on along the minus strand of JAOYMU010000263.1, from coordinate 45,916,245 downwards.
TGACTGAGATTGAAACCCTTGTAACCACAAAACTCAGAACACCTGTTGGGGCTGATTTATAAGTTGTTACTGAAATATGACTCAGAAAGCCTGCAAGTCAAAGATTGTATGATTAAATGGATACAGAATACAAAAGGACAATTAATATGCAACAATGGAAATATCAATGGGAAATAAGTATCAAATTTACTGTGAATACTACACTGAAAAAGTGATGCAAGATGTTTTATTGCTGGTATATTTTGTTGATTGCCAAAATAATACATATTGCAAAAATTGCTGGAAATGCAGCAATTAGATTGTATCATTGTTTCATACTTGCTGGAAATACTATAAAGCTCAACAATTTTGAAAGATAATTTACTACAGAATACCTTAACTATTGATTTTTCTTCCCTGCCAGCTGTTTTTCTGTTAAGCATCACTAAATTTTATCTCTCTACAAAGTATATGGAGCTGGCTTTATGTACAATAACAGCTGCCAGGAGACATTATTTGTTTTTGCTTTTTGTTTTACTGGAAATCACATAGCACTCCTTCTTTAGAACAGCAAACCAAATTCTGCAAGTACATATCAATGCAAAAAAATAATTTTGCATTTAGATTTTTTAAAACAATTAATTCAATCTGTAAACAAATTATGGACTATGATTTCTGTGCTTAGTTTTTGTTTATTTATTAAGAAAATTATTTATATGCCACCCAACTCATTCAGAGTGACTGGGCAGCTTACAGAAACAAAATTCCAAATACCTTCCACCCAACATTTAGATTTTTTTTTAATCTTGAGGATGTTTCCACTGGGATTGCTGAAAAAGCACATTGGAGACAGCCTGTTCTCTTGGCACCTTCTGGAAGATGGAGCTGCCACACACATCATACAGCATCCCTTCAACATCTTTCATACCTCTGTTTCAAAACTGCAGTGGTGCCAAAGAGAACAAGGAGAGAAGAATTAAGATTTAATTAATTTAATTAAGAATTAATTAAGAGTTAAAGATAGAAGATGTCTATGCTGATTCTAGCGCCTGCATCTGAGAAATCACCCATAAAGTGCATTGCCAGAAACCTGTGATTGCTTGTTACTGAGTTTTAGTGCAGATAGTACTTGGTTAAGTAGAAGAGCCAGTTTGGTGTAGAGGTAAAGGTTAAAAACCAGACTACAATGGGTTCTAGTGCTGCCTTAGGAACAAAACAATGGGTGACCTTAGGCCAGTCTCTCTCTTTCAGGAAGGAGGCAAAGGAAAATTACTTCCAAAATCTTGCCAAGAAAACTTTAGGGGCATGTCCAGGGAATGATCTGGAGTCAATGTTGACTCAAAATCACAAATATACACACACACGCTCACAAACAGTGCTTGTGCATGTGTATCCATCAGTTAATGGCTATCCTGTTTAGCAACCAAATTTATGACAGATTTACAATTACTCAAAATTAAAACAGTCCTTGTAAGTATACACAGCATCCTCAGAGTGATGACTTACCACCAGAAGTTGGTGGGAAAACACTAGAGGGTTTTAGGAAGAAATTGGACAACCATTTGTCTGAAATGGTAGAGAGTTTCCTGCTTCAACAGAGGCCTGGATTAAAAGACCTCCAAGGTCCCATCCAACTCTGTTACTCTGTATGTGATCACAATTCAAGCACTTCCCAACTAGTACACAACCTTTACAAAGATTGCATATCATGACCACATGATCACCATTTGCAAGCTTCACAGTCAGCTTCCAACAAACCAAGTCAATGGCAAAGCTGTCGATAAATCGTAAGTTGTGATCACATGATGTCACACTTAACAACTGCAACAGAATTGGTGACATAAGATTGGAACTTTCCATATGATGTTTCACTTAACAAAGTGTCACTTAGCAATGAAGTTGCCAGTCCCAATTGTGACTGGTAAGTGAGGACTACTAAAAGTGAAGAGCTCTAGCACATGGGTGTCAAACTCTATCAAGTCACATGATGTATTGTGACGTATCATGACATGTTTTGCCTTTGCAGAACTGGGTGGGTTTGGCCTGCATGTGATGCATCCAGCCAGTGGGCTGCCAGTTTGAAAGGCCTGCTCTAGCAGAAACAAAAATTAGGCTTTGGGCTGCATACAGCTCCTGGTTGTTCACCTGAATCTAATAATACAATGCAAAGTATCTTCTTGCTATTGTTGACATTGTAATTGGCTGCATCAGAGCCAATTCATTTCTTTAAAGTCCAGTACACCAAAAAGTCAAACCCGATCAGCAATTCTTTAGCATAGTTTAGTCAAAGATCATCATTATAGTTTGTCCATCCCTTGCAAAATGACACATTTTTCATTTAGGCCTCTAATGGAATAACATTGGGAAAAAAATATAAATTCAGTTCCTTAAAAAAAAAAAGCTGAACTGAATGCACAGGTAGAAAGTGTGGTATGATAATGAATAGTGCTGCTTGTTTGTTTTATATGAATTTTGTGTCAAGGATATTTACTGCATGATCCAGAGTTCAATCAAAATTCCAACACTTCCAGAGCAATGTTGAGGCCAACAGGTTGGATACTAGCATCCTAATCCTCTGTTCTTAGATATCCTCTGGGTCTTCAAACCTTAGTTCTACTTCCTGCTTAGCAGTCGTAGTTTCTACTGCCATAGCCTGTCCTCCAGTGGTGGGATTCAAATAATTTAACAACTGGTTCTTTGCCCTAATAACCAGCTGGGTAGGCATAGCTGGGTGATCATGTGACTGGGTGGAGGTCACGCGACAATAAGTCTGGGCATATTGCCAAGAACCTTTAGCTGTTATAGGGGTTAACCAAGAGGTAGTTTCTGTAAGCAGGACAATAAAGATTAGGCTAGAAACAACCCCAGAATGTTTCCTTCCTGCCTTCCTTACAGGAT
>JAOYMU010000263.1:45863905-45874768 GCA_025802295.1 Psammodynastes pulverulentus | reverse complement strand
CTGCTACGTGTAATAGAATTTGGAATATAATTATTATCATATGATAATTGTAAAATTCAACATATTTTAAACAATGTTTTTGTATTTTTGACCAATAAAACTTTTACTAAAAAAAAAACAACAACAGGAAAAGATAAGAAAGCCAAATAATGTAGTAGTGAATTCTGCAGGACTAAAACATTAGGAGAGAATGAAGAAAGATGTATTGATTTAAATGGATCGGTCTTTGCTATATGCTAGGAATCTTCTATGTATTCCTAAAGCTCTTGAATTCGTAATTCGTAATTCCTGAATATTGCATCCAGTTTTGGTTGCCACAATGTAAAAAAAAAAAAAAAAGATGTTGAGACTCTGGAAAGATTGCAGAAAAGAGCAACAAAGATGATTAGGGGACTGGAGGCTAAAACATATAAAGAACAGCTGCTAGGGGGTGACATGATATCAGTGTTCCAATATCTAAGAGGTTGCCACAAAGAAGAGGGAGTCAACCTATTCTCCAAAACACCTGAAGGCAAGACAAGAAGCAATGGATGGAAACTAAGCAAGGATTAGTCTAATCAACTTAGAATTAAGGAGAAATTCCCTGACAGTTAAAGCAAATAATCAGTGGAACAACTTGCCTCCAGAAGTTGTGGATGCTCCAACGTTGAAAGTTTTTAAGAAGAGATTGGACAACCATTTGTCTGAAATGGTACAGGGCTTCCTGCCTGAACAGAGGTTGGGCTGGAAGATCTCCAAGGTCCCTTCCAATTCTGTTATTCTGATCTATTTAGCAAGACATAAATTCAGTCACAGGTTTCCCTCCCATTTTAGATTTTCAGAAATTTCTAAACACTCTATGGCTGAAAGCCATCTAATGAACTGCTTGAAGGGCTAAACCAAGGAAAAATATTGACTAAAACAGTTAATCTTTTCTTGCTTTACCACATTTATGATGAATAGTTTTCAGCAGATTGCTTCTGCCTTGAACTTTGGGGAAAAGCCCAACTGCAGCTTAAAAGCCCTCTGAATAAATCAACAGAAAAGAGTGCAGAATTTTCCTGACTCCAAGAAAAAGAATCCTGTAATCCTGTAAGGAAGGCAGGAAGGAAACATTCTGGTGTTGTTTCTAGCCTAATTGTCCTGCTTACAGAAACTGCCTCTAGGTTAACCCTTATAACAGCTAAAGGTTCTTGGCAGTACGCCCAGACTTACTGTTGCCTGAGCTCCAAAGGTTGTTTTTTTCCTTTGCTGGTACTTTGCTGGGGCTTGACTTTCTTAAGGGGGAAGGGTTGTTTTAAGCTTTTTACACAGATGTTGGGAGGAAATACTCTCCTGTTGGAGTTCTTCCGGCCAGGATGGAACAATCAGTACTTTGAAGAAATAATTGAATAACAAAGCAGAGCTGCCAGAAAAAAAGCTTTTAATAACAAGGAACCAAGATGAGTGACATTCTGATGTCGAGTTGGCCATGTCCATCCCATCACATGACCACCCAGCCATGCCTACCCAGCTGGTCATCAGGACAGAGAAACGGTTGTTAAATTATTTGAATCCCACCACTGCCACCACTCATTTGGCCTGTTTCCCCTTTCCCCCACCCCCCAGGCCACCAAGCAGTAAACTGTATACTAACGTCTGCAGTATATACAGTATACTAAGAATTTAAACTTTACTTTTTGTCACACAATCATGTTTATATAATTTATTACCCAAAACTGTAGTAACGTATGTTTTAAAATAGTTTTATCCTTATTACATCTACACAAAATGCTGTTTATGACAGCCCTTTTCTATACAAATTGAATGGAGTCCAATTCATTCTAAACATTAATTTTTGATGTATAGTTTGTAAATTAAGGTTCATTGGATTTTTGCTGTATACGTTAAAACCCTCTCATTGTCTATGCAATATAGGAATATTTAATTTTTATTCCACTCATATCTTAGCATCTGCATATCAAATTGATTTATTGATAATAAATATCTAAAAAGTTAGTGGGTTTTTTTCATTTTAAAGGATTTAACAAGCTGTTCTAATATCTCTGCTTAATTTTTAATTAAAAGAAACAGGCAAAGGCAAGAAGAAACAAATTAGTAAATATTTAATCTGAGTACACCCAGAATGGTAAATCCCAGCAGATTCACCAAGATGAATAAAACTTCCTAATAAGACAGAGGTAACTCTACAAACATACTAATTACAATTATAACGACAAAACCTTATGGGAAAAGAATGATGGACCATCGTTTCCAAGTTTCTATAAAAGCCTTGCACCATGGGTTAGGCTATCTTCCAAAAGGCTAAATTAGCATAACCAATGAGAATTTTGGGAGCTACAATTTCAATACATTTGGAGACCGTCAGCTGAATAAGGTTGATTTCTTTTGTCTTTCCACATAGAAAAAAAATATCCATATGCAAAAAGCCCACCGGGATATTGTGAAATCCAGCAGCACAGAAATATTCCAACTTTACACCCTCATTCCTCATTACAATTTCATCACCATCAAATGCTGAAAGACTTAAAGTAGGGCCAACGAATTTAAAATGGATTCATTAAAAACATACAGAGCCTTATATTAAAAGGTAATTGTTGAAAGGGTATTTTCAATTGTAGCGATTTCTGTAGAGTAATTTGTAGGATACATTTTAAATATATACTGAAATGGAAATGCAATTTTTTTATTTAATTGTAAGGTACCACATGATCCCTAGATGTATGTAGGAAGCTTGCAGAACAATTGGTGCTTCATAATCTACACTATGTCCAGCTAAGCCAGGGGTGTCAAATTCAAGTCATCACGGCAGCGTCACATGGCGTATTGAGACTTTTTCCCCCTTCGCTAAACCGGACATGGGCGTGGCCAGTGTGTGACGCATCTGGCCTGTGGGCTGGGAGTTTAACAACCCTGAGCTAGACAAAGGCACCTACACAACTTTGTGATGGATTTCAAAAAGTTAAAACAGATTGAACCTGGTTAGTACCCTAGTGAAGACAGAAAAATATTTTAAAATAGCATCCTGACAAAAAGCACTAGCAAATCATTCTGTACTGCTACCAGGATAGCTATTCAGAGTCTTCTATGAAATTACCAGAAATCAAACTCAGCCAAAAGAGAAATATACATTAATTGTTGCATAGTTTAGATATAAGCAATAGTCAATGAATTATTTTTCCCCAAGTAGGTGAAGTTTTAGAAATAATTTTTAACTTTCAGAGTTGACTGATGCCATATATATAAAAATAAATAAATCATTGAAAAACCCTGTAATATTCTGAATACTCATACTTGTTGCATTTTTGATTGTATGGAATTTTCAAAAAAATTTAGGCCAAACAGGTGAGAATCTGTTCAATTCCGGTAAATAAGAGATAAATAGACTTGTTTATCTGGGTAAATATTCTAGTTCAAGACCTTGGAGAATAGCATCATTTGAGAGTTCAGAATCAGAATAAAATTAACATGAATTCAATCATTTCATCAGTCAAGTAATTAATTCTAATAACTCTACTGACATTAATTTCATTTTAAAATTAATTACCCTATTAATGATATTAATAACACTAATTTAAATTAAAAATAAACAGCAGTAATTACTTGGCATTTTGTTTAAACACATCTTTACCTAACTAATGTAATCATGGTAATTATTGCAGGCATCCACATAATTGGGACTTCTGGGAGACAAAGTACTGATAATCCCCTGTGCTTTTACATGCTTATACCAGCTGAAACAGAAACAATAGCTTCTTCTCTGATTTCTCTCATCTTCGCCTCCATCTTACCTAGCAAGTGGAACACTCTGCAGATGTACAGACAATCACTCCGACCTAGAGTAGTCGTGTTAATACTGCCTTTTGTCTATGGTCCTATATGGATTAAAGTGTTGGAACAGAACTAGAGAACCAAATTCACCAAGGGATGATGAAGTCATCCTTAACTCACAGCTCATACTTAGCTGGAATCAATGAGAAAAGAACTGTGATCCTGGGGTCCTTTGGGGAAAGTCAAACTTTGTAAACCTGTCAACACAACAGCCCCATTCATGCATTTATTTCTGGTTGAAAGTGAAAAATATAGTAGGACCAAGCCCAACAAGCAGGTAGGGCCAGTGGTGGAATTCATTTTTTTTTACTACCGGTTCTGTGGGCGTGGCTTGGTAGGCATGGCATGGCTTGGTGGGAATGGAGATTTTACCCCACTCCAGGGGGAAGGTTACTGCAAAATCCCCATTCCCTCCCTATTCCTCTAACCTGCTTTCCAGCTCCATTCTCCTGTGCAGGGCAACTAAAGAAGACTCAGCCGATCAGCTGGGACTCGGGAGGCAGAGAATAGATGGGGGTAGGGCCAGTCAGAGGTGGTACTTGCTGGTTCTCCGAACTATTCAAAATTTCCACTACCAGTTCTCTAGAACTGGTCAGAACCTGCTGAATACCACCTCTGGGCAGGGCTAAGTTCATAATGTTTAATTTACAGTTAAATATGTTAATATATCTTCTTCTGTTTTTAGTAGTTCTCCCATACTGTCACATTAAAAAGTTGAGTTTGCTAGGGGCTTACAGAGACATTAGCAGACTGCATGTGACTCTCAAACTGCAGCATTAAATATGCACATCTGGGGGAAGGTAATGCACAGGCTGGCTACACATCAATCTGCTACCAAGGCTTCCACAGGCAGAAGCTTCACTCACTCATCTGTGGCAAAGGAATAAATCCCTTTCTAAAATATCAGGCTAAAAGGTACTGTTGGTCTTTATAGCAATCTCTGAATATCAAAAAAACCTATTGGATTTTGTTTGCATGTACAGATTTTGAAAAAAATACATTCTACCTAAGTCCGCATTAACACTGGTCACAATGAATGCCAATATATTTATTTCGGAGAACCGAAACTGAAATGCAGCAAGATTTGCATTATTTATTGTGGAGTCAAAGATCATTGCCCAAACGTGAGACATGAATTTTGTGTGCGAGATGGCATGAGTTTAATCCTTGGTATCTTATAAGCATAATTCCGTCTGAAATGAGAAGCTGATGTTAGTAAACACAGATGGGGATTGAGAAAATTGAAAATGCAGATTTCCAATGGGAATACAGATTCTACATCTGTTAGTAAATGCAGATGGAAAGGACTAGTGAATTTCCATATTTGCTGGCTTACAGCTCCCATAATTATCTGACCCAGTAAAAGGTACTGCTTCCTAAATTTAATTTGAGCCTCAACATTTTTTGGCCTTATTGAAATGCACCTGTGACAATAGGGTAATTGTGATATTTTAGGATTGATTCACAATTAATTACCTTCTACTTACTGTAGAAGGCAATTAGTTTCACACCATGGATATATGCAAATTAAAACAGTGTGGCCCTGAAGAAATCTAGATACTAGCTACCAACTATACTAAGTATTTATATTTGGTTTTACACTAAATATATGTATTAATGATTAATGTACAAAATATGTGTATTAATGATTCACCTGGGGAAGTGGTTAGCAACATCAAGTTTCTGGGTGTTCAGCTAATGAGTAGGTTGGCTTAGTCGCTCAGCAGTGAGACACTGGTGGAACGGGCACAGCAAGGCCTGCATCTTCGGTGTTGCATGAGAAAAGTACATCATCCTTCCTCTGTCTTATCACTTTCTATAGAGGGATGATCGAAAGCATCCTATCATACGGCATTACTGTTTCGGACAGGAAGGTGGTGCAGAGAGCGGTAAGGATGGCAGATAAGATTATTGGTAATTCACTTCCTTCTGTCCAGGATATAGCATATAAGCGATGCTTAAACAGGGTCCACAGTACACCTACACCTCCTCTTCATGATCTGTTTTCCTTGTTACCTTCTGAGAGAGAGTTTCATGGTATTTGAAACAGAACATCTAGATTCAGTCAGTTTTGTTCCATATAGTATCAACCTTGTGAACTCTTAAGTTCCCTTTTTCCACACAATGTATTAAAAATGGACAGTGATAGATAGATAGATAGATAGATAGATAGATAGATAGATAGATAGATAGATAGATGATATAGATATATAGTTATGGATATAGATATAGATATAGATTTTCATAGGTTTTCATGGGTATACGTATACAAGTCTTGGCGTATTTGGGTCTTTTCCCGTGTAAGATGCAATAGGAAAGATACCGTAGATCTATAGCAGTGATTTTTATTTTATTTTTCTCACAGCATCTCTTCCCCCTTTTAAAAAGTATGGAGGAAACTAAAAAAGAGCTTTGGTTCATACAGGTTACATTTATTGACATTTGCTGTATTAAAAAATTAAAATTGATTGCATTTGATGCCATTTCTCATGTTTGTTTGATAGGATTTTAATACTGCATTATTTCTCAACATAGGCTGGCAAATTATTTTTATTCTGACAATCCTAGAAGGTTTGGGGAAATCCCTCAGAGGTTCTAGGACCACATTTTAAGAAACACTGTTCTAGAGATAGTTTCTCATAGTTATTTATTTGCATAGCACTACAATATTCATATAATGAATTCTTTTGGAATATTTCTGATGTTTTGAGTATTGTTGTTGCTACTATACTCTGGTCTAGTCATAAGTGGCTGTTTATAATATTTGGGAACTATTCAACCATTTCATTAAATAAAACAGTCCTTTTATACTATAACGTTTATACAAATTTACCGAGTCAGCTAGAAAACATGTGAGATTTATCATTTTAGTTTAAAGAGGTATTCTGGTGACACTGGAAGCCATGGAAACACAGGAGATATTGCATCAACATTAATCACAAAGCCATCAGTATAGCTGACAGCAAGAAAGCACAAAATAAAATGAAACATGGTAAAACGTCAGGAGCATGCATTGTTCAAACTAACTCATTTCTCAAAGATTTTTATCACAAAACTCATTCCCACTGCCGTATTTGCAGTTTCTTCCAATTGGAAATGTCTAGAATGAGTCACTCCAAATTATACTTAATGCAATGTGCTCTTTGCACACAACCCCAATAGCTTTCTAATCCTTTGGGATCGAACCACAACTCAAAATGCACAATTGGTAAACAGTTCCTGAATGTACAGGAAACTTTGCAGTGAAGTGCAGTTGCTCAGCCTTAAAGTTGATCCATTTGCACAGGAAGCAATATTATAAACTTAGATCCACACCACTATAGAAATAAAATACTGATTGTCCCAAAGGTGCTTTTTCAGGAGGCAGCTGGACTTTCTTGTTTTTTCTTTTAAGGACGTTTCACTTCTCATCCAAGAAGCTTCTTCAGCTCTGACAGGATAGTGGGGAATGGAAGGATTTATACTCCTTGCAGACAGCTGGTCATTTCCATCCTTTTACAGGGTCATTGTAGCACTTGGAGGTTTATCTGTGTCCTCAAAATCACCTGAGTAATACTCCTGGTTCCTATAGTTTGGAATTTATTCCATTCCTACTTAAACATTGATTCAAAGGGTGTTCATCCCAAACTATATAACTAAAAGTCTGTAGAGATTCTCAGTTGTTTGAAACAATTATAATTAATTTTCTTAGGTTAATAACATATTAGGGTTGTAGGATTAGGTAGTAAGGTTAGGGTTAGTAGAAAATATTGGTGCATGGGTTTATTATTAATGGTGTGGTGCATAGTATTTTTTGTTCTTTGATCTGGATTGCATTTCTGATTTTAGATATTATTGAGCATTTATGTTTGATTTGGGTCTGACATCTTGATGATTCCTCCCCATAAATAAAGACATATGCACATTGGAATGAAATATTATTAACTCTGCTATGGAATCCCATACATGTCTATCCAAAACTAAATCTAAACTGAGTTTAGTGAGGCTTAGTGCCAAGTTAAGTATATATCAAATGAAAATCTTAGTCATATGTCTCAGGACATGAGGCAATCAAAAAAGAAAAGAAAACATACTGCAGAATTCAAAGCTACTTTATCTTAACCTATTTTAGGGTTTATATAGTTCAGTACCAGAAAAATCTGAATTCTGTGATCTATATAAGTTAAGCATATCCCATTTTTATAGCTATGTAGAACTTTACAAATAATGAAGGAAAACTGCTTCAGACAGCATAGGAAGGCAAACATTGCAACTCTTTTAAGCAGCCAGGATCATTTAGCTACCCTCTATATTGTCGTATGGCTCCTAAAAAGGACATGGCTGCTTTAAAAAGTTGAAAGTGCTTTTTATGTAGGTGCTCCATGTGCAACACTGGGTTAGCTCCACTAAATCTTCTCATTACTGAGAGAAAGGGCAAATTATGATGATCCCCAAAGGTCTGCCTCTAATTGCTGAAGTCCTTTAGTCCTTCCATTTTATGACATTTTAGAAGGAATTATTATGGGCTTTCAAGCATTACTTTAATAAAGATTAGCAGTGACTATGATTTTTAATTTGAAAAGGAAGAGGAGAGAAGAGGATTTCAGGAACTTTAACCTTGTGCCAAACATCCCAGTCTCTTCTTTTTCTGAATCATGAAATGTACCACTCTAAAACAAAATGTCCTTTTTAAACCCTGATTAAAAGAAAGAAAAGAAATATGCATTTTTCTTAGACAATTAAAATGAAATGAAAACTAGCTATCTTGATCTCCGTGTCTCTCTCATCTCTATTGATGCATACATACATTAACTTGCAACTGGTATGTTGTTCCCTTGAGGAATAAGCAATGTTCTACAAAATGCAGAAAAGGAGTAAAAGGTCAGTTTCCACGACTAGAAGATTTATAAGTTTTGCTTTGTCTTTTGATAGCATTTAAGGCTATTGTATTATTCTGCTGTGGCTTTTATGATGTTCCCTGCTTCTGATTACATATTTTTGCCTCTGAAGTGTAAATGCTGGTAAACCAGGATAGGACAGATGTGTTCCCTGCTATTTAAAGCCCATTTTAGTTACATGAAAGGAAATCAATATTTTTCTAACAGTAGCAGGGGGAATCACAAATTTTGCTGTGGTCAGTAATCCTGGAAAGGTTACAGATCTTGGCCGACTCAATATTTTGTTAGCAATTTCTCCTCCTTATTTTAAAGGAGAGAGTCAAAGAGCTGAGAGAGCTATCAGGAGCCAGCTGTTCATTCTTGATGACTCACATTAGGAATACAATTTACTATGTTAATAGCTATGCCGTTGCTGCTGCTTTTTCGTGCAATGTTAGTTTGCAACAAAAGATTGTTTACTATAGTGATTCTGTCTAGGCCGTAGGATTAATTAAGGACTTCAGGCTAGTTTGTGACTCATTGGAAAGGAAATATAAACAATATTTATTTATCTTTATCCTTAAAAAAAACACCCTTGAGGATGCTGATGGTATCCTTGAAGTGTTATCGTTATTTTCTTCTGGGTCTTCTCTGAACTTCTTAGGTTAGCCATCTGGTTTTTGAGGTTTGGAAAATGTTTTCTGCAACCCTTATTTTCATGTTGGGTAAGCTATTTTATTTTTATGTTTCCCTTTAAAGTAACATTTATTACATGCGTATATCAGAAAAAAAGGACAATTAGAAGAAAAGATAATAAAAATCGTGATATTCCTGTGTGACAGATTCAGATAAACTGCAGCTCCAAATGTGAGATGAGGTTTAAAGACCCATCATATCATATTTTTTAAGAATTAAAAAAAATCAGCCTTTTGTCATGGAAAGAATTGTTATAATTAATTTCCAAACCTTATTTCAAATGTTTCTGAACCATTAATTTATAACTTTCTAAAACCAGTGTTCCAATCATTCATTTGCTATTTCTCCCTCTCCCAATTTTAGTCCTTAAACTTGTCTTTAAAACTTACTTCACTAAGGATTGAAGGAAACTCACACAGTGCTATAAAATGTGTTGATCCAAAAGTTCCTAATAGTTGAAAAGCGGTTAACATGCAAGTGATTAGAAATTAGAAAAGGAAGTATGTGAACCCTATGTCCATAAAAGCGCCAAGGCATTTGGGCTAAAACTTTCAGAATTCTAAACCTGCCAAAGACTGATATTCTGTGGTCTCCTTGTGAGAAGCAACTGTTTGGAGCACTTGTGGGTGATCCCAAGTCCTGTCCTTCTCTGGCCAGGAATTGCAAAGAGCCAGTCCACTCACTGGCACTTTATTCTTCTGCTCTCATTGGCTCTGCTCTTAGCAGAGCTATCTTCAGTTCACCATTTCTTCTTTGGAAGTCCTTACATTTCTAATTCACTTTTAACATTTTTCATTCAATGGTGTAAAATTTATTGGCTTATTACTTCAAAGAGTTACCCCCCTCTACCCTCAACATGTCTGACATCTGCCTGAAATATGTTGGCAAATTCTACAACTGGCAAACTTTGGTTTCATCTCAATTCATAAATAAAGTCTGCTCTCCATCAAATTTCCAAAACAATGTTTTTATAAATAAAAAGACAATTCATCTTTGCTGTCACTTTGGATACTCCTGAAATTTATGAATTACAAAGGGATTTCAGTCTAAGAGTTAATAAGCAAACCATATGTACATTCAGCAAGACTGAGAAAATCTATCAGTACTGTCAAAATCTGTCGGTACTGTCCAGCAGTGGTCCTGCCTCAGTTCATGGATCTCAGAGCTAGGCTGATGTTGGACTCCTCCAGACTTCTAGCAATGAGGGTTTCAATCTCCATGTCCAGGGTGTGAGATCCAAATAATTTCAAGATGTCATGATCTCACTGGCATCCATAGACTTGTCTCAGGTCATCCTGGGTTTCATACATATAGGTAGACACTTATTAGACATATTTTTTACCATAAATCAGATGACACATGATTTTTTTTAAAAAAAGAAGAAAGTATCATCATCATTTTTCTGTTTGGATCCTTTTTTTAAAAATATTTTTATTAATTTTAAGTATAAAGACATAAACAATATTTAAAAATAAAACAATACGTAAATCACCCAGTGCTG
>JAOYMU010000263.1:45848933-45863805 GCA_025802295.1 Psammodynastes pulverulentus | reverse complement strand
AATTGGACTTTTTCAGGAGGCTAAAGGAACCAGAAGCACTGCTCAGGTGACCCTGAGGAGACAGATAACCCCCCAAGTGCTTCAATGACCCTCAAAAAGAATACAAATGACCAGCTGTCTGCAAGGAATATAAATCCTTCCATTCCCCACTATCCTGTTAGTGCTGAAGAAGGTTCTTGGATGAGAAGTGAAACAGCTTTAAAGAAAAAACAAGAAAGTCCAGTTGCCTCCTGAAAAAGCACCTTTGGGACAACCATGACCTGGATGACTGAGAACCTCTACATAAAATACTGATCATGCTCACAAATAAGCCAAGAATTTTAGGAATTGAAATATACCCCCAAATGGGGGTTTGACATATTCATAGATGGCCTTAGCCACAAGTATATCCCGCAGTAATATTTTAAAATACCCATATATCCCATATATACTCAAGTAAACGCTCATTAGTGGATTAGAAAACCCTCACATTTTAAAACCAAATACCATGAAAAACACCACACAAAAATGAATAATCCATGAATTACCCGTGGATAAGTCAACTAAGGTAGATTTTTCACAGAATTTTGGTTAGAAATTTGTGGATTGACTTATCCACAGATCGGTTTATCCATGAATTTATATAGCAGTCGCAGGATTGATATCCTGCCTTTCCAACAAGATAGCTTTCATGAGTATCTTCTTTAATTTTATCTCCACAAAAGCAATGAGATAAATTGAAAAAAGAGCTATCCCAAAGTTACTCGCTGAAAGGATTCTATGCCAGAGAGTGAACTTGAATTTAAGTTTCCTCAGATCTAGTCCAACCTTTTAGCCATTATAGCTTGCTGACCTTCAAGTGTGAATATTGAATGTGGCAGACTTCACTCTCCCTTTCAACTGAAATGCACATACTGGTAGTGAATATTGCCTTTAAAGATAAAAATATTGCAGTTTTTCTTTTGTGTGTAGGAACATGCAGTCTTTCATCTTCTATATAAAATAGCTAGATTTCCCTGATTCTCTTAATAAATCATGGCTAGTATTTCATGCCGCTATTATTTTTGTTTCAAACTTTATGAATTTGTCTTTTATTTGCATTTTCAGAAAAGGACTTAAACGATAATCAGCATGTACCTTACTGAATCATTAAAATAATATATGAGCAGAATCCACAATTTTAATCTACACCCTCCAGATGTTGCTAACCTTAGCCTAATAATTTAATACTGAGATTTGATTCATCAATAACTACAAGGACACAGAATCACTATTCGTATAGCTGGGCTGTTTAAAGTAATATTAAAGTTCTATACTTTATTAGGTATAATAACAGCATACTGAAACACAGTAAATTATTGAGTGGAGCTATGCAGAGAATTGACTGCTACAATGCAAAGTGAATAAACCAGAGAATTGGAAAGCATTTGGCAAGACTCAAAATGTCAAGGAGCCACATGTAGAGGTAAACAGTTTCATCACACTCTAATAAGTTCACTTCTATTTGAAAAAGAGAGACTTGTTAAATCTACAAGGAAATGCAGGGACAGATGGTTTCAATTCACCCAGGAATAGGTTAAAAAAACAACAGCTCAAACCTTCTGAGCATCTGGCAAAACCAATGATGCGCTCTTATTACACAAAAATATGGCTGTTCCTGTGTCTGGGGAATTCTGGGAATTGAAGTCCACACATCTTAACATTGCTAAAGAAACACTGATCTAGTGAGATGTTGGGGTGGGTGGAGAAAAAACTATATGGGGAGAAGACTGGTAGAATATAGTTCTAATGATTGTGGTCAGGAGAGATACAATACAGACAAGTATTTTTCAAAGCATTATAAGAATATAAATATAAATAAAACTGTTAATATCATGCACACTTCTTTAATTTGACTAGAACTTTTTGCAAGTATCGGTTAGCCAGTGTTTTAAGAAAAGTTGAGAGTATTCATGGATTAGAAAATGATTTTTCAATGAAAGATTAGCCAAAATATAACTGGAAACATGGAAAGGAGTTTCAGTCCATGGAGATAGCTGGGAACCATTTTGAAATTGTGGTTTTGAGCCTACTTCAACTGTTCCCTGTGGAAAGTAATGCAGAGAAACTCAAGAAAATATTGAAAACATGTTTATACCAACATTCCTTTTATTTGATGCCAGGGCAACATATAGTATCAATACAAGAATATGAAAGATCAAACATAATATACTCAAACTTGTTTCCTAAGTTAAACAAATAGCACAAACCACATTAACGTGCCCAGATAGAATGGTGAGAATGTTGATTTGCTAACATGACAGCAGCTTTGGTACTTCATCCACGTCTACAATTGGGAAGCCTCTGCCAATAAATGTTTTATCTTTGCATTTCTGCATAACCAAAGGTATCTGAAGAACAGTATCAGCTACCAAACTCTTCAGCAACCAACTACAGTGAACCAAACTCTTTAAAATTCTTTTTGCCTTGTTACTGGGATTGCTAGAAGTGGTGGAGGCAAGACCATAATAATGTAAAAAAAATCAAAGGCATCACAGAGGCTTTTTCCTGCAGTTTTTTTGTTAAAAACTCAGTATAAAGAGGCATTCTTCTTCAGATACCTCAGGTGAAATATAGCTGTCATGATTACTAGCCACTGGTGGACTTAACTTTATATAAATCTGTCTTTGAAAGCTGCCCAAGTTGGCAACTATCACTACAGATTGTAGTGGAGTAACCTATAATGATGTAATAAATTCTTCCATCTGTCGTAAATCTCCATCAAGTTGAATAATAGGATAATCCCGACCCATCTATTCTGGATTCATGCACAAGAAGCCTCTCACTGTCCATGTGCATTGCCTTTACACACATTTCTGCTTTAATTGTTTTTTCCCTATGCTAAAACTCCCTAACATAACTACTTTTCCACAAACAGGAATTTAGGATAGGGTAGGGTAGGGTAGGGTAGGATAGGACAGAATAAACAGAGTTGGAAGAGACCTTGGAGGTCTTCAAGTCCAACCTCCTGCTTAGTCAGGAAACCCTATACCATTTCAGACAAATGGTTGTCCAATCTCTTCTTAAAAACTTCCACTGTTGGAGAATTTACAACTTCTGGAGGCAAGGTATTCCACTGATTAATTGTTCCAACTGTCAGAAAATTTCTTAATTCTAGGTTACTTCCCTCCGTGATTAGTTTCCCTCCATTGCTTCTTGTCCTGCCTTGGAGAATAGGTTGACTCTCGCTTCTTTGTAGCAAAGAAGCAACCACGGAACACTGCTATCATGTCACCGCTAGTCCTTCTTTTCATTAAACTAGACATACCCAATTCCAGTAACGATTCTTTTAGCCTCGTCTCCTAATCATCTTTGTTGCTCTTCTCTGCACTCTTTCTAGAGTTTCAACATCTTTTTACAACATTTCTGCATCTTCATCTCCAAGAAATATAGTACACTGCATTTTTTTTCAACCATATGCAGTATTTAAATAACCTTACAATATTGTAATTGTTAAGATCCCTTTGCTAATATCAATATGGTTCTTTTTCACAACAGGCATCGACTGGATCATTGGTTTTTCCCATTCCCTTCTCTCCGTTTAGAGCCCAACTGAAACTACATAAAATCAGAATAAACTTGTCATCAATCTAGCATTGCTTCCCATTGCCTCCATATAGACCTAATTTCCTGATTAAGCATAGCTTTTGAAGTGGATGGGTATATTTTCAGATTAAGCAGCATAATTTTTAAATTGTGCCTTTGAGTCAGTCTTAATTTCTGACAACTGCCAGAACAAGTCCGTGTGGGTTTTTTTGGCAATGTTTTCAGAAAAGGTTAACCATTGCCTCATTCCTAGGGCTCAGAGAAAATGGCTGGCCCAAAGTTACCCAACTGGCTTCATTCCCAAGGCAGGGTTAGAACTTAAATCTCCTGAATTTCAGCCTGGTACCTTTAACCATTACATCAAACTGGCTATATAAACAATTGAAAAATGCCCCTCACAAAAGTACCGTATATAGTGGAATATTTTACCTTGCTGCATAGATATGTACACCCACATCATAAAGCAATGTTTTAATTGGACTGTTCTAATCAACTCAAATTCCAGAAGCTTAAAGCTCTCTTAAATTTGAAGTATTGCTTGCCAATTTTCATTAGATAGAAATAATGTTCTAGTTGTTGATTAGTTTAACCCTAATAAAGCCATTTGGGAAGCGTTTAGCAGAAACTTGAGATATACACTACAATTTTAGATATCCTCACAGGACTATTATACAAATATTCATACTACTGAACTCACAATTCCTAGCTTAATGTATAAGTGCTACATTTTGTGTGATTATATCTTGAATGAAGCTGCTGCCATCTAGTTGTAAACACAGGCAGCAAACCTTTTTTTAGGAAATAAGAGAATTTCTATGGAATTTTCCTTTTACATTTAGAGATGACAGATAAAGGGAGAATTGAAGCTTAATCATGGAAATTATTTGTGTCAAAGTGTTACAGGAATTAACATAAGTTCTTGAATATTATTGAAAAAAGTTTTCAACTTAAAAATTTCATCCAAGAACCATTACAACTTTTGGTGAAATCAGGAGTCTGAATCTGTGTTATATTTGTTGGCCTGTAACACTTTTGCTATTAAAAAAGGCAATATGTATTAACAATCTCATCCCCATGAATCTCCCTAGCAGATAAAAAATTCTTCTTGTCAAATTTCTCTTGTATATTGACTAAGCCCAGTTTGCTACAAAAAAGACTATATTAAATAGCTCATTCCCATGAATTTCCCAAACAGCTGAAAATTTCTTCTTACCAAATTCCTTTTACACTTTGACTAAGCACTTACTGGGGTTTAAAGGTCTTTTTTTACATATTGCACCTGGTTCCACTTCAATAGAAAGAAAAATAACTGAATTAATGAATTACTAAAGCTTATATTCTTCATTGACGTGTCAAGAAAACATCACATCAATTTCAAGGGATAAAATCATTCTGATACAGTGCACATAAATGCTAACAGTATTTATTTATTTTTAAAACCTGGTCAGAAAGACAAAAAAAAAAAAATTCTCCTAGAAATATATTCAGCAAAAAGATTGGTAAATTGATAAACCTTATTGGAGACTGGATATAAATCTTGCATAAATGCAACTATCCTCACAAATAGTCTTGCAACTTCAGCAGAGTATTGTTGGAATCAGTATTTTCAGTCTGCAACCTTCAGACTTTCTGTAAAAGCACTGATTCAGGTACCTGAAGATATCCACCAATCTGTCACTAGAGTGATGATGCTAGTAGCCCATTTACTGCAGTTAAAACAAAACTAATCCAAAATCTTTAAAATTATTTCCTGAACCCAAATCCAGGCATAGGTCAGATTAAAATCTTAAAGAAGGCGCGTTTATGGTTAGTACCTATGTTTTTCTAGAATAAGACTGTACTATTATTCAAATCTTCATTTCTGCAAATTGTTAGTATGCAATAAGAAGGCAGTGTTTGTTAAACTATTTTGCCCAATCTAGTAAGGACAGAGAAAAATGCAAATTTTGTTCTGCATAGTTGCGAACTTTCTGTCAAAGAAATACCACTGTGCTTTTGCAGATTAACAAATATTTGCTTTATCTCTACTGTTCATCAAATGCTTATATTAATAGTTTTTAAACTGTGTTTTTAATCTCTTTTTGCTAGAAGCAGCTTGTCATATAGTTTCCACATTTTAATCAGTTTATGAACTTAATCAGTCTACTGTATTAACTTCAGAACCGAAAGAGGATGTGGCTTTTCCAAGTCATTCTGTAACACTCATGGTACTGCATCATATGCAGATGGCTCTTTCGGTTTCCATCTCCAATACCTAATCCTTTCGGTTGCCAGCTTTGTGATGTATTTACCAACTTCTGTGACTACCACTAGAGAACCGGCTATTTCATAGGTGGTGATAAAGCAGCTACCAATGACAATGGCACAGCAAAATGTCCAAGTATTTCACTTCAAGCTTAAGTATGGTGGTGTTTGAAGATAATAAATTATGGCACACCGTTGGAACTGATCGCTCTTTAAAGTTTTCAGATTCTTCTTTAGTGGGAACAATATTTGCTGAGACTGCCTCTCTGGCTGCATTATTAAGTTATTTAACAAGTCTAGCTACAAAGGTTTGCTGCACACTTAATTAGTTTATCTTGTAAGTTATCCTCCGTCTGCAACTCAGTAATTGTTTTGAAATTGAGATGAAAATGTTCAGATGGCCAACCGCTTCTAAGTGTCACATTACAAATCATATTGGTGGGTAGCATTACATGTTATATATAACTGCATATATTAATGTTAACATATGTACATACCACACACCTAACATTACAAAATCATCCACACAAGACTATTCCCAGCCTATAATCTTCTTAAACAGCAGGGGTTCAACCTAGGAAGAATTTACATAGCTCTGAAAATATTGTACCCTATGTCATTTTATGAACTCTTTATCAGTAAAATCCAAGATGTTAAATAAGGATGTAGAAACTCACAACACAAAATGAAAACAATGTAGGAGGGGAGAACTATGGAACTTATTTTGGGGGGTTACATCTTTTCTGGATATAATATCCTACCCTTATCATCTGGCATCGAAGGAATGCTCCCAATTATTTTAAAAGGTTTGACATGCAAGTTGTCAACCTGTTTTAATAGAATTTTGATTATTATGAAATAAGAAGCAGCTCCAGTAAATATTTAGATATTTTATTGTGCATACAGTACGGCTCTTTCTTAAATGGCAACTTTATTTCAAAGACGAGGCTATGAAATCACATGCTATTCTACCAAATGCATCAGTTTAAGCACCTTGACAAAATATGCAACAAAGGCATATATAGTAAGCGTTAATGGGAAGTTAAGAGTTGATGGAAAAAATGTTTAATTCCCAAAATCAAGGTTACCGGTATCACTGTCTTCCAACAGAAAAGGACTTGGAACATGGAAGAAGCAAAAAGCAACTTAATAGACATTTGGCTTAAGGAAGTCAAAAAGAATAAAAACAAATTGCACCACTTTTTAAAGTTTCCATGTGAGCATACAGAGGGAAAAATGCATTTCTCTATGGAGAAATACTGTGCTACTTTCACAAACTCATAGTCCCCTGCCGCTATATACAACATTGTTTCACTGAGCATCTACTGTTCTCTTTTGAGAGAGAAATTTCACAGTTTTAATATAGAATGTTCTTCTACTGAAGTTAATATTATAGGAACATCAGAAGATCTGGGGACATCAGCACCTGAACAGAGATTTTTGTAAAGAGCAATGTTCAAATAAGGCCTTGAATTGATATATCTATAATTTGTAATAGGTTGCAAACCATGTTTCCCCAAAAATAAGACCCAGCCTTATTTTTATTTTTTGCCACCAAAAAAGGCCCCAGGTCTTATTTTTGGATTTCTTCCACTGACTCACCTCGCTGCAGCATTGACAGCCCCACCCAGCCCGTGTGGCCGCTGCCGGCCCACTCATGTGCGTCACCCCCAGCCTCCATTTCGCCATGAGACCTTGAGGAAAGGTCTTTGCAGCTGAGAAACAGGCACTGGATTGATGCATGTGGCGCCCCCGGCTTCTTTTCGCTGTCAGAGGCCTTTGCGAAATGCCTCTGTAGCTGAGAAACAAGCTCCGGATTGACGCACGTGGTGTCCCTGGCCTCCATTTTGCTGTGCGTCAATCCAGAGCTCTTTTCTTGGCTGCAGAGGCCTTTCCTGAAGGCCTCCGATAGTGAAACAGATGCCAGGGGCGATGTGCGCAAGCAGCAGCAGCAGAAGTTGGCAAGGCAAGGCAAGGCAGGAGTCGGGGTCTGCAAGGTCTGGGTGCAAGTATCTGAAAGTAAGCAGCTCCACCTTCCCATCCCCACCCTTGCTTTTTACTTTATGCGCCTTGCCTCACCCCATGCAACCAGGTGCAATGGAGTGGGCGGGATCTTAAATAGGGCTTATTTTGGGGGTAGGGTTTATATTGGGTGCAAGTGTAAAAATCAAGCTAGGTCTTATTTTCAGGGAAACATGGTAGCTTTTTCATATATCCACAAATTTCTTCTTTACTTACAAGCACAATGCAAAAAATTCCAAATAAATATCAATTATGTGCTTTAGAAATGATAAGAAAAACACATACTGGCAACATTCAGCAATAAGTCTTGTGGATTTTACAGTTGGCATCTTTACAAACATATTACTTCACTTATAGTTATCACATGGTCTAAGCATGAACAAGAATTGACTGTGATAACAAACATAACTTTTAAAATTCCAATTTATTTCAGCTGTCTTCCAAAATTGAAATGGCTGAGAAATAGATTCGTAGTAGATATGTTTTTGCGTTATATCTAACGGTGAGAAATAAATTCTTCCTTTCGCAAGTTCAGAATAAAATATATTATTTACTTTCCTTGAACAGCACCCTGATAGCATGCAGAATTTTCTTATAATAGCTGAATACTA
Organism: Psammodynastes pulverulentus; assembly: GCA_025802295.1. NCBI lineage: Eukaryota > Metazoa > Chordata > Lepidosauria > Squamata > Psammodynastidae > Psammodynastes > Psammodynastes pulverulentus. The sequence goes on along the minus strand of JAOYMU010000263.1, from coordinate 45,855,364 downwards.
AATGTCTATAGCATCCAAACAAATAACACAGCTATGTTATGAATGTCTTAATCACCATCTGAATCTGTTTTTTACAGACGGGGCAAACTGATCGTCCCTTCTTCAATCGTTTTGCACATGTGAAACAGGCCACCAAGTGAGCTGTCCTTCCATGGACGATATTCCCATTTCGCGGCCTCTTCAGGCATACAAGACAAGGCTTCATTAATTCTTTGCTATTTTCAGGAGGCGGCACTTCTTTTTCTGTGCACTTAAGAAACCGCAGAGAAGTTTCTTTGTCTTCACATCCCAGGGCTAGATCCAAAGAATCCATAGAGCTTTTAGAGGACAGGTTGGGCTTGACCACTGAACTGCATAAGTCTTTAGGCCGTACAATTGGAGCAGATATTGTCCTTCGGCAATCTGGGACATCTATGCCTTTCAGGTCTTCTTTACCGTGCATTGTAGCAATGTTGGATGTAGACAATGATTGTATTAGCTTGGGACAATCAGAGAACCAGTCTTTTCTTAAGGCCCAGCAGCGGAAACAATACCTTTTAATGGGAGAATTGAACTTCTTGCATTTGATACACTGCCAACTGTCCTGCTGAATGAAAAGAAGCAGTCAAACCAATGAGGGATTTATGGATTCATATATAATTTTTCTCCTTCTGTAAGGAGAAAGAACTCAAGTGCTTTCAATAGTGGCTCATTTAGTCCCTCAATTAAAACCAGTCAATATTCTAATTAGTTTATTTAAAAACACTAAAGTCAAAATCTCTGATTAAGAAGCCCTTTTCCCATGAATCTCACTTTCATTTCTATTCTAGGATTTCATTTTACTACACAAAATTCTTACTATCACATTCTAAATTCAAGAGATATTTAATTAATTTCTCAGCCTCCATAATAGTATAAAATGTGTTGAAACTACACAGTTGATGGTGGCTTACTTGCTTACTCTACATACAAGAGTGATGGTTTTTGAGTTTGAAACAATAATTTATCTGACCGATGGCAAGTTTGTCAAGACGATGTATACTGCAAAATATAGTCAACAAACAAAGCTTGATCTAAGCTTGATATACATAACACATACCCCAAGTTGAAACAGCTACTTGGGGCAGCTAATCCAACCCTGTTTAATGCAGGAATTCATTTTTAAGCATCTCCACACTGAGGGCTCTTCATGCTCTGCTTGACCACAGAATGTTGATTAGCAATTTGCTCCACTAGTGAACTGCACTTACTATTAAGATGTTTTTCCTAATATTCAATCAGAATCTTCTTTCCTATAAAATGAGATCATTGTTCTACATCCTACACTCTTGGATGATAAAGAGTTTTGATATTCACTTGCATCTTCCAGCTTCAGGTACTTCAAAAGTGCTGTCAGTTATCTTTTTTCACCATTAAATTTAATTCTCAGAGTGTCCTAATAATTTTTCAGCCCTCAATCATTCTCACCTTCTTTAATGCACATATATCTGTTTTTATGAAAAATATTTAAAGTGGCCAGAACAGGATACAGTATTCAGATGGGATCTATCTAATACATATTTCAGTGAAAAATCTGTATGTTCTTGTATTTACTAACCATTATTAAAAACAATGCTTCTATTGATGCAACTTAAAGTTGCATTTTCCTTTTTAACAGTGTGTTACACTGCTGACTTGTAGAAGTACACCTACTGTGCCAATGCACCTTTCCTGCCTTAACACACTGCATAGACTTGTCTTCTGCTATATCTTTCCATCAAGTGACAGTAGGAACACTTCCGGTCCTGTCAATTAAGCAGTGTCAACTAGCAGGACCCAAGAAATGTATCATCTGCCTCAGTACCTGGCTACCTCCCCCCTCCCCCCCCAACACACTCCAAGAACTGGATGGCTTCCACCCTGATGATGTTCAGGACCTACTGAAGACCAGGCTATTCTCTCAGGGAATGATGATGGCTGAGCCCTTATTGGATGGGTTCTTTTCTTCTGTAGTATGATTCTTACTTTTTACTTTTTAATTACTAGCCCCTAGAGTAAAGAGGGAGGCAACCTCTAAGCTGAATGAATGCATGAATAAATAACAGTAATAGCAATAGCCCTTAGACTTATATACTTCTCCGTAGTGTTTTATAGCACTCTCTTGAGTGGTTTACAATATAAGCATACTGCTCCCAACAATCTGGGTCCTCATTTTACAAACTCGGAAGGATGGAAGGCTGAGTCAACCTTGAGCCTGTCAGGATCAAACTCCAGGCTGTGGGCAGAGTTAGCTTTCAGTACTACATTCTAACCACTGCGCAACCAGAGCTCTTAAATAAACCCATCTGCCACAGAATCAAGTGTAGATAATGAAATATAGGCAGAGAAATATTCAAAGTATAATAGCAAAAACCTAGTTTCACTGGAATATCATTATGGTAGTATATTTCATATCCATTGTTTAATGTTAAATTTCATTCTGTTAATTCCACTAGGAAAACAGCCTATCAAGATAATTTTGAATTGGGTTTGTACCTTTTAGAATATTAGCTAGTCTGCACAATTTCTACAGAGAAAAGACCAGATTAATATCTTAAAAATTATGGCCCACAAGGAATTGCTGCTATGCCAATCAGCTTTCAGCAGCAAACCCCAGGGTGGCAGCAAAGGAGTTGGCAGTGTCCATGAGGCTGCCAGAAGCACTCAGCGGTATGTCTTTCAGAGTGGATGTGGCTGTGAAAGCCTGCAGGTCTTCCTGGTGACAGCCACAGTTGGTACCACTGGATCAGCTTTTTTTTAAAAAAATAACTGGATCAGCTATTTTAAAAAAACCTGACAGGCTGCGCCAAGCTGTTTGGCAGGCTCCTGCATGCACTCTGGGGACCATATGTAGTGCAGGCCTGCGATAGCCTAACCAGCTTTATGTCATGTTCCTGCCTGCCTGCCTTCCTTCCATCTATTTATTCAATCCCTTCATCAAAATGTTGAAAACTATTGGGACCAGAACACAAAGCCTATGAACCTTACCTAATACTTTAGTTCACTGATGAGCACTCTACAAGATTTTGATTTTCAAGCCTCATACAGATCTACTTAACACATGCCTTCCAGGCCCTTTGCTAATCAGACCATGGGGAGAAATATAAAGCTAAATGTTTCTGCTTTCTCGTCCTTACATCCCAGCCCTTTCTCCAGCCCCTCCTTCCATTCACCTAATTTATTTCTAATATGCCAGGAAAAAAAATAATTGTGTATAGGGGAGGAGGGGGGGAACAGCAGGAATATTAAGTTCATTCACCTGCATTATCTTTTCTTCTAAAGTACACTATCTAGATCATTGTTAAAGCTATAGTAATCAGTAGATAACTAAGCAGACTTAAGAAGTGCTGCTATAGTGATGCACAATGAGCAAAATAGGAAGCATTGCCATTGTCTCAGCCCCAGAACATTTCAGTTCCACCTCTGCACAAGTACACAAGTATAGTGACTATTAAAAACAAACTTTCTAAAATCATTAGTTTGTTTACTCCAACATTTCATCTACTTATTGAAAACTGATCCTGAAGTCTCAGCAGCATGAGCAAAAAAAAAAAAAAAGCTAGGGACAGGTAGCCCTCAACTTATAACCATAAATGGGTCCAGAACGTCCATCATTAAATAGTTATGTCGGTTACAGATGATTTTAATGGCCTTTTGCCAGTCATTAAGTGAATCATTGTGATTAAGTGAATCCAGCTTCCCCCATTGACTTGCTTGTTGGAAGACCTCTGGGAAGTTTGCAAATAGTGACCCCAGGACACTGGAATTTTGTAAATACATACTGGTTGCCAAGTGCCTGAATTTTAATCATAGGACCACTTACACTGCTGTTGTAAGTGCGAGAACTGTTCATAGGACCTTTTTTTCAGCACCACTGTAACTTCAAACAGTCATAAACTGAAGACTACCTGGACATCAGACCCAGTGATCAATGAAATGGAAGAATGATGAAGAAAGTTGAAAAATTAAAAGAAGCATAAAATGACTGAATGATCACTCTGAAGTTCTTTAGGTCAGTTAGACAAGATGGTTACTTTTCATTACTTCAGATGGTCTAATAAAAAAACAACGGTAATGAGAACTATTGGTTTCTACCTCTTAAGTACTGAAAAGGCTGATTTAACAAATTATACTAAGCTTGTAACCATAAACATTATAATCAAATCAAGTACACTAAATCTAGAAAACATACCTCAGAGGGAACATCAGTATCTATATCATCACTTAAGAACTGAGAATCTTCAAGGTCATCAGAAGATGCTGTTTCATTCATCTATAAAAATAAATATAATATACAAATCAGAAAAGGAACATGCTGCCATGTTAGCACAGTAAGTGCAAAACCATTACACTGGTCAATGCTTTCGATCAAAAGCTACATCAATGTTTCCTAATGTCTAATTTCTTACTATAAAGAAAAAGTTTTATTTTTGGAATTGGACTATGACAACAATATGATTAATAATGCGATTGTTAGTCCAGTTTAGTTTAGTGATTAAGGCACCAAGCTAGAAAACCGGACACCGTGAGTTCTAGTCCTGCCTTATCCACGAAAGTCAGCTGGGTGATCTTGGGCGGGTCACGCTCAGCCCAATGCACCTCACAGAGTTGTGGTGGAGAAAGTAGGAGAAGGAAGCTGTGTGGAATAAGTTTGCTGCATTGAATTATTTGTAAAAATAATAAAGGTGGGATTAAATAAATAAGTAAGTTGTACTCATTTAATAAATACCTTCCAATTATTGGGACTTACTACTTTATTATCTTCTTTTCTTTCTTCATTAACTTGTTCACAACCAACTATTTTTGATGGGATTGTGACACTGAAGTTATCTGAAGTGGCTTCATTGAGGAACCACAAGTCATCTGTAGTATCTGAAACAACAGCAGTATCCACATCCTAAAGAAAAATGAAGAAATACACTTTGAAGATTTTTAGACTTGCTATTTATTTGACTTTATAAAGGTAACTATAAACTACGATTTCACAAAGCGTCCCTTTATAGCCACAGGCAGTTAGGTAAAAAATAACTTGCAATTTTCAATAACACTGCATTCTTCCTGCTTCAGCAATGTGTGCCGAGAAATTTTATTTAACATCCAATTAAACAAACTTATAATATAAATTATACAATAACCTCAGGAAGGAGATAATTAAATAGAAACACGTACATATGCATCAAGTATTCTAGGGCCTGGATGCTTTAAATAGCTTCATTTTTCAAAGCAAAAGGCAGTCTCATTATTGTAATGAGAAAAAAGAATTGGTCTTCCATCATTCTTCCCAAACTTTACGTGATATAGTAAAGTCCAAGAGCAGTAAGATCAGGTATGAAATTTCTTTAATATTGATGGCTTTCCAAATTCCTACTTTTCTCCCCATTATTTTGCATTACTTCCAAAACTCCACTTTCTGGAAGTTTTTCTTATTTCCTTAAAAGTCACCAATTATACTACACCCTGTAACAGAAAACAGTTTTTACTTTTATCTGCATGTCATCCTTTTGTGATATACTAATTAATATTAATCATACATTATTAATTACATCAACTAATATTAATGTGATCTATAGCAGGAGTCCCCACCCTCCGGGCCGCTATCGGGCCATGAGCTGTTCAAAACCAAGTCACCTGAAGTGGCAGGCAGGCAAGCATGCATGCATGCATGCCTCCTTGTGCGAGCAGTGGGCGGGTGCATGCACATGCATTCCATTTTGTGTAAGCGGCAGGCGCACATGCCCACTGCTCACACAAATGGAGTTGCATGCACACGCTTGCCCACCACTCACATGGAACCATCACCTCTCCCCCACCCCCCCACTCCAGTCCACAAAACTGGAAAAGTTGCGGAACTCTAATCTACAGGCTAGAAAGCTGGAGATTGTAAGTTCCAGTCCCACCTTAGCCATGAAAGTCAGCTGGGTGACCTTGGGCCAATCACTCTCTCAGCCCAACTGTGTTCTGTGGTCATGGTTTACTACAGTTCTTCCCTGAGGTTATCTAATGTGCTAGTATTTGTTTAGTATAAGGTCAGTATCTATGATCATTGTGTTATTTTTCAGCCTCAACAAAACAACCAAAAATGTCAAAGACCACTTGAAAATAAGAATCCTTTTAATTTTTAATAAAATAATGAAATCAGGCTAAGGTTTATGCATATACATCATACTATTTGCTAATGTTTACCTTATTTGTATGTATATCTGTTGAATCATTACTTCTGGATTTGTAATTGTTTCTCAGATTCCCTAAAAACCACCATGGAAGGCCAGCTACATCCCATTCTTCAACCAACAAATCCAATGTGGTTTGCTCTTTTGAAAGGTTACCTATTAGTACCCCAGCTGCAAAAGTGAAAAGACATTTACCGTAAAACCTCTATTTGAACGCCATGGCGCTCTATTTTTCAACCCTTCCGCCGAGGTGGCGCTCAAATA
>JAOYMU010000263.1:45782254-45792551 GCA_025802295.1 Psammodynastes pulverulentus | reverse complement strand
TGGGAAACACTGATCTATCTAATGTTTTATAAGTTATTACTTGGCTTTCTTATTTCATTCATTTGGAATTTTTGGGCTGATAGCATTATAGGGCTACATGAAAATACACTTACTTTGATTCTTGCACACTATATACAGTTCACCTACACACAATATGTAGTTCACTATGTATTTTATTGGGAGGATATGTAGTTGGATGAATCTCTAACTTAGTCCTACACTAACACTTTTCCCCCTTTTAACTCAATACACTAATTAGCCATTCTCTGAATGTGAAGAGCCATGTTTTCCAATAAAACCAGTTTTAATGGGGTTGTCCTTTTTTCTACTTGAAAAGGGATTCCTTGTTCTTTTTTTGGTGATCCATATATTTCAGACTTTTCTAGGGCAATAATTTTCATTTTTTAAAGGCAAAAATATAAACTGAATTCATCTGATGAAATGGGATCCATTTCCATTTCATAATGCATATCTGTTTTACTTTCTTTCTAAATTTCTCAGGATATTTTTATCCTGCAGACATATTAGTTTATGATTCATGCCTTATCTTCTGGGAACACAGATTTTTTTCCCAGAGGGAAAGTGTTACTAGGACCCATGTCAAACTAACATTTCCAGCTTTCAGATAAGAAGTGTTGAACTTAAAGTAACATAGAATACTTATAAATGCTTATAAATACTTATAAATTGGACTGATTTGACTATTCAGCATTTCTTGCCACATCAAATTAACCCTCTTCCTCTTTTCCTTTATTGTTTTTAGGAAAAATAATGTCATCTAACTGCTGAAATCTGTGTTTTGGGGTTTTTTTAAAGTCTGGGACCTTTTGTAGATCCCAATTTATACTTTGAAGATTTATGCCAGTTTCTTCCAAGCTGCCGCTATATAGGTGGTAATGAATTATAACCATTCATCACTTATCTCCTGTTGCCCACACCATGGCTATCTATGATTATAACTTCTGTAAATACCATACAGCCACAGATAATGGGAACTAAAGTCTGAAATATCTGAAACATTCTAGAATAACTATCTCTACAGAAAACTATATAAAATTATTTTTTTATTATTCTACTTTTTAGAATTTATGATTTTTTTATTGTCACTTGGATACTGTGGACTTTTGACTGCATTCATGACTCCGCTAAAAAGAATATAAAATAAATGTAGGTAGTATCTTTAGTGGGATACTACATCAGCTGGAAGGAATAGATGCTTTGTTGCCTTGGTAAATTGTAGCATCTAGCTCAGAGGTGTCAAATTTGTATCATCATGGCGCTGTCATGTGACATATTGGGACTTTTTTCCCCTTCACTAAACTGGGCATGGGTGTGGCCAGCGGGTGATGCATCTGGCCTGCAGGCCGGGAGTTTGACAGCCCTGATCTAGCTGATCTAAACAGTTAAGCTAGGTTAGTCCTGGTTAGCATTTGGATTGAGAGCCATCTGGAAATTCCAGGCTGTTGGTTAGAAGAAGAACAAAAGGAAATTATTTCCATAATATTGTCAAGAATCATGGATAAGTAATCATGGCTGAATCAAGGACAAATTACTTTTTTATATATTTTATTGGTATCAGCTTGCACTCTCATGATGAAAATGGCATGAATCCTTCATCGATGTCTGAAGAAATGAATCTATTGGAATAATTATGTCCAATAGATATAAGGAATTCCATGGCATTTTTGCCTTGGAAATCATAATGCTGATGACTCTTTCCTTTCGTCCCTCTTGCCCATCTTTGCAGGTTCCTCCACAGTGGACTTACTCATTTACCAAACCTTGTGTTACACTCACGATGAATTGTGCGACATTGATGTGGATGATTTTGTTCTCAAAATATGTGGTGTAGAGGAATTCCTCCAAAAGTGAGTGGGTAATATAAAAACTTAGGTTGTAATGTGGAATCCGGTGTTGAATAGATGTATAAAATATTTTCATCTGCCTTATTGTTTTTATGACTGTTTTGCCTTCATTGTCATTTTTATCCTTTATCCTTTTGAGCAGTAAAGAATTACATGACTAGGATTGCTGCTGTCTTAGAATACTCATTTCCATACTAATTGCTTGTGGTGTCTTTTAAAATCATCCAACTAAAACTATGCCAAAGTAATAGTAATGAGGACAGGTTTTATATCACTATGCAAGTGGTCCTTGACATAGAATCACAAATGGGACTGGAATCTTGGTCATTTTAAGCAAGATATCTTGTAACTGTTTGACTTGGGATTGCAATCCTAACACTATTTCAGTTGTTAAGCAATCTTGTGGGTCATTAAATGGACAGTGTCCTGGATGAGGACTATGGGGTGTCTCAGAAGGGGGGAGACTCTAGGAGGCCCAGTGCAGGCTATGTGGGAATGTCTTTCCACTCAAAAGCTGAAAATCTTCCCTGCCAAAATCCAAGGAGGATTTTCAGCTCCTGAGTAGAGAGATACTTGCATGGGCTATGCCAGGCCTCCAGGACCTTTTCCACCCACCCACCTTGAGGCACCCCTTACTTAACCACCCTACCTCTCTGCTCAGGAGCTGAAAATTCTGTTGGATTCCCTGTTACCTCTGGCCTTAAAGAGCTGCCTGCTAGAAGATTTCAGCTCTGTGCCTTTTTGGATTACTGAAATCCAAGCAGGCAAGGAGGTGAAATCCTTTGGCAGGCAGTTTATTTATCCAGCACCCAGAAGTGAGAGGGAGTCCTCTTAGAAGGTGGTGGCAGCTTGCAAGCTTCCCTGACAGCTTTCCCATTGATCTTCTGTAGAAGCCAGCAGAGAAGAATGTAAATGGCAATCACAAGATAGCAGGGTGCATGGCAGCTGGTTGTAATGTGAACAGGTTCCCAGATGACAATCACATGGCTGAAGGGGGTGGGTATGCAACATTTTGTGACATGGGGAAATACTTTACAGGTCATAAAGCACGATTTCCTACAGCCTAGGCCGGGTGTCGGCAACCCGCGGCCCACGAGCCGCATGCGGCTCTCTTGCCCTTTTCCTGCGGTTCCCTTTCTCATCATTGGCTGGCCCTGCCCCTTGACCTCCCTCACCTGGCCTGAGAAGGTAAGGGTGACGGCTTGGGATAGCGAAGCAACCAGATCCCTATCTCCCTCTCACTATTCTCTCTCTCTCTCTCTGTGTGTGTGTGTCTCTCTCTCTCTGTCTCTCTCTCTCAAAGCTGTGGTTGGGCCAAGCTAGCAAGCTCCCCTTGGCACTTTTGCTACTTCTTTCTTCTTTTTGGAATCCAGACTGGCTGAAGAATGATCGCCAACCACGATCCTTCAGGTGACCCTCCTCCTCCTCCTCCTCTTCCTCCTCCTCCTCCTCTCGCAACTGGCGGCTGTGGCAGGGTCAGGAGGGTGCGCATGCATGGGAAGACGCTCCTCAAGCAAACGCAAGTGGCCAGCCGCTCACTTGAGGAGCATCTCCCCGCGTGTGCGTACCCTTCGGGCCCCGCCGTAGGCACCGGTCATGAGAGGAGGGGGAGGGGAGGAGGAGAAGGATTGCCCGAAGGATCGCGGCTGGTGATCGTTCTTTAGCCAGTCTGGATTCCAAAACGAAGAAAGAAGTAGCGAAGAGTGCAAGGAGAGCTTGCTGGCTTGGCCCAGCCACGGCTTTGAGAGAGAGAGAGAGAGACACACACACACACACACACACACACACACAGACAGAGAGAGGGGGAGGGAGAGAGAGGGGCAGAGAGCGAGAGAGAGAGAGAGAGAGAGAGAGAGAGAGAGAGATACAGAGGGGGGCGAGAGATAGCCATAGAAAGACATAGAGACAGAGACAGAGATGAGAGAGGGGGAGAGAGAGAGAGAGAGAGAGGGAGACCCCTATTTGCCATAGAAAACATGGGGAGCTACAAAACCTGAGTAGGCATGGCTGGTGAGGTCATGTGACTGGGTGAGAGTGAGTGACATTGAGTTAGGCAACCCCACCCAGGTTTTGCAGCTCCCGCTGAGTTTTTTTTCTGTGGGAATCAGGTCCAAATGGATCTTTGAGTGTGTAAGGTTGCTGATCCCTGGCCTAGGCTGTCTTTAATTCGAACTGTTAAGTGAATTGTCATCAATTCAGGACTGTCTAGTTTGTTTGTGCTTACGTATTTCTTAAGTTACTTAGCATAAGCTCACAAAATCATGTGTTAGGCTTCTGAAGATTGAAAGCTCTCCATGTATTATAGAAAAGCCTGGATTTAAATTTGTTAAAAAAATAAATCAGTTTTTTCCATGCTATTAATCCAAATTATACCACTTCCATGTTAAATACTCCTGGAATATTCTGGAATTATTTTAGCATCTGTAGAGTTGTATTGAGGATATTTAAGTTTGCATTTTCTAAAATGATTTGGTCTACAAGAGATAATGGTCAGTTTTGGAAAATACAATTAATGCTCTATTTATGAAATGCAGGCTTAGTAGAGAGCTATTTCAAGAGATGCTGTGACAGCACTGATGCTTAAACACATTAATGTGCAAGTCAAATTAGTTGCTTGAAAAAAAATCACCTTCAGTTTATACTTTAAATTTTAACCAACAAAATATGTGGGATGTCTGTGGAGATTCTTATCCAGGTCATGGTTGTTCCAAAGGTGCTTTTTCCAAAAGGCAACTGGACTTTCTTGTAATATGTGGGAAATCTATAAATTTCTGGGGCTATCCTGTTTTGTTTTGTTTTGTTTTGTTTTTTGTACACGTCCATTGACAAGGATAGTCAAGGGATCATTAATGATGCTGATGGTGTATAAGCTGAGAACTACTCAAATCTTTTTGTTGTTGTTTCTTGGTTTTGTTTCTAGCACGTTTTGATTGATAAATTGGATCAATCAAAAGGAGGCATGAATATCTCCTTTTACATTTTGTTTTTAAACAACAAAAATCACTTTTTTCATTTCATTGGAGTTATGTCATTATTAAAGTAGATGGAATAAAGAAAATGTGATATGTTTTCAAGGGAAAACCAATAAACATCCCGATTGGTGAACTGTCAATCAACTAATTAGAAGTTAGTATTCCAGATATTCAGTAGACCATTTAGAATGATCTTCAGTCCTTCTTAACCATGGTGTGCTGTATTTCCAACCAGACAAATTACTCATTTATACACTGAGACATTTAGAGTAACCTTGTAGTTTTAAACTTAAGAGCTTGTGGTCCAGTTACAGCGACTGAGTATGCAACCTGGCAAAAGCAAACTGATTATTACTGAGACCAGCTGATTAAGGAATGGTCTTTAAAACCACTGAGGTCTTAGCAGAGAACCAATCAATACGTCAGAGAGACGGAGAGCATATGCACTAAAAAGAAACAAACCTCCCAAATTCTGCAATTATGGGTAATTGTGACCATTTTTAAATGCATTCTTGTGGAAATCTGCAACCATTAGCATGACTCAAACTACAGCCTGGTTTTCTCTTCATCGGTGAAAGGAAGTAAGTGGATGCATGCACATATATGTGCCAAAATGGCTCAGAGATCTCAATCTATCACGTTGGGAATCACTTAGTACATTAACAACTTTCAATATTCATTTTGAGTATTGGAAATACCTTCCGGCTGCTATCAATACTAAAGCTTCTTGTAGAATGAATTGAGTGAGCCACTGTAGAGGAATGGAAGAGTGTCCTGGACTTTAAGCCAAAGAAATAATAATAACTCTCCCAATGATTTCTTACTGAGATTTTAAAGTATTATTTTTACATGGTAGAGATGTAATAAGCTATAAGCAAAAAGAAAAATCTTCCGTTTATGTAACATCACTTAATTAAAAACAGAAGCAAGAGATTTGCATCAGAAGAAGAAAAAAAATGACACTGCCAACCTAGAACCCACAGGCGCCTCTTGTTTTGTTTTGATTCTCCTTCCAGCAAAATCTGGCAATGTATTTATGGAAAGGAAAAGCCCTTTTTTATTATTGGAATCCATATCATAAAGGAGGGGAAGAAGCAAAGCTGCTTTCACTAACATGTGCCTTCCAGATGTGTAGAAACTACGCTTCCCAGAATTCCCAGTCAGCTGCTGCTTTATTGGCTGAGAATGGTAGGATTTGTGCTCCCATCATTTTAGGAAGGCAATAGTTGGGGGAAACTGCTGTATGATGCGTGCCCATTTTCTTGCTGTTGCAAAAGCCATTAGTTGACAGTGAATTAGCCTGGGACTAAAGAGATCAGTTTTAAGTCCAAATGGCTGCTTATAATAGTTCTTGGATCCCACGTATAATGCCTGTTTGATCATAGCATTGCACTCTTACTGTTCTTATCAGGTATTTATTTTATTTTTTCCTTTCTTGCAAATTTGGAGCTCTAATTCATTCTTCCATTTTTCAGTTTGATGTTTTGTGCTATGCTGGACTACAAACCCCATCTCCCAGTCAGCCTGGCCAATAATGCCACTTAGAATAATGGAAAATGCACTTCAATGAAGCATAGTACCAGATTAAGGAGAAGTGACTTAAATGATCTTTTTTTAGTAAAACGTGTTTGTTTTACTTGGATATATAAGTAATGTTGAGATGTATCCATTACCAATGGCAATTTGAACAGTGAATTTTGCTTTCTATTTTACAAATGGCAATGTACAACCCGTTCCTTGCTACATTGTGATTTTCTTATAAGACGGTTGGTATTTTCTCCTCTGCTTAATGCAAGGGAAATGGCTGTCTATCATGCCTCTCAAAAGGGGAAAAAAGCTGCAGCTTTTGCATTTGAAGACTAAACCATGTCGGCTGTAGACTGCTATTTATTGTCCCTGTTTTGAAGGTCAAGCACATCAATCTGTGCTTTGTGGGTGTTCCTTGAATACTAATAAACATACAAATGCTCAGTGGTTTTTGTTTTTTTTAGGGAGACTAAACAATCAGTCAAAGCTCAAATGTGTGTATAGCCTGTAAAAGCTGCTCCTATACCGCTGTGTGTGCTTGTGTGCCCGCGCACATTGAAATGAGCTGTCTTGCCCCTTCTCTGCCCTGCCCCACATCCGCCTCCTTGGCAGGACACTGAGTGCCGGATGAAGAGAGCAAGAGTTCCTTGTTGCCCCTCCATCCACATGGAAATAGCTTTGATGAGCTGGTGTGCAAATGCCCTGGTCTATTAACCATGCCCCAAATGATCCTTAGAAAACCTATTTTTCCTAAGCTGTTTCTCTAGAATGCTTTGCTTAGCTTTAAATTTGTTCTCGCTGCCTAATATACCCTGGAGAAGGATTAGCAAAGCTGACAGTAGATAACAGCAATGGTTCACATGAATTTCACCCTAATGCTGTTTTGACCTGCTTAGATGAGACTTGCGACTGTAGTGATAATCAGCCCTATGATGTGGGTCAACCCATTATTTATTTATGTATTACAACATTTCTATCTTGCCACAGTCAAATGGTTCTTAGGGATTAACATAGTATAGAAAAAAAATGCTTAAAGAACCCACAGTAGGAATAAGATCAGCATGAAATGAAAAGAACATAATGATAAAATTGCAGCTTAGAAATAAAAGAGGTCAAAAAAACCACTGAAATGGTTCAGGGTACTGAAAATGCTCTCCAGAACAGTTCTGTTTTCAGCATCTGTCTCAATTCAGTCAGGAGGGAGACAGCCTGATCTCCACAGGGAGATGTTCCCTAGAACCAGTGACTGGTACTACAAAGCTGAAACTCCTGGCCCAACTCCCTTTCCCTCCTAAAAGTAGGACATAAGAGCAGTTTCTCCCTAAGGGACCTGATAGACTGGATTGACTCTCCTTGGTCCAGGAGGTCATGTGGATACCTAGGGCCCAAGCCATAAAGTTTGTTATATGGCACATTAAATTAAGCCTAGTAGCTAATTGGTTGCCAGTTCAGAGCTTGTAGTGAAGGGATTTCCACAGTCTGGTTCCAGTTAGCATAAGGGCACTCATACTGTATAAAGGCATGAGTTTTTGTTAGAAGATGTTGTGCCTTGCAAGGCTGCAACTAACGCACCAACTGAAAGTCGCAGATCCTACTGGTTGCACTAGAGCAGGGGTCAGCAACCTTAAACACTCAAAAGAGCCATTTGGACCTGTTTCCCACAGAAAAGAAAACTCCGGGAGCCACAAAACCTTTCTAATGCCTGACAGTTTTCTGAGCGGCCACAAAACTAGCATATATAGTTGTTTTCTTCTGAATCTTTTCTTTTCTTGAATTTATCCATGGTTGGCCTACTGGGGGTCAAAAAGCTCAATATTCTGGCAGGTGTCGCACATTGGGAGTTGTGATGCATATTTTGAGACACAGGGAGCCGAGCAGAGGGATGAAAGAGCCACCTGTGGCTCCAGAGCTGTGGGTTGCTGACCCCTGCACTAAAGCCATGAATCCAGAAAGATCCTGGATCTTTCATGAATTAATGAAAGTCATGAATTTGCTGTATCAAGAGTAATTTTCTGCCTAGTCCGAGTTAACACTTACGTTGCTGAAAGACCTTAGTAGACAAATAGTGCCTCTTGTGTGGGAATTCAGCTTCAGTCAGGTCTGCCCCATCCAGATCCTGAGAGACTCGAGCATCCAACAATCTTCCCTGTAACCCAAGGGCAATATAAAGTTATTTACCATTAACATACTGATAATAATGCATCCCAAATTGCTGGATAATTTCACCATTCATATAGAAGTTTAGTAGTGGTTTAGAAAAATATTATGGTATCAAAAATTCTTGAGATATCAAAAGAAAGGAAGCACCAAAAATAAGATTCAACTAAATATTTCCCTTCTTGCTGCAGAGCAGGGTAGGCAAGCATTCTGGTGACAAAATACTTGCTCACTGAATGGAGAAGTGCCTATTAAGCATTTTCTTTAACCAGAGCAATGCCATGTAGATTTTCTGTCATTGGCACAGAAATGTATAGGAAAGAGTGAATGAAAGGAAATCTTCACTGTCATGTGACCCCTGAACTATAGTCCCCATATCCTGGTAGATCCTGCTGCTGCAAATATATTAGAAATTATCAGAGGCAGAATTTCCTGCTGATTTTGGGCAGGAAATAATATAAAACAATGGGAAAAAAAGTTATGCTAAATGTCAAGTAAATTTAATAAGACAAAAAAAAAGGGAGGTGGTTTGGAATGCACAAATTCTCCCCATTAATGGGAGGGAAAGAAGGCCCCCTAAATTAAATCCACTTTGAATACCCTCTCAAATACCAATAACAAAATAATAATTTTAAAAGACTGGCGCCTAGCTGGTAAAAAGCAATCCATCTCTGTTCTAAATGATTCCTGTTCTTCTTGTATTTCATACTATATAATAGTTTTTTTAATTGTTACAGTAATGCAGGGATGTCCAAACTTGTCAACTTTAAGACTTGTGGACTTCAACTCCCAGAAGTTGACAAGTTTGGACATCCCTGCAGTAATGTATAGTGTTGATGGCAATCCTGAACCAAAGGCAAATTAGAGCACAAAGAACAACACAGGCTTTCTACATGCTATCAAGTCTCAGCGGAAATAGACGACCTGATTATTTTATTGTTCTGGCACATGATAATCTAGACACTAGTACATTTGATTCAGAGAAGCTTTAACTGGAGATGGCATATATTCATTCATTTTATTTTCAACATTTATGCAGCCATTAACTCAAAAGGACAGTGCACAGCTGAGAAAAGGTCATCAACAAAATGGACAAACCAAGACAATGAAATGGCAGCAGACTAAAATATACTACAACCCAACCTATTGGATATTATCTCATCCAGACCTCAAAACATGGAGAAAGGTGTCTTTAATTTCTTTTTTAAAAGTCCTCCAGGTTTCGATCAGTTATATTTCTGGGAGCAGATTGTTCCAAAAGTGAAGGGCCTCACCCAGAAACCATACCTCCAAGATGATAATGTCACATTGAAGAGGCCTGGAGTACAGCATCTTATATTCTTGTATTCTTTATTGGTGATGACTAGCACCTTGAATTGTATCCAGAGATCTACTGCAAGCCACTTGAATTTGTAAAGAAGGTGTAATGATGAACATACATGATTACCCCTACTGCTGCATTCTGGACCAAATGAACCCACACACCTTCGCCTGGTCCAGGAATCGGTGCAGTTTGTGCAGAAGACAAAATTGTACAAAGACCTTTCTGGCCATACCTGCACATGCTCTACCAGGAAGTCCAGGGGGACGCCGAAGTTGCATACTGAGTCTAAACAGGATAGTGCAGCTATACTCAGACTCAAGAATAAAAGTTCCCCTGTTCCCAGATCTATTGGTCCACAGTAGACTAACAGCAACTGATAACAGATAACAGATAATCAGAGTTGGAAGGGACCTTGTAGGTCATCTAGTCCAACCCCCCGCACAAGCAGGAGA
>JAOYMU010000263.1:45764118-45774450 GCA_025802295.1 Psammodynastes pulverulentus | reverse complement strand
GCGGGGGGGGCGGGGGGCACAATATCTTGATGACAAGCTCAGTTTCCAGAAATGGCAAGCACATTGGACCCTCTCATGGATGGAAATGTCAGTAGCAGTTCCAAAGCATAACCTCAGAGACCTGTGCTGAAATCAGAATAGTAAATCCCAACACCAGCAGCAGAGTAACAGCTGTTGAAACCAATCGGTTGGGTTGGGTTGATGCTGCTATTACTGTTATGTTTATTATCCTCAAGGTAAAGGGCATAGAGTGGAGATGTTGCCACACATGAGTAAATTTCATTGTTGCTACACCCATCCTGAGTGGGTACTCCAGATTTGGTGCTAGTCTTGCCTGAATTATGCTTTTAAATAATATTTGGGACATTGCTGTATTATTGATGTGACTAAATATTACTAGACACGTAAGTATTATCTTTTTGTAATCTCTAGGATGTGAAATCACCCATCCAAAATGTTGCAATGGGTAGTCTATTAATTCTGCATCTCTTCTTCTAAGTCACTCTCATCTCTAATTCCCGACAACCACCCTATTGCAAGGATTACACTTTTCAGAATTTGTACCATTGTGTTTATCTTCTTGCTTCCTACCACAGCTTGTTTGAAGAATAGCAGAATAAGAAGTTTCTGAGCTTTGTCTGTTTATTAATTTATAATTCAAATTTGTGTAGTCGCCCATTTTATATAACAAAGATATGCAACCTTTGGGGGAGCTGAATGATACATTCAGTCTTCCAGAACATATCTAGGGCTGCCTGCCCACAGTAGATAGGTCAAGAATACATGAACAATTATAGTATGTTAGGCAGCACCAAGGCTGGCTCTTGAAGAAATATATATACCGGTAGTACATACTTGCAGAGAAGGTGCATCACAGTTTGAATGGTATCAGTAAAAATTAAAATCAGATATGAACAATGAGAAGCAGCAGCTGAACCTGGGTTGCTTTGGTTGTATTTTAGTAATGGTGGTAGGGTGGTTATAGGAAGCATTGGATGGTGAAAAGGCAGTGGCGCTTGAACAAGTGATGCAAGAAAGTCCTCAATATTATTGTACAAGACCTTTCAGCTGTAATTCCTGTAATTCATAGGTTCCCTGCTACATTGGTGGCAAATTTGAAGAGCTCAGAGGTGCTACCTTTTGCGGGTGAGGGGGCTGGGGGTGCACCTCTGTTGTAAAGCAGTATAACATCTGATAGCTTTTGTATGCTTTGGTTACTCATTTGGAGATACTGAAAACAGTATTATAATAATAAAACACATATTTTGTGATAATATGAAGAAAATAAGTGGTAAACATCTTTCCCCCAGTGTGGTTTCCTCCAGTATGTTCCCCCACATCTCATTGCTCACAGCTTGTTTTATTTCCTTTCTGAAACTGATTAGGGAAGGGTTTTTTTAGTGCTGCTTTAATGGGACTAGGTCTGCCTATAAAGATAGGCAGTTAACAGAGTTCTTGCTCTCTTCACATTTTCCTCATTCCATCTTGACTGCTTTATGTGAGTCAGATTTCCCAACATAAAGTTGTGGCAGTCAGTATAAGGGTGCTTGGGATAGCAGCCAAGAGGCTGTACTACGTAGCAGTATGAACTATTAGTCAAAGCAGGAAAAAAAATAAAATAAAATTGGGTGTAGGGAAGTGGTTCTCAGGTTCTATTTTTTACATTGTCAGCAGAGCACTATAAGGTAGAAAGTTCCTCTTTGTTTCAGTTTTCCTTCCTTTTAGAGATAGTTGTATATGTATGCATAAATGCATTTTGGTTTTGCTGCCAGGATCAGATCTTTGTGAAGCTTTGGCCTTTGCCCAGCTTTTTCTTTCCATTTAGAATAATCTGTGTTATTCAGCTTTTGATGCAGAGATTAGAATGTTTGTTCTAGATCATATGAGTCACTGAAGTATGGGATAGGGAAGCAAGAGATCCTTAGAGTTCTTGCAAATGTGATACATGGTCAGCACTGCATGTAAATATTCTCCTTATTTTTATCTTGTATTTTCTTACTATTATACAGTTATTGAAAGGTAAGATATTTTATGTCCGTAAGACACAACTGAATAGCTGTGATACAAAAAAGCGGAAAGAGGAATTGAAGAAGAACAAAGAACATGAGTTTAGAGTGACAGATCCTTTTAAAGGAGGAGACATACTGAAATCTTCAATTTTTTTATGTGAAGCTAGCATTTTCTTTGACTCTTCCTGTTTCAGAACTTATAATTTAAGAACTTACAGAACTATAAAGAACTGAATAGAATAAGTCTCCACTCAATTGAATGGGACTTCATAAGCTTGCACTGACAAAATTTGTATCTTAAAGACTCACTATGTCATAGAAGTCATGGAATAACAGAATTGGAAGGGACCTTTGATGTCTTCTAGTCCAACTGCTTGAGCAGGAGATCTGTGCCATTGTGGATAAATGGTTGTCCAATCTCTTTTTGAAAACCTCCTGTGACCCACAACTTCTAGAGGCAGCTGTTCCAATGATTAATTGTTGTTACTGTCCGGAAATTTCTCCTTAATTCTAAGTTGTACCACTCTTCAATAATTTTCGATGTTGTCCTGCCTTCAGATGCTTTGGAGAATAGGTTGACCCCCTCTTCTCTGTGACAGCCTCTCAAGTAACTCCACCATGTCACCTCTAGTCATTCTCTTTGCTAGAGTAGACATAGTAGTTCCTGCAACTATTCACCATATATTTTAGCCTCCAGGTCCCTATTCATCTTTGTTGCTCTTCTCTGTACTCTTTCTAATGACTCAACATATTTTGTATATCGTGGTGACCAGAACTGGATGCAGTATTCCAAGTGTGGTCTTATTAGTACAGTATAAAGTGATACTATGACTTCGTGTGATCTTGATACTATCCATCTGTAGATGCAGACTAGTACTGCATTGGCACAACACTACTGGCTCATACTTAAATAGTTATCTACTTGGATACCTAGATCCCTCTCATAGATACTGATGTTGAACCAGGTATCACCTATTCTATATTGTATATTTGGTTTTTTTTTGCCTATGTGTAAAACCTTACTTTTTTAACCACTGAATTACATTTTGTTGGATAGGGCTCAGTGTTCAAATCTCCTTCTGATTTTGAGCCTATCTTCTAAAATGTTTGTTGTTGCCTCATTTGATGTTGTCTACAAATTTGATGAGTTCCCCTTTTATCCCCTTATTAAATAATTTATGAATAGATTGAAGAGTACTGGGCCTAAGACAGAGCCATGAGGTATCCCACTGCATGCTTCCTTCATTTTAGATATAGTTCCATTGAGGACTACACACTGAGTATGATTGGTCAGCCAGTTGCAAATCCATCTAATGGTGATGCTATCTATCCCACATTTTTCTGTTTTTTCTGTTTCCAGTAGTTTTACCATTTTTTCTGTTTCTGTGATCTACTTTGTCAAATGCCTTACTGAAGTCTAAGTAAACTATGTTCACAACATTTCCCTCATCAACTAATTTAGTCACTTTGTCAAATAATGCAATAAGATTTATCTGGCATGATTTGTTTTTAACAAATCCATATTGGCTTTTAGTAATAGCTTTGCTCATTTTTAAGTGTTCCCAGATCTGTTGCTTAATTATCCTTTTCAGGATTTTCCCAGGTATTGATGTCAATCTAATTAATCTGTAGTTTCCTGGATCCATTTTCCCCTTCTTGAAGATTGGAACCACATGCAGTTCTCTGGTAGTTTCCCATTGCTCCAGTAGTTTTGAAACATTTGGTTTAGTGGTTCTGAGATCATGTGTGCCAGCTCCTCCAGAATCCTGGGATGCAATCCATCTGGTCCTGGCAATTTGAACTCATCTAGAGTGGATAGATACTTCCTTACCATTTTGTTGCCTATTTTGACTTGTATTCCTATTATGATTTCTATGGTACTGCTTTTGATTGGTTAGTCTCACCCCCCCTTTTTTAAAAAGATAGATGCAATTAAGCAATTCCCGCTTTCTCTCTGTTACCTGTTAACTTCCTTGCCATCTTCTCCCATTAGTGGACCGATCATGATTGTATCACTATGATTATGTATCTCTATGCTCAAAATGGTCGAGGTTAGATAAATAAAGAGCTGGTGGTTTTATAAAGAAATGTGTGCAGGGTGAAAAAGATATTATCAAAGGGAAAATAAAATATAAAGCAAAATAAGGTAAAGCTTAAATTTATTTATTTAATCTACCTTTCTATCCAATCTAAGAAATAAACAATTGATACAATACTTGGGACAAATATTATGCAGCTTTTATGTAAGTTGTATACATAAGAATGAGAGAAACTTAGGAAGTTTAACTATTCCTTATTCTCTTTTAGAGATTATTCATAAACAAAAAATTTCAAACACATATATTCTTCCACATTTTCTGCAAGTCTGATCCTTACAGACTATATGCAACAGAACCTTCTCAGGACTCTTATCCAATAAATACCTGCATTTTGCAGGCAATAGGTGCAGTAAACAACACTGCCCCTTAGTGGCAATTCTTTCTATGCCTTCTGGAGCAATCACTTGAATTACTGTATATTGGTGGAAGATGTTAATAGTATCACATGTCTTCCAAATTCTACATGAAAGAATTGAAACACACTACATTCCTTCATGTAGAATTTGGAAGTCATGTGATGCTGCCTTTTTCCTTTTAAATTCAAGTATGACTTTAATGTTGAAATACATTAAAGACATATCTGAAGCCATATTTGAATTTAAGACAGAAAAGGTGGTAATAATTTTTCCACAACTTTCTGTTTACTTTTTGGTCACAAAGATGGTGAAGAGTCCCCTTTTGGGGAGAGGGAGCGAGTAATAAATCGAAATAAATAAATAAATAAAGAGAAAAAAGGACCATCTGTACTAAAGGTCACCAAGGCTCAATAGGATTTTGTCAGAGGTGAGAAAGAGGAACAGATTCTTCTAAATTAGAATGTTTACTGGAGTGGTGCTTTTAGGTAAATTTTATATATATATAATTAACCAACAATTTATAGATAGTACTACATCGAAAACTCTAAAAAGAAACTCTGACCTGTTTCACTCCTTCCTGCCCTCCTTGGCTCATGCAACTTCATTTAGTGCTTTCATTTCTGAGAATAGGAAGAAAGCAAAACAAAAGTTTCTCTCTTTGATTTTGACACCTTTCCCAAGGTATCCTGCTCTGAAGACATTCTTGCTGTTGCTTTTGGGAAGAAATCTCCCACTGATATCAAAGGAGAGGAAATTCCACACCCATGCCAGCTAGATCTTAATGATTGTCAGGCTCCCAAGCCGTGTGTTAATGCAAAGATATAAATAACATCATTGTAGTTTACTCTTTCCAATTAAATTATTCATCCAGGGAGATTTCCAACTGAAAGCAGAGCGGGTAGTCCAGTCTGTTATGGCCATTTGCAATGCTTTGGCTGCTGTGGAATCCCAGGAAATCACTGCAGCCCTGAATCAGCTGCCGCCTTGTCCATCTCGCATGCAGCCCAAAATCCAGAAGGTAAGAAGTGAGAGACTGACAGTTCAGAAACAGCCAGCTTGAATTTTAACATTAGAACCAAATAGATGAAAATGATAAGAGGGGAATTCAATATATGCGAAGATAGGACAAGATTTGCTATTGCAGCTGCTCCCCCCTCCCCCTTTTAACTAAAGTATTGGTATTTTGCATTCTATCCACTTACTTTCTTGAAATATTTTGCTCTCTGCAAAGGAACAATTGTTCTTTCTACCTTTTTCAGAGCAGGTGAGTTTATTTACCTACCTACATAGTTTTCTGTGCCACTCCAGACAAATAAGACACTGATTAATATGTGACTAAGGTGAGAGCTTAAGTTACTGAAGCTCAATCCATTTTGGACTCTTTCATATTCTTCATTTACATGGCCTGGTTTTATAAAATACTATATGATAATTGGTGGTTCCAGCATGGTGCTGTGATTAAAATAAATCACGTTATGATTTAGTGCAATGTCTAAGCCCAGACCAGCTAATGGAATAGTTTAGGATTAGGTGATTGGTAACTTATGACCATAACAAGATAGAAAGGAGAATTATAGCAATAGCAATAGCACTTAGACTTATATACCGCTTTATAGTGCTTTTTACAGCCCTCTCTAAGCGGTTTACAGAATCAGCCTATTGCCCCCACAATCTGGGTCCTCATTATTCCCTCATTCTTCACTATCTTGACCTGCATGATAGATGTGGTGTGTGGGTGAACTTTAAGCCATTCGCATTAGCAGAACAAATGAAACCTGAGGCAGACCCTCAGAGACAATCTATTTCCAAACTGAACCTTTCTGAACTTATGGACAATAGTCTGATCAAAGGAAATGCCCCTTGCCCAGGAGATGATTAAAAAAAAAACTATCTGGAAATGTGCTTACTTAAGACATTAGGAATTATCTCTGAGTTTACATTGACAGGTCAAACTGCTAGCCTGTCTGAGTTGCATAAATGGGTAAAGAATCAAGCCAAATTCTGTAGATAAATATTATCTATAAATAAATAGATAATAGATTATTTATCTACAGAATTTAGATATCTAGATTTCCCTGTGTAAATCCCCAGCCCGCTTAGTTGTTGCTAACATTTCTGGGAGTTGGTCCATCTGGAGGATCTTAGGTTAGAGAATTTTAGCACTTAGAATAAAAAGATCAAAGGGTACTTAACATTGGAGCAAAACAGTAGGATGGGTGAACATTTGCTATGAGGATTTAGTGAATAAACTTAGTTAGGATTCCTCATTATCTCTCACAGGTGGTTTTCAGAATGTGTACTGTATATAAGGTGGTTGACTCATTAACATTAACTATTTTCAATTTTGTTTTTCTTTCTTGAATAGGATCCAAATGTTTTGGCCATGAGGGAAAACAGAGGTAAACATTTCCTCTCTAATTAGTGAATTCTGGAGACTTTAATATTCTGTTGTTTCCTATTACAACAAAAAGCAACCACAATAAAAACCACACTGTCAGTGTATATTAATTTTCTGAGTCATTTGAGTTCTTCATTTAGAATGAGTATGTAAAATCACAAATTCCTTTGAGCAAGCTCTTTGAACAGCTGATTTACCTTGGTCAGAACAGTAGTGGAAGATTTTCAAAAAATGCTAATTACACCTTTGTGAGGCTATGTTTGCTAATTATAATACGAGAGTTCACTGAAGTAGGAACTCTTATAAGAAGTTTTTTAAAACATCAAAAGCAGTGATAGTGTGATAGTGGTTAAAACATTTTCTACCGATTTTCGCAATTGAAATAGATTTACTCATAGAGCAAGCCATGTGAACACCAGCATGTTTTGTACAGTACACACAACTTTATAGAAAACGAGCATTCCAGGGAAGAAAAGAGTAGTGTTCAGTTCAGTGCTGAAGAACTTGGCATTGTCCTTTCTTTGGGGTTTTTTGTTTATTTGTTTGTTTCCTTTTTTGGGGCCTAGGAAAATGGATTTTTATATAGATGTTAAGTGATACATACTACAGACATTAGTCAAACCATTATTGGTGGAAAAGAAGGCAGCTTCTTTTCACAGCACATGATTAAGACATGTTACTGAAGATATTAGAAATTGTCTTCTGGAAAGCGTGAACCAAGAGTCAAAATGAGTAACTTTGGAGAAGAATGTGCCACAGTACACCTAGACTGAGTTCACACACTCTGATAAGATATGGTTTCTTTAATCAGCTTTGCCTGAAAAACCACACTTGGCTAAGGTTGCTTAAACATTAAGCAATAAACAAACACCCTTCAAAAATGACAGTTGCAGGATTCAGACATGCTAAACCAAAAACAAACCATGTTATACAAGTAAGCAAGTAAAGATTTTACTTGTTATTTCCAAATGTTTCAGGTTTTAGTTTTTAAGCAATTTTTGCAAAACTTGCAAATTATGTTTTGTATACAGCGCGATGAACCAAAAACAAGCCTTATACCTGGGAATTTAGAAGTGGGGGACTCCATAATGGATGAGCACCACTTACAGAACAACATCACTGTGGTCAAAATGTTTGCCATATGTATAAGCTCCACAGGGACATTTTCTTGATGGGCACTTAAAAATGAATTCTAGAATTCATTCTAAATTCTCACAATATCTAAATAGATTCCTCTCTCCAACAGAGAAAATTGTCGAAGCTTTGACAGCCTCTATCTTGGATCTGGTGGAGCTCTATTGTAATACCTTCAATGCAGACTTCCAGACAGTGGTACATGGGAATAGAAAGCATTCATTCTCCCAAGAAGCCCGACTGCTTTCCTGTCCTCTCTCCTTCAGAGTCTATGCTACTCATCGTATACCCATCACCTGGGCTACAAGGTAAAGAAGAACATATTTTTGTAATAACTTGGCAATGTTTAATGACAATAGGCATTAAAAGGTAGACCTAGGGACTAGGTTGGTCTTTAAGTCCACCTTCAAATGAGAAAGCTTGCTCGGTGACTTTGGGCCACAAAGTTCCTTTTAGCTCTGTGTACCTCACATAGATAACCGGGAAAAAGGGACTGCCGTGTAAGGCAAAAAGATGAAACGGAATATTAAAATAATAACATATAAGTCTACAGCTATTGGAGGGATAGTGGGAAGCTTCATTCCCATTTTGAAGTGGCCAGTCACTTATATCAACAAAGAGATCCTTTTTGGCACATGGGAGAGGGCATCTCTTGTGGTTCCCAGGCTATGGAATGCATCCCCAAGGAGATGTCTTTGGTCCCCTTTCCCAGTTTTAAAGGGAATGCCAAAAACTATCATGTACTGATCTTAAGTTAATTGTATGGTCTTGTTTTTATGTTTTATAGATTTCTTTTTAATTGTTCTAGGCTGGCTTGAGTGTTGTATGAAATATAAATCTAATAAAATAACCAGAATACAATTTTCTGTGAAGATCCCCAGTGTTCATTTTTGCCATTGGGGTGTAAAAATCAGAAGCAGCATCCATAAGGTATATATTTAATAGTACACAATCCACTCCCTTCCCCATGAAGGCTCTTTAAAATACCTTTAAAGAGGGTCTGTTCCCCTTGAAAGAATGTTAGCTGGTCAGATGAGCAACTAAGGTCTAAATACTAGATTCTTTGTTCTCCTACAAGTCTGATTCTGGAAACTCCCTGGGATGCTACACTAGCTTGGCTCCATAGACAGTGACAGATGGCTGCTTCTCAGCCCAGGCTTCCCCTCTTGGGCCAAAGACTGCTAGTGGAGGGGACTCACCTAATGGATATAGAGACAATAAGAAGTGGGGGGGGGAGGGCATGCTTCTTTGTAAACACTCTTTGCTCATGCGTTTTCATTCCAATATAGACAGGGATGCAGTGACGGGGAGTAATCCACCTCCCCAGCAGCAGGAACACGTGAGAGGTAGTTGCAGAAGTTAGCTGCCATCCCTCCAGGGACCTCTTGCTTTTGTTCCATCCTTAATGTATTCCACTGAATGAGTGATTCTGAACAAAAGCAGTAGCCTGGGAAATCCAAGCCTGTCCTGACCTTTGTTACCCAATAAGCCCTCCTAGCATCATCGCTCGGCACCTGTCACATGGTTGGCCTTCTGACAGAGCACCCTGTGATGGCATTCTAAAAGGCGTATGTCTCCCCAGCTGGCTGAGAAGGAAGTAGGGAAACACTTCTGAAAAGATGATTACCCCAGGAAACACCCCGTGGTTGGTCTGTTGGGTATGTGTGTGTGTGTGTGTGTGTGTGTGAAAATCTGTGGGAGAACTGTCCCTTTCTAGCCATCTTCCTCCTCCTCCTTTGTTCAACTATCTGAGCTGAAAAAAATGACTCGGGCGAGGCATCTTTCAACTGAGATCTGGATCTGTTCAAAGGATGACTTAATTTAGGTTAAAATAAGGGTTTGGTTTAGACATCCCAATCCTGGCCATAACTTGAATGTAATGTGTTGGGTTGAATTTCTGTGCCCAAAGTTACACCTTTACTTGATGCCAGAAAGAAAGACTCAAGATTTTAGGATAACAGCAAAAATTGTAAACATTAGAAACTTGAAATGTGGAAATTTCCCTTTAAAAATCATAGACATGAAAGAGGATATTATTTTGGTTTGTCATACAGTCAGCCACATGTTTCGACTGGCATTTTTATCCATCTAACCCTAACCCCTCTCAAAGACCTGGGATAAACAGATAAAAAACTGTTTGATGGTGTTAGAGATATAGTCACAGGATGTTGTCTTTTGCAATTGACTGTTAGTGATTTTGTCAATCTTGGTGGTGTTCAAGTGGTTATTGTTATTCCAAAGTGTAAATCCCAGGGCTTTTTTTCGGTGCCGAAAGGTGCTGGAACGCGCCCCCCATCGCGCTAAAAAACCCCGGAAGTGGTAGCGCGCGATTGGTG
>JAOYMU010000263.1:45750414-45761178 GCA_025802295.1 Psammodynastes pulverulentus | reverse complement strand
AAGGGGGTGGGTAGGCTTACAGAGAAACAGATGGTGCAAAAGTGACAAACTGGTCTGCTATGCAAAGTGTAATTTGTCCCTAACTGCTTTTGTGATTCTGCAAAATAAACCCTGCATGCTTGGACAGTTCTTCCCAAGGGCAGATGTCTACATTTGAGAATCTGACAAAATAACTTCCGAGGGATATCAGATTGCAAAGCAACGGAGGGGGACGGGTTTTTTCTGTTAACCCTACACTCCCTGCCAGAGGATATATAGTGCACTTTGGAGTTGTCAAGGTGGTGGATAAGAGAACTAGATCCAAAAATAGCTCAGGCTGCAAGAAGCCTGCTGCCCACTGTTGAGCTACAGATAACACTTAGTATTTTTATTAAGCCATCCGAAAAGGCCATGCGAAAGAGATAATTTTAGAAGTTGTCTCTTCCAGCGAAGAAAATCCTCAAGATTCACTGGACACCACCATGGAAAGTGTGGCCTAAACTTCTCTTGGTAGGAGTGCTTTATTCAAGCAACTAAAAATGGATTAAACTCCAGAGCAAAAAAGCTGAAATGAGGCGCCTACCATGTAGCTGTTTCTGCATACCCCTAGCTAGCTGCCAGAAGGGTTTACAGACATGAAAGGTTTTGTACAGCACCTTTGGACTATCCCTGAGCACAGGCGTACTCTCCAGCCTTGCTTACACTACAGGATCAGCCTAGTATTCCATTGGAAATCTTAAAGTAGATGTATAGAATGGAGGAATGGAAACTTTGGAAGAAGGTTAGTGTGCCCTTTCCTTCCCTTTAATCCAGCCCAGAAATCTCCAAATGGAAATTTGGCATAGAGAAGAGTTATGTGGAGGGTTTTTTGCTGTGGTGATTCCCTCCTATCTGAATTTGGCTTCAGTGGAGTTTAGCTCCAAAGTCCATTTTGTATGGCAGAGCTCACCCCTGATATCTGGGTAGCATTAATAAATATATTTCTAAGCATATGCTACACGTCATTTTCTCAGCATTAATAACCACTTGTCAACTATTGAAGACAGGACTGTTAGGCAAAAGAAGTGGTGTTTTCTGCAATTTTTTTCGCCATGTGTCTTAGTGACTACCAACACCATTTTTTTTAAATTTAAAATGAAATACTGTAGTTGTTCATTTGCTATAATGTTGAATGCTTAACTTGCACAACCTTAAATTAACTCTTGATTCAGCTGTGGAGCTGGCTGTGATCAAATTACTTCCTTCAATTCAATCAGTTCCTGCAAAATTACAGTAGTATTGAGAAAAGGCAAAGTAAAGCCTTCAACACTTTCATCCTCCTAAACTGTATTTTGAATAACAAAATAGTTAGTGAAGTGTGAGGATAATTGTCATGTTTCTTTCAATGGTTAGGCAGCTATTCAGCTCTTTATATAAGACTCTGTGTCCTACAATTATAACTTCTAGAATGCATATTAGAAATCTCTAGTTCAGATGCTAATCCTTTCTCATATAAACATTGCACTATGTATTGTTGCCTCTAGAGGAACACAAATCTTTTTCTTTCCTAGTAATTTAGCCTTTTGTTTCTGAGCCTTAAGAAGAAAAATCCTAAATACTAAAAATCTTCTTTTGTGTTTGCCTTTTTCCATACCAAGAACTAACTATTTCCTTCTGCCGGAATAGAGTGACTTCAGCCAAGGATTCATGTTGCCTTAACCATGCTTTCCCCATTCACCTCCTCCACTGCTGTGCAGTAGAAGCTTAGATGAAATACTGGTGTTAGAGCAGTGATAGTTTTTCAGCGTGACCTATTTCTTCTTTGGCAGCAGCTATTTTCCAGAAATATTCTTGCTTTAGCAAAGAATCAATATGATTTGGAGGCTGGTGGGCATGTCCCAGACCTCTGCCCTACTTTTCCTTTACACATTCTTTGATAAAGAGATTAAATACAGCAATACATTAATACAAAAATTATAGTTAACTAGCACAAGAGGGAAGAGGGAAAGAAGAATTTGTCACAAATTAACTCTGTAAGGCATTGTTTACAGACATAAATTTTGAGAAAGCTGGGTTTCATACAAGCTTATGAAGGTTACTTCACAAGCATCAGTGTGTTCATCTTCTGGAATACCTGCTTTTCCGATTCAGCCTGCCATTTAATATGTGCAGAGCAGCCATCCTCCGCCTGAGTTCCCCCAAGATTAGAAACTGTAACACCCAGATTTCTCTAGCCAAATCCCAGTGGAGAATAAGTTCCAGAACAATGTTAAACTGGGGGATACTGTGATAGATTAAAAGGAAAAATACAAGGCTTGCTAAAAGGAAGCCCAAACAGACCATATTGCCTTAGCACTTGCTTGCAATTGTCACGTCTTTAGTGTTGGGACCTGCTAACTAACAAACATACATGACAGATTAAAACAGATTTAACTATTTTCTTTTTATCTAGGAAATGCTGAACTTTCCTAGCATCTTTACCAAACAATGATCTTCAGAGTCACAAGAAATGTCATAAAATTAGAACACAATTATAGTCCATGAAAGTCTAATTTGTCAGATATATGTTGCACTGAAATTCAGCCACCTAAATAATACTATGATCTAACACCTCTACACGATTATTTCATTTCCAGTGCTAATTGGTTTATTGCATTTCAGTTGTTTGAGGTGTTATACTTTGAAACCCAAGGAATAACAATAAAGGTTACTGAGTTCAAGTGAGGCTTTGCTTCCCTATAGCCACTGAGCTAAGGAAGTAGCCTAGACCCTGCCTTGACAAGAGAAATAAAATGGCATTTATTCATATTCTCTCATGTTTATAAGGATCCAGATTTGAGTAATGAATTATATTTGCCAGATATTTGGTCTAAGCCTCCCTAATTGTTTCCAATGGTGATTGAATGAAAAAAGGAATGAAGGAGGGGGCAAAGGGGAACATAAACCTAGCAGAGATGAATTACAGATAAAAGATTGGATTAAGATAAGATAAGATAACCTTTATTATCATTTTTTTCCTTGAACACATTGGCACACATTAGAAATAAAATTCCGTTGCCTGTTCTAAAAAAGAAGTATAAATCAACCCATCCACATACATAACATATACACATGATTACACACACACACATCCATGCATATGTATATGTGTGTGTGTGTATAAATATATACATATATACATACATACACACACACACACACACACACATTAATCACTGTCCATTTTGGATACATAGTGGAAAGAAGAAACTTGAGAGTCACAAGGTTGATGCTGTAAGAAACTGTAGTTGTTATGAAAGAGGCTTTTTGTATGCTCTTTTAAAATATCAGCTACATATCAGTATAGTAAAATGGAAATCACAGACTATGCTAAGGATCTGGAATCTGTGATTCTTGAGAACTACAGCTTCATGAAACTCCTTCTAGGATGGCCAAATGTACTGTGAATTTTAATTCAGCAGAACTGGAAGGCCATAGATTCCCTAGTCCTGGGACTGCTGTGAGCAGCTAGTGAGATAATTATTTTCTGTGATGAAAATTCTGTAATGCAAATTCAACAGAGCGTTGCTTTTTAAAAAAAAAAAAGCTATGAAGCTATGGAATAATTTAAAGCTAATTTACTGCAATCTCTTTCAGGATATGTTTCCCAGTTCAAATGAATCGTCTTCCCCGAGAGACTCTTCTGACAGCCACCCTCTTCGCTATTCCAGTCCCACCTCCTGGGAGCTCTTCAGAGACGAACAAGCAGCGCCGTACCCCAGAAGCTCTGGGCTGGGTCACTACCCCTCTCTTCAACTTTCGGCAGTAAGTGTGCCTGCTCCCATTAATTCCGTGGGAGGAATAGTGAATTCCACTGAGGATAAACAATGCAGCTTTTGAGAACATCGGTTTGAGATGAATTCCAAGGAACTCGCTGTATTACTCTATTATAGCAAGCATAGAAAAGGAATCTGGTTGCAAAACTCTGAAGAACTCTCATCAATTAGAGTTCAACTCATCCCAAAATATTCATTTAAATTGGCAGCTGAATGCATACTGTATAGAGATAACCGTATACTGTATATTCATTAGATACATTGATATGAAGAGGAAAAAATTGCAAGGCCAAAAGGATATGATTTAATACCTTATTTTTAATTGAATCATTGGTGAATGGAATTAAACTTTCAGATAATAAATGACCCAATGGTTCTTATTAATCGTTAGCCTTTTGTTGCTAAACACCTATTCCACAGATATAGGGATACATAAGGAGTTGGAATGTATGTGATGCATGTATCCATGAAAAGATTGCCAAGAGAGACTTGCCTATCCACAAAATAGCCATAATGGTTGGGATGGTCATTCCTAAAACAATACTTTACTCAACTAGCTCCTCTTGCCATATGCTGTATCTATAATTTTCAAGAGACATTCCTCAGAGAAATAGGAAGTTTTCTTGGTTATTTTTTCTTTTTAAAAATGTTTTACAAAATCAGATATTTCAGGAAACCCACTGAGTTCTAGAAAAACGTTTGGGGGCATGTAAGTTCCTACAGGCATCAAATTACCTTTTTCTTATCTCGATCTATTTTGTTGGTAACTATCCCTTCAGGGAAGAAACAGTGGCCCAGAGAAAGCTGGCCAGGATGGCTCAAATGACTGTGTGATTACTCAAGAGATATAAATATAGCAGTCAACATTCCCCTGTATGTTTTTTGCTGCAAAAGTAATCCAAGATTATTTTTAGATTTTTGTCCTGTATAATTCAAAATCAAGACACAAATACCTGTCAATTTATAGAACTGAAAAAAACTCATTAAATGTTAGGAAAATCTTTCTTGTGGTAAAAATGGTCCAATAGTGGAGCCAAATTACCAAGAGAATGGAAAGTTTTCCTCAGCTGAATATGTTCAACACAGACTGGACCACTATTTTCTGGAGATACTTCATTTGGGCTTCATTTCCATAATTATAAGTAAACAAATAAATATTGGTCATCTACATCTGCAGATAATAATCATACTCAATAAAGTTGGATTAAAGATTTGTTTCTATACCTCTTTAATGAATATTTTGAACCTCCTTTCAGACAGTGATATTGATATTGTCAGTATAACAAAGCTGTTTGAGTTTGTTTTGGTAGATTCTGTTAGAATTGCTTCCTCTTCTAAATTAATATTGTGCTTTATACAGGATCTGAATCTGCTGTGAGTGAGCTTGTTTGTATTTTTCTTTTCTTTTCTTCACAGAGTTCTGACTTGCGGAAGGAAACTCCTAGGTCTGTGGCCCGCAACTCAAGGTCCCTCTAGTGCCAGATCAAGCGCTCCCAACTTTAACCAGCCTGATAGTGTTATTCTACAAGTGAGTTTCCTGCTACAGCTATGGTTTTTATGACCTAAATTCAGACAAGGGGAAGTTATAATGACACTTATGTCCACAGTCTGCTGTTGTACAAGCACCCCTACTGGGCTTAATTTAGAGTTCCTCTTTCCAGAGATATACAATAACTGACTTGTGGAAATTATGTACTGAACTTGATTCAGGTGTTAGTGAGGATTATGTTGCATGACTTTCAAAACAGAATATCTTTGATTAATGTTAGTTGCAGTCCAAAAGTATCGGCGTAGTATTCCAGCTTTTCAAAGGGAGGAATGAAGAATCTTTTCTCTTCCATAGGTTGTTTACACAGTAATGCAACGTAGCAATTAAGATGTCAGATTAGGACTGGGAATTCCCAAGTTCTAGCCAAACCTTAGTTATGGATGCTGGTGTCTTTGGGCCAGCTGACATCACTGGTGTCTTTGGGCCAGCTGACATCACAGGGAGTAGCAGCAGGGAGAAATGAAGGGATATTCCCTTACAAGCTGCCTTAAGCTCTTGAGAAAAGTCAGGATGTCAAATATAACAAATAATCACCACTGCCACAACAACTAGTGTCCTTCAACATTGTCTATGCTGGGTGGGACTGGTAGGAGTTTTATCGCATCATCTGGAGGGTCATACCTTCCCTATCCATGATGAAGGATACAGGGATAGCAGTGCTGAAGGAAACCTCATTAGTTCTTTGGGTTTCAGGATTTACTTTTTAAATGAGGGAAGCAAAGACTCCCATTATGAGTTAAGGAAGGATGAGAAGGAGGCTGTATTTAAATGAAAAATAAAAATGTTGCGAGAATGTGCTCTTTAGTGTTAATAGTGTTTTACCCAAATCAATAAAGAATGCATATCTTTCCAAAAGCACAAGCAGATTTGCACTTGTTAATTTCAAAGACCTGCATATCTGAAATTTAAATATCTGAAGGTCTATCACATAGAAAAGGAAACTGACTTCTGCATAGAAGGGCAGGACCAGAACAAATGTGTTGACGGTAGAACAGGCTGCCAAATGAAGTGTAAGTTCTCCATCAGGCAGAGAAGGATGAAGTTGCTTTAGGGCAGGAGTTTTCAAATATAATCAGCCTGTGAAATCTTTTTTTTTTTAAATCTTATAGCTCCTGATCAAGAAGCAAAGCTTTAGAAAATTGGATGTGTTTGAATGAACTTTCTCCTCCTTTAGTTTCTCATCAAGTCCTCATAGAGCAGTTTGAAAAACCCTGCTCTGGGAGATCCTGCACTGAGTAAGGAGTTACACCAGATGACCTTCACGGTCATTCCAACTCTATGACCTTTTAATTAATTTGTGCTCATAGATGGCCATTTAGAAATCATTACATTTTTAGTACCAAAAAATGCATCTTAATAAGAGTTTTTTCTGGTGAGCCGAGTCTATCAGGGCAATCTGATCTACCCAAATATGGGATGGAGCATACTGCTTCCACTTTCATCTTTCAATCCCAATCCAGGAGCCTTCACAGGTAGTCGCTTTTGTGACAAACTATTTTTGTATTGAATTTATATTTTACTGACATAGTCACCCTTTATTTCTTTGCCGATAAAATATAAATTCAACACAAAAATAGTTTGCATTGAAGGTAAAATTCAACATCTTAATAAGACCATGAAGACTTGGTTATATGCCCAGGTTGACGCCCCGGGTGTGTCAAGGACCAAAGTGCTTAATTTATATTAACATCCATGGTTACAGTTCTAATTGCTTCCATATATATTTGATTTGTATTGTTTAATTCTTTTTGTTTTGATGTTCTATGACATATGCCTCCCAGAGTCACTTGTTGAGATATGCAGCTATAGAAATCAAATAAATAAATATTTCAATAGTTTGAAAGACTGTGATTAAAGTCCTTGATGCCAGTTCCGTCCTAAAGCTAAAACCTGGTAGCCATAAACTTCAATGAATGCCCTTTCAAATAGCAAACGTTTGCTCTGATAAACTTCGGATAAATTGCTTGCCCCTACTAACTAGAAACATACTAATTCTATTCTCTTCTGGTGGATTTTTGTTTAGGAAAGCTAAAATCATTATTATTATTATTAAGTTACCCTTTAATACTCTTCCTTGTGAATACATGAAGGAAAAAAACCAATGCTGGGATATAAGAAGCTTGATCAGTGGTGGGATTCAAATTTTTTAACAACCAGTTCTGTGGGCATTCCCAGGAGGCTTCCCTGAGGCCCACTAGGCCAAAAATGGAATGTGGGGGTGTGTGTGCACAGCACCTCCCCCATGCTCTATTTTTTTGCTTCCTGGAAGCAAAAAGTGGCCTGTTTTGCTCTCAGGAGACTTCCCTGAGGGCCACTAGGCCAAAAATGGAGCGTGGGGGCACTGCGGAGCAGTTCAGACCGAACTGGTTCGCTGACAGCTGATCTTTGGAGCTACTGGTACGCCCAAACCGGTAGAATCCCACCCCTGACTGCTTGATATAATTGTTTGCTCTTTCATAGAATTAGTTTCCTTTATGAGGGAGAGGCAGTGCTGTTTCTCTGGATCTTGATTCCCTAAATCATTCTGATTTTTCTGTTAATATCTATAATAAAGTACAAGTCCTTGTAATTTATAACCCTTAATATGATTCCCAGTATTCATACACTCAACAGCAATTATTTCTTTTTTTTCGATTGCTTCATTGTCTCTTCCTTCTTTTCAACTCCAGTGGATAACTTTCCTTCTCTCTCCTCCCCTGTGTTCTTTCCACTGGTATTTGTGAATAGCATTTTGGCTATGAAATGAGATGGCAAAGTCTGCTGCTTAGGGTGTGGACAAAAGGAATGGAAAGCAAGGTAGAGACTGTTAAAGACTTGGCAGACAGAGAGGGAATCCAGCTGGGCTGGTTTTTTAAAAAAATCTTCTCCCTTGGGCCATATCATGTACACACCACTGATTTGGAGTAAAAATAAGAATCATTACTGAGCATCTGACCTCACCCTGCCTTGCTCCATTTACTTCCCTTCCCTGCTGCTGTAACTGTCTGACCTGCTTATTCAGTATTGATTTATTTGGCCTGCAACCAAGCAGTTAATTTTACTTTTCCACAGTTACTTACAAATCCATTGGTTTCTTGATGAATTAATGTATTGTTTTCATCAAAGCTGCTACTAGAGATGCATTGAGCATGCAGTAACAAATGCATGCTCAATGCATTTATGTGGACAACATATCTTTGTCCATAATTGGATCTGGTTGAAACTTTCTAACCGACAAGAAACTTGATCGCATCTTTCATCTTGAAAAACTCAAAGGAAATACCTTGTTAATCTATATAACAGCAAAAAGGCTCGGATTCCACAAGAATTTTAAAGTCTGTGATCGACTGAGGCAATCCTAAAACTCTGGCACTTAACTTCAGTTTGATTTTCTAAGTAGTTCCAAAGATGAAGTGAGGAAAGAGTGACATTGACAGAAAACAAAGCGAAAATATGAAAGAATAAGGATGCGAGTTCAAATTTGAGCCTACTGTGTTGCAATTATTTTCCAGCCTGATTGCAATTGCAAAATGCATTACACTTTTTAGAGTGATGTAAACTTTATTAGAGAAGAAACAGCCAGAAGATCTACTGAATGTAAATCATGACTATCTGGCCAGTTGTTTCATTGATAAAATCACTAATATTTACCCTGAGTTGAATGTATAGGGACAAATGAAATAGTAAGGGTAGTCCGGTATTTTGCAATAATATTTGGGAGGTGTATGACCTTGTGCATCTTGAAAAAGTGAATAGGACTCTCCATCATACAAACCCCACCAAGTATGGATTTACCATTTGTTCCTTCTGTCTAAGTAGCTAAGGAGGGAAGAATAAGCGAGATCCTAGCTGTAGCAATAGCAATAGCACTTAGATTTATATACCGCTTTATAGTGCTTTATAGCCCTCTCTAAACGGTTTACAGAGTCAGCCTATTTTCTCCCAACAATTTGGGTTCTCATTTTACCCACCTCGGAAAAATGGAAGGTTGAGTCAACCTTGAGCCTAGTGGGATTTGAACTGCCAAATTGCAAGCAGCCGGTAGTCAGCAGAAGTGGCCTGCAATACTGCACTCTAACCACTGTGCCACCGAGCATCCACTCCTTAGCTTTTTCTGTACATCCCCTCTATGAAAAGTTCTCTGGAACTTTTTCTATTGCTTTGTCTTTCTTTGGGATTGAACACAAGCAGGGAAGTAGCCAAAGAAGGATCAGATAGTGTAATGAGAAGGATGCTATGCCCGCTTGGAGAAGCAACCCATCAGACAATTACATTCCACAAGAGGAGAATGTCCATGAGATTGTCTTCTCCTTTGAAAGAGTTTTGGAAGCAGTTTTGCTTTCATAAGTGGAATGAAATGTAATAGGAAAAGAATGCAAGCGAATTCTCCTGTCCCGTAGAAATTTTAGCTGAGTTGATCAGCCACCTCTCTAAAATGATTTGAAACTTCTTTTGAACTTGGCTGGTTGATGCTTGAGGTCCAAAGAACATTTCCAAGCTTCACATTCTCCAAGGGAAAAGGTCCCACATTTTAAAAAAGATACATGTTCTCATCCAAGTTGGATCAATTTTATCCGGATAGTTGAAGTTTACCATCCGAGTCCCCCCAAATATACCTGATGCTGTAAAAAAAAAAAACATCCAGCCACCCGCTTTCAAGTTAGCATGAACTCTTAGTGACCACCTGATCACTGTTTCTCAACACTGGCAACTTTAAGAGGTATAGTTTTCAACTCCCAGAATTCCCCACGTTGGCTGGGGAATTCTGGGAATTGAAGTCTGCACATTTTAAAGTTGCCAAGGTTGAGAAATACTGACCTTGATTTTTCTCCAGGATGAAAGGAAGACTTACTACATTTTTAAAAGGCACAAGTTCTTAAATTTATATTTCATTTTGTACAGGTATGGTTTCTTCACTGTAGCAACTCCTCCTCATTAATTCAAAGGCGATGACAATAGTAGCAGACAATGCATTGAGTGATTTTTTCCCCTTTTTATTTCCAACAAATACAGCACCCGCCTGGCCTGGGATATATAGGGAGTAGGGTTGCGGATGAACAGAGGACTTGGGCAGGGAGAAACAGGTGGAAAGACAGGTGTGTGTGTGTGTGTGTGTGTGTGTGTGTGTGTGTGTACTGGGGGGAGGGAGGGCAAGGTTTTCTTTCCTGCTTCTATTCCCCAAGTGAAATTTGCAATTGGAAAAGAGAGGAAATGTCTGGAGGAGATTTTCTTAGAAGAAATGAACCAAAAATGAGACTCTTCTCTTGCAAATTTTGGCTCACTCATGCATGAAAGGAGAGAGAGAGTCAAACCATGCAAGAACACTTTCTTACACACTCAATTTCGGTTATGCATGGAATGGAAGAAGAGAATAGCATCCAATGCATCACTTCTTACTTTAATCAATCATCAAGTAGCCAATAAATGAGACTCTTCTCATTTATCTTTAAGATGGCCATATGA
>JAOYMU010000263.1:45705342-45715816 GCA_025802295.1 Psammodynastes pulverulentus | reverse complement strand
GCGGGCCACTGAAAAATTATCAAACGTTTACCGGTCCGCGGCGATAAAAAGGTTGGGGAGCACTGATCTAGTCCAACCCCCTGCCCAAGCAGGAGGACCCTATACCATTTCTCACAAATGGCAGTCCAATTTCTTCTTGAAAGTCTCAAATGATGATGCTCCCACAACTTCCGAAGGCAGGCTGCTCCAGTGCTTGCCTAATCAGCACTAATATACCAAAAATATGTCAAAATGTCAACATATTTTGTGGACATGGCTTATTCTTTAAATATTTCCTAAATCTTTGTTATGTGGGTCTTATTGTATATCCAGA
Source organism: Psammodynastes pulverulentus (assembly GCA_025802295.1). Taxonomy (NCBI): domain Eukaryota; kingdom Metazoa; phylum Chordata; class Lepidosauria; order Squamata; family Psammodynastidae; genus Psammodynastes; species Psammodynastes pulverulentus. The sequence goes on along the minus strand of JAOYMU010000263.1, from coordinate 45,715,503 downwards.
ACAAGTAAATGTTCTGAATATTTTTGTAACCTTATGTTTAAGATTGTAACAAAGTAATCTGGGCATATGCACCAAGCTTGAAAGTGGGAGAGCATGAATTCTAGTCCTGCCTTAGGCATGGAGCCAGTTGGGTGACCTTGGGCCCATCATTCCTCTCAGGCAATGGCAGATCACTTCTGAAATCTTAACAAGAAAACTGCAGGGACTTGTCCAGGCAATCACGAAGAGTCAATACTGACCGACTGAAATACACAAAATAAACATTTAAATATCACTGGAGTTTTGTTTTTTTTTAAAAAACCACACTGGGATGATAGCTTTTAAAAGATGGTTCAGTAAAAAAAAGAAAAAAAGAAAAATATGCAAAATCTCCAGCTGCACACTATTTTTTAGTAGAAGCAGAATAGTGAATTCAAATAATCTTAAAATCTAAAATCTCAATTTTTTGCTATCCTTGAAACAAGGCTAGTTTATCTAGTGGTTCCACCAAACTAAGCAACCTTTGAGGTCTTGTCTACTACTATCTTATTACTATTTGCTGAGCAACCTAACCTTGGCAACAATCTCTAAAAGGGAATATTTTTCCTATGCTTTCTATTCTTTTCCATACAGGATTCACAGGTTTGCACAATGTCAGATTATAAAGCATGATTACAAATCATAATGGCTAGATTATGTTCTGATTTAGCAGGCGCCCCACTGAGGCCATCTCAAGAGGTAATATGGCCGTATGTTTTGGCTGTCTGTGTTATGTGGTTTATTAATAAACAATGGTTTATTAGCCTGGTTTAGAGCTTGTTATATGAGCACAGCCCATGTGTTTCACAAGCAACTAGCAGCAATAAATAAAACGCCATCTCTCAAGTTTAGAAATGGACTTGGAAATCTGGGTGAGACGTAAAATCTGCAACAGTTTGCAATGAAGTGCTCCAATTCCGAATGGTAGTAAGCTCTCCAGCGATTCCACCCCCCCACCCCCGATCTGAGTTAACAAATCCAATGTTCAGTTTTCCCGTAACAGTTTTTGTGGGTTTCTCCTTTCCTTTCCTTTCCTTTCCTTTCCTTCCCCAAACATCTCGGGGATGGTGTCATTGTAACTGAAGAAAAGAACAGAAGATGCAGGATATTTCCAACATTGTTTCCGGCAAAGGCATCAGTCAAATCTTCTTGAGTCAATGAAACTATAAAGTTTACAAAGAACGATATGCAGGAGAACTTTACTATAATTTGCTAATCGTACTACTACTGATCGTTCCTTTTCTTTTTCTTTTTTTTTTAAACCTACTGGCTGATGCAATCCCTTGGCTATGGCAACATCCCAGCTACTCCGGTTCCCTCTCGACCGGAGGCGGGGCTACGTTTGACTAATCGCAAACTGTCAAAGGATGTCTAGATTACCCGGATGGTGATGGAAGCCCCACCCACCATTTCTGCTTATCTTCTGGAGGCCGTGTAGGCTACACTTCTTTCCTCCTCGCTACGAAATAGGCGCCTGCGCGTTCGCTCCCTCCTGAAAGGGGTCTTCCGCCCTCAGCTTTAACTGCTCTCCGACCGCCGCCATTTTATTCCTTTCGCTGAGGGTGCCGTGAAAAGCCAAAAAAGGGTTGCCATTTACTGAAAAGATGGCATGGCCCAGCTCGGGGAAAGGCCTCTTCCCGCTTAGAAATCCCTCAACTGTCACAGGCCGACAAAAGCGGCCTATTCACCTTGGGTGGAAGCGCTGAGGTAAGGAACACCCCCACCATGGAGCCCCTGAGGGAAGGAGAACAGGCGGCCTCTCGTCTCAACGCCTGCCCGCCCACGTTGCCGGCCCCTCAGCCCGACGCCCCGTTTTCACTGCTGCGGCTCTTGTCACAGCTGCTTCAGCGTCTCCTGCCCGGTCCGATCAGTCCCCTCTTCTGGCTGCCTTCCGAGGTCCAGGCCACCTTGCCGGAGACTTCGGTGCCACTGTGGGAAACGCCCGACCTGCCTCCGATTTTGGCCGTTCAGCACCAGCTGTGCGTGGTCTCTTCCTCCTACGTGCTGGGGGACCTCGACAAGAACAACTCGGTGCCCGGACCTCTGCGAGCCAAGTTTCCCGAGATCTTGCAGCCGGCCCCGTGGCAGCCGCATAAAGCCGGAGTTCTCGACGAGCCAGACTCGGATTACGGCTACCACAGCTTGGAAGTCGAGGAGCAGCAACTGCGGGAGGCCTGGCCCCCAAAGGAGCAGGGTGGGGAAGCCCAAGAAGAGCGGGATCCCGCGAAAGCCTTTCAGTCTCTGGATAGGGAGGGCGCTGAGTGGGAAGCGGCTGCGGAAGTTAGCTCCGAGGTAGAACCCGACCTGCCCGTGGTGGTCAGACCGGCCTGTCCTAACAAGCTGATCGATTACATTCTGGGGGGCGCCTGCAGCGGGGAAGAGAGCGAGGGGGAGGACAGCAATGAAGACGAGGAAGAGGAGGATTGGTACGAGGAGGAGGAGGATGACGGCTTTGACAGTGAAGGATCCCTTTCAGAGTCGGAAATAAGCCAAGATGGAGAAAACAATGCTCTGTGGAACTCTTTCTGTAGCCCCGATCCCTACGACCCGTGGAATTTCACAGCAGCTATGCAGACTGCTGAGGATGTGAGAGAAGAAGGGTCTACAAGAGAGTCAAATGAAAGCGAAGTGATAGAGGAATCTTCCTCCTGGAGTGAAAGTTCTTGTGAGGAAGATGAATGGGAGTCTGGTAGCCTGGATGAATCTGAAAATTTGAAATTGTGGAATTCTTTCATTAACCTGGACGATCCTTATAACCCTTTCCATTTTAAGGCACAATTTCAGACTGCAGGAAAGAAAGGGAGAAGTGACTTGAAAGGATCCAAAGGTTTAAGCCTTAGCCCCTCTCAACATAGTATCTTATTTAGCTGTCAGCTTCACCTGTTTGATAATGGAGGCACTGAGGATGCTAGGTATGGCATCCTCTCTAGGCAAAAGTGTAAGAAGAAAAAAAAGGTATGATTACTTTTTATTTGTATATTGTTAATGTTGAGAGATTCCTTCAATAGTGAATTCATTTGCATTCTGGGATATGCAAAAATTTGGGATAACCTTTGCAAAAGATATGGTTTAATTAGTGGATCAAATTTTTAATGAAAGTTAAATCTTGAATTTGTAGGTTGCATTATCCCAGCTCCTAGTAAATTGCTTCAGTGTTTTGGGATTATAAAGCCTTTTTTCCCCCCAAATTGAGAGATTTGGCCTCAGAGATCCAAGATGTAATAACAAAAGTTCTGCTTGCTAATACAACAAAATAAAAAAGTATTTAAAAATTTAAAGTACTTGGAGACCTTTCTTAAAGGAAAATCAGTCTCCCTTTCATATGCTCTTAAGAATACTCCTTGTAGTTCAATTACTTTATTTTGTTGATTTAATTAAAATGGGATATTTAATGCAAAAAAGGCCAGGCTCTTCAATTTAAATGTGACTAATGGGGACTCTGACATGCATCTGTTATACCATGTACAGCTTTTTCTAGAAAAAAATCACAATTCAGCCACTTTTCTTTTTCTGAGGCCATATTAAAACATCTCTTCCCCCTTTCCTCCAGCTGCTATGTTACTAAGTTGGAAGTGGTACCATCTAGTGCAAATTTGTGTGGGTTTTTTTTGCAGCTGTCTGCTCTTGGCAACTTGTAACTCCATTTGGTAAAGCAGTGATCAGATAAACAGTGCTTAAAGTAGTTCTGTGTGATTGAACATATTAAATTCCCTAGGATGACTTTCAGATTTTTCAAAAGAGCATTTAATTATTTTAGTCATACTTGAAATAGAATATTCTGCAAAAGTCATTGTGGTAAATTGTTCTTAGATTGAAAAATTGGAATTAGTGTTTTTTATCTGATATGTAATTTTAATCTTGAAAATTAATGTTCATTGCAATGTTTGTTTTTATGAAGAAAAATAACAGCATATGTAATACTTAGGATTTCAATATAAGGGTTCTACTTTTTATTAAGACAGTTATATTCTCTTAACCCTCAAGAAATACAACTCTCACCTCCAATTTTGTAACCTAAAGTAGGCTTAGAGATGGTGATTGGTCAAAGAGCATCCAGTTAGCTTTATGTCAGATTTAAAAAAAAACTTTTATATACAGACACATTAATTGGACATGCTTACTCAGTTGTAGACGTTTGGGTAACTTCCACATATTTTGAACTATGACTAGTATATGCTCTAGCTGGCATGACAGCTATTGGGAATATCCTGAATTATCTAAAAGTGGTGTTCTTGCTTTAACCACTAGTTTGCATTAGCTTTTATAAAGCAGTATAGTGGATTACTGTAAAGAAAATGAAATTAATTATTTATTGCTCCTAATTTAAAAATATATGACCCATTTATGGTGCACTTCTTCTAGAAGTCTTTGTTCCTCTTGGTTGATAAACTAATCTTATGAATGCTTTATCCTATTCTAATGATAACTTAGCATTTTTGCCATTTTAGTTTTGCCTTCTGGTTAAATAATACAGCTTGCATCTAATTTTTATAGAACTAGAGGGATTAAAGATGCTGTAAAATAACATGTTTTCAGAAATTCCTAAAGATATAAAATTGTGTATTTTAGATTATCCTCCCCTGTAAATCATTAAGTGACTACTTTCAAAACAAATTTCAAGTCCCTTGTGTATCTTTCTAGTGACACAGAAAATTAACGAAGAGCTGTATGCAATATATAGCATAATATTACATGACCTGGTAATGGTACCCTAGAGAGAATTGTAGAATGATGTAAAAGGCAAGAAAGGATAAGGCACAGAGGGAGAAGCTGATGTAACTTATCATTTTGTATGAAGGTGCTTAGAGTGGAATGATTTTATGTATAACCCTAGTGCTATATTAAAAATGCCAAGTAATATAGGATAAATTGTTTTATTAGGGCCACTTAAATATAAGCTTTTGACCTGATTATAAAAGAAGCAAGTGAGAAAGATTGTTAAGCAAGGTATTCTAGTTTGCAGCTTATTATCATAAAATGTGTTTTGTTAATGAGGGAAGGAAGGGGAATTATGATAATTCTTTGTTAGGTTTTTTCTGTTTTAACATTTGATGGTCCAGTACTTTAATATACTGTACTTTCTCATGATTCCTTAAATGGCTAAATTGTATTAAACTTTAATTGCTATAAACTGAGGGTTCTTTTTAAAACAAATGCCATATATATACTCTAGTGCTTGTATAAATCATTTGAGCTTAACATGGAAGAAGCAACAATGTAGGATAGAATATAGCACCACCCGATGGATTCAGAATTGGCTGATAAATGGCACTCAACATGTAGCCCTTAATGGAACTACATCTACATGTAGAGAAGCATGCAGTGGGATACTTCAAGAGTTCTGTCTCGGTGCTCTTCAACATCTTCATAAATGATCTAGATAAATTAAATAACAGTATAGAATAGACAGAACCTGGCTCAAAAGCAGTAACTATGAGAGGGATCTAGGTTCTAAAGGACCACCACTTAAGTATGAGGCAGTAGTGTGCTACAGCTGCCAAAAAAGCCAGTGCAGTTCTAGGATGCATCAACATCAAGGGATAGCATCAAGATCATGAGAATAGTGCACTTTATACCACACTAGTGTGGACTTGGAATACTCCAGTTTTGATCACCAAGATACAAAAAAGATGCTGGGACCCTAGAAGGAGGGTTTAGAGAAGAGATGATAAGAGATTGGGAGACTAAACCATAAAATGAACAGTTGCAGGAACTATATTTAGGCTAGCAAAGAGAAGATGACACGATACCTGTCTTCCAGTACTTGAGGGACAATCACAGAAATGAGGGAATTGACATATTCTCCTGAGGGCAGGACAAGAAGCAACGTGTGGGAACTTGTTAAAGAGAGAGGCTACATGGAACTAAGAAATTTCCCAACAGTGAGAGCAATTAAGCAATAGAACAGCCTGCCTCCCAGAGTTGTGAGTACTCCATTGCAGGAGGTTTTCATTCATTTGTCCAGGATGGTATAAGGACCTCCTTGGGCAAGGGGTTGAATTAAAAGACCTCCAGAGTCCCTTCCAGCCCTATTATTCATAGTTGAGAAAAATTCATAGCACATCCGAGTATACATCCAAATACAGCCGATTTCCTTTATGTGAAAAATTTCCATGCAGCAGATAACTTTAAGAAATAGCAAGATTATTTATGTAAATATTAGATTGTACCACAGCATAAACACCAAATTATATATTTTACATGGGAATCTCTTCCACAATGGCATAGTGGTGTTAAAAATACATTATTTTCTTTTCCCAAACGATGAATGATAGATTTATCTTTTTTGTTTTAATATCATATCAAATATATTATAAAACAGCATCACATAAATGTCTGCTAATTTGATATAACTTTATACTTTACATAGGTGACTTTTCTTGAAGAAGTTACTGAGTATTATATAAGCATTGAGGAAGATCGCAAGGGACCTTGGGAAGAGCTTGCACGTGATGGATGCCGATTCCATAAACGAATTCAAGAAACTGAAGATGCTATTGGATATTGCTTAACAGTAGAACACAGGCAGCGAATCCGTAATAGATTCCAGGAAATGTGTTATGAAAGACCTGATATTTTTTAAACCCTTATTAATTATCCAGGGTAATATTTTTAATATTTATAAGCATCTTTCAAGACATCTGTTAAAAATGATAGCTGCCTCTAATAGTATAAAACTCAGAATTGGAGTAATTGTAAAACTGTTTCTCAGTTCTTTGCCAACAAATATGCTATAAAAGCTGGATGCAGTGTTGAAAAAAAAGTCTTCTGAACATCCAGTGTGTGCATAAGTGGTCCATTCTAATTATAGTTTATTTTTGCAAAAGCCAATCCAGACTTGCCTCCTTGTGCATTTGTGTGTGTGTTCTGTCTCATTCACATATATGTAAGGAAAGAAATGTGTCAAATTTTGCACTTTTGAAAAGGGAAAAATATTTTCAAGTTATTTATTGGGTTTGGAACCTAACAATGCAGTTCTGATTTAAAGTTTGTAAATTGTACCTTGTACTTACATTTGTACATACTAGAAAACTGTAATAATCTTATATTTCCTATCATTGAAATGAGTTTATACAATAATACTGTACTTCTCATTGGTCTTTTTCGTATATATTTGATTTTAACACAACTCTTCTGCATAAAAGGATCTCTTACATTTTTAGAGATTATAATTTGGTTGGAATAGAACCCTGTATATTTTACAATAAAATTGCAAACAGTATTGAACTACTAATGATAGGAGCCACCAATTAAGGTAGTTAGTAACACATTATTCCTCATTTTAGCATACCAGTCTAATGGATACAGCTGCTGTGGATAGATCACCAAATTCTGCAGCAGTTTTCTTTATTATTTCAGAAGGAATCTGCTCTCGGTAAACACTGAAGTAAGGAAAATACAAAATACACTGATTTGATTGCAGTCTGCTCTAAAAATTTCAAATTTATGGGAAAAAATAAAATTCAATATTTGTAAGGCTGATTGGTTACAAAGCTTACCAAAATAATCAGTATATTCTTACAGCAATTTAATCATTTCTAAGGATAGTTTTAGAAATATCTTTAATGCAGTAATTATTCTTAATCATTAATGTTATTTAGTCAGAATACATGTTTGGGTTATTGTATGCTTTCCAAATAGCTGCTATAAATCCAGTATTCAGAATTATTGGGATAAATACATTGGTTTAAGTTATTGATTAGTTTTAGGTGTACTTTTCTAGAAGGAAGGAAGGCATGCCAGTAATATCCACTGCTGCAATATGTACTTAACACAAATCATAAGAAATGGCTTTACTTTTTTCTATCTTATGCTTTACTGACCTCACGTTTATAAAATTGTTATAATGATAAGCACTCTGTGGTTTAGTCCAGGTAAATTCTAATAGAATAAATAGTGCTTTAAAAAACATTTTCGATATAACACAAAAGATGTTTTGATGTGTAATGGTCTAGATGATTTATATCTGAAAAAGATCCCCATGAAGCGCTGCTATAAATCTTCATTGTGCTACCTGAGGCATTTCCAATTTAATTGCAAACTTATATATTTGGAACTTAGTTTCTGTATAAACACACATCAGATAAAGCCACAGAGGATAGACACCTTTTCTATCTTGATACTGTTTTAAGTATTGTCTTTTATTGGTCAGTTACTGACTACTGGAAGGAATGATTGGTACTGTTTCTCAGTCTGAAGCCATTTAAAATGCAGATTCCTGAAATAAAAATACATGACTTTTTTTCTCTCTGTAGAATGATTTAATGGTGCTATAATGAAGGATGTCTTTATAAATTTATTTGTAACCAGGCATGAAAAACTAATTCTAAAACTTTAAATCAAAACTGTAATCAGAATTTTATTTTTATATCATTTTAGAAAGGTGAACAAGAGACAGAAAACTTTTTGTTTATACAGGCTTAAAAAGATTTGATTGTATCATTGTGTTTTATATTTAAATATATATTTCTGTATATAATAAAACACTTTAAAACTAATCTATAGATTGTAATAAACTTTAAAATGTCCGCAGCTATACTGGGGTGTAGCTCTTAAAATTCTTTGGGAGCATGGCAATGCTTTTATAATTTGACTTTATTAAATACTTTGAATTCCTAAGTATTGTTAAGTACGTAAGAACATACTAAATGAAATGTTATATGGAATTTATTTTATTCAAGGTTGTCTTAAAAGGGTGCTAGAATGAATTTCTCATTGTCTTGGATCTGTTCCTAGAGTATGCTCATAAACTGACAGAAGAGTTTAACAATGGCAGGAGAAATACAATAAAAGTTCAAAATATTTAGAATTAAAAACATTGGCAATAACGATAGACTTGACTCAGTTCATAAATTGGATTTCCTCAGGAATCCTCCAAATAGCTTTCTGACAGTACTCTTCTGTTTTGATGTATCAGAATTGTTACAGTAAATTTAAATGACATTTAAATGATGACACTGCCGTATTAATGTTTTTATGTAGTATTCTTTTCCTTGTTATGCTCTGCGGCCTCAATATAATTACCTTTCCATAATAATTGCCCAGATGTACAACTCGTTTAACAATAGCAAAAAAAGCATCAGCAATGACAGTACAAGATATTCACAAAATAGGCAGGTACAAATGGAGTTAAATCAATTTTGCTCAGTTATTTTTCTCCAATCCTGAATTTGATCTAGGGGATTTAATATGCATTTTTTCGTTAATCTGTGTATCAACACTTAATTTAAAACTTTTGCTTAGGGGGCTGGGGGCTGCAAGACAGAAGCCATTTCAGATAGCACAAGGAAGTTATTAGGACAAAAGCGATTAAGGTCTTGTCAATTTCACATAGCAGCACAAACCAGCCCAGGGTATTCTTGGGGGAGAAGAGCAATCTGGGGAGAGATAGCTTGTTTAAGCAACCTTTCTGCTTTGTGAGGGGAAAAATTCTTCCAGGAAGGAGAAGAAAAATGTGTCGGACAGTCGAACTCGGGGCATACAAATTTCTCCATCTTAATATATAACTGCAATCCTATGAATTAGTAAATTTGAAAAAAAAAATGCAATTGTTGGTGGTTTATTTAAGAATCATCAAGTACAAATGAAATGCATTGCGTTGTATATCTAATTTTTCCAGTCTTTAATTTAGAAATAATTATTTGGTTCTTTCTACATTAGTCAAGGAATTTCTAGCCTACAAAATCAGTACAAATATACATGATTCTGTTCAATTATAGACAACATTACAGACTGTTTTCAAAGGTGAACTAAGCTCTAATGTTCCTTGCAGCAAATGTGTGGCTTGAATACTGTATGTGGTATAAAAATGTCAGTATAGTAATGTGTCACATAATAGCAGTTTCACAGGGCTTTATCCCTTCTATATCAGCCATAATTATAAGGTAACCTGGGAGTAAAACTGCAGTTGCTTTAAGATGTGTTCTGGATTCAGCAACAAATTTATTTGATGCTGTTGTACAAATGCAAAATACACATGTTTCTAATAACTGGTCAAACACTATGCTTGTGCTATCCTATCATATCGGGGTTGAAATGGGGGATCTTTGATGCTCTCTGAGCATTGATGATGTTACCTAGTTTGGGTAATGAAACATCTGCAAAAAATGGTCAGAGAGCACCAAGGACCCCCCATACCACTGT